>JASAOG010000020.1:1203750-2407500 GCA_030265305.1 Biomphalaria pfeifferi | reverse complement strand
TCGAACTCGAAGTTTGTAGGATATTGCCTTTCACTTCACCACTCGGTGTAATTACTCAGCGCTGGTGTTATATCAGCCACACATGAAGTACAGACGGAGGTCTGTGTCGTCGATTATGGTATGGATCAGATCTAATGCCACCTTTCGGCTCGCGTGCTGATATCTGGAATGCTTCAAGACTCCTGTGAGATAATATCTGTCATTTGATGTCGTGCCGTCGATCAAGTCAGCCTTGATAAAATAATGTCGTGCAGTCGATCAAGTCAGCTTTGATGAAATAATGTCGGCCCAACTCGTTGACGCTCCAGACTTTTCTCACTCTATAATTTTCATTTTGTATTCTTGCCTATCGGGATTACTTCCTTTATCTAATGCTATTAATGTAATTATTTTTTTAGGCCCCAGTTGGCTATGCACATGTTATCTGGATTTAGAAAGAATGTGTTGTTTATTTCATTACGACATTAAAACTTAAGGAACTTTTAAGCACAGATAAATACTAGATCTGATACAATATTTCTTAGTTTTGTAAGTTGTTTTAAGCAGAAGATGATCTTATAATTTCAATGTTCTTCTCTTTCCCTGTCATATCGGCTACACGAGACAGCAGTGTAAAGAAATGAAAAATGTAATGATTGATTGTAGATTCTGTTTCTACATTGTCGTGATTAGGACAGATTTCAACATGATTGATGAAGACTCTGCAATAGCTAGATCTACACTGGTGCTTCTAGTAGAGACATTGTAATCTGAGAAAACATTGATTAATAATCCACTTGTTCGGTGACCAGTAATTAATAAGACTGTTAGGATAGATGTGTTTGTATGTGTGTTTATTATTATTTATTATTATCTGGTGTAATAGAAATACTTTGACTAAGCTGACTTTAACTGTTGAATATTTTTGGTATACCAGAGGAAAAATAATAATAATAAAAAAAGATTATCTAAGGGGAATAACTATATATTTACAACTATATCTCTTAATAATATACTATTACTTACTTTTTTCTATATTAAACAAAAAAAATTACCAATAATTAATAGACTAATTAGTTATTTTATAAAATTAAATCATATATTTTTTTGTAAGGAAAATTATTATGTAAGTTTCAACGTGATTCGCGTATGAGTGTGGAGACAAAACACACACAATTAAACCATATCTCTTAATACTTAAGGATTAATTTCTCTTTTTTTTTAATCAGGAAAATAATTAATGAGCTATAATAAATTGACTGAGAAATTATTTTTTTTATTACTAGGTACAATAAATAACCGTGTAAATTTTCAACTTGATCCGAGAATGGATGTGGGAGAAATAACGTGTTTAAACTTTTTACCAGACAGACAGACAGAGGGAGTTGATAGAAGTTTTGTCGAAATGGCCGACTAAAAGGGAAACGGAAACACGTGTGAGGCCAAAGAAAATGGAAGTCAGTTTATAGACACGTTGAAACTCTGTGCACATCATGTGGTTAATGTCGTCCATGACTAGATGGATCTCAATAGTCTGTGAAGATATCTTCTAAGAAAGTCAGTTTATTTTCTTCTTTGTGGTTATCCGGTCGTTAGGTGGTAGCTACAAAAGTGCTAGTCCAACTGAACCATTGCAGGGTCTCATTGAAATGATAATGAGCTTATCACTTGTGCTAACTTCTTTTGAAACAGAAATGTACTTTACTTTGATTGACGATGTGTAAACAGCTTTCAACTTCATGAGTGCGTAGAAATATGTCGAGGAATTAAAACACAACTGACTTGAAACTTACACACGTCCTTCTGTCTGTCATGTCTTCAGTTGATTTCCACCAGTCCTTCATCACTTTCTATACCCTTATCCTGCAACACCCTTGTCATTACACCCGGATCTATTCGTCCTTTATGAACACACTCCACACACGTCATAACACTAATAAAAGTGGAATGTTAAGCTTGCATTATAATTCGTGGTGTGTAAGTTATTTACTATGCAAAGTACCAAGAAGCAGCCCAGTAGATATCCTTCAGAGATGTTGGTGAGGGATTGGTCACATCCTTCGTTATCATGCACCCTTCATTACAAGTTTAGCCATCTCTGGAACCCCAAGGAGAGTGGTAGAGGAGAATACCTGGCCCCGCCTTTTGAAGCCGATGTCAAGCAGATGGTCAAGATGTGGGGACAGATGGAAAGACTAAGTAAGAACCGATACGCTTAGAGGAAGCTGGTTGGTGGCCTATGAGATGAGAATTAGTAAGCCTACAAGGTGGGTTGGATAGTTGCCTGCAGGTACAACGGTACCAACACTACATCCTGACCTACACAACGTAAGGAAATATTTCAAGTGTCATGTAGAATGTCGCCTACTCTTCAGAGATAGTTCGATTTAGACACACTTTTAATCCGCCAATGAACAAAATATAACTTATTTCTCAAGGATTTGAACTCGAGACTTCCATTTCGAAGCTGAGCACGCTATCACGCTCTATCCACATTAAAATTAAAATTAAGCATTATACTGTAAATGTTACAGAACACGGTAAGAGTCAACTTGTGACGCCATGTATAAAACTATGATCTCAAAATAAAAGTGAATGACATAGTCAGTCATCAGGAAACAGTTAACAACGAAACAAAGTCAACATAACGTATTGTATCAAGAACACAGCAATCAAATGTTCTTCACATGCATAGACCAACATCCCAATGTAACAGTGTTGCTTAATTGATTGTCCGAGTCTAAGGCAGCTCTTTGTAGACAGTGACATGACAAGCCTAACAGACGACGGACACGCCAGACAGTGCCATACGTCTAAGTCTATACATAAGGAGGCCGCTATTCAATCGGGTTGATACCAACATGACGAGCCTGATTGCTTTTGTATTTCTTTTTGTCACGTTAGAGTTTTGCTTGCCAATGGTCCTTCTTTCTTTATCTCATAAGTCAGGTGAGTTTTAACTTACTGTGGATGACATTCTACTTGTAGTGTTTCAAAATTTGCAATAATTTGACGCAACGACTCTGCGATGATCAGCAGGGACATACGTTTTAATACTCGAAGTGGAAAAAAAATGAAGAAGTTAAACATTGACATGCTTCAACAACTTGTATTCAATGATGTGAATTCATCTGACTATATAATGGAAAAGAAAACTAATGAAGTAGACAATCTGAATATCTTTGGTCTGACTTCCATGACTGAATTCCATATCTGCATGTTAGCCGAAGGTCTAGCTAAAAGTTCTAGGTTAAAGTTCATTGTTTTCATGTCTGACTTCTAAGCCTGAATTTAAAGCTCGCGTTTTCCTTCGTAATTCCAGGTAAAAGTTCTCGATCTGATCTTAACGTCTAAGAGTTGCAGTTCCACGTGTGAATTCGGGTATGTTTGTCTATATCAGGAATAGTTACCAACAATTCTAAATAGTTAACCATGTGATTTTTCTTTGAAAATTTCTTTTGAAAAAAACAACAACTCACCATAGATCAATAAGATAGTTATCCAATGGAGAGAGAATATTACATCTGAAAATATTTTATTATTGAAAATCAAAATATATCTTAGTATCCTTATCAGAGAATACTTGAGGTACGCTCTATCTGGATTCTCTGTAACAGACAAAGTAAGTAGACAAAATCTAGCGATGACATTACCTTTAAAATGGAGTCTATAGGTGAAACAAATATGTTCACTAACTTAACCTATCTATACATTTGTCTCTTGATGCAGTCTTGTGGTCCCAGACAATCAACCCGGCTAAACGGATTTCCCACTCGCCCCGAAGGATGGACGGGTTAATATTTTGCTATGACACGGGATTTAAAGTAACACCGTGCTATAATCAGCTGTCTTAACAGAGAGAGAGAGAGAGAGAAAGAGAGAGAGAGAAAAGAGAGAATGATGAGAGTGAGCGACACTATCCCAGTGTTTCTCAAACCTTTAACAGGGGTGCCCCCAAAACGGAAAAAAAAATCGTACGCGCTCCCGTTCCCTTAGCCAGCTGAAGTCCGGGTAAGCGCTGTAAGATCTTATAGTGGCGTCTGGCAGTAGGGTCTGGCAGTAGACAGTGGGGGTCTGGCAGTTGGGGTCTGGCAGTGGGGGACTGGCAATGGGCTGTGGGGATCTGGTAGTGGGGGTTTGGCAGTGCGGGTCTGGCAGTGGAGTCTGGCATTGGGGTCTGACATTGGGGTCTTGCAATTGGGGTCTGGCAGTGGGGGTCTGTCAGTGGGGGTCTGACAGTGGAGTCTGGCAGTGGGGGTCTGGCAGTAGAGGTCTGGCAGTGGGGGTCTGGCAGTAGAGTTCTGGCAGTGGGGGTCTGGAAGTAGGGGTCTGGTAGTAAGGGTCTGGAAGTTAATGAAATGAAAACGAACAAAAAAAGGTACCAGGTATAATGTTTGCTATTCTCAGTTTTCTTTGTATATATCGGCTATGCACAAAATGTTTTAAATCTGAATTACGTAATGAAAGCTAAAACTCGTCCATTTAGTATTTTCTTGATCTCAAAAATGAAGTGTTTCAAAGATAGCGTCCAAAAAGCTAATCCTTGGGAGCGCTGTTAAGTTCATCAAGCGTAGCTCCGAAGCCAAGCTTTTTCCTGCCTAAAGATACTTCAGCAATTCTCTATCCTATAACATACTTTTTGTGTAAACAAGGTAAACGAAGGTAAACAAGATAAACAAGATAACAAGGTAAACAAGATAAACAAGGTAAACAAGATAAACAAGGTAAACAAGATAAACAAGATAAACAAGGTAAACAAGGTAAACAAGGTAAACAAGGTAAACAAGGTAAACAAGGTAAACTAGATAAACATGGTAAACAAGGTAAACTAGATAAACAAGGTAAACAAGATAAATAAGATAAACAAGGTAAACAAGATAAACATGTTAAACTAGATAAACAAGTTAAACAAGTCAAACAAGATAAGCAAGGACACAAGTTAAACAAGTAAACAAGATAAACAAGGTAAACAAGATAAACAAGGTAAACAAGATAAACAAGGTAAACAAGATAAACAAGGTAAACTAGATAAACAAGGTAAACAAGATAAATAAGATAAACACGGACACAAGATAAACAAGTAAACAAGATAAACAAGGTAAACAAAATAAACAAGGTAAACAAGATAAACAAGGTATCTTACCTCAAACATTTTACATTTTGAAACATTGTCATTTTTTTAAAAGTTAATATTCAAACATGCAATATCAATGCAGTGAAGATAAAAAAATTTAACCCTTTAAATGTAAATTGACCAGGCTCGCCCAGATACAGGTTGTAAGCAAGTCGCGGTGCCTTTAGCACCACGCCACTCCCCTCCCCAAGGAAAGTCCCAAGTTTGAGAAACATTACTTTATAGTAAGAATTTTTATACATTGTGGTATTGGTTAGTAACACCCATTAGTGCGTAACACTAAACTGGATACAAGGAAAATATAAAAAATATAAAAATAAAGACCTTATAAAAGGGAAGGAACTGCGCATTTACAACCATATATCTCAATAGTATAATATGTATTTCCCTTTCTAAATTAAGCAAAAAAAATGCTTCTAATTATGTTTTGAGACAATAAGTGAGTTCAGTTTTATAATTTGAGAAAGAGAAATGATTGAAATAAAGTGTACATTATGTAGAGTTTATTTACATTTTTCGATATCAAACAAAATAACTAATTATAAATAATTATAATTAATAAACTAATGGGTTATTTTTTTTTAAAATTATTAATGTTTTGTTAAGTAAAATGAATAATTGTGTAAAGTTTCAACTTGGGTGTGGGAGAAATAACGAGTACAATTATATAAAGGGGACAAAACACCATATATATATATTTAACTAAATCTCTTAGTACTGAAGGATTGATTTCCCTTTTTGGTATCCAAAAAATTTTAACCTAACAGTAATTAATTGACTAATTGTTTGTTTTTTTTAAATTGATAAGTGTTTTGTTAGGTACAATGAATAAATGTACTATGTTTCATTTCGATTTGAGAATGGGTTATTGTGAAATAACGTGAACAAAATGTGTACCAGACAGACAGACAGACTCTTTTTTCGCTTAAGCTAATTGACAATAGCTAGAAATAAAATAATGCTTTGTCACGTGTAACTAAAGGGACAGCTTTTATTTGGTTTCATTAGGGATGGGGACGCTGTTATTCGATTACCGCATTGGTCGACACCAACCCACGCTATGCTTCTGCTTCTATTATAGCAAGTCACCTCACTACGGTCCCTAACTCGAAAACCGCCGTACAAAAATGGACTACTTTTAAATTAGTTCCCTTAAGATGGACTTGCCATAAGTGCTGAGGGATCTCTATTCTAACATTGCAAAGTAAGATCACCTGACTAGCCTTATGACATTTATATTAAATATGATGTCAAGATGTGGATTTCACGTGGGAGGGTTACGACAAAGTTATCAAAGGCCAGTGTAAACAAAGTGGTCGAAGTCAGACACGACGCTTTCAATGTTGCTAGGATACAATTACACTTGAAAACTAGTGAAAGCTCTACTTCTGATTCTCAGCTTCGAGGATCTTGGGGAACATTTTAGATTGTAGGTTCACGTGACTGGGCGTCACTAAGAATTGTGAAAGGGGATCTCACATTGTGAACAGTGGAATTTTATTTCAGTCTATAAGGTTGTCTCGTCCCATTTTACGTTGAGAGTAATTATTTATAACATTTAATGGTTATCATTTCTGAGTTTCTGTCCAAGCTTTTAGTTTTACACTAGATCAGTGCTTCTGTCCAGGCTTTTAGTTTTACACTAGATCAGTACTTCTGCCTAGGCTTTTTGTTTTACACTAGGTAAGACCTTCTGTCCAGGCTTTTAGTTTTACATTAGGTCAGTGCTTCTGTCAAGGCTTTTAGTTTTATACTAGGTCAGTGCTTCTCAAACTCCTAGAGACAATAATTTACAGTGCTTCTCAAACTCCTAGAGAGAATAATTTACAGTGGTTCTCAAACTCCTAGAGACAATAATTTACAGTGGTTCTCAAACTCCTAGAGACAATAATTTACAGTGCTTCTCAAACTCCTAGAGACAATAATTTACAGTGCTTCTCAAACTCCTAGAGACAATAATTTACAGTGCTTCTCAAACTCCTAGAGATAATAATTTACATTCGCGTCCCTCCCCTCTCATTCCAAGTGATCTGGACTCTCTAAGCGCTACCTTAAATTCCGAGCTGTAGAAATACACTCTCCTAGCGTCTACACAAATTATTTACCGTACAAAAAAGAAATTAATTAAAATGTAAGACGTCCGCATGTGTTGATATTAAAATTCGAGGGACATTTAAGGGGCATTTAGAACTTGTACGCCTCTAATGGGCGTGGTCATCGTACGATTATAATTCTACTTAGCTAGACGCCTTGAAGTGAGTCTTTTTTTTTTTTGTATATCGTGGTGTACTTTTATGAAAAAACTGCTTGCATAGTTTATTTTTAAAATGAATTTTTCATTTTTAGAAAAGAAAAAAAGTAGCCCTTGTATCAGAATTCTGTAAGCTCTAAAATATGATTATATCGGATTTTCAATTTCTTATCAAGTTTTTAAGATCTAACGGGACGGACGGACAGATAGACTGACAGACAGACCACGCAAAATAGTGGCTATTTCCTTTCGGGGGCCTCTAAATAATACAACTTTGTTCATTGGTAAAGGAACGAGGTCTCTTAATTTTTTAAATAAAATTTAAATAATGAGTAATATTGTTGTTTGACTTGATCAATATAAAATATGCTTGTTTTTTTTTTTTACCCTAAAAGAAGTAAATACAAATTACCATGTTTTCACCACACTCATCCTCATATTGCGACGACGTCCTTGGCAGCAGCGCACCTGACATTCTGAGCAATGTAATTGTCAACAGACCATACGTGTAAGTTGATTGAATTATGGAAGAAGATGCGAATCATGACATTTGTAGTGACATGCTCAGTGCTGTACATGATGTTGAGCAATTTTCCTTTTAGGAAACAAACAAACTTTTTTTTTGAATCCCCTGGAATCACGTTAGTGCAAACAAACAAACAAAAAAACATTTCTGTAGAAAATTAAAAGTTTTTAATCCAACAAAGACTTGGGTACATGTCAAAATGAAATAGCAAACCATAGCACAGACATTTTTAGACTCCCTCTTTCAACTGTCATATTCAGTTTACCTGACTTCAACATTCTAGTTGAGACTTATTGGCTAGACTCTCCACTAGCATGCACATTGATGCTACATGTTGTAGAGTTACCGGAAGTGCCAGCACCAAAGCTATGTAACCAAAAACTTTTATTTATATTTCTATATAAATATACACGAGTCAGACAGTATAAGAGAGAAAAACGACATGCCCTGGATAGTCTAGAATAAAGAACACATTGCAATGAAAAGTGTTGAACAGTTGCTAGTGTCCTAATCATCGTAACCTTGTAAAAAGTCCTTATCTTGCTAAGTGTACCTTTGAAAAGTGAATTTATGCACAATGTTTAATGTAAAATTTAGAAAGAGGATTTTTATGTGCACACTGCTTAGTGTAAATTAGTAAAATGGGTTGTTACCGACAGCTCAGTATAAATTTGTCACGTTTGCTAAGGTAAAGTGCTTTGTGTAACTTTCTAAAGTGGTCTTTTTGCCCATTCATTACGGCTCCTGTTGACTACATATATTGCTTGTTAGTTCCTCGAATAGCTGGAAATATTGTGAACATTTAAGACTTGGAAATGAAATGGTCAGGTCTCATTCAATACTGAGCTTTGCCAAAGCAAATTTCATGTCACACATACTCGATTTTATTTTGTTACCCTCCCTTAAAAGTTTTTATACACTCTCTTCTGCATTCAGTACATTCATGTCAACCTATTTTTAGTTTATAGGTTTTTTTTTTAGTGTTTTAAAAAGTAATTGACTATTATTTTATCGACTGGCTAGTTTATCGATTATTGTACCAATGAGTTCATTGATTAGTTTTAGTTTATCAATTTCCTCAACGGTTACTTAATCAATTAATTAACGGTTAGTGTTCTGGTTAAATATCACTATTCTTAAAGAGCCGTTTTTACAGCTGATGTGCTAGTTTCCCCTGAGTAAAATCTTCGCGTCTTGGGATACGAGCCATCGGTAATAGTAATGTAAAAAAAAAAACAAACTGCTTGAATCTTTCCAAGATAGCACAGTTGGTTCAAACAGGAACCTGAAGGCAAAAGCGTAGAGAGAAGGGGCAAGGGGAACACAATGCCCCGGGTGCCACCCTCAGCGGGGCGCCACACGTAGTCTCTATTTCTGTGATGTTCATGGAAAATGGTGGGGGGAGGGGGACGCAAATAAAGTACATTTCCCCGGACGCAAGTTATCGTCACTACGCCTCTGCCTGAAGGGGATCTTCCTTGGCTCCAGAGCTCAATGACTGCACTCTTAGGACATTTACAATGAAGAAGATGTGTCCTGGTGACTTGACCCATGAGTTCCTTGGTTAATGAATGTAACTGAAACGTTCTCAGCAAGTTGAGATGTTTATTGTGTAACTCTTCAATCTGTTCTGGTATGAATAAACAAACAACAACATCTATGAAGAGATACTAAAAGAAAAGGTAAAAGTGAAATGTTCAAGTGAAAGTTTAAAACAAGTCTCTCGTTACATTGCTTCATCTCGCCTTTCAATCTCCCCAAGCGCAATAACTCAGCGCTAACTTATTTTCCACGACAACTACAGACGCAGGTATTAACGTAATGACGATTTGGCAGCCAAACAACCGCCAGTGTTTTAAGTAGTATCGCTCCAAAAAGTAGGTCAACCTGAACAGATGCAGAAATATCTTGGACTGGAATCTCAGTTGTTTTTTTAAATCTGAAGTGCTAACAACATAACTACAGTCTGAGTAGGAAAATAAAAGGTAAAAAAAATATTTCTCTTCCTAACAGAATCAAAGGTTAAAATGTTCCAGCACGGAAGTCACGTGCAGTAGTAAAAATAACTAGAGAGTCATGAGCTCATAGTTCTGTCATCAGTAATAAAAGTACATTTAGAGGTCTCACTATCAGCTAAGTTTGCAAACATTTTCAACGTTGATTTACAGCTCTAAGCCCTTTTTGTTTCATCAGTCAACAGTAATACTAAGTAATGTTCATATTTAGCAAGAACGCAGTTTGTCATCAAGCTTTAGAAGGTTCCATAAAAACAAGAGAGATTTATCGTGTGGTCTGAATCGTGGGAAACTAGGGATCCTGGAGGCAAGTATTCCTTCTCAGCCTCTTTGTCTGCCTGGAATATCTTAATACTAAAAATAGTAAATTTAATTAAAACATTATTTTGTTATTAATGTCTTAATATCAGGTCTTTGGTGAGAGGTTAAATAAAATAAAAGCAAAATTAAATTTAAAATTTCTTAAAATTTTGTTTTACTTTTGCTGTGGTGTTAAATTACTTTCTATGAAGCATTTCCCAGATTAGATTTTATAGATTTAAAAAAAAATATTTACAAAGATCGCGATACATCACTCTCTTGTGTGTCTCTCTGAATAAACAGAATACTAGTGAAAATAAAGTGGACTTTGATTTATTGTCACGCTTGTTGTCTACATTTCGACAAACAATTTGTATTCTAGATATTTAATTGCTATTCCTGGTGGACAGACTATATAATGTGGAAATTCTATAAAGCTAGGTAATAAAAAGGTGCTAGAGTGTCTCTTATAGTTTTCCCAAAATTGGAAGTTTGATTTTAAATCTAGTAAAGCATTTGGTTTGCACATAGATTTAAATATTTTTATAAGAAGTTTTAAAAGACCTTTCTTGTTATCCGAAACAACTTAAGTTCTACATTCCATATTATTAGGTAATATTAGATATTAG
Source organism: Biomphalaria pfeifferi (assembly GCA_030265305.1). NCBI lineage: Eukaryota > Metazoa > Mollusca > Gastropoda > Planorbidae > Biomphalaria > Biomphalaria pfeifferi. The sequence continues at coordinate 2,396,666 of JASAOG010000020.1, read as the reverse complement.
GTGCTAAGTACCCGCGTGAGTTGCCAACTTGCTTATGTTCTTAATGATGTCTTTGTAAACAAAAAAAAAGCATATATTTCCATGTGATAAAAGGTGTCAATAAGGGTTTCATTGTACACAGCAACGTTTTTCAAACTGTTTGGTTGCGACGTCCTGACGAAAAGAAAACGGGAAGGGCGGTGGTGGTAACAAAGTCTATCAAATTTACTTTTAAGGAACAACAAATTTTTGCTCTAGTACTTAATAATTCAATTTTTGAAATATTAAATAAAATAATATTTACATAAAAAATAATTTAAAACCTTTTAAGCAAAGTAAGTGAAATTGTTTCATCTTCTAATAAGGACTTATTCAAATGTGTACCCAGAGTCTTCAACAATATCTCCAAAAATCTTCTTCGAAGTAAAAATGTCCTATTATCTTCACTTGCGTGATTCTTCGCTAATTTCTTTGGACAGAATGGAAGAAATTCTTCTTAATACACCGACTGTTGTATATCGTTACTTTGACGAATTTTGAGTAAAAAAAAATAAAAAAATACGTGACTAAAAGTGACTAGAAGTGTTACTTTGAGCACGCATGCTACAGACAAACGTGCACTTTAGTTATCAAGTCGTTTGACCTTCTCATAATATAGGCAAGAAAAGAGAAAATATAAAGTCCTCCTTTCAGTCCCTGTGGTCTATAGGGCAGACGATGTTTCTGCTTCTGTGGCCTACGGTTAACGAGGGCGTCATGTTGCCAGCACAACGACTAACCGCCTTTACTATTCCCAACTAAAATGTCAGGTAACCATTAGAGCTGGGTGGACTCAGAGGCTCCCAAAGATCCCGAAATTAAAAATCCCACTCCTCACGTTGATTCGAACCCGGGACCCCGGTTCGGAAACCAAGCGCTTTATCGCTCATCGGTGTTTCCGTTTTAAGTTTCAGGTTCTTTCCTGTTTATTGGAGTAGCTAATTTTTAAAAGGTACTAGAATAAGATAAGACAATAAGCGTAATCAGGTAACAGGTTTTAAGCTTCATGTCAATTCCCGTTTGTTGATCTATTGTTAAAAATAGCTCAAAATTGGAAATAGTAAAATCTCTCCATGTAAAGTGTCACCTGAGAATGCAGACCATGTCCTTCAAAACTGCATTGTTTAACAAGAGGCCCAAACAAGACACTGACCCCTAAAGAACATATAGAAAGAAAGCTATATGGAGAGCTCCCTTAATTGAAAACCACTGCGCAGTTCATCTCGTATATTGGTCTAGTCATCTGAACGCTCCGACATAATAATACGAACGAGGCAGAAAAAGATTCATTCTCCACTTCAACATGCTTCAAAGAAATATCAACTGGGGTGACTGACCTTAAGAAATATGTTTCAGTGTAGAAATATGTTAATCTACACCCTTTAATGATAGAGCCGCATGCTGTGTGTGTGTGAGTGTGTTATGTGTTCGTGTGTGTTCATCTGTGCTTACGCTTGAGCAAAGGAAGTAATCTCCAAGCATTAAGGTAGAAAACGTTTCAGCATTGATCACGTGATCGTGACTAGGCAGCAGATGTTAAATTGTGATACTTCGAAGTAAATAGAGCTGGAAGCATACTTGCATGTGTGTGCGTGTGTGTGCTGCCTTGAGTGAGTTGATGTGGACTTAATGATCTATAACATCTGCCCTACTTGTACAAGCTGCGAAGCTTCAAAGAAGTTACTTCACAAAACGGATGTTTCCCCCAGCATGCCCTATAAGTGAATGAAACTTACTTAGAAAAAAAGCATGTTGACAAATGTATCAACCGTTAACTTAGTTTTTAAATTACGGCTTGTAAATTAATATATACATCTATCGAACTCTCAGTCAAAGTCAACTCGGTCTATTGAACAATGACTTTCAGTCAGTTAATTCAACTTAGGTTTCTTTCAAGACATTCAGCCCTTTAATATTACACACAATCAGTGCGTTGGTTTAATTCTAGCATCAACTTCTATTTCTGCACTGATCCCTCAATTTTCTAGGAAACACCTTGAAGCTAAGAAAACATTACTAAATGGATTCTCCCGAAACAAAAGGAAACATTACTAAATGGATTCTCCCGAAACAAAAGGAAACATCACTCTATGGATTCGCCCCGAAACAAAATGAAACATGACTAAATGGATTCGCCCCGAAACAAAAGGAAACATGACTAAATAGATTCGCCCCGAAACAAAAGGAAACATGACTAAATAGATTCGCCCCGAAACAAAAGGAAACATGACTAAATAGATTCGCCCCGAAACAAAAGGAAACATGACTAAATAGATTCGCCCCGAAACAAAAGGAAACATGACTAAATAGATTCGCCTCGAAACAAAAGGAAACATGACTAAATAGATTCGCCCCGAAACAAAAGGAAACATGACTAAATAGATTCGCCCCGAAACAAAAGGAAACATGACTAAATAGATTCGCCCCGAAACAAAAGGAAACATGACTAAATAGATTCGCCCCGAAACAAAAGGAAACATGACTAAATAGATTCGCCCCGAAACAAAAGGAAACATGACTAAATAGATTCGCCCCGAAACAAAAGGAAACATGACTAAATAGATTCGCCCCGAAACAAAAGGAAACATGACTAAATAGATTCGCCCCGAAACAAAAGGAAACATGACTAAATAGATTCGCCCCGAAACAAAAGGAAACATGACTAAATAGATTCGCCCCGAAACAAAAGGAAACATGACTAAATAGATTCGCCCCGAAACAAAAGGAAACATGACTAAATAGATTCGCCCCGAAACAAAAGGAAACATGACTAAATAGATTCGCCCCGAAACAAAAGGAAACATGACTAAATAGATTCGCCCCGAAACAAAAGGAAACATGACTAAATAGATTCGCCCCGAAACAAAAGGAAACATGACTAAATAGTTCCTCTGGACCAAACACTTTGTTTCGCTCGCTTTGTGTTTGAGGAAATGAAACGATTGTCAATATTTTGCCATTAACCAACAAGCCAACACAAGGCTTACTTATGTTCTAAATGTGTTCAACACAAGCCAACACAAGGCTTACTTATGTTCTAAATGTGTTCAACACAAGCCAACACAAGGCTTACTTATGTTCTAAATGTGTTCAACACAAGCCAACACAAGGCTTACTTATGTTCTAAATGTGTTCAACACAAGCCAACACAAGGCTTACTTATGTTCTAAATGTGTTCAACACAAACAAACACAAGGCTTACTTATGTTCTACTTATCTATCTATCTATCTACTTATCTATCTATCTATCTACTTATCTATCTATCTATCTATCTACTTTTCTATCTATCTATCTATCTACTTATCTATCTATCTATTTATCTATTTACTTATCTATCTATCTACTTATCTACTTATCTATTTATCTATCTACTTATCTATCTATCTACTTTTCTATCTAACTTTATTTATCTATTTATCTATATCTATCTACTTATCCATCTATCTATCCAACTATCTATCTATCTATCTACTTATCTATCTATATCTATCTATATCTATCTATCTATCTACTTATCTTTCTATCTATCTACAAATCTATCTATCGCTCTATCTACTTATCTATCTATCTATCTATCTATCTATCTACTTATCTATCTATCTATCTATCTACTTATCTATCTATCTATCTACTTATCTATCTATCTATCTATCTACTTTTCTATCTATCTATCTATCTACTTATCTATCTATCTATCTTTTTATCTATTTATCTATCTATCTATCTACTTATCTATCTATCTACTAATCTATCTATCTACTTATCTATCTACTTATCTATCTATCTACTTATCTACTTATCTATTTATCTATTTACTTATCTATCTATCTATCTATCTACTTATCTATCTATCTACGTTTCTATCTATCTTTATTTATCTATCTATCTATATCTATCTACTTTTCCATCTATCTATCCATCTATCTATATATATATCTATCTATATCTATCTATATCTATCTACTTATCTTTCTATATATCTACAAATCTATCTATCGCTCTATCTACTTATCTATCTATCTATCTATCTATCTATCTATCTATCTATCTATCTATCTATCTATCTACTTATCTATCTATCTATCTATCTACTTATCTATCTATCTATCTACTTATCTATCTATCTATCTATCTACTTTTCTATCTATCTATCTATCTACTTATCTATCTATCTATCTATTTATCTATTTACTTATCTATCTATCTACTTATCTATCTATCTACTAATCTATCTATCTATTTATCTATCTACTTATATCTATCTATCTATCTACTTATTTTTATATCTATTTATCTATCTACTTTCTTTATCTATCTATCTATCTATCTATCTATCTACTTATCTATCTATCTACTTATCTATCTATCTACTTATCTACTTATCTATTTATCTATTTACTTATCTATCTATCTATCTATCTACTTATCTATCTATCTACTTTTCTATCTATCTTTATTTATCTATCTATCTATATCTATCTACTTATCCATCTATCTATCTATCTATCTATCTATCTATTTACTTTTCTATCTATATCTATCTTTATCTATCTATCTATCTACTTATCTATCTATCTATCTACTTTTCTATCTATCTATCTACTTTTCTATCTATCTATCTATTTATCTATTTACTTATCTATCTATCTACTTATCTATCTATCTATTTATTTAGATATTTTAATGTTGTTTTAGTTCCTTTCAAACGTTGCTGACAGCAAGTTTAGGTGCGGAGTGTAGGGGTCGGTCCTTCCCAAAGTTACAAGTTTAGGTGCGGAGTGTAGGGGCTAGTCCTTTCCAAAGCTACAAATTTAGGTGCGGCGTGAAGGGGTCAGTCCTTTCCAAAGTTACAGGTTTAGAACTGGGAAAAAAATCAATTAACAAACATCACTGATCACCAAAGTCAGGTGAATAGCCTACTCGCAGATTTTCAAGGGAAATAATCTTTGAAGTCATTTGTATGCGATGTGTATTTTAAACATTTACAACGACTTGGGAACACATTAAACATTTGAAAACATAATTTGACTAACAGAGTGCCCTAATTCAAATACGTATTTCGCTATGTACAGCTAGGACCACAAATTACATCAGAAATAATGTATCCACATGTTTCCAAAGATTGGACAAATTGTTAGGACAACAGATAATCCGTATGTGTATGTTATATCACATTCCTCAGAGACTAGGTCTGGAAGCTACTTATTAACCTAATTAATTCTCTACTGTACCTGAGCCCATGTCGTGCCAGTGTTATCTTTCATTACTTAATGTCACGTCATTTCGTTCACGTGACCACCTTAGAATAGGAAACAGACTGATTTAAGCTTTACAGTTATTAGAGTTCAGTAAAGCAAACTTGATCAAGTAATCGATACAATCTTAATCATTAATATCAGACGTATAGATAGTAACCACTTTTGTAGCGAGCGAGTGCAGGACTTCTACAGGACGTCAGGAGATATTAGCCTGCAAGTAACCACTTATGTAGTGAGTGGGTCCAGGACTTCTACAAGGACATCAGGAGATATTAGCCTGCAAGTAACCACTTATGTAGTGAGCGAGTCCAGGACTTCTACAGGACATCAGGAGATATTAGCCTGCAAGTAACCACTTATGCAGTGAGCGAGTCCAGGACTTCTAACACTACACAACAATGTCGTGAAAAAACAATTTAAAAAGCTGAAACAAAGCGTTGTTTTGTAAAGTAGTTATAAGAAGTAAAGCTGTTTTTTCAACCCTAACCTATGTAACTGAACATCGTAAAATAATAGCACTCTCGTCCCATTATTATTATTTTGCAATTCATAGATATATAATCTAGGTCTAGAAAGATCTAGGTAATCAAATCTATTTAAATATACAATGTATAAAAAAAATCATAAGATTATTAAAATGTACAGACTTAAATTATTGCGATTTAGAATTTTCGAAACATTAGATCTATCTTTATGGAAACTAACAGGAGAAGGCTTTATATCATAGATATAGTTCTTGGTTAATATTAATAATAGCCCAATTTATGTAAAATCCGCAAAATGGTATTGTATTACTTTAAACTTTGAAAACTAAAAATCATTACTTTTCTATGACAAAAAAGATCAATTTCGGGTGACTTCCCTTACAGTTTGAAAAAGAGTTAAGTACATCACAATATATAAATATATAGGTCTGTGAATTTATTATTTACGGATAAGAATTAGTTTCCGTTTTCCAGTCTAGGTATGATATATATATATAGGTCTGTAATAACATTTCCTCGGCAAAGTCTCGGATATAATGGAGAGTGAGACATGGAAGATCGATGCAGCAATCCATTCGTTTATAAAAGGTGTTGATAATATACTGTTATTAATGAGATATATTAACATATTTATCAAGAAGGTCTTTGTAGTTTAATTAATAAAAAAAAACAACAACTTTGAATATAATGTTCTGATTAGATGTTTAAAGGACACTGGCGAATAAAATTTTTCTCTCAAATAAATCGCCCCCCCCCCCTTTTAACAATAAAAAAAAGGTTGATTCTAGTTACAATGAATCAAATGTTTCACTTACTTCGACATCCGAAGAAAAGAGATCCTGGAGAATCTGTGCGTGAACAAGTACTCCAGAATAGGGACAGACTTAATCTCTAGCGTCATTATCTCCCGTACAGATGCTCATAAAAGTCATGTCTAGTAGGCCTAGTCCATTTGGAAAGCTGTACACATTCATTACACTGTAAGTAATTCTATGTCAAGTAGGTTATAAAACCTAGGAACCAATGGTAACATGCGAAGAGTGAAACGTCTTCTCTGTATGAATGTATCGTAAATCGTCTCAAGTATCACATTAAAACTGTTTTGTTTCCACAAAACAAACAAAAAAATCCCTTTATCTTTTCTTTAATTATTAACAAGATCTGGAGAAAATAACCACTGACATTCAGAATGACAATGAAATGACATTGTTTCAAAAGACATTGACATTGCCACTGTCTATCAAGACCATATTAATTTTCTATAACATTTAAAATCACAATAACTACTTAGAAATGTTTTCGACATTTTAAATCACAACAATTGTTTAATAAACTTTTCCCAAACATGTGTACAAACGTAAATTCATGTAGTCTAAAACACTGATCTCTCACTTAGCGATTTTTTAATAGAACAAACGTAGATACAAATTAAGTAGGAAAATTTCACTTCAAAATTATTTTTTTTTAATTTTTTTTTGCGTATGGGATAATGATTTAAAATATTAGTAAAGTACCCGTTCAGACTCTGCGATCTATAAAGCAGATGATGTAAAGGTCATCTGTCTCTATGGCCTACAGTTAACGAGCAGGGTGTCATAAGGCCAGCATAACGACCAACCGCTTTTACTTTCCCCAACTAAAATCAGGTACCCATCAGAGTTGGGTGGACTCGGGAGCGTCCTAAAAATCCTGAAATTCAAAATTCCAATCTTAAGCGATATTCGAACCTCACGACTCGAAGGCCAATCGCTTTACCATTATGTCACCAATCTCTATCTAAAAAAAAAAGTTTTCAGACCTTGCAATCTATTATAGGACAGGCGATGTTAAGGTCATCTGTCTCTTTGGCCAACGGTTATCGAGCAGGGCGTCATGTGACTAGCACAACGTCCAACCGCCTTTACTTTCCCCTCCCACCCAACTTTAGTCAATGTACCCATTAGAGCTCAGGCTCAGAGGTACACTAAAAATCCCGAAATTCAAAATCCACGTTTTCACCGAGATTCGAACCCAGCACAGTTTCGGAAGCAAAGCGCTTAGCCACTGACCCACCACGCCCCTGCGCTCTACTCTCATAAAAAAATATTCTCATGCTCTCATTTAAAAAAAACGTTAAATTTACAAAGCAGAAATAACTTACTGTGCAATAAATGTCCAAGAACTTAGATCTATATCACTATCCCGAAGTGAATAAAACCCTTTAAATGGACAGAGATATAGTCACACATTTGAGTTCGTACCATACAATGCCAAGAATAACAAACAATGAAAACAAGTCATCTAAAATGTAACATCACCAAACAAACGAAAAAAAGAACCTCGTCTAATACCAGAGAGGTAAATAAGCAAATAAAAACAAAATACAAACATCAACACATTCGCTCGTCCGCGCACTAAAACCCAGTTCATGACTAACTGCGCGTGCGATAGCAACGATATGTCCCCGCAGCCATGGCAAAGCTGATTGATTATTTTTAGGGATTCCTTGCTTTTAACAGCGCCGTCTTTATCCAGAAGAGTTACAGGACGCTTGGTCAGTGAACTAGCTTTGATGATAGTATCAACGAAAATGAAATTTGATGAACTAAGGACTAAGGTTAAGATCAGTTGCAAAAAAAAAAAAAAGAATAAAAAATATCTCAAAGGAAAAAAGGTTATGAACGAGTACTTCAATGCAATGGCTGCTGACACCATAGTTTTATTGCTTATGTATTGGAAGCAAATCACATTGAGCACTTCGTTTCTATTGGTTAAACAACAAGAGAAGCGATGTATGTGGTCGCACTGGTAGCTTCAGATTGAGATAAGAATGAAGAGTTGTTTCTCAATTCTAGCTTTTAGACACTTCTAAAGACAGTCATCACGTTCTTCCTTATTTGAATGCTTGTGTTCTAATTAATTCTGTATTATGCATTATTTTAAAATACGAACACAAAAATGATATAAATTATTATTGTACTCTTGAATTATCAGATTTTTTTGTGTGCAATTACACAGTTTGTGTCAGTAATTACTTCGTAGTCTTAATAATTAATGTTTTTAATTTAGCTCCTAGATTCTTTAAAAACTTTCATTTGAAATAAAATAAGTTACTTTTGGTCTATTTTAGGGACATTTATGCCAGGTTTTATCAAACGGTTTTTATTTCTATGCGGGACAAACATAGATAAATACGCTTTATTTTGTGCTTTATATTATAGATACTGATTATAAGCCTATGTTTTAAGGACTTATAAGATAGATTTTACAAAAAGAAATGAGATGCTAGCTAGACTACTACACGAGTTCCCTGGCAATTGCAAATAATTTATAGCTAACTCTTGTTTTATGCGTGAATCTGAAACAAGGGAGTTAACTTGTATTAAGATTATGTTCAACCGAAGATTCTATGATCTCATTTGAGTAAAGCGCTAATTAACAGAATCTTTCACATTCAGTGTGTTTGTCCACCATCATTTCAGATAACAGTGAAACTGAATAGAGATCGTCTCATTCATCGGTCTATATTGAATCCCAATTACTTATGTTTGGCATGAACTCAAAACATATATGATTCTTCGTTATAATACATTCATACTATTTAAAGAAACAACTCTCTAATATTATGCAAAGGATACTCCCATATAGTCGTGTATACTACTTCTAAAAATCCTAACCTCTCCAATAGCCTCAGATACTAAGTCATGGCCTTTTTTAGTTGTTGTTTCTTTTAAACATCACACAAAGACACAGCCTCTCGACATTTGACTGGGACACCACAATATTGTCAGGATATTTGAAACAAGTAATATCAAGAACAAAAAAAAAAAAATAATTCCCTACTTTCTGTTCAAATAAAGTGAAACCGGACACAGTCGGATCAGATCGTATTTTCTTCTTTTCCGGGTCAGACAGAATCGGATACGTCATTGAAAAAATAAATTGGACAATCTGACACTCGAACCCTCGAAATTTACCTTATTTGTACATTATCAACTTGGCTGCCAGTTCCGGTCCGGATTGTCCAAACTTCCACCCGTCTTTCACACGCCTTTCTTTTTCAAAATTTCATGAAGAAGCTAATGGTAGGACTTATGAAGAAGCTAATGGTAGGACTTATGAAGAAGCTAATGGTAGGACTTATGAAGAAGCTAATGGTAGGATTTATGAAGAAGCTAATGGTAGGACTTATGAAGAAGCTAATGGTAGGACTTATGAAGAAGCTAATGGTGGGACTTATGAAGAAGCTTATGGTAGGACTTAGAAATGTGAAGCGAAGACGATGCGGTTGACTTCCGTGTTGCTCGTGCCAGTGCTGCTTTTGGCAGACTTCAAGGACAAGTGTGGCAACGGAGAGGACTCAGCATACCCATAAAACTGAAAGTCTACAAAGCTGTAGTTCTCCCGTCACTCCTATATTTCCGCCACACCAAAAAGCTAAACTTCTTCCACCTACGCTGTCTAAGGAGTATCCATAAGGTGCGTTGGTCCGACCACATACCAGTAACAGAAATCTTAAAGCTGTCCAACATGTACAGTATCAACGCGACAGTAGAAAAGTCCTAACTTCGATGGGCGGAGCATGTAGTCCGCATGCCAGACAATAGCATTCCCAAACGACTTCTGTACGGGGAGCTGTGTGCAGGAAAGCGCTTCCAGGGAGGTCAATACAAGCGCTACAAAGACACTCTCAAGAGCTTCTTTAAGGAATGCGATATCGACTTTCACTCTGGGAAGCACTAGCTCTCGATCGCTCCTCAAGGAGTGAAGCTGTGAGTCTCGGAGTCTTAAGATTTGAAGCAAGAAGAGTTGCCAGGGTGAAAGAGCGCCGAACCAACAAAAAGCTGAGAGAAGAAAAAGGCCTATTTGCTACTGACATAACCCACCCATGCCACGTATGCGGCCCGCTTTTTAAAGCGAGGTTTGGACTTTACAGTCATCTTTGAGTCCATTAGAAATGAGAATTGTGGTCATCTTATGCCACGAAGGGGGGAACTATATACAGAATAGTAGGCCTAAACATTTGATTTATTACAAATAACAAAACAGATCTCTCGTTCACACACACACACACACACACACACACACACGTTTGTTCCTATTTCCTAACTTAAACATAAACACAAGCCTAAAGACAAAATGTAAACATAAAACCTCGAACATACACACAGAACACAAAGACACTTAATTAACGCCTGGCCTAGTAACATGGCTGACTGCACTTTGTAATTAAACACAGTCTACTGGCAGAGAACAAAAGCTCAGAGAAAGCCACACACAAACACATACGCCGACATCAATACTAATGAACAAAAAAAAACAGGTCAGGAAATGAGATTTGTCACTCTAAACAAACAGCAGATTAAATGATTCTAAAAAACATTTCATTTAAAAGTATATGAGGTCATGGTCATCATTCCACAGCGATTCAATTATTTATTTCTTATATTCATTAGGCGTCATGCGGGATTTATAAACAAGTCCATCCATGTTCATCTAGCATTAAAAACACTGTCATTTATTTTTTCGCTTTTATTATTGATAGGATGACATGTTTGTTATTGGCTGTGCAATAAACAATAAGAATCAACACAACAGTCATTCAACTGAACACAATGTATTGTACATTGCTTTAATTAGTGTTTTGTATTCTGCCTGTCCGTAGCCCGTCTGTCTGTCCATCTTTTTGTTACATCAAGAGCTCAAACCCAATAGTAAAAGCAAAGTACCCTTTTTAGACCTTCGATCTATAGGGAAGTTCATGTATAGGTCATCTGCTTCTATGGTCATTGGTTTTCAAGCTTTTCATGTGGCCATCACAAAGAGCGATGACTTTACTTTTCCTACTACCCAATGTCAGGTACCCACCAGAGTTGGCTGGAGCATTGGTGTCCCTAAATCTTAAATTCAAGCTCCTAGGCATCATCGAGAATCAAACTTGAGAACACTCTAGCTAACGTTATCACGCAACCACCACACTTCTAGCGCTTAACCACTAAGTTATCACTCGCAATTTACACCTAAGCTACAACACCAAGTCTAGCACTTTACCCCTCAGCCACAACACCAAGTCTAGCACTTTACCCCACAGCCACAGCTTCAAGTCTAACCCTTTATCCCTCAGCTACAACACCAAGTCTAGCACTTTACACCACAGCGAAAACTTCAAGTCTAACACTTCACCCCTCAGCCAAAACACCAAGTCTAGCACTTTACCCCACAGCCACAACTTCCAGTCTAACACTTTACCCCTCAGCCACAACACCAAGTCTAGCACTTTACCCCACAGCCACAACTTCAAGTCTAGCACTATACCCCTCAGCCACAACACCAAGTCTAACAATTTACCTCTCAGCCACTACACCAAGTCTAGCACTTTACCCCTAAGCCACAACACCAAGTCTAGCACTTTACCCCACAGCCACAACTTCAAATCTAACACTTTACCCCTCAGCCACTACACCAAGTCTAACACTTTACCCCTCAGCCACAACACCAGGTCTAGCACTTTACCCATTAGCCACAACACCAAGTCTAGCACTTTACCCATTAGCCACAACACCAAGTATTGCAATTTACCCCTCAGCCATAACACCAAGTCTAGCAATTTACCCATTAGCCACAATACCAAGTCTAGCACTTTACCCATTAGCCACAACACCAAGTCTAGCACTTTACCCATTAGCCACAACACCAAGTCTAGCACTTTACCCATTAGCCACAACACCAAGTCTAGCACTTTACCCATTAGCCACAACACCAAGTCTAGCACTTTACCCATTAGCCACAACACCAAGTCTAGCACTTTACCCATTATCCACAACACCAAGTATTGCAATTTACCCCTCAGCCATAACACCAAGTCTAGCACTTTACCCATTAGCCACAACACCAAGTATTGCAATTTACCCCTCAGCCATAACACCAAGTCTAGCAATTTACCCATTAGCCACAACACCAAGTCTAGCACTTTACCCATTAGCCACAGCACCAAGTCTAGCACTTTACCCATAAGCTACAACACCAAGTCTAGCACTTTACCCATTAGCCAAAATACAAAGTCTAGCACCTTACCCATTAACCACCACACCAAGTCTAGCACTTTACCACTCAGCAACAAAACCAAGTCTAGCACTTTACCCATTAGCCACAACACCAAGTCTAGCACTTTACCCATTAGCCACAACACCAAGTCTAGCACTTTACCCATCAGCCACAGCACAAGTTTAGCTCTTAAGAATTCTGCTACAACACCCATAACGCTTTACCACTCAACCACACATCCATGACGCTTTACCACTCAACTACTACACCCATGACGCTTTACCACTCAACCACTACATCCATGACGCTTTACCACTCAACTTCTATACCTCTGACGCTTTATCACTCAACCACTACACCCATGACGCTTTACCACTCAACCACTACACCCATGACGTTTTACCACTCAACCACTACACCCATGACGCTTTACCACTCAACCACTACACTCATGACGTTTTACCACTCACCACTACTCCCGAATAACCGCTCACGATATGGCGTAATTTTGTAGTTCGCATCGATGTGTTTATCAGTCACATTTTTTGAAAGCATACCATAAATTTATTTATTTTGTAATTGAAACATGCGAACTGTTTTCTTTCCGTATAGATACAACATTGTGTGAAAATGTCAGAGATGATATCACTTTTTTTTTTCTGAGCGAATACGACAGATCGCAATGTGAAATCTTGACACTTCCTTATGGTCTTTCATCAAACATTACCGCCAGTGACTCTGATATTTGTATGATATCAAATTTAAAGTGATGCGCCGTTTGAGCTTGAGCTACAATATACTGTAGTTTACATTAGGTCAGAACGCACTGAGATGTAACCCTAAACCAATCTATTTCAGACACAAAAGATTTCAAGATGCAAACATTATCGAATTTTCCAAAGATGAGATATCAAATTTAAAAAAAAAAAGAATTTTAAGAATGCCTTACAAAACTCTACTTTTAAAATACCTAAAAATAATGATCTGAGATAATTCATTTTTGGAATTGGAGTTTTATTCATGTAAGCTAAAAAGATCCACTTTGCAGTCAATCAAAAGGCTTACTGAAAACATCTGAATCTTTATCAATAGCATTGACGTCTTGAAATGATCTTTCAAATTCACCATAAAGTTTGTTAAAGGTTTTCTTCATGGTTTGTGAAATTGTCTTAACAGTCAATAAAGTTCACCGCATGAACTGAGGCCTGTTCTAATAAAGTTCCCCGCATGAACTGAGGCCTGTTCTATTAAAGTTCACCGCATAAACTGAGGCCTGTTCTAATATAATGTTCACCGTATGAACTGAGGCCTGTTCTAATAATGTTCACCGCATGAACTGAGGCCTGTTCTATTAAAGTTCACCGCATAAACTGAGGCCTGTTCTAATATAATGTTCACCGTATGAACTGAGGCCTGTTCTAATAATGTTCACCGCATGAACTGAGGCCTGTTCTATTAAAGTTCACCGCATAAACTGAGGCCTGTTCTAATATAATGTTCACCGTATGAACTGAGGTCTGTTCTAATAATGTTCACCGCATGAGCTGAGACCTGTTCTAATAAAGTTCAACGCAGGAACTGAGGCCTGTTCTAATAAAGTTCAACGCAGGAACTGAGGGCCTGTCCTACTTATTTGATTGGTAAATAAAACACGCAGATGTTGAAATCATCAAAATCTTTGAGCTTTGTTCAAACATCGTCAGCAAATTGATTTTTTTCCTAGATCACAATTTTATTTTTTCTTCTAACGTACAAAACTGTGAGGAATACAAAATTTCATAAGCATAAAGAATCTTCAAATATTCTACACTAAGGAGAGCCATTTTTCTCATAAAAGTCAGTATTTTAGCAGCCACATGTTGTGCAACAAAGTCATCATACATTCGTACAGCTCATCAGATTATTTGAATTGCATGGAATAACGAAGCTCTTAAAATGTTTTTTTATCCTAACGGATCAAATAGTATTTCCAAGATTTCATCGTGGACTGGTTTAGAATCAATGCAGTTTTACAAAAGATTTCTTGAAGATGTTTTGTTGTATGATGTAATGTCAAAACAAAACAAAATTATTTTTTTTCGGGAAGTTTGTAAATCCCAACAAATCCAGAGTTCAGACAGTCTTAAAATAACAGATTTTTGATGTATGTACTTTTAAAATAGATAGACCTTTCAAGAACTCATGTAATTAGAAGATCCATGAACAGGTCATGTATTATTAATTGGTCAGAAAGTTCATGGACAGGCCATTTCTCAGCGATAACAGAGTTATTCTAAGTAATGTAATGTTAATCATATTTGAATTAGTATTTTACTAAATAAGCTAATTAATGGAATAATATTATATAAAGCGTTTTTACGCTAGCTATTGTGCAGCGGGAAAACGGAGGTCATGTTCCAGAAGTCACCCAATAAAACCTACTCAGCCCCAAAGATTGCCGTAAAAGGACAGCCCCTTAACGTGGTAGACCACTTCACAAATCTAAGAAGCATAGTATCAATGATAATCGTCTTGCCAGGGCCAGTAGTGCTTTTGGACGCCTTTAGGCGAGAGTTTAGAGGAATAAATAGCTCCGCCTGCCTACAAAAATCAATGTCTACCAAGCAGTGCTTCTCTCAACCCTTCTATATGGCTCTGAGATATGAACACTATACAGAAAGCAACTAAGACTACTTGAACGCTTTCACCAAAGATTCTTGCGCTCAATCATGGGCATACAGTGGCACTATCGCACTTTAAACAGCGATGTCCTTGCGAACGTCGGTATGAACAGTATAGCGGGACTTCTTATGGTCCGACAGTTACGCTGGGAAGGGCACGTATCCCGTAGGGCGACGAACGTATTCCAAAGGCAGTCTTTTTCGCTGAGCTAAAAGGCGGTCGACGTAACACAGGCGCCCCAAGAAAACGATTTAAAGACCAGCTTAGGCGAAAACTTGCCTTAGCTGACATAGAAGAGAGCACCTTGCAGATGGCGAAAAGAAAATCTTAATCGACCACCGCGGACAATGGTTATGCTTGCGGCAAAATATGTACGTCACAGCTGGGGCTGCGTAGCCACGGGAAATATTGCAATCCTCATTAAGCTTCGGACTTGAAGACAAGCCTTATTATTATTATGGTGTAGTATGATTCGAATGACCTAGAAAATGGCTATAGGCTTAGGATTTATATGACTCTCTGAATGTCGAATGGTTACTAAAGACATCTTATGACTTTCGCAATGGTTTAAGGAATATTGAGACACCGATTCATTAACATTACTTAAACGATGTCAATTTCATTGGGGAACATACATCTTGCATTGTGATGTATATAAGACGACTGTGCATGAATAATGGATTCATAAAGCTAAGTTTGCCTTTACAACTCTTCATTCAATCTGGCTTTCCAAAACTAATGAACAAAACAAGATCTGAATTATTTACACATTTTTATTCTATATGGTTCCTAGACAAGGAGAGGCACTCAACTAAAAATGAAACCAGGGCCGGCGGTGTTCACATTGGGTTTTTGGGGTGCATGATATTGAAACTTGAGTCAAGCAAGGTATCAATTTTTATTTATACAACGCAACGGTTTTGGCGCATTCTTTTTTAATTTCACAGTTTTATTCTAAGCTGCACAATTATAGCCAGATGTTCACCTTATGTTTTTAAGTAATTTTAAGTTGCGCCACTGACACAGAGTAAAAATCAAATACTTCCTTCCTGGTGAAGTTATTTTGTGTCATTTACGGAAGAGCCAATACAATTTGTTTCTTCAATACTAAACGTGCTCGCATCATGTCCTAGATTGTTTAAAGAACAGCTAGTCAACACAGCACTCACATTGTACAACGGGCACACTCAATAGAAAGCTATTTAGAATTTTACCATCATGTACGAACATCTACGATATTTAGATAATGAGGCATTAAGACAAAATTTCACAATTACTCTACAGACCAACCTTTTTTATCAATTTACTTCTCTTGCAGTGCGCGTGTGTGTGTGTGTGTTTGTGTGTTTTATTTAATATAAAATAAATTTATTCCACTGAATTAACTTCTTATCAAATCGGTATTATTTTTTTTTGTTCAATCATGCGGAAACAATTTTGGATTCATTTTTTTTCCTTCTCAACGGTACATTCTGTCCATAGAAAGAAACAGTTTGTAAGTATAACTCATCAAGACCAATGTCAGCTGCGAACACAAATCTCTAAACTTTCAACCATTGACCAATGATACGATTGTTTTAGTACATTTGGAAAGAAAAGTTATCAATGTCATGGAAAGTAGACCGATTGTAAGTTTTAGGTACAACAGAACTGACTGTTTATTAGTAGTTGGCCCTATCTCTAGACGCCGCTCACTGGTCAATGATACGGGTAATTTAGGCAGCCCAAGCTCTAAAATAGTCAAAATATTAACATACAAAAATAGAGTTTAAAAAAAAAGCTCTCTAAAAGCCTTTATTATTCTGGAGGATTCAAGGATTTGATTTTTGATAGAGATTCGAGCCTAATAGTTTTAAGAGAGAAAGAAGTCAAACATGCCGACACGTATTCCCGTACACTTATTCCCGTACACTTATTACCGTACACTTATTCCCGTACACTTATTCCCGTACACGTATTCACGAACACGTATTCCAGTACACGAATTCACATACACGTACTCACGTACACTTATTCCCGTACACTTCTTCCCGTACACATATTAACGTACACTTATTCCCGTACACTTTTTCCCGTACACGTATTCACGTTCATGTATTCCCGTACACGTATTCCCGTACACTTATTCGCCTACACTTTTTCCCGTACACGTATTCCCATAAACTAATTCCCGTACACTTATTCCCGTACACTTATTCCCGTACACGTATTCACGTACACGTATTCCAGTACACGAATTCACATACACGTACTCACGTACACTTATTCCTGTACACTTCTTCCCGTACACATATTAACGTACACTTATTCCCGTACACTTTTTCCCGTACACGTATTCACGTTCATGTATTCCCGTACACGTATTCATGTACACTTATTCGCCTACATTTTTTCCCGTACACGTATTCCCATACACTAATTCCCGTACACGTATTCACGTACACGTATTCCAGTACACGAATTCACATACACGTACTCACGTACACTTATTCCTGTACACTTATTCCCGTACACATATTAACGTACACTTATTCCCGTACACTTTTTCCCGTACACGTATTCACGTTCATGTATTCCCGTACACGTATTCATGTACACTTATTCGCCTACATTTTTTCCCGTACACGTATTCCCATACACTAATTCCCGTACACTTATTCCCGTACACTTATTCCCCTACACTTATTCCCGTACACTTATTCACGTACACGTATTCGCGTACACGTATTCATGTACACGTATTAGAGTACACGTATTCACGTACACCTATTCACGTACACGTAATCACGTACACGTAATCACGTACACGTATTCATGTACACGTATTCACGTACACTTATTCCCGTACACTTATTCCCGTAAACGTATTCTTGTACACGTATTCAAGTACACTTTATCCCGTACACTTATTCTCGTAAACGTATTCTTGTACACGTATTCAAGTACACGTATTCACGTACAAGTATAGACGTACACTTAATCCCGTACACATATTTACGTAGACGTATTCCTGAACACGTATTAACGTACACGTTTTCCCGTACACTTATTCCCGTACACGTATTCAGTACATTTATTCACGTACACTTATTCCCGTACACTTATACACGTATTCATGTACACTTATTTCAGTACACGTATTCACGTAATCTTATTCCCGTACACTTATTCCCGTACACCTATTCCCGTACACCTATTCCCATACACTTATTCACGTACACTTTTCTCGTACACGTATTCACGTACACGTATTCCAGTACACGTATCCCGTACACTTATTCCCGTACACTTATTCACGTACACTTATTCCCGTACACGTTTTCACGTACACTTATTCCCGTACACGTATTTACTTACACTTATTCCCATACGTCTATTCCCGTACAATTATTCCCTTACACGTATTCCCGTACACATATTAACGTACACTTATTCCCGTACTCGTATTTCCGTACACTTATTCCTGTACACCTATTCTTGTACACTTATTCATGTACTATTATTCCCGTACACTTATTCCCGTACACTTTTTCCCGTACACTTATTCCCGTACACTTATTCCCGTACACGCATTCTCTTACACTTATTTCCGTACACTTTTTCACGTACACTTATTCACGTACACTTATTCCCATACACG
Source organism: Biomphalaria pfeifferi (assembly GCA_030265305.1). Classification (NCBI taxonomy): domain Eukaryota; kingdom Metazoa; phylum Mollusca; class Gastropoda; family Planorbidae; genus Biomphalaria; species Biomphalaria pfeifferi. The sequence goes on along the minus strand of JASAOG010000020.1, from coordinate 2,377,580 downwards.
CATTCAAATACACTTATTTCCGAACACTTATTTCGTACACTTATTCCCGTACACGTATTTACTTACACTTATTCCCATACACCTATTCCCGTACAATTATTCCCTTACACGTATTCCCGTACACATATTAACGTACACTTATTCCCGTACTCGTATTTCCGTACACTTATTCCTGTTCGACTATTCTTGTACACTTATTCATGTACTATTATTCCCGTACACTTATTCCCGTACACTTATTCCCGTACACTTTTTCCCGTACACTTTTTCCCGTACACGCATTCTCTTACACTTATTTCCGTACACTTTTTCACGTACACTTATTCACGTACACTTATTCCCATACACGCATTCACATACACTTATTTCGTACACTTATTCCCCTACATGTATTCACGTACACTTATTCACGTACACTTATTCCCGTACACTTATTCCCGTACACGTATTTACGTACACTTATTCCAGAAAAGTTATTCACATACTATTATTCACGTACACGTATTCCCGTACACGTATTCCCTTACACATATTAACGTACACTTATTCCCGTACACGTATTCCCTTACACATATTAACGTACACTTATTCCTGTACACTTATTCCCGTACACGTATTACCGTACACTTATTCCCGAACACTTATTCACATACTATTATTCACGTGCACGTATTCCCGTACACGTATTCCCTTACACATATTAACGTACACTTATTCCCGTACACTTATTCCCGTACACGTATTCCCTTACACATATTAACGTACACTTATTCCCGTAAACGTATTCACGTAGACGTATTCATGTACAATTAATCCCGAACACGTATTTACGTACACGTATTCCCGTACACGTATTCAGTACACTTATTCACGTACACTTATTCTCGTACACTTATACACGTATTCCAGTACACGTATCCCGTACACGTATTCACATACACTTATTCACGTACATTTATTCCCGTACACTTATTTACGTACACTTATTCACGTACACGTATTCACGTACACTTATTCCCGTACACGTATTTACATACACTTATTCCCGTACACTTATCCCCATACACCTATTCCCGTACAATTATTCCCTTACACGTATTCCCGTACACATATTAACGTACACTTATTCCTGTACTCCTATTCTTGTACACTTTTTCACGTACTATTATTCCCGTACACTTATTCCCGTACACTTATTCCCGTACACTTATTCCCGTACACTTATTCTCGTACACTTATTCCCGTTCACTTTTTCCCGTACACGTATTCCCGTACAATTATTCCCATACACGTATTCACGTACACGTGTTGTACATTTATTCATGTACACTTTTTCATGTACTCTTATTCATGTACACTTATTCACGTACACGTATTTATACACTTATACGAATTGATAATAAGAATGACAATTTCACTAATTTCACTAATTTTGAGGATTTATTTCCTTACACGTATTCACATACACTTTCCCGTACACTTGTTCACGTACACTTATTCCCGTACATTTTTTCCCGTACACGTATTGAGGTACACGTATTACCGTACACGTATTCACGTACACGTATTCCCGTACACGTATTCACGTATACATATTCACGTACACGTATTCCCGTACACGTATTCCCTTACACATATTCACGTACACATATTCCCGTACACTTATTCCCGTACACTTATTCTCCTACACCTATTCCCGTACACTTATTCCCGTACACGTATTCACGTACAGGTATTCCCGTACACTTATTCCCGTACACTTATTCCCGTACACTTATTTCGTACGCTTATTATAGCTTTTATTTATCGCTACTTTCATGCTTATTATATGCTTAGAACTTTTGGTCCAATCTCATTTGTGGACCGGGGGGAGGGGGTATCTAGGAGTTGGCTTTCCGTGCTGCCTCAGTAAACACAACTCTGCCCGAGTCGGGTGTCGAACCTCGAGCCCCCTTCTAGGTAGCCAAGCCAAGCCAAGTTCAAGCACAATTGGCCTCTCGACCACGCTTCCCACGATTCACGTACACTTATTCACCTACACATATACACCTACACTTATTCACGAACACTTATTCACGTACACTTATTCCCGTACACGCATTCCCGTACACGCATTCCCGTACACGCATTCCCGTACACGCATTCCCGTACACGCATTCCCTTACACTTATTTCCGTACACTTTTTCACGTACACTTATTCACGTACACTTATTCACGTACACTTATTCCCATACACGCATTACCGTACACGCATTCACATACACTTATTTACGAACACTTATTTCCGTACACTTATTCCCGTACACGTATTCACGTACACTTATTCACGTACACTTATTCCCGTACACTTATTCCCGTACACTTATTCCCGTACACGTATTTACGTACACTTATTCCCGTACACGTATTCCCGTACACGTATTCCCGTAAACGTATTCTTGTACACGTATTCAAGTACACGTATTCAAGTACACGTATTCACGTACAAGTATAGACGTACACTTAATCCCGTACACATACTCCCGTACACATATTCCCGTACACGTATTCCCGAACACGTATGTACGTTCACGTATTCCCGTACACGTATTCAGTACACTTATTCACGTACACTTATTCTCGTACACTTATTCCCGTACACTTATTCCCGTACACTTATTCCCGTACACTTATTCACGTACACGTATTTCCGTACACTTATATCCGTACACTTATTCCAGTACACTTATTTCGTACAGGTATTCACGTACACATATTCCCGTACACTTTTTCCCGTACACTTATTTACGTACACTTATTCACGTACACTTATTCCCGTATACTTATTCCCGTACACGCATTCACGTACACTTTTTTACGTACACTTTTTCCTTTACACTTATTCCCGTATACTTATTCCCGTACACTTATTGTACATTTATGCATGTACACTTTTTCATGTACACTTATTCATGTACACTTAGTCACGTATACGTATTCATAGACTTGTTCGAATTGATAATAAGAATGACAATTTGATTGATTTTGAGGATTAAGGATGAGTGCAGTATTTCACGTGACTACCTGTTGCGACCTGTAATTTTTCCTAATCCTCATGCAGACAAAGCCGTTCTCCTTTGGCGGCCTATTTTAGTTTTATTTCCCTCTTCTGCGAATGTCTTCAATAATGACTTGTCTTGGAGTCTAAAATGTTTGTCCCGCAGCTTTTGTGAAAGCTCTTCAGCTGTCTCAGAGGCCATCTGCTGTCCGGTTACTTTCCTCTATGCTAGTGAGGGCGAAATGGCGCCTGAGTTGATTTATAGCAAATTTTGAGAGAGCTAGAAATAAACAAAAGAATGTGATAAAAAGGTTAAACCATATTTTTTACTTTTAAAGGCCGCCATTTTTTAGGCCTTTCAACTGATCACATTTGCTGTGGAAACAGAATAAAACATACAACAAAGCGATAGTATCAAAAACTGTTATTTGACAAAGCGACATGGTGTTCTGACTTCATGTGTAGGCAATACGACTTCCAGGCAGAGGGCATGATGAACTTGAAAGTCAATATGAAGTACTGGGCAGGAAAAAACGCAACACCACCATCATTACTTTTTATTAAAGTACAATTATATCGTACCATAGCCTAGTCAGTTTATGTCTAACATCACACACAAACACACACACACAACTTAATCATATTTAAAAGAGTAAGTCTTTACCGTTTTAAACAGTACATGTATTCCCTTGGCAGACGACAAGAATCTAGGCACCATTATCTTCACTAAACCAACGACACCTGCCACTTCTACAGCCTCGTTCTGGTCAAAGATTAGACAGAACGTGATGGGAAGTGTTCCCATGAGAATGCGCATGCGTGGAAGGAAGAACTCTCTGAACCATTGGAAGTAAAATCCCTATTGGAATTTTGAAGACGTGAATTCTTTTCCAGACACTCTGTGGGAATACTAAAATAAAAATATTAAAATAAAACAGAGAAAAACTTAAGCAAAAAGAAAGCATTTGTTTACACGCTAGATAGAACTGTTATTGGGGTTCCGCTTATAGAATAACAAGAAAGTTCTAGAAATGTGTCGTCAAATTATGGACCTTGACAGTATTGATTTGAAAATGCGAGAATCATGTTCGCTCGTAATCTGAACGTCTTGTTTAGAGGTTCTCATTTACCAATATTTTCAGGGACAATTTATCAAATACCCAATTTTTAAATAATAAATAAAATTAACAAAATTGAATCAACTTTAAATTTGATAAATTAATAGAGAGAAGTTTAGGGGATATTGCAAAATTACTTTCCTAGTATATTATGATTATTCTAGAGAGTGGCTCTACAAATACGGAGAATGGTTGCCAGTATATAAATATAGGTTGTTGTTTTAAAAGTTGTGGGTTTAAAAAAAATATTCCCAATCAACTTTTATAAGAATATACTAATTAAATCACTCTGAACGTTTTTGAGAAACTTTGACTAACGGATCACAGGCACCAAAAATCTAATAGAAAAGCATAAGTGTAATCCTTTATTAAACATGTTAAGCGCAGCTTAGATCCTGAGTTGAAAGAAAGATGTGTATTACTGGAAAAAACTTTGACAAAACGAACATATTTTAAGATATCAATATAAAATGCCAGTTTAACCCACCGACAACATCCGTTGATTTGTTTCCAGATTTATTTAAATAAATAGTAAATAAATTATAGCTTTTATATGGCGTAATATTAATATTTATACTCCGAGTATAGCATGCTCAGACTCAGAGTGCTATGTCCAATCTCATTGGTTAAGACGTGGGGAGAGGGGGTAGCTGGTGGAAGGTTTTCCGTGCTGCCCGAGTCAGGTGTCGAACCTCGAGCCCCTATCATAGGTAGCCAAACCAAGTCAAGTTCAAGCGTACTTAGCCTCTCGATCACGCTTCCAACTCCTGTTTGAGGCCTCATACATAACAATTACATAATTCGAATATGACCCTTTTAATCCTACGATCACAGGAGCCTTGTTATTTTGAAACCTTTTATTACATCCTCTGTATTGTAACGCTCCCCCAAAAATACTTTTGACCTTAAAATCTACTATTTTTACCTAACCCTTTTAAACAAGTCTTAAGTACATTCGGTATTCCTTCCACAGACAATTCACGCCTTCTTAGCAGATTGTTGTATAACGTGTCTACAATGGCGGGAGCGTACCACAATACGTATTAATGAGCGCTTAAAAATAGACGAAGTATGATTTTGTACCGACATTCAAAATCCCAGATTTCACCGAGATTCGATCCCTAGACCCTCGTCATGTTGGTAATTTTTCTTCTTATTTCTAGTGGGAGAATTGGTGAACAGAGACTGTGACTCAGACAGGGCTTTAGAATAAAAATATATCAATACAAACATTGTACCATATGTAATGACGTATTCATGAAATAGGCGCTCTGCTCTTTACGAAAGTTTACTATTACTGAAAATAAAAGGTGTTGGCAGGAGTGCCTTATTTTTTGTAACAGTTGCTGTGATGTAGGCGACTCAGAGGTCAGTGATGCTCGCTAAAAACGTAATTTATAAGTAATTTCGTGGCCTTCGTGTTACTTTCGTTTTACATCACTCTAATACCAAATTGGATTATAAGGTCAACAACAATTGTTTGATTTGTATAGAAATAGAAGGTTATTAGTGGCGACCTACAAAGTATAAAGGGGGCTAATTCAACTTACACCACTACATCAATCAAGTACAATTTTTTTCCCTTGTTCGAGATACCAAAATAACAATTAATTCCCAATAGTTAATTAGCTAATTTATTACTTCATTTCATTTTTTTTTATCTTCTTGTTTTGTCACGTTAAAGAAATAACTGCACAATTTCAGCTTGATACGAAACTGGGTGTGGAAGAAAGAACGTGTACTAACTTTTTATTGGACAGACAGACAGACAGAGCGAGTTGATATAAGCTTTGTAATAAAACTAGAAGCTAAAGATTTACGCATGTAAACAACACTCTGCCAGCCATCTGTACAATTGATCCACAATTAAGAGTGTAGCTCCCTTGTTAGATGGGATGCTTTTTGAATAGAAAGCGTCTTTAAAACAGAAGTGTTTGTTTTAATTAAGAGTTTAGACGTATTGTAAATTATACTTTAATTCGATTTGCTGGTGAAGAGACATTCTTCGCAGACCCTTGTAGTTTGTTAAATGGTTCATCTCAAGCCCTGCAAGACTAATAGAACAATGGAATCTAGTGTGCACAGCAAACTGTTAGCCAAAATGCAAGGTTAAGTGTATTATATTTCTCTTTGTTTTTTATCAATATCAGATAATAGAAGGTGTTTATCTCTTAACCACTCTGGCTTACTTAGCCTCTTAAGTAGTGTTTTAATACTGAGTGGGTGTAGGTCTATCTTGTTATTCCGAAATAGAGGCTAAGCTAAAGATAGCCTTAGTTTTGTGCACTGTTGACAAGTGATGTGTTTTAAAAGGGTTTAGAACTTTCTCCAACCTTTATTCCCAGGTCAAAGCAAGAGAAGAAAAACTGTTATATATTTTAAAAAGACAAGAAAAAAAATGGCATTCCCTAATAGGAAGCGAGCTAAGACATGTGATTGTTTTTTTATAAGCTTAAATGATTACCTTAAACTGAGTCGCGCATGATTTATTTTTGTTTACCTACTTCAAGAACTAAGAATATATTTTATGTTTCATCTATCGTTATACAATGGTAACCTTTGTGTTATCCAGTGGGCTGAGGGCTTTGTGCGACATTTGTTTGCGTTCTCATGTGACTTATGAAACTTATGAGGGCCCGAGATGATCTGCTAAGCACACTGGACAAGCACAATGCAGAAGTTTGTGCGATTTGCTTTGATTTTTTTTCTCTGGCGCCTTATTTCAGCCAAGGTTATTTTTTTTGTCCTCAGCTATTTTTTCTCTCGTTTTCACAGCCATAATTCTACATCATTTGCTTCCATTCACAAAGTGGCTGGGTCCAAATTGGAGGCTCTCGGAGATTTTAAGGGTGTCCCTAAGAAGTTTCTTTAACCAACTTGGGCTCGCTTTCCACCAGTTAGCTGGCCGTAAAGCAACTTATAGGGAAACGGAAGTTGTTCATTCTGCCCATGTACCCAATCACTTGCAGTTCTGACTGCATTACGATTGTGTGAATGCTATAAAAGGCCTCTCTCTCTCTCGTTCATAAATATCTGTTTTACGTTCAGATCTTGTGGAAATGGTTGAGCTCCTTGACTCGCCCCCCCTCTCTCTAAAATGTCCACGTTTAAGAGGCGTACAGCAACGTTTGGAGGATCATTGCCCTGGAGACCTCCCTATAGTACACTGCCGGGTGAGGCCCAATGGCAGCATTATGGTCTGTGAACAGGTGCGGTTAGATCAGGATGTCACCCCCCGGCCAGCAACTTTATCGAAACCTTTCCCAATAGAAACTATCGTTAATAATTTTTGTTGAAGCAATACAGTAAGCAATACTTTCATCGATTTTTGCACAAATGTAAAATTATTCAATTATATTTTAAAATCCCATTTTTCAATAGTTTTGCATATTTTACAATGTATATTAATTAATATCACCTAAACATGTTTCCTTTGTTTGACTTTTAGACGGAAACGGTATAACATTATACTGTGTTATTCAAACTTTGACTACCACCTAAAGTATAAAAAAATACGTTTACCGATATCTTAGTCATCTATTGGTCTTAGGAAGCGTTTAAAGATCCAGTGAAGTCCAGGAGCGTATCCTCGGACGCCAAGCATTTTTCAGCATTTCTAAGCTTAAGTCTCCTTAAGTCTATCTTGTACATTTTCTACGTCCCATTAGTCAAGACGTTGCGCCCTCATGAGAGAAAATCGCCCCCCCCCCCTCCATGGGGTGCCCCCCCCCACAACAGCATGAGTAAAGCTCCAGTAGTTGATGCGAGTTTTTAAAGAGCTTGTTGTCCTAAGATCATCCTCTTGTTTAGAAATGCATCTTGTTCTGTTGACACAAAAAAAAACAAAAAAAACGTCAATAGCTCGACGGTACGTTAGTCGGAAAATTGGTTTTATGACCTATGCTAGAATAATAAAATGACCTAAGTAAAGAGAATGTTATGACCAAAACTAGAAAAATGCCATAGCCTAAGATAGGATATCTTATGACCAAAACTAGAAGAATAAAATGACCTAAGCAAGAAAAATTTCCTGACCTAAACTAGAAAAATGCCATGACCTAAGCTAGAAGATATCATGAACAAAGCTAGAATAATGTTTTGGCCTAATTAAGAAGACTTAATCCAGAAGATTGTAGCTAATTCAAAAGTGGCTTGGAAAAATGGCTAAAACTAGCGTGAGATTTTGTAATACTTGAAAGTAATTAGAATAAAAAAAAATAAATTGCACATGTTTGTCTTATGTAAATAAATAAAATAAAAATCAACGCGTCAACAACCGTTGTAATGAAAGGATAAAGGTGAAACACAGGGGTAGGGAAAAACTCTTTGAAATGTCATTTTGAAAAAAAATATCTATCTATCTATCTATCTATCTATCTATCTATCTATCTATCTATCTATCTATCTATCTATCTATCTATCTATCTATCTATCTATCTATCTGTCTGTCTGTCTGTCTGTCTGTCTTTCTGAATATCTGTTTATTTATCTCTCTGTCTTAAAACAGAAGTTTTACTCTAAAATCCAGCTCAATTTGACATACATTTCTATATCTGTGGCAGATGACTTTAGGGAGGAATGAAATTATTTCTCGGCATATTTCATCGTCTAAAGGTCAAAAAGGTTAATATGTCAATCTTGAAATGAAATCTCTCTTTCTTTTCTATATTTAATTAAGTCAACTGAACTATTGGCTATGTCTTTACAACACTCTACGAGACGCTTCTGTAGCCTTTCTCTCTCTCAAAGCTTACCGAAACAAGATGCTTAGAGTATGTGTTCATGGCTACCTCCCACTCCCCTTACTTGATAGATACTTAGGTCTTAAGTATAAACACTGCACACAAATGTCCACCTGAGGTTCCGAGTTTTCCATAATATGTTTAGACATATTTAAAGCTCACATGTTTATTAAAGAAGCCCACCTTGGTTTGAGGTTATGTGAGATCCAGATTGCCTCGCTAACATAGTTCGTCTGGGACATTGGAGTTCAAAAGACAGAACAAGATTAAAACTTTTTAAAATGAAGTGTACGCATCTAAGTGTGTATGTGGTCGTGGTTTCTCAAAGCTGGGGATCTATTGAAAAAAAAAAGCGGAGGAATACACATTTGAAACCAAAGGAAAGTAACTGCTGAGCAAGTAAAATATTTTAAAATCCCTTTTTTTAAAACAAGCACTATATAAAAAAAAACGAGCCGACCCGCGGCGTAGCAGACAACGCTTTTAGTGATGGTTAAACACTTCCTGAAAGACACAGTTGTTCAAATGGGCAGGGTGGTTGGGCGACGTAGAGAATTACATATACAGAGAAGATTACTTGTTCTTCCCACCTCTTTTTGTTTCTGTTGCCTTAAAATTTACGTGGGGTAACTGTAATCCGACTTGCAGAAATAAAAGAGTTACCTTTTTCCTTATAAGCATAGGTGTACATTAGTTGCACTGGTTTCACTTTTCAGTTCACATTTTCAGTTGATTACAACAGCAAGGTAAAATTTTAAGATTTAGCTTTTTTTTAACTCAAGTTCCCCCATTTCAGACCTTGCGATCTATGGGGCAGATTATGTAAAGGTCATCTGTTTCTATGGCCAATGGTTATCGGCAGGGTGTCATGTGGCCAGCACAACAACCAACAGGCTTTACTTTTCCCTACTAGTGTCATGTAACCATTAGAGTTGGGTAAACTCATGCACGTTTGAAACCCCCTGTTGTAGCTAAGATAAAATAAAATATTCACTCTTAATAGACGTTATATTACCTACTTAGAACCCCCCATACCATGGGGAGCGAGTGCGCAAGCAAATCTCCAAAGATATCGCTAGATTTCATATCATTGCTTTCCAGTTAAATAACTCAATTTAGTTCTTTAAAATATCTACTAGTGACTTCTTTTTAGTAGGTGGAATAAAATATAAAAACATACACCCAGTGACCCACATTCACGCTTGTACACTCATACAGACACACTCACATTCACAATTACACATTCATATTCACATACATATACACAATAACATTCACAATTACACACTCATATTCACATACATATACACAATAACATTCACAATTACACACTCATATTCACATACATAAAGTCGAATTTCCGCATTTTAACATAATACAGATTAAGTTTGAAATCTAGAGAGACCTTGTGTTCACAAACTTAATGAAGAACTGGTGAGACTGCAAAGTGTAGTTTTAAAATTAGATCTAGATTTAGATTCATTCGATCTAAACATGGTAAACATGGCCTTGATTCCAATACTAATACTTACAAAGAGTTGGGCAACTTTTTATTAAAGGGTCTTTTGTTTGTTTTAGGGCTACTGTACATACGTCACGGTTCCAGTTAGCACTCAAGGAACATTTGTGCAAAGTTTCATCAAGATTTGTCAAACGATTTTGATTTCTATTCGGAACATACATACTCCTTATATTCTACTTTAAAGTCTAGATAATATAAGATCCAAAACAAAGAGAATAAGACGAAGTGGGTGGAAGATCGTCTTCTCTTTCCACGATTCACTTTGACAAGCAGAAGTTGGAGACAGATGAACTGTCACTAATTCATTATTTGTGTCCACGAAGCCCTCCCCTGGGTTGAGGGCACATAGATGAACAAGAAAAAAAAGAGGAAAACGACTCATACAAAACAATGAGCAGTTTATTAGAGGGTTTACAGTTCCTGAATCAATCTACCCAGTGGTATTCCGAATTCACTTGTAGTCGACTTTATTTCTCGCTGATCTTCCTGTTCTATGAAAACACTAAAGCTTTCTGCTAGTTTGGTCCTCCAGGCTGATAGCTGATTGCATGGAAGATATTATAAAAAATTACTTAAAAAAAGGGTATGGCTTGAATTTGAACTCACGGTTCAAGCCTTCTCAGGCTTCTCCAGCCAACACGGTAACCATTCATCTAGTGGAGAGCTTAAGAACATGGAAGATTTAACAGTTATCTATTGTTACTTTTGTCTAGTCCTATTTAGTATGTTATGTTTACTAAAACTCAGACAACGGTATACATAGGGGGATAATTCAGCTTATACCACCACTTCAGTCAAACACAAATTCTTTCCCTTGTTTGAGATACCAAACAAAGTAATTAATTACCAATATTTTATTAACTAATTGGTTAATTTTTTTATTGATACTTGTGTTGTCAGGTCAAAGAAATAAGTGTACAATATTTCAGCTTGATCCCAGATTTGGTGTGGGGGAAATCACGTGTACAAACTTTATAACAGACAGAGCGAGTTGAATTAAGCGTTGTAAAAAAATCAATCTACATTTTCTGCTCTCGCTTTCTACGGGTACTACAGCGCTTGACGAGAATGTTACTTTGTTGCTGAAAAGATTTGAATAAATAATAAAAAAAAGCATCATAAAATTGAGTTCAGACCTTGAGATTTATAAGGCAGATGATGTAAAGGGCATCTGTTTCTGTGGCCCACGGTTAACGAGGGTTTCAAGTGGCCAGCACATGGACCAACCGCCTTTACTTTTACCAACTAACATCAGGCACCCATTATGGGTGGACTCAGATGCGCCCAATGATCCCGGAATTAAAAAACCCAGACGTCACCAGGATTCGAACCAGAGAGCTTAGTTCAGAAGCCAAGCGCTTTACTGCTCAGCCGCCTCTGGACTGTTAATAGAAGAGCTTGTTTGTGCAAAACTCACTGAAAATACACTTTACACTAAATAATGTCAATGATAGAAATATTACAAGATAGAAGTCGAATATGAATATATAATACATTACATAATTATTAAATGAGGAATTTATTTTTAAAAAAATGTAACTCCTTTTTGTGTGGTCATACTCAATATCACGAAATTTTATGTTGTGTAGACATTTTGTTTTCTATATATTTATATATTTATTTAAATAAAGTTTTTACTATATATTTTTTTTTTTGTCTTTTCCATATCATTTTGTCAAAAAAAACAAAAACAACAGCTGTAGTTACAATTTTTTTCTGAAATTAATTCCGTAAATATGACAATTACGTCATCTCTCATTTGAAACTCAAATCTATCCCAGTATGAAATTTTATTTAGATCGTCTTGCACTCTGTAGCCCCGAGAGTTCAAAAAATAAAACACAAAAAGTTTTCGTCCATTACGAACGAATAAAAATAAAGAAAATAAAACGAAGGTGAAACTTTGGTGGTGCATCCTTTGTTTTTGAAATACAGTTAGCTAAGAGAAATTAAAAACATTGTTTTGAAACCTGTGACTTACTAATGGCACTGTCTTGTTCCCTAGACACTTATTCAAAACAGACATTTTGAGTAAGTTCCATCAAATTAAACAAGATCGACACCTGTGGTCACTGTTCATCCATTTATTTAGTCCAACCCTTTCCCTTTTCTTGACACTGCATTTTGAAATTTGTTATTAACCACATTTCAGGTCACGTGGTTAGTTACTCCTTCGTGGTACTCCTATTCATGCCTCGCTGAACAAATGTACGGACACACTTTCGTGGGTTATTGGAATGAAAAGGACAACGTCAAAAGTTGGGTCTCTTGCTTGATGGAGGCACTAACCAAACACAAGATGGACAGCTTCATTTCAAAACTAGACACTGTTCAACTGTCATCTACTCAAGAAAATGAAGATGTTAAAATTATTGAAACACTTTTTTTTTTGGTTCTTGTCTCTTAGTATCTACATTCACATGTGTGGCTAAATTTGTTGGGTTTAGTCCCTTTAAATAATTGTTAATGCTATTTCTCCCTCACGCATTCTCTGATCAAGTTGATAATTGAAACAATTATTTATACAATTAGTGCCTAACAAAACATGAATCATTTTTTTTAAATACTCAATTCGTCAATTAATTATTGTTAATTAATTATTTTAGTTTAATATTTAATTGAGGTCAAATATTTTCGTTAATATATAATTGCTAGAGAAATAAGATAAGAATAAGCCAGGTCACACGGACATGGTTTTATTCATTTAGAAAGGGCAGGCTAGAGAGGATATGTATATTACATGCATAATGATGAAAACCTATTCTACTTTCCAAAAATTTTTTTTTCGAATATTAAAGAGTCTCTAGGGTTCGCATATTAACTTTTCATAATAGCAGTATTATCGTGCTTATATATTACTGCCTGCGTATGGAATTTATAATTACTATAAATAAAAATAATAATAGATTTTTCTTTCATATTTGATACATTATACTGCTATTTCTTTCTTAGGTTCTCACGCTCTCTGTTCTAGCACATTGAATTAATCGTTGTTAAATACATCTCATTGTTAAATACATTCTCTCTCACTTAAGCACCCACACGCTCTCTTTGTCTCAATATAATTGTTTCTATTAAAAGTCAGGGTCGGCCTTAGGCATGTAAAATAGGCAGCCGCCTAGGGCTCTGATTAGCAGGGGCCTCGCACAGGACTTAAAACAATTCTGTTACAGAATATTACACAATGTTATTGTCGAAGTACCTAGACCTAGGCCTAGGGCCTTCAATTAAACTAAGACCGGCCCTACGTCTTTCTGTCTCGCTGTCCTCCTCTTTCTTTTTCTCTTTCTTGCTTTGTTTCAGTCTCAGTTTCATTGCTCTCTCTTTCTCTCTCTCTCTCTCTCTCTCTCAAACCATCTTTCCTCCACCCATTCTAAGACACGTCCCTAGAACCAACACTCAAACACTTGGTCAGAACTGACCCAAACAGAAGAGAAATGCTGCCCCCCACGTTTCTAAATCTTGAAATACACACGATGACCAAGTAATGCAACACATTTCCTGACGTCTCCTCGTTTCTGTCCGTCCAAAGTTCATCAATTCTCCGATGGTAGCCCTTAAGACCTTCTGCTACTTGAAACGCATTCACCATAAGGAAATGGAAGTCAACCAAAGTGTTAGCTTCAAGCAATCTCATGCGGAAATGTCATCAAAGACTTCACTGAACAGCTTTCAATCCATTCATTAAGTACCGCCAGGACTTGGACTTCTCACACTGACTATCAACAACATCTGCGATGTACCGGAACCGTTTCAACTCGGTTACACTCTGGCGGCGATAGATTCGGTGCTAATATGTCACTGCTATCTGCATATGAAAGGTCAAAGTGTCAAGGAATGTGTAGCAATAACAATTGAGTTTTAACTATCTTTATTAATCGCAGACTCTGTAGTCAGCTTAGTGTCTATTTAACAATCTTTATTAATCACAGACTCAATTTTGATTAAACATATATATATATTTAAATTCAAGTTATACAGAGTTTCTTCTTTAAAGCAAAATAACATCTACGCAATTAGAATTACTTAAAGCATAATTCTGACTTCGCTGTTTGATTACACAGTAACTATCTGCTCAGTCAGACTATCAGGCCATAACTAAAAAATAAAATTGTTGTAGATTTGAGATTATAAGTTGAGCTTTGATAAGCACACGAAACCACTTTCCACATTTTTGTCGATAATGTCCTGACAGAAGAGGTCAACCTGAGGTCCGGTCTTCAATCAGCAGTCACGTTCCCAAGGGAAATTGGACATAATATCAATAACATTATCTCTAGTGTTTTTTGTGGGTTTTTTTGATATTTTGTTTCGTTTACTTTTTCCTTTATGCTGTTTGTTTTTCGTTTTTTTCCCTTCTCTGCTGAGGCCAAATACGAATCGAATAGAATAACAAGGTTACAAAGACAGTTTGTGTGGAAACACAAACTCAGAATCGGGCCCCGAAGTGGTCCACCTAGAGTCTTCACCAGGATTCGAACACGGAACTTCCGGTTCCAGTTGCTTTACCCCTCAGCCACAGCATCTCCATATATTTATTTAGCGTACACTTATATTTTTAAAAAATAATAATTATTAGTCTTATCCATACATTCAAAATGAATAACATGTTACATGTAAAAAAGAGAAACTAAAAAATATTTATTTTTCTAATTAAATTAGATAAATTGGCAACATGAAAAAAAATCTTTACCTACTTTAAGCTACAATTGTGTACAGCAAGACTTTCCCATCGCAAATAAAAATTAATATCTCCATTGTCATTTGTCATACGAACTAGACCATGGGGGTAGCCAGGGGGGGGGGGGGGTTTGAGGTTCAAACCCCCACCGAAATGAAATCCCCCTCCCGCAGGGGGGGGTTGGGATTTAATGACTGATTTTTTGCTTTGATTTTGTTTATTTTAGGTGAGATTTTAATACTAAACTATCACTTGCCTAGCACAGCAAAAGAGAGGGGTTTTGAGTTTAACCAGGGGGGTTTGAGTTTAAACCCCCCCTACCAGGGGATTTTGAGTTTAAAACCCCTACCAGAGGGGTTTTGAGTTTAAAACCCCCTACCAGGGGGTTCGAGTTTAAAACCCCTACCAGGGGGTTCGAGTTTAAAAGCCCCTACCAGGGGGGTTTGAGTTTAACCCCTCCCCCCCTACCAGGGGTTTTCGCTGTTAAATTCCCCTCTTCTATAACACAAAACAAAAAAAATGCAAACGACAATCCCCCAAATTTCACGTGCACGGTTAAGGAAGATTTTGATTTTTAACCCCCCTCCAAAATTTATGATAAACCCCCTCTTCAATATAAAAAAGAAAAATACACACTCAAAATTCTATGAGCGTAGCCAAAGGGGTTTTGAGTTAACCCCCACCCCCTCTTCAGTAGGGTTTGAAGCTAAAAAATTCTTCTTCAATACCCGGTATAAAAAAACGCAAATTACGCACTCAAAATGTTATGAGCGTAGCTAAATTGTTTTTGACTCAATTTTGAGTTTAATTAAACATCCCTTCAGAAGGGTTTGAAGGTAAAAAATACCTCTTTAATATTAAAAACAAAGCAAATTATACACTCAACATGTTATGAGTGTATTCAAATGGGTTTTGAGTTTAAACTCCCTTCCATTGGAGTTTGAAGCTAAAAAATACCACTTCAATATAAAAAAAAATAAAATTACAATCTCAGAAATCTATGAGCGTAGCCAAAGGGGTTTTGAGTTTAAACCCGCCTTCAGAGTGGTTTGATGCTAAAAAATACCTCTTCAATATATAAAAAAGCAAATTACACACTAAAATTATTTGAGCGCAGCCCCAAAAAATGGGGCTTTTGAGTTCAAATCCCTCTCCTACAGATGGCTTTTTAAAAAGTTTAAAACCCCTTCAGATGGTTTTGAGTTTAAAATCCCCTACAAAGCGTTTTGAGGTGGAAAACCTCTATCTTCAATATTATTCTAAAGCAAACTACAGTTACTAAATTCTATTTTAAATTTAAAAAAAAACATAACTTCAGAGATTTTTTAGTTTTAAAAGCCCCAACAGATGATTTTTGAATATAAAACTTCCCTTTTCGATATAAAATTTAAAGCAAACTACAGTCACTAAATTCCAAGAGCGTATTCAAGAGAGGTTACACATTTCTACCAGTGGCGGGGCTCAATTAATAAACTGCAGTGAATAAAACACTAAATGTGGCTCAACAAAGATGGCTAAGACAGATTTTGGGAGTCAGTTATAGAGATCGGGTATCCTATGCCGAATTGGGAGTCGACCCCTTAGTAAGTTTGTTACAGAGCGTCGCACGAGATTTGCGTGACATGTTCGACAAAATGAATTACGCATAAGAAGAGTTGCGATGACATCCTAGTACAACTAGGCGCCACACATTCATGGAGGTCCTCAGAGCAGGTGGTAAGAGGCTTCAGACATTGCCAGTGACAGATTTTTGTGGCAACAGCTTGACGGTCAATGTCAGTAAGAAGAGCACATTAGGTTTTTGAAATAAAACTTTTTAATAGCAGGAAAATGCAATGTAGATACCTCAGAATATGCATTTTGTTGGCTTTCAATATTAGAAATAGTGCTTGGCGGCGGGGAGTCTACAATTTTCCACTAACTCCAGGAAGAACTTATTCTAGGACACAATAAGCGTCTTCCGAAATAATGATGGGGCAGAATGTAATAAAGATTATACACACACACACATACATACATATAAATATATTTTTTTCGCGCGGGGGGAGGGGTTCGAAAAAAATCCCCCCCCAACCCTCCCCCCCCCCCCCGAAAAAAATCCTGCCTACGCCCTAGCTAGTTTTAGATCTTAATCTAGATTCAAGATCTAAGTCTAGCTCTAGAACTAGATATAGAATCTACTATATCTAGACCTGAACTCTGAATTTACCCGTTTAATTATTTATTTACTAGATTATGCCAATGTTATGATCATGAATAGTTGGCCTTTTGTTACTTAGTAAGGGTGTAGGCCTAGTATGCTGTCGTATCTGATTCATTTCTTAATGTGATACTATAGTTAACATAATAAATAACTCTGCATCCTAAACTGTCAGAAGATACATTATTGCCTTAACCCTTAAAATGCGTGTGGTAGCTTAGCCTCTAAACATCATAATTGTAATTCCCTTTTGTATGCACTAATTGTAAAACTGCTCAGCACTTTAAGGGTTAATAATAAAAAAATTTGTTCAAATTATCAATACATTTATAATATATATATTATAAATATATCTAGATCTGGGCTCTATTAGTCTTATTTAGACTGTCAAGTGTATAGGCCCCTATAATGAGGATATGTCAAAACTGCGCCATATAAAAGTAGTTCGTTATTTTTCAAACTTATAACTAAAACAAAGTTCGTATCAATATTCTTTTTTAAAAACAACATTTGAATCAGTATTCTATTCAATGAATTAGTAAATAAATGGAAAATATATTTATAATGATCCATTGACACTTTTACCAATGTGACCTTACATGCATTTTTTTTAACCAATGCGCAAATCTATGCATGAAGCTTGCGTTATTAATAAAGAAATCCATGACCTTTAAAAAAAGTTACCTGCCCTGTAGTTTTTCATTGAAAAATAGTGTAATTTTTTTGAAAAATCTGCTTGCATAGATAATTTTTAAAATTAGATGGTTCACTTTCGTAAAAGAAAAAAAGCCGTTGCATCAGAATTTTGAATGATCTAAAATATCATGATGCCCTATTTTCATTTTTACTTCTAGTTTCTGAGATCTAAACGGGACAGACGGGCGGACAGACAGACCACACAAAACTATTAGCGTCTTTACCCCTTTCGGGGGCCGCTAAAATATAAACCTTATGTGTTCATATATTTACAGATGTTCATGGTGAGGTGTCTTAATGTTGCAAGTGTCCAACTGGTGAAAGTGTCCAAGTAGTAAAAGTGTCTAAGTGATGGCAGTGTAAAAAAAAACAACTGGTGAAAGTGTCCAGATGATGGCAGTGTCCCAGTGTTGGCAGTGTCCAAGTGGTGGCAGAGTTCAAGTGTTAAAAGTGTCCAACTGGTGGCAGTGTTCAAGTGTTGAAAGTATCCAACTAGTGGCAGTGTTCAACTGGTGAAAGTGTCCAACTGGTGGCAGTGTCAAAGTGGTGACAGTATCCAAGTTGTGGCAGTATCCATCTGGTGGCACTGTACAACTGCTAGATGTGTTGATCTGGTTTATTTGTCCAATATGATTTTGTATGAATCATGTGTAGTCAGGTGGTTTTAAGCGCTTGACTTCTTGAGCTCGAGTCCTGGTGAGGGGAAGAATTTTTTTCCTTACATACGCTGAGGAAGTAAACGCGGATGGTCGTTGAAACATCATTATCTCTAGATCGCAAAGCCTCGTAAAAATGTTCAGGATATTCCTTCAGGACTTTGAAGATGATCTCTTCCTAGCCCAACCATCCCCCAGCACGATGGGGATTGCGCCGGGAAATATTTGAGCCCGAACATCGAGACCATAAAACGACAGCCCGAGCGCTTACCACACCACAAGACAGACATTCTGTAAGGGTTATTGTATTACGATGAGATCATTACAGCTATGCTGTGTCAGATATTGAGTGAGGTTGGAAGGTTGCATTGGAATTGATTTTTTAAATGTATTTCTAAATAAAACTCACTGAACCTAGTCAACCTCCTATAATTAGCTAATACACAATGTCTCAGATAAATTGAATAGGACTCTGCGATTTCTGCCAATATAGACAAAAAAGTGAACTTGTTTCAGTACAAAATGGTCTTGTTTGCGCTGGATATTGCAAAATATGTAGGTTAAGGCTTTGTCTACAAAGTCACATGACGTTTTGCACTACTCCTTAATCTTTGGACTCGAAGACAAGCCTTCTTCTATAAAGAAATAGAAAAAAAAATTATTTAACTTTAAGGGACCAGTAAGGAAATGGTGTTATTGTTTATTTGTTCGCTTTGTTGTGTTGATCGATGCAACAATCATTATAAATCACATTCACAAATATCTGAGGTAACAAATGTTGCATATTCTATTAGCTAAAAATACACACAAGCAGATAATTCAGTCTTCCGGTGACGTCATGGGCAGGAGGAAGAATGCCACGAATGTCACGAGATTTAATAATTTAGATGTGGCCTTGAGTGTTATCTTCTTAGAAGGTCACAGTTCCCAGTTCACTCGTTGATAAAACATTGAACAGTTAGAAATGCATTGCACAATTTAAAGTTCTTTGAAAAAAAAATAGAGAGTTTTGAAGTGTTTAAAAATAGATATAGTCGAAGGTAGGCAAGTGTTTTTAAAATAATAAGCAACTATATTTAATTATTTCATATTTATTACGTGATTGAACTATTTTTTTATACATAAGTGATAACATTATCTTTTTTTGGGGGGGGGGGTGGGATTGAGGAATGTCGTGATGAGATATAGCTCTGAGAATCTGATGTTTAAGCAAAAAAAAAGTCTAAGACTGAAACCATTTTTTAAGGTGCTTTTTTTTTTTCATTTCGAAATTCCATTTTTTCTTTGTCTTTCTCTTTCTCTTGCGTCTAGTAGTGTCTGTTCTAGATAACAGTTGATTGATTAGCATTAGGACTAGGAGGCGTAAACATTTTCCTCTTTATTGACCAATACATTATTAATTGGTATGGCACAAAACAATATCCTGATTATATTGATCTATAAGTCGTCTGAATTGACTGCCCAAAGTGTATAAATCAACTATGACCTACGTGTGACTGATTCTCATAACAAAGCCATTAACTAAAGAAGAAAAACAGGGAGCTGTCAAATATTCCTCAACACACTCGTAGACATTGGGATTCATCATGAATGCACAACTGCGCATTGAAATTGAAATTCAGGGAAGCGCTGTATAGAAATGAAACTTTAACTTAAAGTACTAGGGATAAGGAACAAACTATTACACCAGTAATGAGCAGCATTTTCCGGACGGAGGAGAGGGATATACAAATCTTCATGTCTAACGGAATGGATCGCTTTCTACTTCGTTATGTACTATGGGCATTAGTTTCGCAGGGCCGGAAAGAATCACGTCTCAGCTGGATATGGCCTGAGTGCTTTAGTTTGTGTGTAGTCGCTGAATGAACTCTTTATGTTGTCTGTTGTATTTGTGTGTATTTTTCTGTTGTGTTGTCTTTATATGAGAAAAGAGTCCTTGTAATCACAACAAATTTCCGTAAGGATCAATAAAGCAGTCTTAGTCTTAGTCTTAGTCTTAGTCTTAGTTTGGGCATACATTTATTATACCATTTCCTCAATAAACGTGTACATTCCAAGGACACAGATCTAAATAAATGAAAATATCTAAACTTAATGGACTTTATATTATATAACGTGATGAATTTGCAGTGTGTCTAGATTGTGTATCATGAGAAGCCCAATATAAAGTTTATATAAAGTTAAAATAAAATTGTAATAATTGTGTTCTTTACAAAAAGGAAGCAAAAATGAAATAAAATATGACTTGAGAGGTAAATGTAAAATAAAATAAGCTGACTTAGGGAAAAGAAAGAGAATTTGCTTTATTAAGAAAGGAAGTTGTTTTTTTTCACTATTTCTAATTATTCTTATATATAGAACTAGCATGACATTACCCGCAGCCTGCGGGTCTAAGTTTGTGATTACTAATCTAGTGGATTGGATACATTCATATCTATTAGAAACGAAAAGAGCGATAGCTTTGTTAAATGAATGGGATTATAAAGTGAACAATTAAACGAAATAATTTTTAGTACGCGATTCATGAATGAATATCTAGATTTAGGCCTATCTCAACTCGGCTTCGCAGCTTTCGTAAACGAATGTAGTCTCTTAAAAATGATTTAAAAAACCAAATTGGAATGTTTATTTGATCGAAATATGAAATGAATGGACTATAATTAGTATGTTCATGTGTTATTATAAAACTATCTGTGCGAAGAGAAGTTTTATCATCTTAGAGTTGAATTAGAGTTTTAGATCTAGGGATGGGATTATATAAAGTTAACAATTAAACAAATTAATTTTTAGTACGCGATTCATTACGGTATTGTAGAATGAAAGAATGTTCGCCAGCAAATCTGTAGTCACAGATATAAGGAACTAATCAATGTAAAAAATGCTTTTGAAACACAAAATTGAAGGTTAAATTTATTATATAATGAAATCAATGGATCTTCTTTTGTATTTTCATGTGTCAAAGTAAAAAACTATCTGCGCAAAGTGTATTTCTTAAAATTTGATGTAGGTCTAAATCCTTTCGATCTTTTCTCATGTCAACATTGTTAACCATGGCCTAGATCCATAAATTCTATAGCTTTAAAAGAGTCGGACAACTTATTTTTTTTTAGGGTCTTAAGTTTGTTTTAGGGCTGCAATACATACACTACGGTTTAAGTTGGTACCCAAGGAACATTCCTGCCAAGTTTTATCAAGATTGGTCAAGCGGTTTTGATGTCTATAAGTCACATACATACATACATACGCCTTACTTTATACTTTATAGTATAGATGTGACATTTCGGGGAAATGCCGAAAATTAAGGCAAGTTTTCGCCTAAGCTGGTCTTTAAAGCGTTTTTTTTTGTGCACCTCTGTTACGTCGACCACCTTTTAGCTCACAAAAAAAAAAGACTGCTTTTGGCGTACGTTCGTCCCCATACGGAATACGTGCCCTGCCCAGCGTAACTGTTGGACTATACTGTCTATATCGGCGTTCGCAAGGACGTCGCTGTTTGTAGTGCGGTATTGCCACCTATGTCCATGATGTAGTGCAAGCATCTTTGTGAAAACGTTCAAGAAGTCGTAGTTGCTTTCTGTATAGTACCCATGTCTCAGATTCATGTAGAAGGGTTGAGAGAACCACTGCTTGATAGACATTGTGTCACGTATCAGTTTGAAATAAACTCAAGTCTAGGTTATTTAAGTTATATATCTATGCCTGTAAAGTATGGGTCAAGTACAAAATTTCCAATGACATAGCTGACATCTATCACTCAAGTGACACGCATGACACTTGACAGTAAATGTTTTGATTGGTTGAAGGAAATGATTTCATTGGTTAAGCCAAAGTATTGGACCGAAGTTACAAAAAAGGCGCCATCGAAAAATCATTCGAGTTGCGATTCTTAGACAGCTAAGACGTACATAAGATTTGAGTTAGAATTGTTAGATAAGAGTCTTGTATTTGTATTAAATCTAGTAGTAAATTTGAATATTTTATTTGATACAATTTACTATTGTAAATACTGTACATTGCAGTGATTCCTTGAATTTGTTTTAAAAGAATCTTCACTTATTCAATCTCTACGATAGTAAGTAGATCTAGAGAGATAAAATCCCTGGCATGTCACAGTGACCTCTTGCAACGTCGAACATCTCAAGAAAGAAACTACAATTTTAGCACTCCTCTGCACCACCAACGAATTAGCACTTTCAGCACCTACATTAACAAGAAGATTTCTTGACACATTGATTTTGGTAGGCAGGCGGAGCGATTTATTCCGCCAAACTCTTGCCTAGAGGCGTCCAAAAGCACTACTGTCCCTGTCCAGAAGGTTATCAACTTCCCTTGAAAGCGAGGCGTCATTTGATGCTATACTACCTAGTTATATGAAGTGGTCTACCACGTTAAGGACACTGGCGGATCCGGGGGGGGGGGCGGTAGGGGCGATCGCCCCTAAATTGTTATTGATATTTTAACCGACCTTTATATTATGTCTTTCCCTGTATGCCGATTGATGGGGGGGGGGGGGGCGAATACCTCTACTGCCCTTCCCACCTAAACCCTTTGAGTGTGGGGGGGGGGGGGCGGTCCGTTTTTATGAAGAAATCATAGTTTGTTAACAAAATTAGTTGAATTAATATATACATTTTATATCATGTCGCTCCCTTTCTGGTATTTTGGCCGATTCGGTGGGATGGGGGGAGGGCGATTGCATGTACTGTACATGTATATGTATTATGTCGTACCACACTCTAATCTCAAATGGTATCATTAGTAAATTTAAATGAAAAAAGGTTGTACCAGGTGGGAGGGGCGATACATGCAATCGCATTTCCCCCTTTGGACAAATCAATACTTTTTCATTTTTGTATTATTGTTAAGAAATTACAAAATTTAAAAAATCTGTCACTAATATAATTTATATATACTATAAATTAAATTCTTATATCGAGTTGCCCCACCCCTATTCTTTAATGCTAAATGCAATCTTTTGCAGAAAAAATAAAAGGAGCGAGGATTAATTGTTTTCACTCTCCCGCCCCTCCCCTTTCCAGACAATGTTTTTGCATTTTCACATGAATTTATCATAATTATTTTAAGAAAGACTTTGCATTGGAAAGTTAGAATTCAAACGAAATTTTTCAGTAAAAGATTCATGATTGAGATTTCTAAGCTCAAATAATATCTTCTTAGTCGCCTTTTCCCAACCTTTACTCAATCTGATATTTTTCTAGTTTAAATAAATTTGGGACTATAACTCACAATTTATACTTACATTTTCTTGAATACTATTTATCGAATAATTTTTTTTTTCGGCGGCGATCCTCAAAGCCAAAATCTAAATATGTGGGGTATCTTATCTTTTCAAGGAACAAATCGGTTTTATTTGCAATGTATTTAGGACCTATAAATTCATATTAGAATATTTTTCAAGTACAACATTATTCAAAAAGTCCTTTTTTAATAGTAGGAATAATGAGCTTTAGGTCAGGAGAATGCGTTTCTGCAGTGAAGAATGCAAGAAAACGCTTTTGGCGTCGGGGCTTCGAACCCCACAAGAGAACCTTTTAGCGCTGCCCTAGTTGTTTTGTTTTTCGGCGAAGATTGAGAAATGCTGCTTTGTTATTCTCATATATATATGTGGGGGTGGGGGGTGGGGATGTGTGGTGTGTGTGTGGGTGTGTGTTGTACGCACGTTTATGCATAGGGTTAGGGTTTACTTGGCGTTAGGGTTAGGGTTTGGAAAAAAATCGTCCCCCCCACTCCAAAGTTCTGGATCGCTAGTGGTTAAGGAGCTGTCAGTTTACGGTGATCTTTGGGGCTGAGTAAGTTTTATTGGGAGAATTCTTGTTTTCCCGAAATTTATTGATAAACTGAAAGAGGCGGCAGTGTAAGCAAATTCTTTGACAGCGATCTGGAGAAGTAATGTATTGTGTATACATAGTATGTCCGTTTACCAAGCTTGGCGTGTAAGTCAACCACAGATTAATCCTTTTTTTTTATGTATTCTTATTAAATCAACTGAATATCAAAAATCAATATTTAAAAAATTCGATTTCCCCCTCTGCAGTAGGATGCCGAGAATAGGTGCACCGGTTACTTCTCATGTTCTGAAAACAAACTTTCTTCTATCTACAAAATAAAACTTGGGACTGTTTTTTCCAGTTACACGTTTCACTATTTAGAGAACTGTAAAACTTAAGTTGCTATCTACACAGGAAGGATTGAGAAATTTGAGTCATCTGTCGAGAATGAAATGCTCATTTGTATACTTTTATAACCCTCATCTTCGCCTCATCTTCGCCTCATCTTCGCCTCATCTTCGCCTCATCTTTGCCTTATCTTTGCCTTATCTTTGCCTTATCTTTGCCTTATCTTTGCCTTATCTTTGCCTTATCTTTGCCTTATCTTTGCCTCATCTTCGCCTTATCTTTGCCTTATCTTTGCCTCATCTTCGCCTTATCTTTGCCTCATCTTCGCCTTATCTTTGCCTCATCTTCGCCTTATCTTTGCCTCATCTTCGCCTTATCTTTGCCTCATCTTCGCCTGATCTTCGCCTTATCTTTGCCTTATCTTTGCCTTATCTTTGCCTCATCTTCGCCTTATCTTTGCCTCATCTTCGCCTGATCTTCGCCTTATCTTCGCCTTATCTTTGCCATATCTTCGCCTTATCTTTGCCTCATCTTCGCCTGATCTTCGCCTGATCTTTGCCTCATCTTCGCCTGATCTTTGCCTTATCTTTGCCTTATCTTTGCCTCATCTTCGCCTTATCTTTGCCTCATCTTCGCCTGATCTTCGCCTTATCTTCGCCTCATCTTCGCCTCATCTTCGCCTCATCTTCGCCTTATCTTTGCCTCATCTTCGCCTTATCTTTGCCTCATCTTCGCCTCATCTTCGCCTTATCTTTGCCTTATCTTTGCCTCATCTTCGCCTGATCTTCGCCTTATCTTTGCCTTATCTTCGCCTTATCTTTGCCTTATCTTTGCCTTATCTTTGCCTCATCTTCGCCTTATCTTTGCCTCATCTTCGCCTGATCTTCGCCTTATCTTCGCCTCATCTTCGCCTCATCTTCGCCTCATCTTCGCCTTATCTTTGCCTCATCTTCGCCTCATCTTCGCCTTATCTTTGCCTTATCTTTGCCTCATCTTCGCCTGATCTTCGCCTTATCTTTGCCTCATCTTCGCCTTATCTTTGCCTCATCTTCGCCTGATCTTCGCCTTATCTTTGCCTTATCTTTGCCTCATCTTCGCATTTCCTTCGCCTGATCTTCGCCGTGCTTAAAAATATAAAATTCCCGAGTTTTGCTCAGTAATACAAACCAAACCAAGGAATTACGGGGCCGCCTACGCGTTGAACTCAGTTTTGTTACTATTCTTGAAACTTGTTTAATCAGAGTTACATACATATCAATAAGTTGATCCAAGAACTAGAGACAGTTTCATGCTGTCAAAGATATGGGAAATAAAAAGAAAAAAAAACGTGTAATTTTTAAATCTTTGCATAATTAGAGGCTTTTAACAAAATGGCTGACATTTTTAATATTTAAAAAAAAAAGGTTCGCTTTTAGAAGATTAAAAATGTAGCCGTTACATCAGAGTTTTGCAAGCTTGAACATATAATGATCATCAGATTATCTATAAAGTGTCCTCTTAAGACCTGGCAATCCATGGGGCAAATGATGTAAAGGTCATTTCTTTACATGGCTCCCGGTTAACGAGAGTGTCATGTGGCCAGCACAACGACCGACCGCCTTTATCTTTCCCCAACTAATGTCAGATATCCATCATCAGAGGTTCCTTTAACTCTTTCTCTCCGTAATTATTTACCATATTCTGGTGGAATCTACGCTGGTATCGTCAGTTAAGAGAGAAAGAGTTAAAATCTTGAAAGAAAAAAATCCCAGTCTTCGCCAGGAACCCAGGACCCCTGTCTCAAAAACCAAGCGCTTTACCACTCAGCCATCGCGCCACGCTCAAATTTTTCATATCTTCTCTTATAAAATCTAAACGAGAAAGATCGTCGCACAGACCGACGGCCATTTCTGTTTCTGGGGTCGCTATGATACCTAAAACCTAGGACATTTACTGCCACTAGGTATTTGCAATAGGAGCGCTTTCTTCTTTACAACACTTTATGGCACTAATGAGGAAACCTCTTGAAACAAAACTGCCCCAGTCATTATTGCTGCAATGGCGTGATTAGAGTCTATGCCGCTCTCAGATCAATCAAAGAGGCCCCGAGGCTCATTTGATTTGGATACGTATTTGATCTCAGCCAATCGAAGACAATCCTTTCTGTTCTAGATCTGCTTTATCTGCAGTCTGTGTCTGTTGTATATGTAAATAGAGATTCGTTTATGCAGTTTCTTCTTTGGTCATTACTGAACAATTCTATTTTTATTGGCCTCTACACATGTGCCGTCCAACCAAACTCATTTCATTTTTCGTACTACTGATGATCAACATCTATACTCAAGAATGAGAAACAATATTTGAACTAGACTGAACATTCACAAATAAAAATTAATTTAAGTTTAAACAAAATTTGAATGAAGATCTAAACAAGAGAAAAATAAATTTTATAAATTAAGATTAATAATATCAAGTTTACTGTGATCGCTTTTTTATTTGCATTTTTTAGCGGTCCCGTAAGGGAGAAAAGCCGCTACTAGGTTTGTGCAAAATATCAGTCTGTCCGTCTGTCACACTCAGATCTCAAAAACTAACAGAGAAATGAAAAATATTATTTCAGCATGCGTCGTGGCATGCAAAGTTTAGGTGCAACGGCTACTTTTGGTTTTCTTAAAGCAAGCCGTTTAGTTTATACCATTAATAAAGCAAGTGATTTTTTTCATAAAAATACACCAATACTAAAATAATACATAAATATAAGGGAGATAATGATACTATATGTTAACAAAGAAAGATAATTTTTGATGTATTTTCAGTAGCACTAAGTCAAATATATTTAGAAAATGTACAAGAAATGTTCACAACAAATATAAATTTTAGTTAACTGTGTTGTTGTTTTTTTTGCTAGCAGGAAAATTAACAGAAAACATTTATATTTGTTTACAAGGGCTAAGAATGCTAAGTAAATATCACGCACATTTTTAATAATGGACTTTTTATACAGCGACTTTTGTGCCGTTGCGTGACGGTCAAGCAAAATATCCAACTACACTAGTCCCCTCAACACGTTCTAAATAATCAGATTTTATTTATTTTTTGTTTAGTGCCCCATCAAGATAAAAGCCGCTTATTTATTTAGATGTATTTTGAAGGTACTTAAAATGTTTGTCCTAGTTATTGCTATATTAGTCAGTCATACAGTGCTATACTTCAATTAGTTTCGATCTGTTTTCGTTGAACTGTCCCACATTAATAAAAGTAAGTCTGCTCTCTGGTTACTCTTTCATTTGTACGATTACGTTTACACAGATTTAAGCATTAAAATTTTGTGAGATAACAAAGAAAAAAATATGAAGAAATGTGTCTGAGATGTACTGGAACCAAGAATAAAGTAAGAATATGGACAGATGAAAATCGAGAGAGATTTTCAAATGAATAGACAAATCAAACAATGTCAAGGACGTCACTTTATTACGTCCTGGGACAACTAAACATTTTTTTTCTAATTCAGATTACGCACTAGACATGTTTTCGTCTACGAGTGGTATGCCCAGTGGAATGTAGATACGTTGTTTTATGTTTAACGGCTCAATGCAAA
The DNA here is from genome assembly GCA_030265305.1 of Biomphalaria pfeifferi. Classification (NCBI taxonomy): domain Eukaryota; kingdom Metazoa; phylum Mollusca; class Gastropoda; family Planorbidae; genus Biomphalaria; species Biomphalaria pfeifferi. Next base: position 2,349,213 of record JASAOG010000020.1, on the reverse strand, counting down.
CGTTTGGTCATGAATTGTTCTCTTTTCCGTTGTCATAACGAATCATGGATAAACGAAACATTGGACACTCTCCTTCTAGTTCAATGTCCAGACCTGTACAACTATAAATGTGATTGCTTATTTCTTTTGATAAATTTCGGAATATGAACGATCGAAATTGATATAATCAACATATTAAAAAAATACGATGTTATCTCCGTTTATTACCCAAAACTTGAAATAACTTTAATAGATACGCTTGTGGAAAAAACATCACATTAAGTTTGAACATTTTTGTTGTCCTTGATCTAAAAATTGAGGAATCAAAGAATAAACCAGGATGTGAATCAAGAGCTGGTGAAAGAAAAGGGAAAAGGGGGGGGGGGGCACAACGTAATTATTCTGTCTTCGGGCAACGACTGACGAGAAAAAAATGAAATGTCGAAAGTATCAAGTCTGAAAAAGGCTGGATCTAGAAAACAAAGATGTAGAACTAATGGAAAAAAAAAAAAAAAAAAGGTGTGTGTGTATTGAAAGGGGACGACAGATATAACAAAGGGTGCCTACCTATGGAACTGTTGCAAGGAATGAGACAAATTAAAGATCTTGGTTTTTTATTTTCAGCTACAACGGACGGGTCAAAGAAGCGTGTGTGTATGTATTTGTGTGTGTGCATGATAATAGGATACAACTATACAATTACTTTTTGGCCATTGTGAATACAACGTTTTTGTATTGTCCTTGTCTAGAGTTCCAAAAGGTCAAAACCCTTTCAACCATTTAGTCATCTTCTTAAACACTCAAAAACGAAACAAATAAAAAACTCAAGCATCAAATGATGGGCCAGACTTTACTCTTTTAGCGGCCCCGAAAGGGAAACAGCCGCTATTAGCTTGGTCTGTCTGTCTGTCGTCCTTCCGTCCCGTTTAGACCTCAGAAACTAGAAAGGTAATTGAAAACCCAATGTCATGACATCACATTTTAGATTCAGATGCATCGGCAAAATTTTTTGTTTTCTGAAAGCTAACTGTTTAATGTTTACAATGAAGTATCAAGCAGGTTTTTGTGTATACAAATACACCACATTTTATACAAAACTTCCGGTGACGTCAGTTTTGTTTTAAAAAGGTCACTTTTAACAAAGCTTATATCAACTCGCTCTGTTGGTCTAGTAAAAAGTTTGTACATGTTATTTTTCCCACACCCATTCTCGTATCAAGCTGACATTTTGCACGATTATTTCTTTTCCTGACAAAACAAGAAAAGCGCTTTGCAATGAAAGCCAGATCTTTAAAAAAAACATTTAAAAAAAGATCTAAAGATTTAAACAAAGATCTAAAGATTTAAACAAAGATTTACAGATTTAAACAAAGATCTAATCAACGAAAATGTTTATACCAATTTGAAGGATTGCTAATATGTTCTGTACCTCTAAATGCCATTGTTCATGGCGATTAGAATAGAAAGTCTCTGAAGTCCACCTACAGTCTTTTGCGTAAAAGTATTGGCCTATTATTGGCCTGGAAGAAAGTCTTTGCAGTGTAACTTCGCAAATGATTACATTCTGACATTTATTTTTTAGTTAGCATATTCATTTTGGTTTTGGTACGAAACATCAAGTGATAAAAAATCTCTGGCTAGAACATGGAAACTATAACAATGGTGGACTTTCCCTCTTAGACTTAAAAACATAACGCTAATATTCTAAAAAAAGGTCTTATCATATCCATTTTTGGACACAAATGTCGGAGCATTAAAGTATTATTATAAATTTAAAATTTCTTTTATATGTGGATTTATATATATTGTAATAAATTACCAGCAAAATTAAATATCAATCTGCTAATACCAGCTATTTAAACTGGGAATACTAGGTGGCAAGATCGCTCTACAAACAGCGATGTTTTTGCGATAGCCGTTAGTGACTTCTTATGGTCCGATAGTTACTCTGGGCAGAGCACTTATCCCGTATTGGGGACGTATGCAAGTCTTTTTTTTTTGTGAGTTAAGAGGTGGTCGACGTAACAGAGATATCCCACAGACAGGGCGGCCTTAGAAATCGCGTGGCCCTATGCCAAACGCATTGCGCGGAGCCCTCTCTGGGTAGGGATAAGGATAATAAGTGAAAAATAAGATTTTATATTAGAAAATAAATTTGTCTTTGCAGGTTCATTCTTTACTATGTAAAAAAATCACGATCAAATTCACTTAACGACCCTTACGTGTAGTGAAGACATACAGTATATCATCAAATCGTTCTTGAAATGTTGACCTCAAGTAATTGAATGACACCTCAATCTCACTTATTTCCCCTATTTTTCGAGAGATTTGTATGCGTTTTCTGGAGACTTTAACAATTTCAGGAGACTTTGATTAGCTCCAGGAAAATCAGAAGGCCTCGGGAACCCTGTTATAAGTTACAATGGTTTAACTAAATGATATACACCTTGAATTAGCGAAAGGCCTATGAAAGTGCGGGGCCCACTGCAGCCTAAGGCCGGCCCTGCCCACATAAACGCTTTAAAGACCAGCTTAGACATCAAGGCATCTGATTGCAGGCGGCTTCGTATCGAGATATCTGGATATTTTTTACTAAGGCCGCGGGATACACAAAGGAAAATAAACTGCCAAGTACAGACGTAGACTGCGAATAGAGAATCTAAATCGACCACCGGCATATAATGGTTTTGTTTGCATTGGATGTAGAAAACTATCTGGGTCGTAATTGGTGCTGCGTAGCGACGTACAATACTGCACTACTCCTGGTGCGCGAATTAGGTCTATTGATTCATTAAAACCTGTTCATCGCTGTTCATTGTGCGGTCTTCCCACCGTATGTCCATGATGGTGTGAAAACATCTTTGATGAAAGCGTTCAAAGAAGTCATAGTTGCTTTCTGTAAAATACCCATGTCTCATATCCAGATAGAAGGATTGAGAGAACCGCTGCTTAGTAGACACTGATTTTGTAGGAAGGAGGAACGATTTATTCCGCCAACTAATTCCTGGAGGCGTCCAAAAGCACTACTGGCCCTGGCCAGACGGTTATCAACTTCATTGATGAGTCATTCGATAACATGCTTCCTAGATATGTGAAGTGGTCTATCACGTAATGGGGATGTCCATTTACGAGGATCTTTGGGCTGAGTAGGCCTTATTGGGTGAATTCTGGAACACGACTTGAGTTGTTTTTACCTTAATATATAAAACACAAGAAGCGGCAGCGTATGCGAATTCGTTGACTGCTCCGAATTTTTTGTCTAAAAATTGATTTGAAGAGTCCTTCTTTACAATACTAGCGCGATGTTTTTTAAGCCTTAATGCCATTTTATTTTGTCGACAGTAAAAAAATAGTCTATATTTTACCCTAGAGATATTGATTCACTTGACCTTTCGTATTAAAGACTTGATGAATATACTGATTCAAAAGAAGTTACACTGCAAAGACTTTCTTCCAAGCCAATAATAGCTCAATACTTTTAGGCAAAAGATACAATGTAAACGACTCGACGTGAGCTGCGGTCAGCTAGACTGTATCTTATCTTCTCTTAAGAAATACAGACGTTACTTCAGAAAAGAAAATGATTACATCCTACGAGTGTTCTGTATTGGGACTTAAGAGACTTTCTTTTCTAATCGCCATGCACATTGACATTTAGAACTAAAAGAACACGAAAGCAACTTTTCGAAATGCGAGTTTTACCTCGATCCTCTTTTTTGTCATTACAAAAATGTTTTCAAAGTAAGTAAATATCTTTCCTGAGCAAATTAATCAATCGAGCGAGGCTCGGTCACCTGGTATCTTCTATATTCACAAGCTAATCTTATAAGATTACATTTTCTTAAAATATAAACTGTTTGTGCTTGTGTATGTTTGCATGCATGTATAGTTCTGCATCTTGTCTGGAACATTGTCGCTGATATTGCTTATTCCTACTGGCGTTCAGTAAAAAAAGATAAACATTTAGATTACCATGGTGACGAAGATACTGAGAGTGATGTGAACCTTGGTGCTACAGGATCATGTGACATCTACGACTCTGTTAATTGTCACGGATAACGGTGACCACTGACAGTGAAACCTGAGAAATAACCGGAAACAGTTCAGCGAGACACGTCAACTGTCCAAAACTAACTCTAGTTTTGTGGTTCAAACTGGTTTATCTGGAGGTCAGTTGCCTAGTGGAAATAAAGTTTTCTAATATTCGATTTGTTTCGTTTGATATAAACAATTTAAGTATTTACATCTCCAAGACTATCAGGTTAAAATTGGTTTAATTAAAGTTGATTTGACTCCTAAAGAAATGAATCTAAATGACTAAATTTAGTTATTTACTAAAGTGTTCCTTGCTGTAGGTAAAGGAGAAATCTTTCTATTATTCTTGCGATGGCTTGTGGTCTGTGTTAATTTCTAGATACCGACAACCATTCCTAAGACTTCCATAGCTTGACACTTCTGATGCAAACAAAGCCTTTGTCCTCTAAGGTTTTATATAATACTAGTAGTACACACCGGCTACGCCGTTGATTTGTTCCTACTGCCGAAACCTCCCCTCCTTTTCTTTTGAAATTTCAATAAATGGGGACACATTTTAACGACCCCCCTAACAGGGTCGGTCCTACAGATTGGGGGGCCATATGCGAAACGGATTGCGCGGGGCCCATTCTAGGTTGTAATAAAGATTATAAGTGAAAATTAAGATTTTGTATTACAAGATAAATTCGTCTTTGCATTTTATTCATACTTTACTGTCAAATTAACTTTACCAGCTATCTGCAGTAGATAGTAGTTTTCCAACTAAAAGCTGATAAACATTCACATCTGCCCTTTACATTTAATATTGACTAGCGAAATTTCACTTTTAAAAGGTCGAGATAGATTTAGATCTATAGTTAAATGGCAATGACTATTATTCATTTTCTAATTAGTTGTTCATATCTATAAGAGACCAACATCTACTGATTCACACGTTGATTTGTTTATTTTCCTATTGCAACCTATACATGCTCACATAATACTTAAACCGTACCACCTAATATATTTTTTGTTTACTTTTAAATAATAAAACTGTCCGCATTTCAGCAACCCCGTTTGGTCAGTGTATTCTAATATATATTACGTTTTATTGGATTCCTGGCTTAGTTAAATGATTTGTTTGAGAACCGTGATGAATGATATATAGTATAGGATAGGTTTAATGCCAAGTGATCTTTTAGTTTGATTTATATTACATCTAATTAAGGTCCAAAGTTTTATTATCGCATATTTTTTAGAATCAAATTGTGATTCACAATCTGTTCATTGCAATATTATTGTTTTCAATAAAAAGAAAAGCATGGCTTTATTACCGATGTGTAGGTCCGACTGGGGCCACCTCTGAGTTTGTGTTAAAAAAAACTCTTTTTGTAATCTTGTTTAAATTAAATATAAATGCAACTAGTTTGTGAAATAAGTCGAAATAAGTGACCGCTAGACGAAACGTATCAGACATACAATCTACATCAGTCATTCAACTCTGACACAATTACTTATGTGGAAATATTGAAACATTGCTTAATCTCGTTATTAGACGTGATTCACGTCACTGACTCAAAGGGGAAGAAACTCTTGTCCAACGACGCTAACAGAAGAGACTCACGTCAAACAACTGGGATTGGACTGTCCTAATTCTTACACGTCATACAGATGCGAGGCGACTGTCCCACACTGCTGACCTGATGCCAGTCATTAGTGGGTCAGAAGGAAGCTTTCGCTGTAGAGATTTAGATGGCTGATAAGAGAATCTGTGATATGCAGACAGACATCTTAACTTTGTTTTGTTTTTTTGTTTTTTTTTGCTTGTTTTTGTAAGTTAAATATTCTCATATCCATATCTCTCTGTCTCTTTTCGCAATTCTCTTATTTATCCCACAATCTTCTGCGCCATCCCTTTCTCTCTCACTTTTTCTATCTCTTTTTATATCGATTCTGTTCTTATCACAAAGCTTATTTTAACTCACTCTGCCTGTCTGTCTGGTAAAAAGTTTGAAATACACGTTATTTCTCGGATCAACCTGAAATTTTGCACGATCATTTCTTTTACCTGACAACACAAGAATCTTATTAAAAAATACCAATTAGCTAATTAACTATCGACAATTAATTATTTTGTATGTCCAACAAAAGAAAGAAATTGTACTTGACTGAAGTGGTGGTTTAAGCTGTAATAGCCCTCTTTATAGGTCGCCGCACTAAATTGAAACAAAAAAAATATAACTATATAATTTTCTCTAGTCATAGTTACCTCTTTAGCAGAGTGGTTAGCACGTCGCCCGATTAGCCAAGAGTTTAGGTTGATCCCTTTTTTTTATATAAATTCTTTAAAAAAAAAACCAATTACGTAACATTCAGCCAGATATCCCTTTCTCACCCCCCCCCCCCCCCACTTTTCCCATTTGGTCCAGATAAGTGAAGGGATCATAGAGTATTGAGAAAGCTAAAATCATGAAATAGCACAAAACAAAAAATGTTGGTAAAAATATTTCTAACCACACAGATTTATTGTTGCTTGTCTAGATGTATTACAAATGTAACAACATGACTACATGACAGATCCAAACTAATTGATACGATTACACTTTTAAAGTTTTTGTCTTGTTTTGTTCTTAGTTTTCATTCACTCTCTTTTAATTTTCTCTCATTCCAATTTCTTTCTTAACATTTCACTATTTCTTTCTGATTCAATTTGTATCTTTTTCTCTGTCAGTTTTTAGCGACCCCCGAAAGGGGAAAAGACGCTATTAGTTTTGTATGGAACGTCTGTCAGTCTGTCCGTCCATCCCGTTTAGATCTTGTAAACTAGAATAGATAGTGAAAATCGACATCATAAGATGACCATTCAAATTTCTGATGCAACGGCTACATTTTTGTTTTCTGAATGGGAAAAATTTAATTTTTTAAATCAGTTTTTCATAAAAATACACCACTTTTACAACCATTCACTATTAATAGTAATAAACACGGGAAGTTTTTAGTAGGGTAGATAGCAAGAAAACAATATTTTGAACACATATATGCAAACGGTCTTAGATGTTTTGTCCAAAATTATTTTTGTTTTACATTTATATGTCCCACTGTGTATCGAACTAAAGGAAATGTATTTAATTTTTATTTAGGAACAAGAGATTGTCCCTTTACAAAACAATTAGAGCAATTATACATTCATTATAAGACATTAGTTAAACCAGGTTCACATCTAACTTCACATTCAATCTCACCTATCCATTGGTCTGTTGACCGCTGGGGCTTCACACACGATCCGTCAACCTTCTTTCTCCATTCTTCTTTGTCATTTGCCTTTGATAGAATTTCATTCTAATATTCTTTCTGAAAATATTGAAACCTTCCTTATTACCTGCCTGGGTGGACCACTTCGGGGGCCGATTTTGAGTTTGTGTCTCCACACAAACTGCCTTTGTTACCTTTTTTTTTTTAAAGTTTCGTTCACCCCCACAACCTTCCCCTCTCTCTACGCTTCTACAATAGTCTAATACTTTTATTGCTTAATAAATTTAGAACATTTTATATTCTGGGAGAATTCACAGCAACTTTCTCTAGAACCATTTTTTTTTTAAATTTAATCTTGAAAACATGTTTGAACATAATATGTATGTACTTTGAATGAGAACCAAGTGTTTGTCGCAGTAGATCTCACTGTCTCTCTAGTAGTCTCTATATAGCCATTGTATTTCTTTGTCCGTTTTATAATCACATAATGGGAGGAAGTGATCGTGGGGTTCACGTGAAGTCTACAGACATCATCTATTACCCCACGGAGCATTTACATTGTATTCCAGAATAAATCCTATGTATCACTCTCCTGACCAGAACATGCTAGATGAATAGAGTAAGGTTTTGGGAACCTGAATTTTGTTTAGGAGGCTCAGCATCTATCAATGATAGCATTTTATAAAAACAAATGATTGGTTTTTATCTTGATATTTTAACTACCCATTAATCTTTTCTTATCTATATATATATATATAATTCTCTTCAACAGTTTGGACGAGCAAGAGGTAAAGGAAAGATCACTCTCTTATCTCTGCGGATAGTCACCCCACGAAAAAACAAGAGAGGTTTATTTGTGATGACGTAAACAACGTCTGCTTGTTTTCAATAGAATAGCTTTTGATTTCTGCTGTCTTTTTATGGGTACGACATTCTCTTGACCAATTTTTCTGAATCAATGAATTTTGTAAAGAAATTATCTGTCCCTTAAACTCCACGCCAATCTTTAGCCATACAAGAGTTGTCTTTTTTAACACTGCGCCTGGCCAGTTGATGGAAAGTAACTTCCCAAGTAGAAACATTACCATTGACACAGCCTTGCTACTCCAGGTGTTTTGCTCTCACGCCCACGTCTGCAGATGTAAGGAGAGATATTAAGCCAATCTTTTTGTCAAGCATTCTCTCTCCATGCATTAAACTGTGTCATGCCTGACTGTAAAGCCACAGGTGACGCGATCTTGAACGTTGTACGAAACATGCTTTATAACAGAACTAAACTTGAGAAAGTCAAAGACACAGTACTATAGCACGGCCAACATTGTTCATACCGAGGCCAATCTTCCCACAAAAGTGTCACTGGCCACATTCCTGCTTAAAATCCTCGAGTCCAATCAAACTGATCCTCTGCATCTTTATAATGCTCTCAGGGTACAGTTTCGACTGGCCAGATAGTACCGCATCATGGACAGGTTATGATCCGGGCCGGAGTTTGGGTTTCATTGACACACTTGACCTTCACCTTTCCCTTAGTCTGTTGAACCATTGGGGCATCACACTTAGTCTGTTGAACCATTGGGGCATCACACTTAGTCTGTTGAACCATTGGGGCATCACGCTTCATCTGTTGAAACATTGGGACATCACACTTAGTCTGTTGAACCATTGGGGCATCAGACTTAGTCTGTTGAACCATTGGGGCATCACACTTCATCTGTTGAACCACTGGGGCATCATACTTCATCTGTTGAACCATTGGGGCATCATACTTCATCTGTTGAACCAATGGGGCATCACACTTAGTCTGTTGAACCATTGGGGCATCACACTTAGTCTGTTGAACCATTGGGGCATCACAGTTAGTCTGTTGAGCCATTGGGGCATCACACTTAGTCTGTTGAACCATTGGGGCATCAGACTTTGTTAAACCATTGCGGCATCACACTTAGTCTGTTGAACCATTGGGGCATCACACTTAGTCTGTTGAACCATTGGGGCATCACACTTCATCTGTTGAACCTTTGGGGCATCACACTTCGTCTGTTGAACCTTTGGGGCATCACAATTAGTCTGTTGAACCATTGGGGCATCACACTTCATCTGTTGAACCATTGGGACATCACACTTCATCTGTTTAACCATTCGGGCATCACACTTAGTCTGTTGAACCATTGGGGCATCACACTTTATCTGTTGAACCATTGGAGCATCACACTTCATCTGTTGAATCATTGGGGCATCACACTTAGTCTGTTGAACCATTGGGGCATCACACTTAGTCTGTTGAACCATTGGGGCATCACACTTAGTCTGTTGAACCATTGGGGCATCACACTTCATCTGTTGAACCTTTGGTGCATCACACTTAGTCTGTTGAACCATTGGGGCATCACACTTCGTCTGTTGAACCATTGGGGCATCACACTTAGTCTGTTGAACCATTGGGGCATCACACTTCATCTGTTGAATCATTGGGGCATCACACTTAGTCTGTTGAACCATTGGGGCATCACACTTAGTCTGTTGAACCATTGGGGCATCACACTTAGTCTGTTGAACCATTGGGGCATCACGCTTCATCTGTTGAAACATTGGGACATCACACTTCGTCTGTTGAACCATTGGGGCATCACACTTCATCTGTTGAACCTTTGGGGCATCACACTTAGTCTGTTGAACCATTGGGGCATCACACTTCGTCTGTTGAACCATTGGGGCATCACACTTCATCTGTTGAACCATTGGGGCATCACACTTCATCTGTTGACAGTCTTCTTTTTTCTCCGTCTTTTGACTTGAATAGAATCTCTATCGCTGACATGACCGTCCATTCTTTTATGTTGTCTTCCCATCATTCTCTCTGTCTGCATCATCTTCTTTTTCCTGGTACTGTTCCTTGTAGGAAGGTCTTTTCGAGCCATGAGGACGTGTGATATAACCATACAGTACTAGTTAGAATTGTTTTTTTTACAGCAGTTGAAGGTCATCGTGGCGCCCAGTTACTGTTAAAATCCTGTTTCTAATCTCTTCATTAGTGATGCTGTCTTACTTCCGTTGATTGGATCCTCCTCTCTAGTTCTGCAGTCAGCTTCCAAGATTGGCAAGCATAGAACTATGTAGCCGTGACGAAGGAGCGCAACAATCTGATTTTAGTGTCGAGGGCTATACCTTTATCTTTCCAGATGTTTGAGTTGTACAAGTGCTGCTGTGGACTGTCCTACACCAAGTCATAGGTGTACTGATGTCATCCATTTCATTTCAATCACACAACCTCTAAGGACTTTTTTTCACCTAATTTCTAATTGTAGAATAAAAGTAATTATAAAAGATTTATTTAGATGTGAGAAAAAGAAAGCATAGAGATTTAGCACGAAGCCAAAGAAAGTGTCAGTTGACATGTGGCCAAACAAAAGTCCTTTAACAAGAAAAACATCGCTACTCCATACTGGCATTTACAAGATTAGCATCGCTACTCCATACTGGCATTTACAAGAAAAACATCGCTACTTCATACTGGCATTTACAAGATAAACATCGCTACTCCATACTGGCATTTACAAGATTAGCATCGCTACTCCATACTGGCATTTACAAGAAAAACATCGCTACTTCATACTGGCATTTACAAGATAAACATCGCTACTCCATACTGGCATTTACAAGATAAACATCGCTATTCCATACTGGCATTTACAAGATAAACATCGCTACATCATACTGGCATTTACAAGATAAACATCGCTACATCATACTGGCATTTACAAGATAAACATCGCTACTCCATACTGGCATTTACAAGATAAACATCGCTACTTCATACTGGCAACAAAAAACGTTCCCTGTCGCTACATACCTAAAGTATTTATAACATTGAACGTCCAGTTAGAAATGGTTGTATTGATTTTGTTATCGGTACATCAGAATATATTGTCATTCTTCTGAAGTCTGGGAGTAAATGTTTTATTTAGGAGACACCTACTCTATACATATTTAATTCAAGCCTTGTTTACTTGATCTAACCGAATGCTTAGAATAGAAGGTTGTTTGTTTTTAGCTTGCACTTTTTAATGTATTTTTAGAGAGATTTTTTAAAATAAAATATTAGATTAGTCACATTTTGTGCAAATACTCTGATAATCTGGAGTCGAAGATGGTTGGAAGGAACATTCTGCCTGCTTTGGAGGGATCCAAACAGATTTTACCTATGGTTCATATTGAAAGACGCTTGGTTATTAGGCGAGGGCAAAGGTCGAGTACACCAAGGAAACTCACCCACATTACTGTACCACATTAGGCGTGCCGATGACGAGCCATTTAGGAACGGTGTGTGATAGTGACATGTCTGTCAAGGCGCTCTTCCATCCCCGCCAGTGCAATGCACTCTATTCTGGTGTTTTGTTTTATTTTCCTATTACGTCACCACTTCCTCTATCGACGGTTCTACCAAAGCGCTACTTTGGAGCTGAGAAGCTTCACCCGGTATGGGAAGACTACGTCCATTTCACTGATCAATGGTTAAAGGTGTTAAATGGTGAGCACATTCATGGAATGTTTATAAGAGATCAATGGACTCTTCAACTCAATGTAATTATTTATCTTGTATAAATATCCTAATCCAAACCCAAACCCGAATCAAGACACTCGTCTCCTTACCTCTACACTTTATCACTGCAGTCAATGGAAATAATAATTGCATAATATATAGAACATTAAATGTGTATGGTATTCATTTGGCTCTTTAACATTATCTGGCGCACAAAAATCGTTTATTTCAAATATAGCTAGTTCTTCATCAGTTTCACTGACAGGACAGTCCAGAACAAGCGGTCAAACAACACAGACTCTTAATGCTGATCCGTTTTTCGTTGGGCTTTTAGCTTAGGCTACACATGTTTGTCTGCGCGGCCATCTTTTTAGTCTATGACATCTTTGTGGCTATATTTTTAACTCAGCTCTAAAACAAATCCTTCCAACTCTCTGAAATAATTATAAAGTTTAATCATTGCATTCCCCACCTTTCCATCTCATTAAGTAAATGAAGTAAATGAAGTAAATAGAGTAAATTAAGTAAATTTTGTAAATTAAGACATTGCAATTTATGGAACATTTAACTTTCTTAAACTAAATACGAATTGCTAATAGTAATGAGCATTTCAATTTCAGCAGACCTTGCGGTCCATGGGGCATGATGTAGAATTACAAAAGACGGTTGACCATGTTGTCATGTCATCATCCAAATGGACCGATCTTACTTTCCCTAACCCTAACTAATGACAGCTATCCAAGAGTTGTTGTTGTTTTGTTTTGTTTTTTTATTTAAGGACGTTCCAAGGCTTTCAAAGTTTCAACTCTAAATCTTCTCCTCCCAAAGTTCAAAACCTTCACTCGGATTAGGAACCCATGGATCTTGGGTTCAAAAGTCAAGAGCCTCATTACCTGGCCACCAGGCCTCGTTGTAGAACCGATAAAAAGAATCGTCACATTGTCACGGTTTCAAGGGTTAAAGGTAAAGTTTCCCCTTTCAGACCTCGTCATCTCTGAAACTATGATGTAGAAAGCTCATGTGTCTCTACGGCTCACGGGGGAGTCATGTGTTACTATTATCAAGTACTCATTCCAGTTGTACGGGCGTCCAAGCGTGTCCCGAGATTCAAAAACTTGAAACAGGATTTAAACTAGGAAACCAAGCACTTTATCTGCAACCTTGACCTACAAATTTAAGATGTTTATACATTTCCAAAAGTTGCACAGCAAAAAACAAAAATTCCGCAATAATGCGTAGAGAAGGCCCCAAACCAAACTACATATCAAATTTATATTTTTCTTAACATTTTTTTTCGTTGTGTTTCCTTTTGAAAGTTTGTTTTGATTTTGTTAATTTTTTTTCTCCCACAATGTACTCATTAGGAACTACAAGATATAATCCAGGAGACACAGTATCATTAAACAGTAATTCATTGATCGTGTTCAATAAAACGGACAACGACCTGGAACCTTTGAATCAACAGCAGTCTATTTCTCAACCAACTGACGATCATTTATCTGAAGGTCATCCTCCTTGCCCCACCAACAGCAGGTCCCAATCAATACCTGGTTACGGCTGAGACAACCAGGCGATTGATGAGGTCAATCTGTTTGTTTCCTTCATCGAGCAATTATCTGCTTCAAAAAAACTGGCTAATAATTCATCCATTAGTCCAAGCGTTGAATTGTGTTGTTTTTTTAATCAAGCGATTATTTAATGTAGCAACAAAATGCTGGTTATTACAAACACAAATAATTTCTTTCTAAACACACACACACACAAAATGTGTGTTCGTTTTAAATTGTTTCTAAGAAATTTTTGTTTCATTATTTTTATTTTATTATTACAAACTGTAATAATAAATGGCTCTAAATCAACAACGATAACAGTAAACTCAGGTGTACCTCAAGGAACAGTCTTGGGTCCATTACTATTTTTAATTTACATAAATGATTTACCAAATTGCATTACTTCAGGAACAAAAGTCAGATTATTTGCAGACGATTGCATAATATATAGAACAATAAAAACAACACAAGACACAGATATTTTACAAAGAGAATTAGATGAATTACAGAAATGGGAATCAATTGGAGCATGTCTTTCCACCCAGAAAAATGTCAGTTGTTAAGAGTAACAAAAAAACTAAAACAAATTAGTTCCACTTATCTTATTCATGGCAAACCAGTAACACAGACTAAAAACGCAAAATACCTAGGTGTTATGATAAATGAAAAACTGTCATGGAATCCACATATTGATGAAACTATAAATCCAACAAAGCATTAGGATTTATTAAAAGAAATTTCTATAAATCAAATAAGAACATAAAACTAAAATGTTATTTAACCTTGGTTAGGCCAATAATAGAGTATGCATCCTCCGTTTGGGACCCCTCAACTCAAAAAAACATTAAGAAATTGGAACAGACACAAAATAGAGCAGTGAGATTCATAACAAATGAATATTCACATTTGACTAGAGTAACACCTATAGTAAAATCACTAAATTTAGAAAGCCTTCAGGACATAAGACTCAAAAGTAAAGTAGCAATTATACATAAAACACTGAACCATAATCTTCAAATACAAAAACAAAATTTAATAAAATACTCTGAAAGACACAAAGATAAAGGCACATTCCTCATTCCATATACCAAGACAAATTTGTACAAATACTCCTTCTTCCCTAGTGCTATTAGAGCATGGAATGGGTTGTCTGAGCTAGCCAGGAAAACCAGTGACTTGGCAGAATTTAAGTCATTGGTTAATATGCATGACTAAATGCATGACGCGTAGGACGTAATCATCTTCTTTTTTGAAGTAACGTCTGTATTATATAAGATAAAATAAGATTTCTTTTGTATTTTTTTTTGTATTAATTATTTTTATTTTTAGATTGTTTGGTTTCTTGTTTTATTATTCAGTTTAAAATAACGAATATGTTAATAATGAGATTGTTGGAAGTAGAATATCTTGATCATTTAATGTCACGGTGTTTTCATCAAAAGCATAGCCCTGGGGTGATAAAAGCTTTCCTTACAGCATTTTTATGTGTGTGACTCAACACCAGATTGGCGGGTTTAGTAACATTGTAAATTGAACACAGTTTTGTAAGCTCATTATAGGATTAACACATACATGAAAAGAATCTCTGCTACACACATTGGGCATTTAATGCCTTAATACTTTGAAATGAAATATTACTTCTCAACAACGACTCGGCTCTATGATATTTTAAAAAACTTTGCCTCGATACAAGATAAACTTACAATATGTCTGTTTCTTACTCTCGATACCACATATAGGTTTCAATTCATCTGATTCTTTATATCGATACTAGATAGTGTGACTTTGTGTCTAAATGCTGGTCTCGATACCAGATAGAGATTTCAATATTTCCGATTATTGGTCTCGATACCAGCTAAATAATGATATAGAGTTATATCGATTCTCCACAAATATTATTATATTAGCATATGGAATATATCTGTTCTGCTGATCGTGTCGATAGATATTGAGACATTAAAAAGACAGTATAATCATTAAATAGATGAAAATGTGCTTGCATGAGTTAACTTAACAAATTTATCGAATGTATCACAACAATCCATATTCGGCAACAACATTGCATAACTTAGAAACTAACAATCATCTCTTCTTCAATTTCTCTCTCTTGACATAGACTAATTCTATTGATCAAATCGATAGATGGATGGATATATATATATATATATATATATATATATATATAGAGAGAGAGAGAGAGAGATAGATAGATAGATAGATAGATAGATAGATAAATATATAGATAGATATATAGATAGATATATAGATAGATAGATAGATAGATAGATAGATATATAGATAGATAGATAGATAGATAGATAAATATATAGATAGATATATAGATAGATAGATATATAGATAGATAGATATATAGATAGATAGATATATAGATAGATAGATATATAGATAGATAGATATATAGATAGATAGATAGATAGATAGATAGATAGAGAGATAGATAGATAGATAGATAGATAGATAGATAGATAGATAGATAGATAGGACGTTGATATTTAAATATATTTGTAAATACGAAGATTTAAAAACAATCTAAATGCATAGATTTGCAAAGCAAGAATAACATTACTCATAACAATTCAAATTCACGGAACAGCGTTATTCAGAATAGCAGATGAAATCCCTGGAGATTACAGGATGTAATATGAGTTTATAAAGATAACATAGACATTAAGGGTAATCCTTTTTTCAAAGACGTCCTTTTTAACCTGTAGCATGACCTGGGAATCTCCAGATCACTTGAACATCACGTGGACCAGGTCCTTCAACCACAGGAGCGATTAAACTGGCTCACTCTAGTCCGGCACGTCATTACATCTTCGATCAATTGATGATCGCCTGAATCGATCTCTTCAAACTTTAAGAGTAGATCCTCATAGCTAGTCTAGCGGGAGTGTAGCGGTGTCCTCAGCTTGGAATGTCTTGGAAACTTAGTTTTTTAAAAAAAACGTATTAAATATTTGAAAAAAATGGACCAACGTTTTCAGAAAAGTTATAACATTGACTAGTTTCTTTGAAGGTTAGTTTCATCTGAAGCAGGATGTTTCATGGGGAGATATCTAGACAAGTAGGCCAAGGGAAAAAAATTTAGACTGTAGCAAAGAGAACTCTCTAAACTTTCCTAGAATTGAGAAAACTTTGTCACAATAGAGCGTCTTTCAATTCAGGTTTGGAAGCGCGGTGACTGAGCGGTAAAACGCTTGGCTTACGAACCGGTGGTTCCGGGTTCGAATCCTGGTGAATACCTTGATTTTTTAATTTCGGGATCTTTGGGCTCCCTTGAGTCCCTGGGTCTAATGGGTACCTGAAATTAGTTGGGGAAAAGTAAATGTTGTGCAGGCCACATGACACCCTCGTTACCTTCGGCCACAGAAACAGATGTCTATTCATGTCAAGTAAGTCAGGTGACAATGATATTTAAAACGTTTACATAGCGTTTATCTTTGCTGGTTTGTTTTTTTTGGTGTGTTTCTTGAGCTTTTTTTTTCAGCCAGGCTTTTTACTGTCCTCGACGGAGTTGGTGGCCTATGCTCCAGACGAAACCACGGGAAGAAATCCAGAAATAAAAAGTGTAATAAATCAAAAGATACAATATGTTGTTGAAATTGTTATCCATTGACTTCAAAGTTAAGTGTCTAAACATCAAAATGACGCGTGAACGAAGATAAAAACTTGGTCGAGTTAAATTTTGAAATAAAGAAACAAACTTAACATGTCACTGATTTTCATAAATGGCGCAAAAACTTTAAATAGCCAACTTTTTGGTGTATCCGGTGTACAGAATTTAAGAAGTGTTGATAATCTATGTTTTTTTAAAGCAGAATAATCATTTCTGTGCACTTCCGTTTGTCACTCATTTTGTTATTTGTTAGATGGCAGCATTGAAGTTCAACTGAGAGTCTTCATTGTGAACTACCACAACGAGGCCATAAAAAAAAAAGGGAAAAATGTGCTTCTAGAGAAAGTACTTAGAAATTTGATTTTACAATTCTAATAGAAACTTGGAGAGTCACTAAAACAAATATGGAAAAGCTCCAGACCTTTGTTAAAAGATGCCTACGCCGGATATTAGGAATTAGGTGGCCAGAAAAGATAACTACTATCGATTTGTGGGCGAAAACTAGACAAAACCCATAGCCCAAGACATCACAAAACGAAAATGAAGCTGGATAGGACACACCCTGCGAAAACCAGCTACCAATGTTGCAAGGCAGGCACTTGACTGGAACCCACAAGGGAAGAGGAAAATGGGCAGACCCAAGAAAACCTGGAAAAGGTCAGTCATCAGTGAAGGTGAATAAAACTTTAAATAGGCGGTCATCTGTTCACCGGTTAGACCAAAAAACTAGCTATTTATAGTTATACGCTATAGATGATATTCTCCCAAGTATTAGATTTGTTACCTGACATGAAAAGCCCGAGTCTACTTAGAGATGTCTATATTGTGTAAAAAAGTCAGACACTTGTGTAAACACAGAAGAAAGGATCTAGCTGACTATGAAAGATGAAGAAATAATTTAGAAAATTATTGAGGTTACAGTTTAAAAATAAAGTTTAAAAAATCTAAAAAAAATAATTGTTTCTAATGTGAAGGGAAGTACGACTTTAAAATGACTTTGTTCTAATGTGAAGGTGATTACAATTTTGAAAAGACTTTGTTCTAATGTGAAGGTGATTACAATTTTGAAAAGACTTTGTTCTAATGTGAAGGTGATTACAATTTTGAAAAGACTTTGTTCTAATGTGAAGGTGATTACAATTTTGAAAAGACTTTGTTCTAATGTGAAGTACAATTTTGAAAGGACTTTGTTCTAATTTGAAGGTGATTACAATTTTGAAATAACTTTGTTCTAATGTGAAGTACAACTTTGAAAAGACTTTTTGTTCTAATGTTACGTCTTCTGTCAGCCTTGATCTTTGTCTGCTAGAGCATCACTGAACACAAACTACAAATGTGGGACATCTGTTTTAACAAAAATTAGAATATTGATCTAGAAGGAATAAAATTTAACCACAACAATGGAATGAAGATTTTGTTTTGAAACTCCCCCAGAATGTCGCGCCAGTCACGTAGCCCGCCATTGTCTCGTGCTTGATAGGCGGAATAAATGTTTGCTACAGCAAGACCAGAGTTTACATTTGATGGCTTTCTCATTAGATTTTCTAAAAGCGTATAAAATATATTGTCTTTTCCTGCGCAGAGGTTAGTCTAAGGGAGCGGCTTGTTCTAGGAAAGAGAGAGAGAAAAGAGGGCGCAGTTTTTTTTTTCGATTTAAACTATATCAAGTCCTATTTTAGGTTAAGTGCTGCTTTTTTATGTTGAAGTTGTCTAGTGTCCTCCGAATAAAACAAGGCAGCCGAAACACAGTTAAGAGTGTAACCTTCCTTTACTTCTGTAACCTTCCTTTACTTCTGTAACCTTCCTTTACTTCTGTAACCTTCCTTTACTTCTGTAACCTTCCTTTACTTCTGTAACCTTCCTTTACTTCTGTAACCTTCCTTTACTTCTGTAACCTTCCTTTACTTCTGTAACCTTCCTTTACTTCTGTAACCTTCCTTTACTTCTGTAACCTTCCTTTACTTCTGTAACCTTCCTTTACTTCTGTAACCTTCCTTTACTTCTGTAACCTTCCTTTACTTCTGTAACCTTCCTTTACTTCTGTAACCTTCCTTTACTTCTGTAACCTTCCTTTACTTCTGTAACCTTCCTTTACTTCTGTAACCAGACATTATTAAATGTGGTTTTTATTTCATTAAAAAAGTACAATGTTTTGAAAAACATTGTAACTCTTTTAAATTTTTAAAATGTCTATTTCTTATTGTAGCTTGCAGCCCCGGATCTTAAAGGAGAGACTTAATGTAAGCGATAAAAATAAAAACCTCACAAGAGCAAAAGTAGATCTAGATCGAAATTAAAGCTACGAAGATTTGTACATAATGAAAGTATTCGTATCTCTTAGTCTCTGTTCCCATCTCTGTATTGTTCTTTCTCTATGGCTGGAACTGAATACAATTCTACAAATACATGGATACTTTTAAAAAGTAGGTGCTAAGAGAACAAATCTCTATATAAAACAAGTACAACTACTCAATGTACAAATAGAATAATGAATTCAAAATGAAGAACTCGTTGTTCAAAATGTAGAGACGCACTTTACTCGACTGCTAGTGAATGCTTAATTATTTCATTAATTCCAAGCAAGACTGTGTCATAGATATAGATAACTAGATAATTGAGGCTAGGCTTTCACAAGAGTAACATCTTCAACGTTAGGGACAGATCAGACCGTTTTCATTCTAAATTATATGTTCATATTTAGATCTCCACATGTTGATGTAGTTTATTGAGAGCTACTTCATTATTGTGTATGTCTGGATCTGTACGTCTGTCTACACGGACTCGGCTAAGTCATACTTGGCGCACAGAAATGCTCCACAATTCTTCTGATGAACACAAACTCTACAAACCCAGATTAGACATATACTTACACTAGCGATACATTTCGATTAAAACTTTCTCATAGGATTGATTTCTGTAATGGTTGAGTGCTACTACGGTTTCACCTGACACAGTCTTTTTCCAGAATTAGAGTCGCTTTCAATGGTAGGCCATAATAAATTTTTTAGTCAGTCTAAAAAAAATGGATTCTGTCTACACGAAAGTAGTTTTATTTACCAGAGATCCAGATAAGAAGTGCAGACTATTGAGTAGAAGTTGTGTAAGATGGTTGTAAGGTGGATGTAAGATGGTTGTAAGGTGGTTGAAAGATGGATGTAAGATGGTTGCAAGATGGTTTACATGAACTGTTAGGAAACAAAGGACTCCACACAAAGCTGATCAAATTAAAAGGGAAAAAACTTTATGTCAACAGAGTTAATATTTGTTGTTTTGTATTGTTGTAAAAAGCAAACTATTGCGATGTTATCCTGAACTTGAAAATGTGAAAGGTGAAAGGTGAAAGGTTACAGCAAATCTTTGTTTTGATACAGTCTCCTCCTCTCCCGAGAGATAGTCAGTCAGTACCATAGACCTATATATATTATACCTAGATTGATAACCGAAAACCAATTCTTATACGATAATGATCAGATCACAGACCAATATATACATACAACCATCTTTCAAGCTGTAAGGGGAAATGGATCTTTTCTGTCTTAGAAAAGTAATGATCTTTAGTTTTCAAAGTTTAGAAATAATGTAATACCATTTTGCGGATTTTAAATAGAATTAGCTATTAATTACATAACTATATATTCACGAAAGTCTATGAAATAAAATCATTTCCTGTTAGTTTCCATTGAGATAATGTTTCGAAAATCATAGAAATAAGTCTGTTAATTTTAAATATCTTATGTATATTTAAATAGATTGATTACCTAGATCTTTCTAGATTGTGTATCTAAAAATTGAGAAAAAGAAATTATGATGTTTAGTTACTAGACATGCAAACATTAAATTATATGTTACATAGGTTAAGGTTACTTCTTATAGCTACTTTACACAACAACACCTTGTTTCACCTTTTTTGAAGTTTTTCAAGACATTTTTGTGTAGTGTTAGAAATTTCTATGTCCAGTCTAGATTTGATATATGTCTTTGGTCAATACTCTCAGAAACCATCTGGTTCAGTTTTAAGTTTTCGTCCCAAGATTAAATTTCATCAATTTGTTTTTGTTATTATCACAATTAGAAGATGTTTGAAAAACAAACATGAACATTGAAAATAGCAAAATAAAAACAAGGTTACAAAGACAGTTTGTGTGAAAACACAAACTCCAATGCGGCCACCGAAGTGGTCCACCCAGGCAGGTAAAAAGGTAGGTTTCAATATTTTCAGAAAGAATTTCAGAATGAAATTCTACCAAAGACAAATGACAGAGAAGAATAGAGAAAGAATGTTGACAGATCTTGTGTGGTGCCCCAACGGTCCAGCAGACCAAAGGATAGGTGAAAGAAAGTGAAGGTGAAGTTAGATGTAAACCTGGCCTAACTGATGTCTTATAA
This sequence comes from Biomphalaria pfeifferi, assembly GCA_030265305.1. Lineage (NCBI taxonomy): Eukaryota > Metazoa > Mollusca > Gastropoda > Planorbidae > Biomphalaria > Biomphalaria pfeifferi. The sequence continues at coordinate 2,327,855 of JASAOG010000020.1, read as the reverse complement.
TGAATATCTAACTGATCTAATTGTTTTGTAAAGGGACAATCTTTTATTCAAATCTTCTTGAAAAAAAACATTTCCAGTAAAAAAAAATATTTAGTTAAGTGTTCTATGGTTCTAATGTTTATACTGCAGTTCACGCGCTAGTATGAAAAAACTACTTATTAATTGTTGTTTTAAATTATGTCCAACTTATATGTATACTAAATAGATTTTTTCTCTTTAAAAAAAAGTAAACATTTTTTGTATGTAAATGTAGTAGTTAGTATTACAGAACTAACTTAACAATACAATTGTAAAAAAAAAATTTTTGACAAAAAATCTAAAACCATTTGCATAACTATGTTTAAAATATGGTATATCTTAAACCTCCCTTTCTAAAGAGCCTCCAGTGCTTGTTACTATTAATAGGGTTTAGTTGTAAAAGTGGTGTATTTTAAGGAATAAAAAAAGTGCTTAAATAAGTGATTTTTAAAAAAGTAGCAGTTGCATCAGAACTTTTAATGATTTAAAATATTACGAGATCTAAACTGGACGGACGGACAGACATTCTACACAAAACTAAAAGCGTCTTTTCCCCTTTTCTGGGGCAACTAAATTTTATTTTAAAAAACAAAAACAAAGTTCATCTAAGGGAAAAAACTCGGCACCTACAAGTATATCTCACACTAATGTAGACATTATTTCCCTTATTCAATATCAAACAAATGTCTAATGAATGACATATGATTTGAATAATTGGTTAAATTTTAATTGTTCAATTCAGATAGAATAAATAATTATTAGAATTTTTACTCCATCCGAGAATGGGTGAGTGAGAAATAATGTGAACAATTATCTAAGGGGACCAACATATTTGACCATATATGAGAATACTGAAGGATTAATTTCCCTTGTTGGTATCAAACAAAATAATTAATTATAAGCAATTAATGGACTAATTGGTATTCTTTTTTTTTATTGATTCATGTCTTGTCTTTGGCAATGAATAATTGTGCAAAGTTTTAATTTGATCCGAGAAAGATTGTGAAATAACGTGTAAAGGCTTTTTACCAGACAGACAGAAAGACAGACAGAGTGTGTTGGTAAAAGTTTTGTAAAAAAAAAATACTATTCCACCTTGGTTAGGCTAACATTCGGAGTTACGTTCTCCGTTAGGTGCCCCTCAAGTAAAGGAAACCTAAAGAGACTAAAACAGCCTTGAGAACTTTCACACATTGTACTAGAGTAACACCATTAATAAAATCACTAAACTTACACACACGCTGCAGGACAGTAAAGTATTAAATAAGCAGAAATAATACATAATACATTAAACTGTGATTTAGAAATACAAATCACAACCTTCTAAAATACTCCTAAAGATACTAAGATAAAGGGACATCACTATTCCATATACTGAAATTCTTATTCTTCCCTAATGCAATTAGAGTATGAAACGATGAAACGGGTTGTCTGAATCAGCCAGGGAAAATCATGACTTAGTTTTACGTTTCTAATTGACATGCTCGACTAGACTGTCATATGGATTCTCATAAGACGTAATTATCTTTACAGGGACGTCTCATTGTGGACGGTCGTTGACTTGTAGCTATATTATATTTTAACTTATAAAATTGAAACAACTTAAATGACTTCTTTGTAAAAAAAAAAATACACATAAGTTTTATTATAATATAGACAAATTCAACTTTATATGAAATTAAATTAAGTATATTAGACTTAAGAAATAATATAAATGATATTTTCAACAAAATCTAACTCACCAGAAAACACGTTTTTTTCACTTTGGCATTCTGGAGTCGTTTGCCTACCAAAGACAGTTTGCAACAGTGTGGCTTGTCTTGCATCATTCAGACTGCATAGCCACCAACCAATCGCTAACTTCTCACCATCACCATAGCAAGCATAGAAACACAAAGACCGTAACACGTGTGTCATTGACAAGATAAGGCCAATGCTTTATTTCGTCACTGTGCTGACCACGTGATTCCCTTGTTAACATAAACATATGACATTATGTGTGTCACAGACCTTAAAGGAAACTTGAGAAAAAATATTTCAATGTTTGTCCTACTCTAGATAAATATGAGGACCAACAAGACTTCAGAACCCAAGTAGCTCTATTGACACCTGCAATATTTGACAACAAGCCTGCAAGGTACTTATTTGTTTCGATTGGTCGTTTCAGCTTTGGTCAAAAAGACTAAAACCTTTTTTAAAAAACCTGGGTGGACACTGATCTTGAAAACAGCTCTAACGATTTTCTTATAAATATATCTTTCGGAAAAATAATTACTAGCTAATTTGCTAGATCGGGAACATTTAAGTTTGACCACTATAATTTTTCAAAGTGTAGTACCAATGAAAATTAATTTTTCTCTGGAGGTTTAGAGTAGTCCAGGTAATCTACATCTTGAACATACATATGTCAACTGGTATTTCCACATGTATTCATTGTAGAGTAGATTTCTTTTCATTTTAAAGATGGAGGGGGGATCTGGGAGAGGCAAATTGTTTGTTTTTCTAAATCTCTCTTTCATTACATAATAATAGCAAAGTCGTTGCTCTTATAAACCGTTATCCTCTTCATAAAAGAGACATTATATAAAGAAAATAATTATTTTTGTTTATGTTACTTGTTATGTATCTGCCAGTGCTTCAATGAACGCAGACATTTCTTATGTTGACATCTTTTGTTATTGTACTTCTATACGTTAAGACTATAAGAAGTCAAACCTAGCCTGGGTTTAAACTTAGACTTCAAGAACTACAAGATTTTGTGTTTGGACCTAGACAACAAGAAAGAAAAGATTAACTTGGGTTTAAATTTAGACTTTAAAGGAAGTAAAACCTAGACTAAACTCAGAGTAAAACTTGTGATAAACAAAAATGACAGAGAGATTAAAAATGCATTAAGTTGAGAAATTAGATCTCATTTACCTCAGAAACGATGGCTTCTTGTTTCTGATAAGATGGTTGCCTGGTCATGTGGTATACACTCTGACCATAAATATAGGGCCAATGGTATAAATTCATTAATTGCATTGGATCAAATCTATCTGTATGACAAGATATGATGAGTTTGTATTTTCACACAAACCTCGTAGTTTGTTCCTGCAGGTCAGCCGTACTCACACTTTCGCAGATTTGGGCTAGGATTTAATAATCTTATATTTTGAAGGAACACCACTCAATTCAATTCCGTAAAACAATTGCAAGGATCATTGCTATAGGTTTGCTCATTCGGTCAGTCTGTGAGTGCATAATCGCTCTTTCACTCGGATCAAGTCAAAACTTTTCATGATTATTCCTTGTCTATGACAACACACGATTCAATAAAAAAAGTTAACCATTTAAATAATTAATTAGTCATTATAAAATTATATATAATGTACTAAACTACGTGGAAGAGGCATTGTGTAGAGTATCAGGCCAAGCGCTGAAAATGTGAAAATAGCTATAGATACCTATAAAACTTTCTATTTTAGAAGAATTGATTAGCTCTTCCATCATAAGGACGCAAGATGTAGGGTTCGAATTCAGTCTCCAGCATCTATTGTTTTCAAGTTTTTGAAAAGGCAGCAAAAAAAACTTCTATTAGATACCATCCCCCCCCCCATTCCATTACTGTTCCCCAAGCTGACAAGGGTTATTGGACCCTAGCGCACTGAGCAGGCAATAAGCTTGAAGTTGGGTTAAACAAAAACAAAACCTAACTAAAATGTATTCCAATGTCGCAAACTTATTGCTCTAGATCAGGGGTGGGCAACCTTTTTGTATCGAGGGCCGCATTAAGAACAATTTGGGAATGGCGGGCCGCACACACACACATACACACACATATATATATATATGAGTTAACAATGTTTGAAACAAATTTTACGTTTTTTTTTTAAATTGCTGTTGTCTTTTTACATCACAATATCCCTCACAAATACTACAGTTGTACTTAATGTGCAGTATTTTACTTTTTACACTCGTACATAATGTTCCGGAACTGTGAAACGATCTTACTAGTTCGACTAGTTGTTACCCTTGTGACTGCTGTCAGTCAACACTGACCAGTGATTATACTTGTTTAGTTTTCACAAAAAATACTTCTTCACTGAGTGAGACAATGTATGTTCCGGAAGTTAAATGTTGGGACGAATAAAAAATAAGAACGAATAAGAAGAAGAACAGATGTATGTGTACACAAATAGTGTGAATAGCAGCAATGTTTTTTTAAGTGTGGAAATACAGCTTCTGACACCCATAAGAGACCCGTGGAAATACTGACAGGAACCTCTCTTTGCTTGGAGCTTTGTCCTCTGGAGCTGAATGGTATTGGTTTTCTTGACGTCTTGAAATGTGCTTTTATAAATTGCACAATTAAGGAATCTTAATAAGCGTTGTACTGTTAATCATTTCACTAGAAGTAGTTTCACATTTCAGCAAAGGAAAATGACAAAAACTATTTTCTTTTGCTTGCCTGTAGAAATGGCCTTGTTAGAAAAGATTTAGCATGCATTTACACTTCATATGCAAACAATCAATTGCAATGGAATTGATAAAAAAAACATGAAATCTTTCTTCCACTCTTCATTAGAAATATTGGTAACAAGGTTTCAGTCATTGTCTTACCAGTAACATAACAATGTAGTCCTTGCTATTTTATAGTCTTCTCATTTGCCTTGTCTATGCTAAGGTAGCATTACATTATTTTGTTCATAAATTGGAACTACCCGTGGTTGACACTCCTAGCACTAATGAGCTCTATTATCACCGTGTTATGTCTAAACTAACTAATTTTATGCAGCTATGTGCAAACTTTCCTGTTTAGAGTTTATGGTTGAGATATTGAAAAAAAAAAACACAAAAAAACAACAACATATTTTATCAGTGAAAGATTGAGCTCCATCAGTTGTTACACTTGCCATCTTGTTTCAAGCCTACCCAACACTCAGAGATAGTTTTTTGAATTGAGTGTATTGATGTATAGCCAGCCAATAAGCATAATCTTCGTTTACTTAAAACTTTTTATAATGAGACAGTTTCAATAATTTATATAGATATTATTTTTAATATTTGCATTTTTATATGTTTATACTTTGGGCACACCCGATTTCCCTTAGGTGTCGGCGGGCCGCATAAAACACTCAGGCGGGCCGCATGTGGCCCGCGGGCCGTAATTTGCTCACCCCTGCTCTAGATCTATTCAAAATAATTGAAGCATTTATTTTTAAGAAGCATTTCTCTTTGTATATGCTGTAGGTATATGATATGAAATACTATTGTCATCCATATTCAACATATTACCTCTGTGTATATAACAAGCATTGCACAATTTCATTTTATAATCAATTCATTATTTTATTTGAATCTAAAAGGTATAGAACTGCACATTTCCACAGAGTTACTGCGCCTGTATCAATGGCCGCTTCCAGTTTCAACAATTAAGTATGTTGTTAGATCTTCTGATGCACTTAATAGCTTGTGATTTATTTGAAGCTTCTCTCCCATTTGTAACCGAATATCGCCTAGAGTTACCGCCTTTAAAAAACAATGTTTCTCTTTATTTCTAATTATGACTACACCAGAAGCAAGAGTTTTCTGAGTTAAGAAGCAACTCCAGTTTTTAGCCTGTTGATCTTGAAACACAAGTACAAATAACATCAGCACAGCTTTTGTAAAATATTTTTTCGAATCATTAAACTGAAAGTGGATGTTTTTGTTGTTGATTTTTTATTTAAACAATGTTCAGAATAAACCTCGATAGCTTTTTGAACGATTGGTTTTGTTTGTTTGTTTGTTATGGATATGACGCTACAAAAAAAAATTCAGCCTGATCTTTAGATTACATCCAATTACATCAGATCAAAGAACGTTTCTCAGTAACACGCTCCTCAGAATGTAGCGCAATATGTCAATTTTCAAAGTCATTCTGACCTTTGCTTGTTACCAAAAAAAAATGAAAACACCAAGATTAGATGTCTGACAGACGGAATGACATATTATTAACCATTGTAGCAGCCCTCCCCCCTTTTGGGAAAGATGTTAAAGGTTTTATGCTGTCAGTCTGCCCGTCTGTTTGTCAGTCACGTTGAGACCTGAAAAAAGGAAAAGCCTTTTTTCAGAATTCAATTCTACCTTTTCTGTATACTATCATCAGTTAAGCATAGCCTTTTGTCAATCAATACTTTTGTTTGTTCAGTAAATAAATAAATTACACTTCGTCACCACTGTAAAACACGAATAAAATGCCCCAGTAAAGATTTAATGCGCATACATATATATATATATATAGAAAGATATAGATAACTAGATAAATAGATAGATAGATAGATAGATAGATAGATAGATATGTATATATATATATTTATTTATTTATTTAATTTAGTTATAAATTATATATACATGTATATAGTTTGTTTTTTTTTTGCTTAAAGAGATGAGCAAGTTAAATATGTACTTGTAGGTCCAAAGCTACGTATAGATAGTGTATTGATTTAGTTAAGCTTAGAGAGTAAATTATTTTGTACATAAGTAATTGCCATTGTATAAAGTGACAGTAAATAGTAGTGACGTAGCCAGACAGACATATGGCGTTGCCTAATAGGAGTACACACAACGTGAGAATACGGTTTGGCCTTGGAACAAGAAATATGGGAAATGAACTGCTGGGAAATATCGACAGATTTAAAGACATATGATGCTCATCCTATCAAGTAGATAAACATTATTTGAGGTTTTCAAAGGTCTTTTCAAGTGTTAACGTATTCGTTTGATCCCTTGAATGTGTCCAATTTGTGCTTAGTATTAAATAATTGTCAAGTCATCGAAGTCTCGTGAGAAGTCCAGATAATAAAACGGACACAAATACATTCAAGTTCAGACAATAGTATTCCCAAAGCGGGCCATTGTGTTTGTATACACCAGTTTGTACAAGAAACATAAGTACAAAAGATTTGAATCATTGAATAGAAAATGTTGTGTTCAAAACGCAGCTGCAGATATGTTGTGCATGACAGTATGTGCTTATCGAAAGGAGGCCGCCTAAGAGCTGATGTGAAATATGCACTCCTCCTATTATCTTGTTAAGCCGATAGATTCGATCCACTGCAATTAATGAGTTAAAAAAAAAGCGAGAGCTGTACATGAGCAGTTTAGAGTTTTCTCACCAAGGGGTTGACGACCCTTTTTACGGCTTTCTACTGCGTGAAGCAGATCTGTTAAAGTACATGGTTTGGTAATATCAACAAGATGTGAGTTGTTTTTTGAATAAAGCTATTATTCCAAGTTTTCAACATAAAGCCATAACAGAATGTGAAAGTTCAAATAGATTTAGTATCAGTACTTAAAATGTGTCTGTTTTCTAATGTCTAAAGGCCAACAGGGAAACTTGATCTTGTTTACTGGCCACAAGAAATGTTGTCGCAGAGGAAGTCGATAAAAAGACAAATGAGCGATGTATTCTATATTGGAGAACACAGTGTGTACAAAGTCGCTTGTACTGATGAAATAATGGGAAAAGAAAATAGAGATGGTAATATTTGATGAAATGTAAAATCAAGCCAAAATGAAAAAAAAAAAAGCTTATCTAAAGGGAAGAACAGCAAATCACTGGCATATATCTCAATATTGCATACATAAGCTGCATTCTTTCTTTAAAAAAAAATGAATTGCTATTAATTGATTAAATAATTGGTTATTTTATTTATTGATTCATGTATTACCATCGACTACGAATAATTATGACAAATGTCAACTTGATCCGAGATTGGAAAGGGATAAATAAACGTGTGCAAAACCTTAAAATAGGAATAACTATACATATACAGTCACATCTCTCAATAAGTAACATTTATTTCCCTTGTTTAATACTATGCAACATAATTAATTACCACAAAATTAACTTATATGTTTAATTTTTTTTATTGATTCGTGGTTTTGTTAGGTACACCTAAAAATTGTGTAAAGTTTTCACTTTTTCCGAGCATAGTTGTGAGAGACATAATGTGTACAAAGATTGTGCCAGACAGAGTAGAGGAAATTTGGGCAATCAGGTGGAACACGTGACTTTGTGAGGCTATTCGTTTTCACCCGCTTTCTTCTATGACAGTGAGTGCAAAATGGCGCCTGAGTTGATCTTTATGGTGCTTACGGGGTCATCTCTGTTACTCCGCCACCCTTTCATCTCGGAAAAAAAAGATCTCCTCAGTATGCGATCATCCCCCTACGGAATAGGTGTACGACCCAGCGCAGCTGTCGAATGGTAACTTGTGCTTTTATACTGTCCATACTGTCCTCCAGAAGAACAGTTATTTGTGAGGTGTTCCTGTCAGCGTATGCCCATTATGAAACAAATGCTTCTTTGTTGAACTAATTAGCTGTTAACAAGACCACCACGATTGATACATTGTATGATCATTCCATCTTGGATAACTACTAATAGAACTAGATACATCTTAGTATTGCAGTTGGTATTTGATTTCGATCTCAATAGAATAGATTGCATCAAGACAGAGAGACCAGTAGTTTGACTGTAGGCCACACGCAGTCCGTATCCCTGACACATACAACCAGACTTGTGAGACTCGCTTCACTGAGAGATTCAACAAATTTAGCTAAATATCACATTACATTAAATCCTTTTGTTAAAAGAGACATCCTTTTTCATTGGGCACGCTTTTCTTCCAGAGCCAAAGTCCCAAGACTATCAAATCTCATTTCTATAAAATCTCGTGACTGTAAAATCTTAAAAGACTATATAATCTCAAGACTGTAAAATCTCAAGACTATATAATCTCAAGACTGTAAAATCTCATGTCAATAAAATTAGTGACTGAAAAATGTCATGACTATAAAATATCAAGACTAAAATCTCAAGAGTGTAAAATCTCTTGAATGTAAAATCTCAAGGCTATAAAAGCTCAAGAAAAAAATCTGAACAGAAATTCCCTAAGTTCTATGTCACTAAATTTCAACATATACACTTGAGTTTTTTTGTGTTTAAATTTAGCAACTGTCCGTGTTCAAATGGGATCTTGGAGAAGAGAACAAACGGATGTCAACAAACAAGATGTTTGAAATTTGATGAAGCTTCTTTATTTGGTCACGTCTGACACTAAAAATAGAATGAATTGGCAAAAGCATTGAAATATGATACCAACTCGTTGGCCTTCATATTTGTGAAAAAAAATAGTTTCCAGTTGAAATATTTTACCTTTAATTCATTATCGGTAACGTTAGGTTCTAAGCATGTTTCTTTGTTAGTAAAAAAAAAAAATTAGCAACTTTATAATCCAACCGTTTTATGTTATAAAAGTCATAATGGAAGTATTCTATCAGTAGGAGGTGATTTTTATATTTTTATAACATTTATGCAAACATTTTTTTAAGATGAGATTTACCATAGTCAGTCGTAACATGGAAGCTGAGCAGAGGAAGACGAAAGTATACCATGGCTTGACATCTTCTTTAGACCTGTTTTCACCAGCTTGGAGGAGGCTGTGGAATATTTTGCTATGACTGATCTATGTGTGGAGAGCTTGCCGCTAAATGCGAGAGGAGTAACTAAGTCTAAATTTGTACAATCTAAATTAGAATCGCTATATTCCACTCACTGACTGACTGACTGATCAAGACATTTCATTGTCCGTCGTACGGATTCTTACACATGTTGTTGTTGTTTTATTTGCCTCCTAGGTGCTTCCTATGAACCGGTTTTGACAGATTCACAACCAGACCACTGCAATTTGCGAAAAAAACGCAAGCTTTCTATCAAACCTTTGTATTATTTTCGGTAATACCCCAAAAGCCCGAAGTCTACATTAACAAAAAGAAATAGCACACAAATTCGTATTTTTCAAGAAAAATTTGTATTCAATAAATCTACTTATTTTTAATATGCATTAAGTCATTCCAGCTTCCTTTATATACTAAATAAAATAATGCACACACAAAAAATCCCAAAAGCAGAGAGAGATTGGAATGATGCTTTATGCGCTATATCATGAATGGAGCTATTAAAATATATGTTAAGACGGCTCAAGTCGTAGCTATAGCGAACGGATTTATGTACCAATGCTTTTAAAACACACAGTTGAATGTTTATATTATTAAATAATAAAATGATTGGACTATAGTTAAGTAAGTTGACACGTGCATGTGTTATAGTAAAAACTATCTATGCGAAGACTAGATTCTGCGCATGCGTGAACCTTTGGTCACCTTCAGGTAACTATGGCCTATATGAGCAAGATTAATAAAACTGTAAATACATAGCTCAGTGCTGGGAAACTTTTTGTTTTGTTTTGGTCTTCACTTTCTTTTAGGACTCTTTGACATAATGTGTTAGTTCTTCCCGCTACTATCCAAGGAGCATTTATGCCAAGTTTTATCAAGATTGGTCAAACGGTTTCGATTTTCAGTCGGGACAAACATACATACATACAAACATACATACATACATGGGTGTAGCCGGGGGGGGGGGGGGGTTCAAACCCTCCCTCCCCCGAAATGAAATCCCCCCCCCCCCCCCCGCTGAGGGGAGAAGACAGACTTTAGTGACTGATTTTTTTGCATTGATTTTGTTTATTTTAGGTGAGATTTTAATACTTAACCATCACTTGCCCCAGCGCAGCCAAGGGGGTTTTGAGTTTAAAACCCCTACCAGGGGTTTTGCAGTTAGATTCCTTCTTCTATAAAACAAAACAATCAAAAAATAATGCTAACGACAATCCCCAAATTCCAAGAGCATAGCTGAGGAAGATTTTCATTTTAAAACCCCCTCCGAAATTTACTATAAAACCCCCTCTTCAATATAAAATCAAATTACACACTGAAAATGCTATGAGCGTAGTCAAAGGGGTTTAAAGCTTAAAAAATACCTCTTCAATAAAAAAAAAATGCAAATTACACACTCAAAAATCTTTGAGAGTAACCAAAATGGGCTTTAAATTTAAACCCCCACCAGTGGGGTTTGAAGCTAAAAAAACACTTCATCGATATAAAAAAAATTACACACTCAAAAATCTTTGAGAGTAATCAAGTTTTTAAGATTTTAAGTTTAAACCCTTCTTCAGCGGGTTTTGAAGCGAAAAAATACCTCGTATATAAAAAAAAAAAGCAAATTACACACTGAAAATGCTATGAGCGTAACCAAAAAAGGTATTGAGTTTAAACCCACCTTCATCGGGGTTTGATGCTAAAAAATACCTCTTCAATATAAAAAAAAGTAAATTACACACTAAAACTCTTTTAGCTTACCCAAGCCAAGAGGGGTGTTTTGAGTTTAAACCCCCCTCCTCCAGATGGCTTTTTTTTTTAGTTTAACACCACTCCAGATTTATTTTAGTTTAAAATCCCCCTACAGAGAGTTTTGAGGTTGAAAACCCCCTCTTCAATATTATTCTAAAGCAAACTACAGTCAACACATTTTTTAGTTTAAAACCCCACAACAAATGATTTTGACGATACAACTTCCCTTTTCGATATAAAATCTAAAGCAAACTTCAGACACGTAGTTCCAAGAGAGTAGCCAGAGAGGTGACAATTTCTACCAGTAGCGGGGCTCCATTAATAAAGTGCAGTAGATAGCCATCTGCCTAAAGACTAAATATGGCTCAACAAAGATGGCTAAGACGGATTTTAGGAGTCAGTTATAGAGATCGGGTCTCAATCAAGGAAAAGCTTTGCCGAACTGGGAGTAAACCCCTTTGTAAGGTTGTGACAGAGCGTCGCATGAGGTTTGCGGGACAAGTATTCCTACAAAATTAATTACGCATAATTAGAGTAGCAATGACATGGAGGCCATTACGAGGAAATCGCAAACAGGAACATCCTAGTACAACTTCACGCCATTTATAGAGGTCCTCAGAGCAGGTGGGAAGGACTTCAGACATTGCCAGCGACAGATTTTTGTGGCAACAGCTTGTCCCAATGAGCCAAACGGCGCGGGAGGATCTAAAGTCAGTAAGAAAAGCACAGGTTTTGAATAATGCACTGTAGATACCTCAGAATATGCATTTTATTTTTTTAGGCTTTCAATACCGGAAATAGTGCTTGGCGGCGGGGTTAGGCTCGAAGCGCTCCCCCAGATCCCATTACTGGTAAGGGCGGAGAGTCTACAAATTTTCCACTAACTCCAAGAAAAACTTATTCTAGGGTATAATAAACGTCTTCCAAAGGAATGAAGAGTCAGAATGTAAGAAAGATTACTTATTTATATGCACACACAAACATATATATATATATATCGCGGGGGGGGGGGGGAGAAAAAATCCCCCCCAAACCCCCCCCCCCCTTCCCCGAAAAAAAATCCTGGCTACGCTCATGGTTTGTTTGATACATACATACATACATACAGACATACATACATACATACAGACATACATACATACATACGTCTTACTTTCTGCTTTATAGCATATATATATATATATAAATATATATATTGTTTTCGTTCCAATGTACTATTTAGTTTATAGACGTACATGTTTCATTTTATTTACCTCCGTGTCCTAGGATCCATGCGTTCCAGGTTCTTTCATTAAGTCTCTGAACAGAAATTCCCTAAAATTTATTGGGCATGACAGTCTAGAGAGAGACTGATCCATTAAAACGTCACCTGGCCAGTAATGTCTAAGACGATTTTATTCTTGATGTCAAGGAGAGACATTGTCAGTACGTGTAGACATCATTTATTAGAGAAATTAGGAAAAGTGACTGTCTCTGTCTTTAACTGGCCAAGAAATGTTAGCCTTAATGTGAACACCAAAATGCTTTAGGACTGGAAAACGAGATTAGATTTTAACTTAAAAATAGATATAGATAGATAGATAGATAGATATAGATAGATAGATATAGATAGATATAGATAGATATAGATAGATATAGATAGATATAGATAGATATAGATAGATATAGATAGATATAGATAGATATAGATAGATTAGATAGATTAGATAGATAGATAGATAGATAGAAAATAGATAAAAATTAGCTAGATAACTAGATCTAGGTCTAGATCTAACATTGGTTTTAAAAGGACTATCGCTTTCGGGAATTTCTGAATGTGAAACATTATTGATTCAAGAATTTAATGTTTAATTTAATGTTCAGGTAAATGTTGCGCACAAAGTAAAGTGCGAAGTTCAATCGCATTAAGCTAACTTGCAGCAATTTTCACGTTTGGCATTTTATAGCACCGTAACGGTCTGACCTATGAAAAAACTGAAGGTATTTCTGTATTCCTCGTCCTTTTGTCTATAAAACTAAACCTGATTTAATGTATCACTAGGCTTAGTTAAAATGAATAGGAGGTTAAAGAGGTGTAGGGTGGATATCGCCAAGCGTACTTTTCCTCGATCGGATTTTTCTCCAGTTAGTAAGCTCGATCGGGTTGATGGAAGGATCGAACAGATCAAAGAAAATATATCTAAAACATGTTTTCACTATGAAGTCATTTTCTTTTTACTCCAGCGCAAGAGCACCATCCATTGCCACCTTTCCCACCCTCCACAACTTCAAATAGTCTCTTTTAAGCTGATAAGCCATTAGACTTAAAAATAGCCATAAGCCCATGACCCATTTCCTTCACTATCGGGTAGTAAAAAATAATAATTCCACGCTTCTTGAGTTTGACGCCATCATGAACTTAGGCTTAACAAGGAAAAGGAAATAGTATGCGTCGGAAGTGAAGAAAAAAGGTGCATGCGCAGTAGCAATATAGTAGTGATTTTGTAAACATTCAAATAAAAACGTTTTAGCAATCAAAAGTGAACCGGTCGAACCTCTATACAAATCAAGGCTGTTCCAGCTTCGCACTTTATATTATATCTAAACTGGAAACCGGAAACAATTTCATATCGGCTGTTGATCGATTCACAGACCTATATATAGAGAGATTTTTATGTACGTAACTCTTTTTTAAGCTCTGAGGGAAGTCGCCCCAATCAATCTTTTCTGTCTTAGAAAAGTAATGATCTTTAGTTATCAAAGTTTAGAAATAATACAAAATCATTTCTCGGATTTTCTTTAGAATGGGCTATTAATCACAAAACTATACATTCACGCTAATATATGAAACAAAGCCATTTCCTGTTTGTTTCCATGGAGATAATGTTTCAAAAATCCAAGATGGAAGTAATTCATGTTGATTTAAATCATCTTATGTACATTGAAATAGATTGATTATCTAGATCTTTCTATATTATGAATCTAAAAAGTGGAAAAAAATAATCTTGAGACGAGAGTACTTTTATTTTTGATGTTCAATTACTAGATCTAGGTCTAAAAATTAAATTATATGTTACATAGGTCAGGGTTGAAAAAAACAACTTTACTTTTTACAACTACTTTACAAAACAACGCCTTGTTTCAATAATTTGTTTGTAGTGTTAAAAGATCTCCATGTCCAGTCGTGTAATGCTGGGTTCTTGCTTCCTGAAGTACTCTTGACACGTGACAAGACAAATACTATAAACTGACCTAAGTCCGTTTCAGCAGACAAATATGAAGTTTATTTTACAACACAATAATAATAATACTGCACTCCTTGTTAGTGCTACAAGTCAAGAAATAATAAACAATCCTATCCGCACGACAGCGGTATCAAAAATATCCAATACGTTGAAGTTTCCAGATTACAAATCACGTCTGCATCTCAGCGGGTAACACTGTGCAGAAATATAGATCAACTAATACATGTCTCAAAATATGGCAACAACTGCCCATAAATTGCTTCCTAACTGAGATTACTACAGACTTTTCTAAGTCGCTACTGTCCATCCTGGACCAAAATATAATTGACCACTCGGTCCCACAACTTGACTCAACTGACTTGACTTGACTGACTGAACTCAAAGTCAACTTTATTCATTCTACTTCCTGTTTTCTACATTAGGAATTCCACGTGTCTCTTAAACTCTAACATGACGTGAACTTTAGATCATGCAATGTCAACTAAGACTGTGACACACATACATAATATTTCCTCAAGAAAACCGAACGATTAATGGATATGCTACACTAGTGCAGCCATATCGAATCGCGACTCTTTCAGTAACACATAAAATTTTACATTGCAACGATCAATGAAATCATTTGATTTCATCTACTGATCACAAGGGCACTAACTCCACTACAAAGAGGAGACTTTCAATAGCATTTCTTAAAACAATTTTTGTATGAAATAAGCTATTCTCTTTTTGCACGTAAACATTTCAACACCCTTCTGTCACAATACATATCACTTGAAAGGTTCTACATGCTTAATTTAATTAACTGAGCATCGGGTCCATTGTTAATGTAAAAATAGAAAACTTCAAAGACTGCAAGTGTTTCAAAGACAATGTCAAGAGAAGAGCATTTTGTGACTACATCAATAGACTACCCTACACCATCGACAAATAGGGTCCAGTTGAAAAATATAGTGGAAATATAACTGTTTATTTTATTTGATATATTAATATTGGAGCGTTGTTAACATTTTTTCTTTGATTTTAAAGCTCTTAAAAAAAGAAAAAAATGAACTGCACAAATAATTACAGTTATATTATTAATTATAACCCAGTTTCAATAATTAATACACCAACACCTGGCCTTGACACGTAGTTTAATTTTTTTTAAAGTGCCTCTTTATTAGACATACTCCCTACAAGAGGTTTTCGAATTGCCTATAACACTGGGATAGTTCTATTTTGACTGACAAAACGGTGGATTTAAATCGCCTCGCTCTGCTGTTTATTGACAAAAAAAATACAGAAAAAAAAAACGCTACCATCATTGACATCATAATATAAGGAAAACTGAAATGGAAAAACAAAGAAAATATGTGAACCTAAACGACGAAATGAACTACGCATACCAAGAGTTGCGATGGCATTGAGACCAATACGAGGAGAGCGCTAACAGGGACGTCCTCGTATAACTTGGCGTCACACCTTCATGGAGGACCTCAGAACAGTGGACACCAGGTGGGAGGAGGCTATTGCCAAATATAATGGAGACAGCTTGCCGCCCAATGCGCCGAAGGGCGCGGGAGGACCTAAGTCTAAGTAAGAACCTAAGCTTAAAGATTAAGCGGTTTTGAAAGTTGTCTAAAATAACAATATACCCTGTTGTTAAATCACCCGAGTGGATAATGGCAACTGACCTCACAGTTACCTTCAAGGCCCTTAACATTCCTAAAAAAATTCTCGTTGCCTATCAAAGGACGGTACTGCTGCAGATCTGCTACATCACCAGAAATATTCGTTAGTGTCTCTCTCTCTCTCTGTCTCTCTTTGTCTCTCTCTCTTTCTCTCTGTCATTTTACGTCTCGAGAGACGATCTTTTCTCTTTGCAACTTCTTGTGTGACTAAAGAGGCCAATTCTTGATACACAGCTGCGATCACAGGTTGGGCATATGAAATCTCCAGGCGCAGTTGCATTTTCACCCTTCTTTCTGCTGCTGCTGTGTATGGCATCTGCAATCCGACACTGATAAAGGGACTACTATAAATTTTGTTTTCTTTAACAAAACTCGACCCTGGTAGAGCCAGAGAATGAAAACTATATAAGTAGGTCACAGCTGGGCTGCGTAGCCACGGGATATACTGAATTTCTCATTAATATTCGGACTCTAAGGTAATTAAAAGTTTGGACCATTAATGTAAAAATCAATGCTCCAATAGAATGTTATAACATTCCATTGTTAGGGCATAGAAAGTAGACGATACTTTGCTTGGAATAGTTGAAAATGTTTTTCTTTCTTTTTCTTAATTTTTTTTGGACAACAGAATTAAATTTCTTTTTTTTTATTCACATTTCTATCGATGGCCATTTTCAAGATATCTAAGTCACGTGTGAATAGTTTCCAATTTTTTTCCCGGCCATCAGTTACCGTCAACAGTCCAATGTCGCTAAGCACAAAGTGTCTACCAATGTGCAATTAGGCTGATTCGTTTAGGGCTTACAGCATTGGAAATAAAACATATGACGACAGAAAAAGGTATTTCAGCACTACACGGCCCACACGCCCCCCCCCCCCCTTTGCATCATCCTTAATGAATGTTTAGTGCTACAAGACAACGATTGGTAACTACAATATTTCATGTTTTTTTATTTTGACATGTATTTGCTTTCCACTGTAAATATTCAAATTGTGATTTTCATTTTTCTGTATTAAATTTCTCCGTCAAAATAAGATGCTAAAACAAAGAAGGCCTTAGGAATGCTATAGCGTGTAGCACTTACGATTTGGATCATTTAGTTGACATCATTGATCGTTGACTATTGCGTCCTTAAAAAAGATAATTTTCTTCATTTTATTTTTTTAATATATCATCTACCTTTGTCTTTTCATTTCCTTTACGTTTTTAAAGGTTTCATTATATCGCTCCAACCTTTCTCTGTATCACTTTCTCTTCTTTTTCTCACAAGACTTTATTGCTTACAAAATATTTTAAATTAAACAAGATCTTTAAAATCATTATGCAAACAAGGAGCAGCCTACTGTGATTAACTTAACTTGAAACCTCCTCTATTGATAGTATAGGTAATACAACTTTTATTAAAAACTCAAGATTTATTTCATGTAAAGAAAACCATAGGCCTTCACATATTACTAAGACATTATCAGTAAAAGAAAATCAGACTTCAAATATAATAGTTCTGGAAACTATCAGGCTAGACCAACGTGACTTGTACAAACATATTTATTAAATTATCTAGTAAGCGTATTGATTTCAGCTTGATCCGCCTGGTCTGTATAGACATGTACTATAAGTTCGCTGATTTCACCTAGGTTGACGTGACCGGCCTGGCTGTTGACGGCACGCTTTAAGGCACTAAAAGAGCAGTGGTTGTTTACTCCCGAGCCCCTATCATACCATCATGCTAGTGCAGTGAATGTGTTTATGAGCTTGTTTATTTTGCGGAGGATTGTCGGAAAATCAACTTGATCGGAGTTATCTGCCCTCGCAAAACTTAGTGCCTGGCTCGTTCCAGTTTGGATTCACATTGCGTTGTACATTAAAACAAAAAAAAAAGTCCAGGAAGTGTAAAGAAGTGAACAAATACAGCACGTAACGGTGGTGGGAGGGGCTTAGTCAGTTGAAAACACGACAATGGAGACTAAGGTGCATGGATAATAATAAACTAGACTTTTGCCTAGTGCAATAGTTACATGAATGCTCGTCAAAGTCACCAGCGGATCCAGAACTTTGGAGTGTTGAGGCGGTGCTGTTGATCGGTCATTGACTTGTAGCATCAAATTGCTTGTAGTGCAGTAGTGCAGACAAATTGTATCCTTTATTTAAAATAGCATAGGTTATCTATGTTTCTTTTATTCTGTACACCATTCATCCATCCATTCATCCAGCCATCTATCCATCCATCCATCTATCCAGCCAGCCAGCCATCCATCCATCCATCCATCCATCTATCTATCCATCCATCCATCCATCCATCTATCCATCCATCTATCCATCCATCCATCCCAGTGGTGCTACAGCCCATGTAGGACCCCGGCCTGCTTAAGCACATCTCTCCATTCTGATCTATCCTGGGCTTTACGTCTCCATGCCTGGACTTTAAGCTGTTGTAGATCTCCCTCTTTATATTCTGTACACCGGATACAGCAAAAGCTTAAAAAAATTTCCGCGATAGGTGAAAATCTTTAATACAGGATAATATATGTCGTCTTCTCTTTTCTACTTCACAATGTTCATTTTATAGATTCAAAATTTTAGATTGCAACAGTTACATAACAATACACTAACGTAACGTAACATTGTTAACTTAAAACAAAGAGGATATCCTCAGCCACTGTCCATCTTCCGACACTGGCCTACAGAGACTCAGAATTACTCGTACTAAAAACGTGTGTGTCAGGGAGAACAGATTTGGACAGCTCGCAAATAGAATCATCTCAAGGGAGTGAACTGTTGACACAAGCTAATAGTGTCCCTCTAACATAGTGACCGAACTGTTAGAATTATTTATTCAGTGTCTAGGATCGACTACATTACAAAATATACAAACATATGTTGAATATGTTACATTTATATATATACTTGATATTTATTTAAAATTTTATTATATCTACGAATGTGTACAATTAATAGGCCTACTTGACATAGATATGTTTACATAAAAAACAATTTATTATATTGTAAACATCTTTACTATTTAGTGAGTTCTCTTTTCACTGCTAAATAAGCTTTCCAAGGTTAGAAGTTCTTACATTTAGATTTTAAGGTCAAGTGTTGTCCAGAATATCTTCTAGCCATGTTGAGAAACAATGTCGTAAAATGTTTCCCCCTTTATTAACAATAGATTCAAGTTATCAAGCCAGGTACAAGACAATTATACCACTAGGAAATACATTTCCTCGCCGAAGTTCAAGTACTGTTCTTTGTTCTTTGATGTTTTTTAACTAATTTAAAGTCATAAAAAAATGGTATTAAAAAAAAATGTGAATAAGACTTTTGAAATAGATCTAAAGAGGCATAACTCTTTTCAAAGTGAAACTAGATTTTATGATCAAACGTTCACAAGAATAATGATGACTAATAACCCAACTCCAAAAGAAACAGCTGACATCAACATTTAGACTAAAACCGATATTTTAAATGAACTTTTTTTTATTCCCCTGAACATTTTGTTCACTTTAAATTAACTACTTCTTCGTTCTACTGACTTATTTTTGTCAGCAATTATCTTAAATAGGCAAATTAGTTCAATTATTTAAATAGCACAAAAATATATAACACAAGAATATGCAAGGCAATTAAAAATAGATTGACCTAATCCAGCGTATGTCAGTAACCAGCTAAATCAGCATTAACTTTTTTTTTTTAAATGTATCGATTTTAATGAATGATTAATAATGTAATTGATTGGGCTGTTATCAGGTCTTACGATTCATAATGTTAGCAGTTTTGAATCCCCCTCGACATTGATTTCAACCACAAACATCAGTATATTTGATCTTTTACGTAACATGAATTCCTTCTAGACGGAATACGATAGTTTTTAAGCACTTTATTTTCACAGGTTATACAAGTGTTGTTGTTTTGTTTTGTTTTTTATCAAAATTTATTTTACTCATTAATATAGCACGCGGTGGGTCTTTGTACCTCCTATAGTTTTTTTGGATTTGTTAATTATTGTTCAGTTTTGTGCTGTGGGACTGCGCAGCCACGGGAAATACTGCATTCCACACTAATCTTCGGACTCAAAGACTAGCCTTATTGTTATTATTGTTTAAATGTATTAATGCTACTTTACACTTTAGTCTTTTGTCTTGAAGTGTCTTTAAATTTTGTGATTTATTGATGGTGTTACCTAATTTTTCTTTATCACCTTTATTACCTTTAGTTAAAGCAAAACATAGACATACAGCATTAGTTGGCTTTTGTCTCTGACGATGTATCATAAGACGTTATTCCTCTTTCTGAATTTTTGTATTTAATATGTTAAAAGATAGGTCTTATAAGAAAAAGTAGAATCAGTTTTCTTTACTCTAGCTTTTGTAATGCTTTTGAAAATGAAATGACCCGAATATATAGATCTTTAATTATCCAACTGTTCAAAAAATCTTGGAAAAGCCTTGCAAATGATCAAAACCAATGTCTGAGCTTTTCTTGATTTTGGGCAAGTGGAAGGGGCTTGGACCAGATTTGAAAGTATATTGAACTAGACTGTATGGGTGTCTCTTTGTTCTATATAAAGTAACAAAAAAAAAACAAGTCTAGAATATCTCGTTACAAAAAGTTGAACTTTTGCGATGTTTCTAATTCTAAAGGAGATCATGACTACGGCATTAATCGACCATTGTTGCGTACCGTATTTTATTGATTAAACCGGATATCAAAATGGGTGTACATTGTCCATCGTGATACGATGATGACCATTTGTCATCCAGAGAATATATGTATTGCGGTTTTATCCTCCTCATGTGCGTGCCTAGATAGTTCTATGATTGATTTGGCAAGCTATTTCAGCTAAAGCCTGTATTAATTGCCTAAATTATTGAAATAAAAAAAAGTAAGCAATAGCTTATTATTGTAACTAACTTATTTGTACAAATTCATTTCATTCTAATAAGTTATATAGTGGATTATTGAAGACAAAAGCTTATTTCGTAACATGTTTATGGATTAAGCAATCAATATGTTTTTTTTTTTAAATCCAAAGTTTCATTCTACAGCTTTAAAACTAATTGGTCAACACAATTAATGTCATGTTTGATTAACAGAGAAGTCAGAAGAATTCAAATTAATTTGGACTAAAATAAGGCTCTTTTAAAAATCTTTATCTTATCAACGTCAGCTCTCGGTCACGTGACCCGCGTACTTCAAACTAGTGTGAATTAAATGTATCAAAGTAGATCAAATATAATCAGTTCCTGTGGACTCCTCCTAGGAGCAATGATCTAGAAAAAAACATTAGATAAACGAAACTGAATTATCTACAAGTGGTGAAAACTAATACCACACTGAGACAAAGAGGAATGGACGTAATGAAGTTATCAGTTTGGAGTAACAAAAAAAAGGAACAAAAAATAAATAGCTCCCTGTTTTATAAAAGGATCAGTCTTCCACTAGACGGTGATGGTGTATATCTAGGACATTAATTAAATCAAATTAGTGTCTTGGTGGACGTCTCACGGGCCTGGACAGATGAATTGAACCGGGGGAATAAGTTATTCAAAGGAGATGTGGTTCCTCATTAGTTCTGGAAGCTCAGTCTGAAGGTCACTCTTTCCTTTAAGTGAGTGTCCATGAACCATATCTTAATGATATTGAAACAATGTTCTTTTGTAAACTACTTCAAGAAGTAAACTAGAATGTTCGTAGGCATATTAATGCTCATATTTCTATTTCCAGTGCTACTTTTTCCCAGCTGCTAGTGTCGATTTTAAATAGCTTCATGTCGCGTTTGCATACATCCTGCCTTCAATAAGATCGTCATACAAGGAGGTGTTGTGGAAGTCGACTTACTGGCATTCTGCGAACGTGGCCAAGCCAGCCAAGGCGTCTGCTGCTGATAGCAGAGCGGATGTCCTAGCACCCTGCTCTTGGTAGCACTGGATAGATCCACATGGAGAGAGAGCATAAGAGAAGGGTCTCGGATTGCAGATGCCATGCACAACAGAAGCAGAAAGAAGGCTGAAAATGCAACTGCGCCTGGAGATTTCATATGCCCAACCTGTGACCGCAGCTGTGTATCAAGAATTGGCCTATTTAGCCACATAAGAAGTTGCAAAGGGAAAAGAGTATCTCTCTACGAAAAATGCCACACACAGATATTTCTATTTCACATCTATTAATTCATCATTAGAAACATCTAAGTATGTGTTTATAATTTCCTACGATAGATTACCAGCTTAACCATCAAATCTTTCTCCCTACATAATCTATTAGTAGATAAATAGATGTGTCTAGTGTCAGTTCAAGTATGTAAAAATGTTCATATATTTCTTTGTCCACTTTATGTTTATTTTCCAGGAGATATTTTATTTATTTTGATGCTTTCTGGTGAGGCTCCCTAACTTTGTCTGTGAGTTGTTTTTTTTTTGTTTTTTGTTTTTTTTGTTTTGCAAGTTTGTTGATGCTAATGGTGATAATGGAGAAATGCTGAATGCTTTTTTCTTCAGCACACAATTCCTTGTTTTCTGCTTTATATATATCGAGGCATGGCGTCTAAGAGGTAAAGCGAGTTTAAATCCTGTTGAAGACTGGGATTTTTAATTTCGGGATCTATGGCGCCTCTGAGGCCACCCAGATTTAATGGGTACCTGACATTAGTTGGGGACACAGAAACAGATGATCTTTACACTTATGCACGTGAATAGCGCCCGTGTTGTGGTCATCTGATCATAAGCCTGCACAGACCAGAGACACAGTGTGTAGGAAAGCGACAGTTCAAGACCGGATACCGGGACTGTTAGTCAGCCATGAAGTCGGTCCTGGTGCAGTCCTCCAGTGAAACGTACGAGTCCAGGAAGAGACAGTACAGTTTATGAGTTTAGTACAGAGATATACAGTCTAACGTTGTAGCAGTTGATTGTGTTGCCAATTGTGTCGTATTGGCTGTTTGATTTGACCCTTATTAAAGTACCAGATTATTTGGAGCCTTGTATCAAGTTCTTGATGTGTTGATATGTTGTGTTGTGTTTAGCAGTGTTTACAGAAGGCCTGATTAGGAGAGAAACGTAACACTGGTGTCTTGAAGTGGGATTTCCTATGGCTTCTGTAAAACTGCTAGATAAACTGAATCTGAAAGAACTGAAACAAGAGCTGAAATGACGAGGACTGAAGTGCAATGAAAGGAGCAAGGAAAATCTTAAAGAACGTCTCCAGTAAGTCCTGGTGGATGAGGAAGAAAAAGCAAACAATGCATTTTCAACTGAATTACTTAGGTTTAGATCCCTCTCCTCGTCTGTCGTATTGGGAGGATCGGTCTCTGGCAATGTTTGAAGAATTTTTCCAAGTGGTGTACACTGATCATAGAACATCGATGACGGCGCCATGTTCTACAAGAACGTCTCTGGGTGTTCTTCGTTTCAGACTCCATGTTTCATGTGCCAATTTGGATTCTTTTCTTTGCACTGATAAGCGTGCAGAGTATTGAGAATCGAACATCTTGTCAGATGTTACATTATCTCTAGGATAGTAATTTGATGTATCCTTATGCTTAAGGTTTTGTATGCACATAATAATACACAATTTAATGCTATTCAATGTATTTAATATTATTACGATTAAAGACTTCTTAGACTCTCGAATAAAGAAAAGATCATCTTCCAGAGCGCTGAAATGAGGGATGGTTATTCACATACCTCTTTGACTTCAATCAGATGATCTAATACGTTAAGCCAGGCTCAGGTTGAACCATATCTTCATAACTATCAGTTCACGAGTATTTATGAATAATAGAACAGGTAAAATAATATATATATATATATATATATATATATATATATATATAATATATATATATATATAATATATATATATATATATATATTTATTTATTTATTTTTATAATTATTTTACTGTAGTTTGTATGAGAGGTAGGACTATAGTTTGTATGGGAGATAGGACTATAGTTTGTAATTCTTAGCTTCTGAAAATATTAAAGCCCGCCTCTTTACCTGTATTGCTTTCCAGATGATTACTCATCTAATGGGACACATCTAAGTTTTGTAAAAAAAAAAACTCTCTTTGTTTTAAGAATTTAGCAATTTTATGCCCTTTACAAAACGCTGGCATTTTAGGAGAAGTCTTCCTCATAGCTATACATAGTCATTAAAATTTTTTAATTAGAAACTGTAGAAAAACTGGACACACAAACGAAAACATCATTTGTGGTCTCCGGCAGTCTATTATGGCTTCTGTAAACTTTCAGTAACACAATGCCCTATTAACCTCTAGCAAAGACTGAACCAGAGCTTGCTTTACAAAAGTTAATGTTTTGCCTACGTGTGTGTGTGTGGGGGGGGGGGGAGCACTATATTTCAACCTCCAGTATCACATTGACAATTTTAATTTTGCCCACATTCTCTTGGGGGTGTACTAAAAATAATGTCAGTGCATAGAATCTAGATGTAGTGTTTTTTTAATCTTTTTTTATATAAAGTGAACGGAGAAACAGGAAGTCTTGGTGGAATATAGGAGTATAAAGGTCATTGAAGAGGTCATTTAAGATACTAAAATACTTTGCCAATGTTAATAAAGTAAAGAATTAAAGTTTCCCTTTCAGATCTTGTGATCTGTGGGGCTGAAGATGTAAAAGTCATCTGTTTCCAAGGCCCACGGTTCAAGAGGGTGTCATGTGGCCAGGTCAACGACCAGCCGCCTTTACTTTTATTGCATGCAAAGTGCGCCAGAGCTGAACGGACTCGAAGGCGCCCTAAAGATTCTGAAAGTAAAAATCCAAGTCTTCACTCGGGTTCAAACCCGGAACCCCCGGTTTGGAAGCCAAGCGCTTTACCACTCAGCCACCGCGCCTCATGCAAACGTTTAATGCTTTATGATAAGGTCCTTCAGGTCTTCCTATAACAACGTTCAATGCAAGTGATAGATCTAGACTGTATATTAATTATAGTTTTCAATGATTTCTGTTTCGTATAACATTATATACGTGGTCATGACGTTACCTTTGTATTAATACTTAGTGTCGTCGGCACCTGATTGTATCCTCATGGGCCCAAGCCTCCCATGTTTTGGAAGCAGATGTTTGGATTCAGAGTGTTCTTCTCCTACCCTAGATGCCGGTCATTCCAAACTGTATCCGGTACATTCCGTTCCTTTGGACACTTCAGCTGGTTGGAGAGGTGGATGTTGTTGTGTGGACAACATCATTTCGACTAGAGTTAATATCCAGGCATTCGTCTCATTACAGTCAGTTGAAATAGTCGCTCCAACTCAGGGAGGTCAGTTAGTGTTAAGTTCTCACCTTTTTCTTTTCCTTGCTATCTTTACTTTCCATTCTATTGTATGACCACACACACACACAGACACACAAACACATATTCTACGGCCACCAGAGAATTGTATTAAACACTGAAGAACTTAAGCCTTTTACTAGTAGTGTTTCCCAGAAGCAATACATTCAATTTTAAATAACGTCTTTGTTTGCTAAATGGTGAAGAACGGGGGGGGGGGGGGGCGAAAAAAAAATAGAGAGAGACAGTAAGAGAGAGAGAGAGAGAGAAAGAAAATACTTCTGATTCTTAGCACATTTTTTTCTGGCTAGACTAATCTTGCAAACTGGCTTATTAGTAGCTCAGCCATATAATTCTTCCACTCAATCCATTAGAATATCTCAATCCTGGTCTAGTTATGCACTTCAGGCGTTGAAAACTAGGCTAGGTCAATTAACCGAATCCTGAAGAAACTTACAGTTTTTCTTTCAAGTGTTTTGGGCACTTCCTTTGCAAATCAAGCCCCAAAATTTAAGCAAAATCTTTGAGTCATTCTGATGACATGGACATGGACATTTTCCCAATATATGTGTAAATATTTATGGTATCCTGGTATAACTACTAAACAGCATTTGGATCGTTTTGGTATGACTGAATGTTTCCTACACTTCCGCGAATTTTCCAGTGCTTTTTTTATACCCTACGCTCAACATTAAGTAAAGTTTTGAGTATTGCTACCTGATACAGTACACAATGAGGTCAATGTGATTTCATTATTAACACTACTTTGTCTCTCATGTTGCTGAGAGCCTTGACAAAGTTTCATTTGCGTTTTGTATGTATGTATAAGTAACTATCAAACGTTATAAAGCAGGTCATTGATTGAAAAAAAGTAAAATAATACAACAAAAACATTGAAGATATTATTTTAAAATAAGACAATACCTTCTTTATACAACTTAGAGTGCGAATATTATTTCTATTGATAACTAATGAATGTTAAAAAACAATGAAACGAGAGAAATACCATAAGACATATAGTCCAGTCCGTTTAAAGACATATAGTCCAGTCCGTTTAAAGACATATAGTCCAGTCCGTTTAAAGACATATAGTCCAGTCCGTTTAAAGACATATAGTCCAGTCCGTTTAAAGACATATAGTCCAGTCCGTTTAAAGACATATAGTCCAGTCCGTTTAAAGACATATAGTCCAGTCCGTTTAAAGACATATAGTCCAGTCCGTTTAAAGACATATAGTCCAGTCCGTTTAAAGACATATAGTCCAGTCCGTTTAAAGACATATAGTCCAGTCCGTTTAAAGACATATAGTCCAGTCCGTTTAAAGACATATAGTCCAGTCCGTTTAAAGACATATAGTCCAGTCCGTTTAAAGACATATAGTCCAGTCCGTTTAAAGACATATAGTCCAGTCCGTTTAAAGACATATAGTCCAGTCCGTTTAAAGACATATAGTCCAGTCCGTTTAAAGACATATAGTCCAGTCCGTTTAAAGACATATAGTCCAGTCCGTTCAAAGACATATAGTCCAGTCCGTTTAAAGACATATAGTCCAGTCCGTTTAAAGACATATAGTCCAGTCCGTTTAAAGACATATAGTCCAGTCCGTTCAAAGACATATAGTCCAGTCCGTTTAAAGACATATAGTCCAGTCCGTTCAAAGACATATAGTCCAGTCCGTTTAAAGACATATAGTCCAGTCCGTTTAAAGACATATAGTCCAGTCCGTTCAAAGACATATAGTCCAGTCCGTTTAAAGACATATAGTCCAGTCCGTTTAAAGACATATAGTCCAGTCCGTTCAAAGACATATAGTCCAGTCCGTTTAAAGACATATAGTCCAGTCCGTTCAAAGACATATAGTCCAGTCCGTTTAAAGACATATAGTCCAGTCCGTTCAAAGACATATAGTCCAGTCCGTTTAAAGACATATAGTCCAGTCCGTTCAAAGACATATAGTCCAGTCCGTTTAAAGACATATAGTCCAGTCCGTTTAAAGACATATAGTCCAGTCCGTTCAAAGACATATAGTCCAGTCCGTTTAAAGACATATAGTCCAGTCCGTTTAAAGACATATAGTCCAGTCCGTTCAAAGACATATAGTCCAGTCCGTTTAAAGACATATAGTCCAGTCCGTTCAAAGACATATAGTCCAGTCCGTTTAAAGACATATAGTCCAGTCCGTTTAAAGACATATAGTCCAGTCCGTTCAAAGACATATAGTCCAGTCCGTTTAAAGACATATAGTCCAGTCCGTTTAAAGACATATAGTCCAGTCCGTTTAAAGACATATAGTCCAGTCCGTTTAAAGACATATAGTCCAGTCCGTTTAAAGACATATAGTCCAGTCCGTTTAAAGACATATAGTCCAGTCCGTTTAAAGACATATAGTCCAGTCCGTTTAAAGACATATAGTCCAGTCCGTTTAAAGACATATAGTCCAGTCCGTTTAAAGACATATAGTCCAGTCCGTTTAAAGACATATAGTCCAGTCCGTTTAAAGACATATAGTCCAGTCCGTTTAAAGACATATAGTCCAGTCCGTTTAAAGACATATAGTCCAGTCCGTTTAAAGACATATAGTCCAGTCCGTTTAAAGACATATAGTCCAGTCCGTTTAAAGACATATAGTCCAGTCCGTTTAAAGACATATAGTCCAGTCCGTTTAAAGACATATAGTCCAGTCCGTTTAAAGACATATAGTCCAGTCCGTTTAAAGACATATAGTCCAGTCCGTTTAAAGACATATAGTCCAGTCCGTTTAAAGACATATAGTCCAGTCCGTTTAAAGACATATAGTCCAGTCCGTTTAAAGACATATAGTCCAGTCCGTTCAAAGACATATAGTCCAGTCCGTTTAAAGACATATAGTCCAGTCCGTTCAAAGACATATAGTCCAGTCCGTTTAAAGACATATAGTCCAGTCCGTTTAAAGACATATAGTCCAGTCCGTTTAAAGACATATAGTCCAGTCCGTTCAAAGACATATAGTCCAGTCCGTTTAAAGACATATAGTCCAGTCCGTTCAAAGACATATAGTCCAGTCCGTTCAAAGACATATAGTCCAGTCCGTTTAAAGACATATAGTCCAGTCCGTTCAAAGACATATAGTCCAGTCCGTTTAAAGACATATAGTCCAGTCCGTTTAAAGACATATAGTCCAGTCCGTTCAAAGACATATAGTCCAGTCCGTTTAAAGACATATAGTCCAGTCCGTTCAAAGACATATAGTCCAGTCCGTTTAAAGACATATAGTCCAGTCCGTTTAAAGACATATAGTCCAGTCCGTTTAAAGACATATAGTCCAGTCCGTTTAAAGACATATAGTCCAGTCCGTTTAAAGACATATAGTCCAGTCCGTTTAAAGACATATAGTCCAGTCCGTTCAAAGACATATAGTCCAGTCCGTTTAAAGACATATAGTCCAGTCCGTTTAAAGACATATAGTCCAGTCCGTTTAAAGACATATAGTCCAGTCCGTTTAAAGACATATAGTCCAGTCCGTTCAAAGACATATAGTCCAGTCCGTTTAAAGACATATAGTCCAGTCCGTTTAAAGACATATAGTCCAGTCCGTTTAAAGACATATAGTCCAGTCCGTTTAAAGACATATAGTCCAGTCCGTTTAAAGACATATAGTCCAGTCCGTTTAAAGGCATATAGTCCAGTCCGTTCAAAGACATATAGTCCAGTCCGTTCAAAGGCATATAGTCCAGTCCGTTTAAAGACATATAGTCCAGTCCGTTCAAAGGCATATAGTCCAGTCCGTTCAAAGGCATATAGTCCAGTCCGTTTAAAGGCATATAGTCCAGTCCGTTCAAAGACATATAGTCCAGTCCGTTCAAAGACATATAGTCCAGTCCGTTCAAAAACATATAGTCCAGTCCGTTCAAAGACATATAGTCCAGTCCGTTCAAAAACATATAGTCCAGTCCGTCAAAGACATATAGTCCAGTCTGTTCAAAGACACATAGTCCAGTCTGTTCAAGATATTTTCTAGTTCTCAAGCCAATTAAAAATTTCTTTTCATATTTTGAAAAAAAAATATAACGGTCCAACTAGAGTTATCCTAGTGTGGCCAACGAGCTTGTAATTCTATTCTCAACAACATACATTAGAGTTAAATTTCTAGGAAAGTCATCAGAGCCGTGTCCAGGTGTTTTGAGTCCACCTACCCGGAAGTTAAATAGTCATTTATGACTCAATGAGCATGCAAGACTAGAATGACGTAGGACGTAATCATCTTCTAGTTTTGTTGTAACGTCTGTATTTTGTAAGATAAGTTAAGATATTGTAAAGATATCAGACATAACGCTTTGATAACTCCTAAGAGAGAAAATGTTTAAAATGGCACAATATATGGTATTGTTTAGTTACATATTGCTTAGCTTAAGTGTGGGGCTCATAATGCTGAGGTTCGTTTAACATTACATAACAACAATGATCGATTAATTATATAAGCTTTCGCCTTATTTTAAAATATTAATTGAAAGGGAAAGATGAGATTCAAATAACTCATTGTCTGAAATCGCAAAAGAGATTTTGTTACAATATTATTTATATAAGTCATGAATATCAGCGGTGTAAAGGTTATAGGTAATACAGATGACGTAAAGTTGTTCTACCCCTTTGTATGCCGCAGAATCATTGTTAAATATACAATATAGAGTATGCCTAATTAATGGAAGAAGGTATTGCGGAATGTGTCATGTGACCTCATTTAATTAGATATGTGGATATGACACACACACACACAACCAAACATTGCAAACATAAAAAAAAACTTCACATATCAAAAATAACAACATGGTCCATGAGTTTTATCAAATGCAATGAGTGCAGATGGATTCCCTTAAGAAATGTAAACCTTGAAATATCCTGTCCACTAATATAGTTTTAAAGATATCTCCTCTAGTATTGAGAGATCGGAACGGACAAAATCCTCATTTTAAATCAAGTATTCATTTAGATTTTTGTTTGCCTTAGATATCTTTCCCATCAATCTCATGTTTACAAGGCTAATTTTAAAAAGACGAGATCTTTCATTTTTCTCGTGTACTGATTATTTTTCCAAGCAACAAGGCATTGTGCTAAACATTCAGTGTTCAACATTGAGTGTTAAACAATCAATGTTAATCATTCAGTGTTAATCTTTCAGTGTTGAACATTTAAAGTTACATCTGAGAAAAAAGGTTACATTGACATTGATAGAGGTTTTTAATAATTCAATAACTAGCTTGTCAATAACACGTTTCCAATGACTTTATTGTATGCTAGAAAGAAATATTTGCCTGCGGCATGAGACCTGCATTCATTTAGTCGTAAATATTTGACGTAAACTTTTGGTTGAGCTTTTATGGTAGAATTTTTATGAATCTTTTAAATTTTATTTTATAGTAACCAAAGACATTTTCACTTGCTGGTTTAGTATTTATTGATAGGGCATACGTGTCACATACTTGTAAGTTTTCTCGTAACTTATAACATACAGAATAAAGGAAAAATTAACATGAATGAAACTATTTGAGAATAAGAATCATACATCCTTTTTATCTTGAAGAATTTTCGCTCTATAGGTAATCTTTTCCTAATTTATACTTTAATATGTATAATCCTTTTGAAGTTCATTAAGCTGTACAATTCTGAAAGAAGAGAAAGTAGTATGAAGAAATGTTGTGGCTATATATTGGAACTTTGAGAAAAACGTAAGAAAATGAAAAGTGTTAGTTTTAAATAAATAGACACAATTAACAACGCTGATAACTTCATATGAAAAGATTAATGTTGCCAACTAGAAAATTAAAATGTACTTGTGTTGGAAGCGAAAGAGCTTTGAGTTCATAGTGCTGAAAAATACAAACAATTGTTAAAGGGTTTATGTACATATATTTTGCCTATCAATACTTTCGCAATCTGTACACTAAATACACCAAAAGCTATGCATATATTAGAATGTTTAAAAAAGCAGTGTTTCTCATCCTTCAGCGAAAAAAAGCAGACAAAAACAGCAACGTTGAGGCCTTTCTCTTGACAGCTAGGGGGTCTGGGGGAGCGCTGTAAGCTCCCACTTTGAGGATCGTGGCGAAGCCCCGACGCCAAAATCGTTTTCTTGCATTCTTCACTGCAGAAACGCATTTTCCTGACATCTACAGCTTATTATTCATCCTATTAAGATAGGACCTTTCGAATAATGTTTTACTTGAAAAATATCCTAATATGATTTTACATGCTCTTACTACATCGCAAATACAACCGATTTGGAATAACTTTGAGGAACGACGCCGAAAAAATTTCTATTCGAAAAATAATATTTTTAAAAAAAAATTGTTAATGATACATTTTATTCTGTAGGCATGTTTGTAATTTGGTTTGTTACAGAACTATAATTCAAAGCTCTAAAAAAAACATTTTGGAAGTGGGAGGAGAAATTAAGTGAACCAATTCGATTTTACTCTAAATTTGTTTGCATTTTTAGTATTCAAGCATAAATTGTGAGTTATTGTCCCAATTTTTTTTTTTTACAACAGAAACATATCAGTTTGAGTAAAGGTTGAAAAGATGACTAGGAAAATAACCTTTGGGTTCAGAACACATCTCAATTGTTACTCTTACAATGAAAAATTTCGTATGAATTCTAAATTTTCCAAAACAAAATCTTTCTTAAAATAACTAAGATAAATTCGTATGCAATTACATAAACTCTGTCGCCACATTTGACTTTTCTGTTTTAAAACGTCATCTTTTCATCCGACATTATTTTCAAATGGATTAAAACAATATATAGCTTATATTATATAGATATTCAACTAATTTTGTTCAAAACTATGATTTCTCCATAAAAAAAGGACCGCCCCCACTCAGAGGGCTAGAGTGGGGAGGGCAGCAGAAGCAATCGCTCCCCCCCTCCACCTCACCGAATCGGCTAAGATACCAGAAGTGTAGCAACGTAATATAAAAATTATATTGTAATTCAACTAATTTTGCTCACAAACTATGATTTCTAATTAAAAGTAGGACACCGCCCCCCCCCCCAACTCAAAGGGTTTAGGTTGGAAGGGCTGCAGCTGTATTCGCCCCCCTCCCACACCCAATCGGCTAACAGGGGAACAACATAATATAAAGATCGGTTAAAATATCAATAACAAGTTTTAATTATATAGATATTTAATGGATTCCGTTGACAAGCTGTGATTAGTACAAATAAATTGGACCGTCCCCCCCCCACTCGAAAGTTTATGGTGGGGGGGGCGGGATTGGTGCCATCGCGATCTCCCCATCCCACCAAATCGTCCAACATACTAGAGGGGGGGGGGGGCGAAATAATCTAAAAATAGGTTAAAATATAAATAATTAGTATATATTATTAACTTAACTAATCAATTCGTATACAAATTGTGTGATCTCTTTACAAAAAGTTGTCCGTCCCCCCCCTTGGGGGGGGGGGGGGTCGGCCGAGTTGGGGGCAGGGGCGATCGCCACTACCGCCCCCCCCCCCCCCTGGATCCGCCAGTATCTAAGATGTTGACATTATTTCCCGCACACCGCCTTCTGTTTATCAAATTTGCATTTCTTCCAAGATATCTCTTTCAGTGCAAGTCCTAGACACTACTAGTGTCAGGATGGGGTTTAAGGGTTTATCTAGGGGACGATATAACTAACCGGGTTCCCCACCTCAACAGTCTAACGCATTAATCAAAGAACGACAGCAAGTTGCATAATAACCGAACTGTAAATAAGTGGTCAACGATGGTTAAACAATAACAATATTTAATACTAAATACATATACTTCATGTTCGGTTTATATACAAATTACGATAAGTTAATGTATTATTAATAGTACAAATGAACACACCTCACGCACGCACACTCAATTTGGCCACACGGCCGGGTACCTCCAAATACTACAATACGGAGATGCAAGTCTCAAACTAATCAAAGATCAGTCACGGATCCAAGGACGAGCTAAAAAACACACACTCCATTGTAGCCCCAAGCCCAACATGCTGAAACAAAGAATAACTTAGATCTAATGATGCCGCTAAATCACAGAACTTTCATTAAGGACACCCGTACTGAAATATCCACCTGATTTGACACATTTATAGAATCTACTTACGTAGCGTTAAAACGAGTTAATGATACTTGTAGCACTTACAGGATCTACAGCCAGAACACTCAAAGAACAATGTAAGAAACTTAGTTTGACGTAAAACACACACAATAGTCTTGACAACAAAACACGCCCATTGCAAACTACTACCTATACATAAAAACACGACTAGAAGACGAGATAGAAAACTTCACAAGAAAAAATAGGAGAGCGCTTTAATTATTGTTTTTTCTTGTCTTCCTCTTGTAAAAAACATGTTGACACTGTCAAAAATGTTAAAACAGTTTAAAAAAATTTATTGAAGCTGTAGGTAAAAACAAACGAAAACCAAATTCCACTTAGACTTTTATTATTTATTAAATTTATTAAATTCTATTCTCTTGGATGCTAAACTAGAGACTTCATTAAATCGTCTAGAAAATAGAGCCAGTATTATTTCCATGCTTTGAAGCCGCAATAAACTCTACAATTATTTGTTGATCATTCATCGCTATAAAGGTGCTCCTTCGTTTCTGGAATGACGCGACTATGATTCTTGACTTGTCTGAAATCTATCACACTGGCTGACCAGTGGATCGTGAAGACATTAATCTCCCACATACCAGCACATCTCCCACGTATAGTCGAAGCAATGATATTTTTAAGAGTGCTTCCAGCGAATTGGAACGGGGCAAAACATCAGAAATATAAGAACATTTTGTTTTATTTGATTTGTATTTCCGAAGATCGATTTTAATACACCCATCGGAGATTTTGTTGTGGGCAAGTTTCCTTTATGGCCAAACAGAAGAAACAAACAAATGAGAAAAAAAAGAAATTGGTGTGTGAAGATGTATATAGGTGTGTGCATTCATTCATTTTTTTTATGAAAGGAGGGGATGCGCTTGGCTTTCGAACCAGGGGTCCTGGTTTCAAATCTCGGTGAAGACTGCGTTCGAAATTTTTAGGGCGCCCCTGGGTTCACCCTACTCCAACGGTTACCTGACTTGGGGAAAATTGAAGGTGGTTGGTCGTTGACCAAAAGATCACATGACACCTTGCTTGTTAACCGTTGGCCAAAGAAATGGTTGGTCTTAACATCATGATAATGCAGTGGGTACCGAGCATGGGCGTGCCAGGATTTTTTTTTCGGGGGGGGGGATTTTTTTCTCCCTCCCCCGACCCCCCCCCCCCCCGCGAAATTTTTTTTTAATGTATTTGTGTGTGCCCTAGAATAGGTTCTTCCTGGAGTTAGTGGGAAAATTGTAGATTCCCCGCCATTGCCAGGAAGGGGGTCTGGGGAAACGCTAGGAGCTCCCCCAGCGCGGTTTTATTTCAAAAAACCTAATGTGCTATTCTTATTGACTTAGATCCTCCCTCGCCGTTCGGCGCATTTGCCGTCAAGCTGTTTCCACAAAAATCTGTCACTGACTGAAGCCTCTTCCTACCTGCTCTGAGAGCTTCCATGAATGTGTGGAGCCAAGTTGTACTAGGATGTCGTCGCAACTCTTCTTATGCAAAATTCGTTTTGTCGGAGAACATGTCCCGCAAACCTCCTTCGACGCTCTGTCACAATCTTACTGCAAATACGGCATAGGATTTCCTTGATTTAGACCCGATCTCTATAACTGACTCCTAAAATCTGTCTTAGCCATCTTTGTTGAGCCACATTTAGTATTTTTCAATTTCGGCAGATGACTATTCACTGCACTTTATTAATGGAGCCCCGCCACTGGTAGAATTTGGCGATTGTCGTTTACATTTTTTTTTTGTTTTATAGAAGAGTGGGATTTAACTGCAAATACCCCTGGTAGAGGTTTTTAAACTGAAACCCCCCCTGATAAGGTGTTTTAAACTCGAACCGCCCCCCCCCCCGTGGTAGGGGTTTTAAACTCAAAACCCCCTGGTAGGTTTTTTTTTAACTCAAAATACCCTTGGTTGTGCTGTGGCATCTCATGGTTTAGTATTAAAATTTCAGCTAAATAAACAAAATCAAAGCAAAAAATCAGTCACTAGATTCCGATCCCCCCCCCGGCATTTCGGGGGGGGGGGGAGGTTAACCTCTAACCCCCCCACTGGCTACGCTCATGGTACCGCGTCCAATAGGTGTGACTGGCAACACTATTGCAGACTCCTTGGCAAATTCCACCCACTAAACAGGCTGTAAGTTTTCATCATGCTCTGGCTATAATTCAAAAAAGCAGAAATGGAAAAGTGGTTTGAGTGCTGGGATAAGTTCCAAAAAGCCCATGGAGTCTGGGAGCGCATGAGGCACCCTGACCGCACTTCCCCGGGGTGGAGGCTGTCCAGGCCTGAGCAAGCTATTATAGCACAGTGCAGGACAGGCCACTGTCCTGTTGGCTCACATTTCTCATGGCTATGGCCAAATTTCATATGTATGGTGACGTGTGTGCACTACGCAAGACAGCAGGGTTTCTGTCCAGGGCTTTTGCAAGAGAGAATTTGAGCCTCTCAAGCCCTCACTCAAATGGAGTTTGATGATGATGATGATGAACATCATGATCGCAAGGTCTGAAAAAAAAGGGGTGGGGGAAACATTTTGAAAGACACATTGGATGTGTTGGTATTTAATAATTTCAAAGCTAATTGTATCTTTCCCTATTTACAAACTCTGGTGAATGTCTACCAGTTTCCAAGATTTTGTTTGTCAATCTGTGTGTAATGAAGTATAAATGCACCCAGAAAAATACAAACGCTAAACTACATTTTCATTTCTATTGAATTTGTATTTTTGGAATCAGGCTCAAGAGATAAACTTTTGGATATCTAAAGTGTCATTGTGTTGGGCAATTGAATTTATTGCCCACTTCAATGTTTCCAATGCAATGAACGTGCCGAGAGAAGATCTTTTCCCTTTGCAACGTGCCATCTGACTGAAGAGGTCAATCCTAGAAAAACATCTGCGATCGCAGGTTGGGCATTTGATACCACCAGACACTACTTTATTTGCCTATCTAAGCTACTTGTGCGGAAACAATCTGCGATCCAAGAACAATATTTAGATGTCAGTAACAGGATTACAGTTAAGACAGTTTAGTATATATTAGGTGTTTATTTGGGGGGAGGAGGTTATAAAGCTTATATTATCTCACTCCGTCTGTCTGTCTGTCTGCCTGAGTGAATTCTTTTAAACTTTGTTTCTACTACTTCTCGAATCTAGTTGAAATTGTACACAATTATTTAGTTATACACACGTGAATCAATTAAAAGAAAAACAATGACTTAGTCAATTAATGTTTATTGATTTATTTTATTTTAGATTTAAAAATTTGAAGATAAACTCAGCAATATTGAGAGATATGTCAACGCTTGAACGGTTCTCTCCTTTAGCTTAATGCTTTAGCTTAATGCAAGCTTCATTTTTAAACAAGTCTATTTTAAATTTGGCTTGTCTAATAACTTCAGTCATTTAAACAAGTCACTGTATACATGTGAACCTTTTTGTTGCTGCTTGTTGTGGTAAAGTTAGTTCTATATATATATATATTTATCTCTTTCTTCCTTTCTTTCTCTTTTGCTCTCTATCATTCTTTCTTTCCACTTCACTCTTCCTTTGGTTCCTTTTCCCCTTTCCAATTATATTCTTCTTCTTTCACTCATGTTACTCTTGCTATTACAGCCTCGCCCTCTTTATATCTTTACCTCTTCTCACTCCCTCCCCCCTGTCTTTACTTCCCCGCCCCTTTCCCTCGCTCTCTCCATCAGTCTCCCCCTCTCTCCTTCTCTCATACTTTTCTCACTCTCTCTTTCTCACCGTTTCTCTCTTACGCTTTCCTCTATGCACTCTAATTTTTTTTTTCATCTTTAACTTTTTTTTCCATTTTTCTTTCCACATCCTTTTCTTCTTTCCGTTCCTCATTCTGTCACTCTTTCCACATCCTTTTCTTCTTTCCGCTCTTCATTCTGTCACTCTTTCCACATCCTTTTCTTCTTTCCGTTCTTCATTCTGTCACTCTTTCCACATCCTTTTCTTCTTTCCGTTCTTCATTCTGTCACTCTTTCCACATCCTTTTCTTCTTTCCGTTCTTCATTCCGTCACTCTTTCCACATCCTTTTCTTCTTTCCGTTCTTCATTCCGTCACTCTTTCCACATCCTTTTCTTCTTTCCGTTCTTCATTCTGTCACTCTTTCCACATCCTTTTCTTCTTTCCGTTCTTCATTCTGTCACTCTTTCCACATCCTTTTCTTCTTTCCGTTCTTCATTCTGTCACTCTTTCCACATCCTTTTCTTCTTTCCGTTCTTCATTCCGTCACTCTTTCCACATCCTTTTCTTCTTTCCGTTCTTCATTCTGTCACTCTTTCCACATCCTTTTCTTCTTTCCGTTCTTCATTCCGTCACTGTTTCCACATCCTTTTCTTCTTTCCGTTCTTCATTCTGTCACTCTTTCCACATCCTTTTCTTCTTTCCGTTCTTCATTCCGTCACTCTTTCCACATCCTTTTCTTCTTTCCGTTCTTCATTCTGTCACTCTTTCCACATCCTTTTCTTCTTTCCGTTCTTCATTCTGTCACTCTTTCCACATCCTTTTCTTCTTTCCGTTCTTCATTCTGTCACTCTTTCCACATCCTTTTCTTCTTTCCGTTCTTCATTCTGTCACTCTTTCCACATCCTTTTCTTCTTTCCGTTCTTCATTCTGTCACTCTTTCCACATCCTTTTCTTCTTTCCGTTCTTCATTCTGTCACTCTTTCCACATCCTTTTCTTCTTTCCGTTCTTCATTCCGTCACTCTTTCCACATCCTTTTCTTCTTTCCGTTCTTCATTCTGTCACTCTTTCCACATCCTTTTCTTCTTTCCGTTCTTCATTCCGTCACTCTTTCCACATCCTTTTCTTCTTTCCGTTCTTCATTCCGTCACTGTTTCCACATCCTTTTCTTCTTTCCGTTCTTCATTCTGTCACTCTTTCCACATCCTTTTCTTCTTTCCGTTCTTCATTCCGTCACTCTTTCCACATCCTTTTCTTCTTTCCGTTCTTCATTCTGTCACTCTTTCCACATCCTTTTCTTCTTTCCGTTCTTCATTCTGTCACTCTTTCCACATCCTTTTTTTCTTTCCGTTCTTCATTCTGTCACTCTTTCCACATCCTTTTCTTCTTTCCGTTCTTCATTCTGTCACTCTTTCCACATCCTTTTCTTCTTTCCGTTCTTCATTCTGTCACTCTTTCCACATCCTTTTCTTCTTTCCGTTCTTCATTCTGTCACTCTTTCCACATCCTTTTCTTCTTTCCGTTCTTCATTCTGTCACTCTTTCCACATCCTTTTCTTCTTTCCGTTCTTCATTCTGTCACTCTTTCCACATCCTTTTCTTCTTTCCGTTCTTCATTCTGTCACTCTTTCCACATCCTTTTCTTCTTTCCGCTCTTCATTCTGTCACTCTTTCCACATCCTTTTCTTCTTTCCGTTCTTCATTCCGTCACTCTTTCCACATCCTTTTCTTCTTTCCGTTCTTCATTCTGTCACTCTTTCCACATCCTTTTCTTCTTTCCGTTCTTCATTCTGTCACTCTTTCCACATCCTTTTCTTCTTTCCGCTCTTCATTCTGTCACTCTTTCCACATCCTTTTCTTCTTTCCGCTCTTCATTCTGTCACTCTTTCCACATCCTTTTCTTCTTTCCGCTCTTCATTCTGTCACTCTTTCCACATCCTTTTCTTCTTTCCGCTCTTCATTCTGTCACTCTTCCCACATCCTTTTCTTCTTTCCGCTCTTCATTCTGTCACTCTTTCCACATCCTTTTCTTCTTTCCGTTCTTCATTCTGTCACTCTTTCCACATCCTTTTCTTCTTTCCGCTCTTCATTCTGTCACTCTTTCCACATCCTTTTCTTCTTTCCGCTCTTCATTCTGTCACTCTTTCCACATCCTTTTCTTCTTTCCGCTCTTCATTCTGTCACTCTTTCCACATCCTTTTCTTCTTTCCGCTCTTCATTCTGTCACTCTTTCCACATCCTTTTCTTCTTCATACCTTTGTTTGTTCCGGCTTATTTCTTGCGTCAGTTTCATTTGTCCTCTGACTAAAAAGTGACCTAACTAGACCAAATAATGGCTCATCAGTTAAGGATAAGGTCAGAGTGAGTAGCCTATCATTTTAAATTACTCACCACGCGTCTAGGGAGCTCACATTTCTCTTTCTTTCAATGTTTCTTTTTTTAACCCAGTCGCCTGGTCACCCGGGGTGATCCAAGACTTTACTTGCGTGACTGCTGCCTATTAGCTTTAACATTGATTGATCGTTTATTTACTTCAGGTTAGAGAAGAATGATGTTGGGACTACACTAGTAACACTAAACTATTCAGAGGTGGGTGTGGAAAGGGGGGGGGGGCGTAGGTCGGTTTGTGGGAATCCCTTGGCTATAGAGTATACGTCTTTGGTTACTCCGAAAGAGAGAGAGAGAGAGACAGAGAGAGAGAGAGAGAGAGATCATGGGGGAGTTGACGTGGTTTACATAGGTTTGTACTGACACAGAAGTTTACTGGCAGTAAACGGGGGGGGGGGGGGGGGGGGAGGGAGGAAGACGTCGCGAGCCAAGGTTTTCACGTAGAGATGTTTTCAATCTAAGCATGACGTCATATACAACCAAGCCTTGAAATTATTTTCACAAAATGTCTCAGTATGGCGGGTCACCTTTATAAACTTATACATACATGTATGAAAGTTATGCAAACATATACACAATTATAGAGCAAACATGCATCCATTCAAATATAAAGCATGTGTGCGTGGAAATATATAGCAAACGTCAATCAAAAAGTGTACATACATACATAGAGCAAACATCTTTGCAAACATAGTGTTCAGAGTGTTGAACTAAAGAAAATAACTCACCGATTCTCAAATCGCCGGTATCTCTTCGATTGCAGAAGCACAATCCAACTATGATCAATCAATATCCCCGATAAAAAGAAATAATGTCACAATCTCCAAATCAAATTTACAAATCCCGATTCACTAACACAATAGAAAACAATTCTCAATCCTCAGTCAAGAAAAATCCAAAAATCATAACTAAAGTTTCTTAACACATTTACACACTAGTCAAGGTCATTTACGCCCAACAGCATAAACAAAAATCACCCTACTTTTGGTAGGAACTGGGTTACAACAATATAGTAAACATCTATGCCAATATAACTGTACAAACCCATTGCAAACATCTAAGCAAAACAATAACGAACCAATATACATCTATAACAACTTCAAACATTTATATAAATACAGCAAACATTTACATCCAAAATAAACAAACATAATATTTAATAATATTGTAATAACTTTCTGCTCCTGAGCCGACGATTATGGTGGGAACATAAACCAAAATATGTCTATGGGTGGGAACTTGATTCAGTCAGAATGTTTAGATAAACAAGGGGAGACAATCGAGATACGTATTAAAGGTAGAAAATATACCAAAATATATTACCCATTTTTACAAACATATAAAAAGACTCACTAAATATTAATGTTCATGGTTGAAGAAATATAAAGTCCTACATGTTTTAGATGTACCGTTGACAAAATTTGAACATTTGTTTTTTGTATAATTATTGTTTTTCTTTCATTGATTATTTCCCCTTGAATAATTTTCGATTTCAACAAGGCGTATTTATCCCTACGAAAAGATCACCGTTACCGACAACATAATAAAAATTAATGTTTACTATAAAAAAGAGTTTAGAAATTTGAATTTCAAGTGCATAAAAGTGCATTCATGTATCGTACTCATTACATAGCTAATTAACAAATCCTATTTTCTGTACACCGGATCCTGCAAATAGCTAATTACTTATACTGATCCACCATAAATGAAAATCTCCCAACGTCAGCTATTGGTTGATCAAATTGTCTTGATGAAAATTTAATATTTGATTTTTTTAAGTCACTTTGTTCTTACTTTGAAATGTTTATGTTTAGGAAGACTGAGTTTTTGAACTCTTGAATTTGAGGATATAGATGACTCCACCCAACTCTAAATAGAGAGAGAACAAGAGAGAGAGAGAGAGAGAGAGAGAGAGAGAGAGACTGAGGGAAAATAACCGAATAGCACGTAACACTCTCTGATTTGAAAGATTGTTCAAGTTTGTCTAAATAAAGTTTTTGAGTGAAATGAAGTCATAAACACAATATCAAGGGAAGTTCTATTAAGAAAAGGTCAAGCCAACATCGTCCCGGCGTGCATTTGAGTGGAAACGTGTTCATCCGAGTGGAAACGCACTTTAAAAATACACTATTGAGATAAGATCACAGGACGTCGATAGACTCTGCTAAGTCATTGGTTTTCCTGGCTGATTCAGGCAACCCACTCCATTCTTTAATGGTACTAGGAAAGAAGAAGCACTTGTACGAATTTGTTCCAGCATAAGGAATAGGAAATGTGCTGCAGATCTTTAAAAAAAACAAAGCTTAATCATTGTAATTATACATGTAACACTACAAAAGAAATATATATATATATCTTTATATATAATTCTCTTCTTCACTAATCAGGTCAGACGAGAAGTAAATGGGAAGATCACTCTCTTATTTCTGTGGATAGTCACCCCACAAAAAAAAAAAACAAGAGGGGGAGGGGGGAGAACATGTTTTCATAGCTCGCTACGGATGGCTGCGCTCTGGACAGTCAAACCCTGCCCGCTCCCATCCCATGCGGGAGGTTTGGACTAGGAAGTAAACTCTAAAGGAACATCCGAAACATGTAAAACATTTTACAAACACTAAATAGCAGGGCCGAACTTAACCATTGTGGGACCCTATTCGAAACGGAGTTCGCTGGGCCAAGTTTGGGTAGGGAAACGGACAATAAGTGAAATATAAAAGTTTGTATTAGAAAATAAATTTGTCTTTGCATTTTATTCATTCTTTACTACGTACAGAATTACTTTAC
Source organism: Biomphalaria pfeifferi (assembly GCA_030265305.1). Taxonomy (NCBI): domain Eukaryota; kingdom Metazoa; phylum Mollusca; class Gastropoda; family Planorbidae; genus Biomphalaria; species Biomphalaria pfeifferi. Next base: position 2,285,454 of record JASAOG010000020.1, on the reverse strand, counting down.
GAGCCTTGCGTGTAGCGAAGTCATACAGTATATCATAATAATTCTGTTTCCTACATAGATCACGCTCAATAGCAAAAATTAGCAAATGTTTCAATCTATCTTTGAGAATTGTTGACTTCAAGTAATTCTTCATTAGTTTGAGGCGCGAGAAGCTTCTTTCACCAGATTACACAATTACGGCTGATGCATAATGCCGCGCGTAAGATTGGCGTTTTCCATATTAAATGACACCCAAAATGACAATTTTCGTGTATATATTTCCGTATATTTTAAGAAGTTTTTCGTATATTTTGCGATTTCGGGAGATTTCCAGGAGCTCCTGGTAAATCGTAATGAGGGGGCGGGAAATCTGTTTTAAGTTATAAAATGGTTTAATCAATTAATTTATGCACCTTGAATTAGCACGGGTCCTATGAAAGTGAGGGTCTTAAAAAAGCGTGGGTCCTATGAAAGTGCGGGTCCTATGAAAGTGCTCTTAGTAAATCGACAGGAGTGCGAGGGAAATCTCTTTTAAGTTATAAAATGGTTTAATTTAATACTTTCTACACATTTAATTAGAGCGGGCCCTATGAAAGTGCGGGGTCCTATGAAAGTGCTCTTGGTAAATCGACAGGAGTGCGAGGGAAATCTCTTTTAAGTTATAAAATGGTTTAATTTAATAATTTCTACACATTGAATTAGAGCGGGCCCTATGAAAGTGCGGGTCCTATGAAAGTGCGGGACCCACTGCGGTCGCATAGATTGCAGGCGCCTAAAGCCGGCCCTACAAAATAGCGGCTTATGCTACGCCACCGGTCGACTAGTATATATATAATTGGCCTCCTTCAGTGGTAGAACGTCTATGGTTCATCTCGAACACTTTTTTATGTGGCTGTGGAGCCCTATTTTGGAGAGACATCCCGTCCACATGGTAGAGGAGATGGCCATTTTCCGTGTGGCACGCTTTTCTTCAAGAGCTGAGGGCTGAGGCCCATGCTTTCTCTGTCCATAGCTTTCTTGGTCACTGTCTATCTCCAAGTAGTGCGGTCTAAGGCTATATATATACGTAAGAAGACATATATATATAGAGAGAAAGATTTTTCTGAAACAATATTTTATTCCTATTTAAAAGCTTCTAGATTTTAAAAGTATTCTACTTGGAAAATAATGTAAACAAACTATCAACCGTCATATCAAACATCTGTTTAATTAGCAGCCAACTTGAAATGCCATTTTAAAAACTTCAACTGCTTTGTTTAAGAAACAAAATGTGTTGGCCTACAGAACTCTTCATTTCATCTCAAAAACAAAAGGTGAAACACAATAACAGAATGCTACAATTCTACGTGCTGTATAGGTCAGGGTCGACATGCTCGTGACATTACAAACAAAACAGTTTACGTTCACAGATGACCCAAAACTTCTACATCTACAGATCTCACTGCAAAAGAAATTCCACGTGGGAAGAAGTCTTCTCAAGATGACCATTTACATCATCTCCACAAGTAGCAATGAGATCATTTATTCTCTGATTTTGTTATATGCCCCTTATTGCTAAGATTTATTTTATCAGAGCACATATTGTATCAGTATTTTTATTTAATTAGAAATACCTTTATGGCTTCACAGGATGTATGTATTTAATACTAGCTAAAGCAGTTATTTAATATTTTTTTTTACAGTTTTGCAGTTTCACATTGTAATCTGTGTTTCATTTAAAGAGAATAATTTATTACAACTATGATGAAATGTATGCTATATTTTATCGAATTACTCATAATGCGTAGTTGTATTTGTACATTACCAAGGTTATATAAACTCTCTCTGTCTGTCTGCCTGTTTGTTTGTCTTTCTGGTAAAATGTTTGTTCAAGTTACTTCTCTCAAACTAAATCTTGAGTCAAGTTGATATTTTGCACTATTATATTTTTGTCTGACAAAACAAGAATCAATAAATAAAAACAATGAAAAATAATGAAACAATTAGTTAATTAGCTGGTAATTAATTACTTTGTTTTATAGAGGACAATTGAAGGAAATTGTAAATGACAAACGTGGGGGTAAAGTTAAATTACTCCCCTTTAAACGTTGTGCAGAGAATAAGTTAATCGCTTCAACAATAGAAAACTATAAAACCTTCTATTTTCATAAGCAGTTTGCTTGCACAGTGGTCAATGTTTTGACTTGAGGGGTTTGAAACCTCGGGTTCGAATTCAAGTTGTACAACTTTTTTAGAGGCCCCGAGAAGGAGATAGTTGCAATTAGTTTAGTGTGGTCTGTCTGTCTTTTTTGTCCGTCCCGTTTAGATCTCGTAAACTTGAAAGGGTATTGAAAATCCGACTTCATGATATTTTAGACCTTTCATAGTTATGATGCATAGGCTGCTTTTTTCTTTTCTGAATGCGAAAAAAATTATCATTAAAATCAACTATTCAAGCTATTTTTTTCATAAAAAACCTACATTTTACAACTATTCACTATTAATAGTAAGAAACACAGGAGACTATTTAGTAAGGGAGATACATACTGATAACATTTTTAACACATTGATGCAAACAGTTGTATAGATTTTTTTGCATTACTAATTTAAGTAAGTTCTATCATACTAACTACCTTAATTTACAAAAAATAAATGTTTACCTTCTTTTTAAAAGAGAAAAAGTCTCTTTAATATATATATATAAGTGGAATATAATTGGCAAAAACAATTAGTTAGTAGTGTTTTGTATTGTACACGTGAACAGCCGGATTATCTTTCTCCTATACAACATCTAAGTAAAGGGAAAAGTTTTTGTTTTTTTTAGGGATGAGTTACTTTTGTTGAGGCTTTAAACGAGAGATCTGCCCATTACAAAATAATTAGATCAATTACTTAATAATTCAATAACATCAGTTAGGCCATGCTCACATTTAACTTCATCTTCACCTATCCCTTAGTCTGTTGATCAATTGGGACTCCACACAAGATCTGTCAACCGTCTTTCTCCATTCCTCACTGTTCTTTGCCTTTGATAGAATTTCATTCACTGACATGCCCGTCCATTCCTTGATGCTTTCTCTGTCTTCCTCTTCATCTTCTTCCTGGTATTGTTCCCTGAAGAAAGGTCTATGCGATCCCTGAGGACCTTGTGATGTGGCCATAGAGTTTGAGTTCGCGCTTTTTGACAATGGTCAGCAGGTCATCGTGGGGTCCTATTGTTTGATTAATCCGGTTTCTAATCTCTGTATTCGTGATGCGGTCTTTGTAAGTGACACCTAGGATTTAAGTATTTATTCATAACTATCAGCTCATCGAATACATATGAATATTAACGATGTAATAATAATAACATTAATAAATCTCCATATCCTGTGGTATCAAGTCTTTAGTCAAACTAACAATACAACAGCATGTCAGTTCTTTTTGTATCGACGGAATTCGGTTGTAGTTTTTGATAGTTTGTAGTTCATAGTTTCTGATATTCTTTCTGAAAGTATTGAGCTCTTGTCTTTTTATCTGCTTGAGTGGACCACTTCGGGGGATGATTTTAAGTTCATGTTTCTAAACAAACTGTCTTTGTAATCTTGTTTAAAATGCGATCTCTTTAACATTCATTTCTTCTATCTCCCCTCACCTTTTTTCCAACTGGTCCGGAAAAGTGATAGGATCATAACGCAGTGAGAAAGCTAACAGCATGCAATTGCGCTAAACAAAAACAATCGGTAACAATACAAATATGAAATATATTTTGTAAAAAAGCTTATATTAAGAGTAGTTGTATCAATTAGTTTGGATCAGGCAATAGATAATTGTAATAGGTCTGGACTAACAACAATAAATCTATGTGATTAGAAATATTTTTACCAATAGTCACTACGCTATGATCCTATCACGTGTCTGGACCAGTTGGGTTAGGGGTAGGGGACGGTGTATCTGGTTGAATGTTACTGTTACAAATATAATAACACAATAGAGTTGAAAACAGTGTCCACATAGTATGGCTTTAATACACTGAATAACTACACAAAACACATCTCTTGCATTTCGTGAACACATTCTTACGGAGAAGTTATAAGCACATGTAAAAATAACACCGACAACAGATACAGTCAATAATTATTACAGTCACCGTGATCGCTTTCCAAGAGCATTTATTAAAAAAGATGAACTACTTGTATTCGTACTCGAGAGCTCGAGAATTCTTAATCTACTCTATTTTTAGTCCCCTTACTGTGCAAGCAAAATAGAAGGTTTTATTGTTATCTACTGTTAATTAAGCGATAAATTTATTCTCTGAGAAACGTATAAAGGGGACTAACTCAACTTTTACCATTTTCTGAGACTTGTTCGATACAAAATGAAAACATTAATTACCAATAAGTTTTTATAGTTATTATCTATCTTTAGTCTAATTATAGTGGCGATCTACTAAGTATAAAAAGGACTAATTCAAATTATACCACCACATCAGTTAACTATTGTGTGTGTGTGTGTGTAATTTTCTAGCTTAGCTTTTTTATTGCTGAAAACATTTTGTCACTTCTGTTAATTATGTTGACATATTTTATTTTATAATTTATTTCAATACCTCTATTCAACTCATAGCTACATGGAACCTGGAAACTTTGAAGTGGGTGGGCTCAAACATCTAAACAGAGATCTCAAAAACGGCTCAAACAATTGTCCTAGAAATTTGACAGTTGCTGTATATTGTTGGGGACTAGCTCGTTGACCAGACACTAGAAACATTTTACTTTGAGCGTTTTAAAACTTGGGATATTTTCGCTTGTAGGCATTATATTATGTAAGTGTTTTATTAAATAATGTTCCGTAACATTTATCTCACCATCTTCTTGGTCTAGATCTCAAGACCTATCATTAGAATATTAGAAAGCATGGAGGTAGCCGGCGAGGGGGGGGGGGGGGGTTAAACCCTCCCCACACAGAAATACCCCCACAAAGGGGGGGGGGGATCGGAATTTAGTGACTAATTTTTTGCTTTGATTCTGTTTATTTTAGGTGAGATTTTAATACTAAAACATCACTTTCCCCAGCGTAGCCAAGTGAATTTTGAGTTTAAAACCCCCTACCAGGGGAATTTACAGTTAAGTCCCCCCTCTTCTATAATACAAAACTAAATGCAAACGACAATCCCCAAATTCCAAGAACACAGCTAAGAAAGATTTTGATTTTAAAACCCCTTCCGAAATTTACGATAAAACCCCCTCTTTAATAAAGGACTATCCATACATCAGTCAGCAGATTCTATGAGTTTTGTTGCTAAAACCCCTCTCCAGCGGGGTTTACAGCTAAAAACCACCTCTGCAATATAAAAAAGCAAATTACACATTCACAATGCTATAATCGTAATCATAGGGGGGTTTTGAGTTTAAACTCCACTCATCCATAGGGCTTTTTTAAAAGTTTAAAACCCCTCCAATGGTTTTGAGTTTAAATACCCCCATACAAATAGTTTTAAGGTTGAAAACCTCTCTCATCAATTTTATTCTAAAGCAAACTACGGTCACCAAATTCCATGAGCGCAGCTAAGAGGGTTTTGGATTAAAAAAAAAATCCACAGATTTTTTAGTTTAAACCCTCCTCAAAATGATTTTGACGATAAAAATTCTCTTTTCAATATAAAATCTAACGTAAACTACAGTCAATTAATTCCAAGAGCGTAGCCGAGAGAGGTTACAAATTTCTACCAGTGGCTGGGCTCCATTAATAAAGTGCATTGAATAGTCATCTGCCGAAATTGAAAAAGACTAAATGTGGCTCAACAAAGATGGCTAAGACGGATTTTAGGAGTCATATATAAAGATCGGGTCTCAATCAAGGAAATCCTATTCCGAACTGGGAGTCGACCCTTATGTAGGGTTGTAACAGAGAGTCGCATGAGGTTTGCGGGACATGTTCTCCGAAAAATGAATTTCGCATAATAAGAGTTGTGATGATATGGAGGACATTACGTGGAAAGTGCGAACAGGGACATCCTAGCAACTTGGCGCCACACTTTCATGCAGATCTTCAGAGCAGGTGGGAAGAGGTTTCAGACATTGCCAGTGACAGATTTTTGTGGAAGCAGCTTGCCGCCCATTGCGCCGAACGACACGTGAGGATCAGCACATAAGGTTTTTGAAATGAAACTTTTTAATAGCAGGAGAATGCACTGTAGACACCTCAGAATATACAGTTTGTTGGCTTTCAATAGCAGGAGAATGCTCTGGAGATCACTCAGAATATGCAATTAGTTGGCTTTCAATACTGGAAATAGTGCTTGGCGGCGGGGCCACACACACACACATATTTTTTTTGCGTGGGGGGAGGGAGGCAAAAAAAATTCCTTCCCCCCCCAATAAAAAAATCCTGGCTACGCCCAAGTTAGAAAGTGTAGTAGATTTATACATTACCTTAACCAGGATATTTTTTCGTTAAAATTTTTGTTTAAATGTATTATTCATAAGTTATTAAGTTATCAAAAAGAAAATAATTTCTCTATAAGATGTATAAAGGAGAAATTATCCTCATTACCATATATCTCTTTTGTTTTTCTTGTTTCAATTTGTATTGGCAAGCTAGACATGTTTTATTATTGAGATCCAATATCAGAATCATGTAGCGCTCACTATAGATGTCACTACAAGCGACAGCATGTGATAGAAACCAGACTAATGACACCATGAGAATGACGAAACTGTGTGTTGCGACCACAGCAAACACTGGCAGTAGCTTCTATATAGGGATATCTGTGAAGTCAAATCAAAATGTAGCTATTTTTAAATATTTAAAGGAATATACATCTTTGGTAATAAAAAAAATAAAGATTCTATTTTTACTTGAAGAAAGTGGTCAACTCTTGTAATGTATGGTCTGATCATATAATCCCATAGCACTGTCCGGCTACAAGGCTAAAGCGCGGATCTAAAATTAAATATATGTGACATTAAATTGCCTTCATTATTCAATGCAACTTCCAAGTTAATCCGTTTTCTTATCCTGGAATGTTTTTTAGAAATCGAATCATGGAACTCGTGTCCATGTCTAATTTAATGTCTGTCATTTTTTTTCCAAGCTATATTTGTGAGTGACAATGTATTTATAGATAAATAGCAAATAGACAAAAGTGTAAAGTAAATAAAAGTATAAAATGGAAGATAGATAGATAGATAGATAGATAGATAGATAGATAGATAGATAGATATGTCATGCGCATCTTCTTTTGGTGTTTTCCTTTGTGTACCATAAGAGATTGTCAGTTTTGGTTTCTAATAAAGCGCTTTTGTTGATGTCATTTTTGCTTACTTGTTTTGCTGCTGTTGTGTGATGAGGCTAGATCTCCTGGGAGTTTCTCTTATGGGTTTTCTTCCCCAGTATTGGGTAAGTTTGTTTATGTGACTACCTTCTAAATGTCGTAGATCTAAAATCGTTTCTTTTTATAATCGTGTGAATGGCAGTATCAAAAGAGTGTGTATATTTCTTATCTAGGGACACAGGATTGGGACTCTGCTGGAGTCGAGTTTGAGTTGTAGGCTTGGTAGTTGAATATTGCCCGTGGCGTTAGGTTGGGCGTTGTGAGCCCTGATCGACTATGGCACTGAGATTAAGGTGTGCTAATGTAATTTGTAATTGATATTGATATTTATTCGTAATGTATGCTTCATCATATCAAATATTCATTAAATTGTTAAACGTACAATCTTGTTGTTAACTAATGTACATTAACTTACGTTGTCATTAATATTGTTCACGTTGAACAACTGGTGGTATTGACTAAATGTTCAATTGAATAACTTATATTCAATGTGTGTATTTTACATGCTATTACCTTTATGTTCTTGCGTTACTCTGTTCAGGTTGAGATACGGGACCATAATATCATACCCTAGCTAATCTGAAATCCCACCTTGACAAGATAGATAGGTAGATAGATAGATAGATAGATAGATAGATAGATAGGTAGATAGATAGATAGATAGATAGATAGATAGATAGATAGATAGATAGATAGGTAGATAGATAGATAGATAGATAGGTAGATAGATAGATAGATAGATAGATAGATAGATAGATAGATAGATAGATTTTTCTATAAAGTAGTGATGAATACAGTACTCTGTCAACAAATGTTCAGATCTTGGTCAAATCGACAGTAAGAGACACCGGTGATATTGACTTAGCTCTTAAGGTATTGGTCAGTTTCGACTTTGCCTGTAACTATTTTAAACACGACCAGGAGTAATCCTACTTGATTCACTCTCACGTTATATGTAGCGAGACCAAAAATGTTCAGTTTTTCACGTAGTTCTATGAACATTTGAGATGTTTGGCTATTTTTGGTTTCAAACTCTAAATAACTAGCCAGAAGCAAAACAAATAGTCAACAAGAAAAAAAAAATTGTCATGTTTGGTGATTCTAATGATTATACACAAATGGTCATAGTATCTGGTAGCCTTTTTTTTCCCTAAATATTCCGTAGGGTTCTGTGGCAGTCCTTAAAAGATTATTACATCTAAACTGGATCATCTTGAAGAATAACAACATACAAGTCTGAAATCTCAATAGATTCTCTTCGCTATCATTTATCATTTTGACTTAATTTAACTTCATAAATCTTGTAACAAAAGTCAATGATATTTAGTGAACATTTATAAAATTGTTTTGTGCTTGATTTTTAATTGATTGAAGTTTTTTATTTTAGTACTTAACACTTAGCAATTTATTGTATTCAGCCGGATATGACCAGCGACCTCGGGCCTTAGTTTGGGTATTACTGATCTAGTGGATTGGAGTTAGATATATGTCAAACATGGATAATGTTCACTTCACTTTTTTTAAATTTTGACACGAAAATAAAAGTAGAGTCTGAAAATAGGTTTACCCATTTAGCTGACATGTTTATTTCGAATTTAAAATACTGTGAAAATGGGTTTACCCATTTAGCTGACATGTTTATTTCGAATTTAAAATACTGTGAAAATGGGTTTACCCATTTAGCTGACATGTTTATTTCGAATTTAAAATACTGTGAAAATGGGTTTACCCATTTAGCTGACATGTTTATTTCGAATTTAAAATACTGTGAAAATGGGTTTACCCATTTAGCTGACATGTTTATTTCGAATTTAAAATACTGTGAAAATGGGTTTACCCATTTAGCTGACATGTTTATTTCGAATTTAAAATACTGTGAAAATGGGTTTACCCATTTAGCTGACATGTTTATTTCGAATTTAAAATACTGTGAAAATGGGTTTACCCATTTAGCTGACATGTTTATTTCGAATTTAAAATACTGTGAAAATGGGTTTACCCATTTAGCTGACATGTTTATTTCGAATTTAAAATACTGTGAAAATGGGTTTACCCATTTAGCTGACATGTTTATTTCGAATTTAAAATACTGTGAAAATGGGTTTACCCATTTAGCTGACATGTTTATTTCGAATTTAAAATACTGTGAAAATGGGTTTACCCATTTAGCTGACATGTTTATTTCGAATTTAAAATACTGTGAAAATGGGTTTACCCATTTAGCTGACATGTTTATTTCGAATTTAAAATACTGTGAAAATGGGTTTACCCATTTAGCTGACATGTTTATTTCGAATTTAAAATACTGTGAAAATGGGTTTACCCATTTAGCTGACATGTTTATTTCGAATTTAAAATACTGTGAAAATGGGTTTACCCATTTAGCTGACATGTTTATTTCGAATTTAAAATACTGTGAAAATGGGTTTACCCATTTAGCTGACATGTTTATTTCGAATTTAAAATACTGTGAAAATGGGTTTACCCGATAGTTTTAATGTTTCGTTTTAAATTTAGAGTTCGTTCTTTAATATAGATTTATTTAGTTATTTTTTATTTTATTTTTATTTTTAGGGTCTCTAGTTCTTGGAGGTAAATCAAACATACTCTATGGTCTCTGTCATGATCTTAGCAACATTTCTGCCAAATTTGATCAAGATTGGTTCAATTGATTTGATTTTTTATTAGGCACATTAATTAATACATACATTCTCCATACGTTGTACTTGATATATTAGATTGTAATTTTTCAACATATATTTTGTATTGTGCATTTTTATCAACATTCTTATGACTGTATGGACTATTTATTGTCACCATTAATTTGTCTTTGTAAAACTCAATGGTTAAGTAAGATTGAACATGAATGGCGCACAATCTGCACTTCGTAAGAGGTAGGACATTTCAAATGGTTAGATATTAATTGTATTATCATACTGTACAGGAGACTTGACTTTTTTTTCATGTCACAGCTTAGCATTTTAATATGTCAATGTTTGGGTCTCAAGAGAGAGATCGGGGGGGGGGGGGGGTCCATTCTTTTTACATTTGGCCAGCCAGCCTTTTTTTTCGGAAGTCCTTTTTTTAGGGCTCGTGCCACAACATTGTTTGAGAGCTACTGTGACATGTGATAATCGGTGTTCGCTAGAACACTTCATTTTTATATTTCACGAGAAAATTGTAGTCTCGTTTAAAATCTCGGGCAGGCCTCAGGTTGGACCTGGCCTCATGGTCACACGGGAAGTTAATCTTAAGTCCTCAGAGAGATAGGATATACATTGAATGTTTATAAAAGTAGACGATTTTGGAGTATATGTAAAAGTATAGTATATAATTCGCTGTACCTCTAAGGCTGAATTGTGTATCTTATTTTATATCAATAAACGTGCATCTTCAGCTAACCAAGGAGTTAATTTTGTAAATTTCATTGTCTGTTGTGCTACTCTAGTTATAGTAGACCTCCGCGTCAATAGAAGTGCAACAATTCAAGGGAAGAGAAGACATGTTCTGTAAGTACACAGCAGACACTTTCATAAGCACCAGGTGTTACAGCTCCCACCACTGTCCTTTAAAGAATGACTTTTACTAGTGAGTCATGTCCTACACTAGGACCAAACCAGCTCAGCTTTCGTCTCTTTACAGTATTGAGTTCTTCCTTTTTGCGAGCCAGAGTGTTGGCTTGTAAACGTTTGCATCTACCGTGTTCAATTCCATGACTACTGTTGAATCAATGGTCGTGAATATTTGATAAGTAGGACTTCTGGCCAAACACTTGTCTTGCTGTCTCCTAACACGCTCTCTCCTACGTTTGTTGAATAGAGGTCTAAGAGAAATGGAGGATATCAAGTTCAATACTATGAATAGATGAAATCCAGTTATCAATTATCATTAGCCGTTCAGATAAAAATTAAGAAAATAGCAATTAGACCCGATAATTTTGAGTTTTAAATGAACTTTTGTTTCATAGATTGCAATCACATGTAAAAAAAAATAACATTTTGTGGAGTGCTTGGTGTTCTGATGTCCGAGACGACTCTGTGGTGTGTGTGTGTGTGTGCCCACATCTTGATGTAGACGTCTATGAAAACCCACACTCCCAATACAACAGATAATGGTTGAGTTCAAAGCTGTTAAAGGAAACTATCTGTAGGAAGTAAAATGGAGAATGAAGACATTGAAGTATTGGTTTAACCTCACCGTTCTCAATGCACCCTGCGATGCTGAGATTGCTGCTCTCTCAAATGTTTATATAAAAAGAACGCTTCCAAGATTTAAAAATAAAAATAAAACAGCATTTTAAAGAAAAACAACAAAATCTCCTTTTGAGTTTTCAATGTCAAATCAATTCTTTATCGTTCGTTGGTTGTTTTTATTTTGTACAAAATCTGGAGCATCTATTATGAATTTAAAAAAAATTTGCAAAACTTAAATGTCTAATAAGTCAAAAAGATTGATTTCCGACAATCATTTATAGTAAATGACTTTCTCCTTTTAAAATCCTAAATAACTTTTTTTTTTTTGAAAAATAAGTCATTTGACATAAATTGGTTTTCAGTTAAAAAGCGGAACAATTTTTTGTGTGGACTATTAAACTCTTGGGATGTTTTGTCCAAGAATATTAAGTGTAATTATTTGATGTAACTTTTTTAAAATAAAAAATTATCTGGAACAACTTCTATCGGTATTGAGATTTAATGAAATATAATTCAAAATTGAGAAACAATCAATTAGCATTTATATTTAATTAACTTTCAAAATCCGAAACAACATATTTTTATAATTGGTTTTTAAAGATGATTAAGCAAGAAAATTTAATGTAATCTAATTTAGAAGAGAAATATTTAACATTCATTAGCGTTAATTTGCTTTTTATAAAAACATCTAGAACAACCTATTAAAGATACGAAAAATTTGGCGATGTTATGAAAAGAAAATGAAAGGTGAAATAGAATGTCAAATAGCTGTTTATTTTTTTTTTTGGATGATGGCCAGACAGACCGACAGACAAGAAGCAGAAAAGTAAGCAGCTTTTACCCTGATGAGAGCACTAACATAAAATCAAATCTGATAATTTGAAATCTTATGTAGATAAGTAGCTGTCTATTAGATGATTATAGTGCATGACAATAGAGTCTCTGTGTGATGAGTCTATTTAAAAAAAAATTGCGTTACATTACATACAAATTGAGTTCTTAACCATAAACAAACATAAATGATTTCTTTTTAATTTTAGTGTACCAGAAAAAAAATACAGTTAATGAATATTTATCTTTGTTTTGAAAATTATTTTTTTTTTACATTTGTAAATGTATATATGAATAAGTTATAATGAAAATAAAGAAATACTTTCATTCTTTGCTAACATACTGTTAACGTAGTCTCCCTTACATTTATGTTCCAACTTACAAGTGGTGTATTGTAATGAAAAAAAAATCGCTTATATTATGAATTTTTAAAACAAATAAGTTTGCTTGTAGAAATAGCGTGTACAATTATTTAAGAGGACAAATTTAGCCATATCTGTGAATACTGAAAGATTAATTTTCCTTGTTGATATTAGACAAAATAATTAATTTCCAATATTTAATTGACTAACTGGTTATTTTTTTTATTGATCCAGGTCTCGTTTCATCTAAACTTTACAAGCCACAACAAATGGTGAAATTTGATTTTTTAAAGCTCTTCTAGTTTTTTGGGATCCGAGTGTGACAGACGGAGAGACGGACAGTTTACACAAAGGAATGGCGGATTTGCCCCTTACGGGGCCGCTAAAAAGATAAATTAAAGGAAATAATTGATAGATAGCTAAAAGTTTCCTTTTATGAAATCAAAATAAAATTTGTGACCAAACAAAGTTGCGATTGTCTTTTGACCACTACCTACGTTACATCAACACTAGACTACAATAACAAGTGTGTGACAATGTTGAGAGTTCTAGTTACCGAGATAGTCTTTGACCGGACCCACGGGTACCTTGCTACGCCACTGGTTACGTCAGCACAATAAAATAACAAGGGTGGCAATGCCCCGAGCTCGGCCTGTATACGGAACAAAATATGCTTGATGTATTCTCTGTTAAGTTTGATCGATGGTGGAAACACATCCTATCTATTGAACTTCTAAAACAATAACAAATTTGTTATAACCCGGGAAATTAGTTGCATTAGTGGAACAAAAAAAAAAGTAGAATAACAAGCTTTTGAGTGTGAGAAACTTCAAAGGTTGGATTCTCGGAGAATTGTATGGAATTGAAAAACATGCATGTTTGTCTTGCTATCAACGAAACAATGTTTGCTTTGATGATTCGTTAATTGATTTATGAATTCGTGAGAAGGTTTGTGTGTGTCCTTTCATTGCGTTCTGTTGGAACCAGAGACGTAGATAGAGAATCGAAATAGATAGTTTTAAAATGTGCAACTAAAAATAGTTTCTTTGATTTGTCTATGTATCTCTTTGTCTCTAGTTGGCCAGTCTATATATTTCTATGTTTCTTGTTGGCCAGTCTATGTATCTCTTTGTCTCTAGTTGGCCAGTCTATATATTTCTATGTTTCTGCTTGGCCTGTCTAAATATTTCTGTCTCTTCTTGGCCAGTCTATATATTTCTATGTCTTTCGTAAGGCTGTCTATAGGGGAAAGTAGGGTAATATGAGCATTTGGGATATTTTTTCATAGGTCGGTATTATATAAAATTTGGCGAAGTGGAAACGAGGCTTTAGCTAAGAAACAGCATTCGCAATTTTATTCACATTGTGGATTGCAATATTACTAGTAGTCTTATAAAATGTTTTAGAAAATTGGTGGTTCTCTTTACATTACATCACATTTTTAAAGGATGTCTAAAAGTTTAAAATGGTGATGTTTGAAGCAGTTTGTTTTGTTTACTTGATATACAGAATTATATGTCTCTTGTTTGCCAGTTTATATCTATATTTCTGTATTTGTATGTCTCTGGTTGGCCAGTCTAGGTATTTCTATGTTTTTGATTGGCCAGTTTATATCTACTTCGATTTTCAAAAACAAAATTGTCGTTAAAAACCTGTGGATTTGCTCTTCACTCAATCAGTTTTTGTAATTGTAATTTTTTCAGTTTAGAAAAGAAAATCGATATTACGCAATGCTCATATTTTAAAGACTTGGCATCCGCAAATAAAAAAAGAAGGCGCTTTAAATAAGCTGTATGCAAAACATTATATATGTTCCAGAAACAAATATCCCATTTTTTAAGCAAAAAAAGTTACGAAAGATAATTTTGTAAAAAAGAAATTAGGAAAGTTATATGATGCGAGGAAAGCTCAAAGTGACGTCCTCGTATAACTTGGCGCCACACTTTCAGGGACGACCTCAGAGCAGTGGACACCAGATGGAAGAGGCTTCAAACATTGCCAGTGACATGACTTTGTGGAGACAGCAAGCCGCATAATGTGCCAAACGGCGCGATGGGGTCTAAGTCTAAGTAAGTCTAAGTAAGTCTAAGATGGTGATATTTATGGCACAACTCACACGATGGGGGCGTGTATTTATAGAGTCTACAAGCAGAACCTCATTCACCTGATGAGAGGAATCGCAAGCTATCATTTTTTTAAATATTTATGTTGTATGTGTGAGTTGGTCAGGAGGCGCAAGTGGAGACCTTTTCTCTGCTCAACATTAAATTTTATACAGTAGATAGATGTTAGAGCACCTGGGTGGGCTCAATCTGTGACACCTCAGTCTACGACCAAAGGGCTAGAGTCGCCTAAGCAACCAGACATACTAGACTATAAAGAGCAAACTTTAATTAAAAAATGAATACTAAAAATGAAACTTTATTTACATATACAAAAAATAAATCAATAATAAAATATAATATGTACACTAACCACTACAACTGAACGAAGCAACTAACTAAAACCCTCTAAATCTACGCCACTACAAACACCAACAAACTAACCAAACCAACTATCTAACACAAACTGATAAAACCAACTATCTAACTAAATCACTACAACTACTACACTAGACCTAAAAAAAACAAAGATTTACTGCTGCAGGGGTAAACGACTGTATAGAAAATACGAAAAACATGCATATATGTAACCCTGCCGGACCAAGTAAAACAGAGGACGTTTGGGCCAGATGTTTTTTGCTTTCACATTGTGAGGGTGATAGGTTAATATCAATTTCGGCCTCTCATCATTGCTAGATGCTATACAACAATGCGACGACAAAAACACCCGTCTACAGATCGAAAACAAACCTAACGGGATCAACAACCAGCACACTTTTATTTAACATGCGATGGGCACTAACACTACGGTACCCCCTTTTCCCATTCATCTTTGCCTGACATCTCCGCCCCCTTCCGTTTTCCCGCGCTTTTACACCAGCGCAGCTCATTTCTTTTCTGCCTCGATAGAGAACAACATCGGACTTAACAAAATAACTTAAGACTATTTTGTGTTTTTTATTTTTTGTTTGTTTTGTAGCTGATGAAGGCCTCGTGGCCCAAACGTCCTTTGTTTTACTTGGTCCGGCAGGGTTACATATATGCATGTTTTTCGTATTTTCTATACACTAGACCTAGATCTACTACACTAACACTAAAACACCTTAGTACCTTACTATTAGTTTAGTATTCACTAAGTACAAACTAAGCCACTAGATCTAAGCCGACTAAGGCAACACTACAAAAACAAAATAACACTAGATTTCCTAGATCTACAGAAGCAATAACAATAGTAGTAATAAATACAGCATATGTTATAGCAGCTTAAAACAGCAATAACACAGTATTTATATTCAGCAGCTATATTCAGCAGCAATATTAGATACAGCAGCATGTATTTCAGCAGTAATAATAGCCTGCAATACATAAATGCAAAACTATAAATACAAAATCATATATTCTATTAGATCTAGAACATGAACAACATATTCATATCAGGCTAAGATGGGCGCCGCCATTTTCAATACAGCATGTTGGGAACAACTGTCAACTCTTTTGAAAAATATTCCAAAAAACTTAATTAAGATATATCTAGCATAGTTACACATAGTGTGACATAGATCTAGTAAAAGAAAATATAAAATAGTTATAAACTTACAGGTCGTCCAGGTACAGAAATATAGAAAATGATTAAATAATCATATGCCAGATCACTAAGATCATCAACTGTCACACAGACAGCGATATACTTAACTGACCGCTGGTTAACTGTACAGGATGTAGCATGGATTTAACTATTTATACTACCCGCCCTAACCCATATAACAAAAAGCGGAAGTACAAATATTAATTCTGGCGCTGATTTTGGGCACATCGGCACAATTTAGGCCATGTCGTGCCTGCAGTCCCTCAAGGGCCACTCTCCCTCCACACAACAAGGGCCAAATTCCATACAGTCAAATCATTAAAATCAAGGTCTATTCACAGTTAAAATAGTAGAGGTAGTAAAAATTTAATAATTTGGTAAAAATCTAATGTAAATAGTACATGTCTACAGAATTCATAAATCAGATCTTCGTAGACAACCCCACTTCCCGGATAAAGCCCAGTACCTTCCCAGGGTCGACATTATTGAATAGTGTTTTTAAATTAGTGGCTCTAAAATATTTCTCCCTAACATCCTGGTATCTGGGGCAGTCGATGAGGATAATAACATATAAAAATAGCTCTGGGAGCCTAAGCTCACATATGGAAGAGGATAGAATCGTAGCTATTGATAGTTATTAGTTTATAATTATTGATATTTTTACATGGAATGGATTAGAGTCAAAGTAAAGATACGCTAAGTTCCTTACATTAACAGTAACTGTTATTGGTTACTGGGGACTTATTCATTATTTTTAAAAAAGAACAAAAAGACAGAAAGGCAACTATATTCTACAGGGCTAAAAATATCAAATATGCATTCTTACCTACTTGCTTACCAAACAGCTGACTCACTGGTGTCACTTCTGAGTTTGTTTGGAAGCACAATTGTACATAGTTATCTTGATATTGTCTATATCGTTGATTTATTAAAACAAAATGGTCAGTTCGCCTTAATTAGAGATATTGAATAGGCTAAATGGAAAAGAGGATCAATCGTATCTATCAATAGTTGGTCAGTCTTTAAGAGCAAGAGATGGTATTTGGCAAACCAAGAGCTGGTTATAAAAATATTGTTAACGGTCAGTCTTGGAGATAAGTCAGAATAAAAGATACAAACTCCTTCAAAACAAGGGATGATCAATCTGGCAGCAGAAATGGTCATCCAAACTAAACGTTCCGCTATTCAACTATGTCCACAAAACTATGTCCACACAAATATGTCCACACAAATATGTCCACACAAATATGTCCAAACTCTTTCTATTATCATTCTTCACAATCAGTTAAGTGGGAAAAATAGTAAGTGTCATAAAACTGCCCCCCCCCCCCATTATAAACATCTCTGGGGGCTGTAACTACCGAACAAACATATAAACAATAGACATTAACTATTCTCGGAATGTCTGACCAATGAAGAGTATGCAACAGCACTTGTCTGGACTTGTTAAATGCATTGTTGGAACTGGCCAGAACAATTAGCTCTTGCAACCTTTTTTTTTTTTTTGGGGGGGGGGGGGGGGGGGGGGGGGGTTGAGGAGATCTCGATTTTACCGATTCAACTCGGAATGTCAAAGACTCCTGGGACTTCAAGGGAAAGAGAAGAAAGAGTGAATGTTAAACAGGACAATAAAATGTCTGGCAAAAATGTTGTTGTGAGCATTAGCGACATTCGTTTCATATTGCCATTTGAGAGGAATGGCTAGTGATACGAAGGATATAGACTGAACGGGTAAATGTGTACTTGAACGGCATTGAGAGTTGTTGAAAATATAAATGTTTTTATAAAGCGTGATGTCTGCATATACAAAAAAAAAAGATTTTAAAATGTATTAATTATTCATGAATTTTAAAAGCATTTATAGAATATATTAAAATATTAACTCCGCCGAGAACGGTCCCAAACCAGGCTGAAAAAGGAGTTGAGTTGGGTGTAGGGCTAGCTACTTTACACTTCAGAAAAAAAACATTAGCTACAGAAACAGCAAATAGCAAATCAACAGAGTTCACAGAGGATGGAAGTGTAAGACACATGCAAGAGATATCTGGAAGTGTAAGACATATGCAGTTGACAGCAAGAGTTATCTGGAAGTTGAAGACACATGCAGGTGACAGCAAGAGTTATCTGGAAGTGTAAGACACATGCAGATGACAGCAAGAGTTATCTGGAAGTGTAAGACATATGCAGGTGACAGCAAGAGTTATCTGGAAGTGTAAGACATATGCAGGTGACAGCAAGAGTTATCTGGAAGTGTAAGACACATGCAGGTGACAGCAAGAGTTATCTATCAGAAGTTTAAGTGATAGATCCAGCAGCTGTGGCTTAAATGTTTTGATGATCTGATGGAGAAGTACCTAGCTACGGACATCTGATTATTCTTTGTCGACTTATTCTATAGTAGCCTGTTCAACAGTTCAAGTAAGATAAGATAAGAAGAAGATAAACACAAAGATTGAGGTAAATGAGGGAACTACAAATGAAACGTGCTAAAAATAGACCAAATTTAATTTTGAAATATCTATCATTTGAAAAATTATAACGGCAAATCAGAGTTTATACTGTGTAGCCAATTAGTTAGTAGTTTTCAAACTTAAGTTATATATTAAAACGCTGTCCATTTACTAAGATAATTGTTAGAGCCGTCTTTCCTCTCGATCTATAGTTGCTTCGGGACTGATGGTGGCAATAAACTTTATAAATAGGGTATCTATTTGATAAGGCTAGTCTATAAATAGGGTGGTTTTTCAAAACTTTATGAATACAAGGTCTTTTTGTTAAGTTTTTTTTTTAGTGATCTGTGAGTGCAGCTGTGTATCAAGGATTGGCCTCTTTAGTCACACAAGAAGTTAAAAAGGGAAGTGAATTTCTCTCGAGACGTAAAATGCCACAGAAGTGGTCTATTTGATATAATCACTCTATGACTTTGGAACTATTAGTTTCTACAGGATTGTACAAAATTTTCATCAAGAATTGAATCATAAGCATTGTTTATATTGTGATTTTAGAGTTCTGGTTTTTATATTAGAACTATCTGTAAGCAATAAAATGCAATAAGAGATGGCAAATAATAGCGATATGGAGACAGTGGCGTAGCAAGGTTGGGGTGAGGCGTGTCCAAATTTGAAAATCCCCCCTAATCCCAGCTATGGGTCCCCCAAATGAGTGTCCGAAATGTGTTTTTACATTAAATGTACGCACTTATGTCATATTATGATGTCGAATGTCAAAATGCAGGGGACCCTAAAGAAGTCAAGCCCCCGGGCCCTCAGATCCCTAGCTCATTCATCATTGGCCTCCTTCAGTCGTAGAACGACTATGGTTCATCTCAGAGCACACTTCCTCGTGTGGCTTCTGGAGCCCTATTTTGGAGAGACACTCCCGTCCACAGTTGGCGCAGGTTAATGTGGCTTTTGCTTCGGTGGTAGAGGAGCTGGCCGTTTTTCGGATTGTACGTTTTTCTTCCTGAGCTGAGACCCATGTACTTTCACTGTCCATAGCTTTTTTGGTCACTGTCTCTCTCCATCTGTTGCGGTCTAGAGCTATGTCTTCCCAATTGTCAGTATTGATGTTCACTGATTTGAGGTCACGTTTTATTACATCTATGTAACGGAGGTTGGGGCGACCAGTTTTTCTTGTGCCAGTCGCGAGTTGACCATAGAGGATGACTTTTGGGATGCGCTCGTTCTCCATCCGGCGAACATGTTCAAGCCAGAGCAAGCGGCGTTGTCTGAGGGCTGTAAAGATGCTGGGAATACCTGATCGCGCAAGGATCTCTGTTTTGTACACTTTTTCTTTCCATGTGACATTCAAGATCCTACGGAGACATCTCAAATGGAATGAGTTCAGTTTTCTCTCTTGCTTTGCGTAGGTGGTCCATGATTCACTCATAACGCATGCCTTGTAGACTTCCATTTTGGTCACCGTAGTAAGCTTATGGTTTTCCCAAACTCTTGGCCTGAGTCTAGCGAAGGTCGAGGCAGCCTTCCCTATGCGTCTTTTTATCTCCTCTTCTAGAGACAGGTCATCCGTAATTGTGGATCCCAGATAGCAGAATTCGTTTACGGCGTCCAGCTTGTTATCGTCTATGAGGATGGAGGGTGGTGCTGTAGCAGGTGGTCCCATAACATTTGTTTTCTTCGTGCTAATAGTCAAGCCATATTCTTTACAGGCCTGAGAGAAGCGGGACATTAGTGACTGAAGTTCCTCTTGCGTGTGTGCCACTACCGCTGCGTCATCCGCGAATAGCATATCTCTTAGAAGGGTGGCTCTGATTTTAGTTTTGGCCCTCAGTCTGGCAATATTTAGGAGTTTGCCATCAAATCTGGAATGGAGATAGATGCCTTCGGTGGATTTGTCAAACGCTTTGTGGATTAGCAGTGAAAATAGTATTCCAAAGAGTGTTGGGGCCAGGACACATCCTTGTTTAACTCCGCTGTTTATACTGAAACTTTCAGAGCTGGCACCGTTTATGTATGTCTCGAGGAAGAAAAATTACTCCATCTTTTTCTTTCTTTAACAATATCTTTAAAGATGACAGAAAAAATAGATTGTTAACATTCAAGGTTAGCAAGTCTAAATTATGTTTCGAAAATAATTTCGTTAAAATTAAAAATATCATTTTAAAAAAATAGTCAGATTGAAAACTGGTTCAAGTTTAATTAACTGTACCCATCATATTTTGGTGGAAAGATGATTACATTTAGTAGCTTGGTGGACAGCCTATTATCTGTACAATTTTAAAGAGGGCATTTCTGCTAACTAGATCGAAGGCCTTTGTCAGGTCAATAAACGCAATGTACAAAGGCATCCTTTGTTCTCTGCACTTTTCCTGGAGTTGGCGGATGGAGAAAATCATGTCAATCGTGTATCTCCCTGAGCGAAAGCCGCATTGTGATTCTGGATAGACCAGATCAGCGAGTTTTTGTAGCCTGGAAAGTATCACTCGAGCAAAGACTTTGCCTACAATACTTAAGAGGGAGATTCCCCTGCAATTGTTGCAGTCCCTAGCTACGCCACCGTATACAGACTTGTAGGGATATAATGGAATAATAATCGAAAGAAAAAGCTAAACAGGAAGCGTGGTGAAACTTTTGAAATAAATAGGTCAAATAAACAATGCCAAGGACGCTTAATAGAAAGATAATTAAATAATTAAAAAAAATACTTTTCACTTCAAACAGAAGAGTTTAGAAAATGAATACTGTTGTGCTTTTTAGAATAGATAACGTAATAGGAGCCCCATAATATGTACAGGAGAAACATCAGACAGTTAGTTATTTATAGATGGGCTCATCAAGTGAAAATCTATTTGATGTGGTCAATTATGAACTGGGGATATATTAATGAATCTCTGTCGTGGCACAGGCATTATTTCTCTCTCCACGTTTCTCCCCCTCTGTTATTTAGTTGATTGCATAGCCACGGTGTTCGGTTTTCGTTAGCAGTGACGTACAGTTTATATCTCGTTTAGTTGCATTATGCTTAGACTTGTTCATTGTTGTAGGTGACATGAACATTTTGTACACTTACAAGAATACTAATTTTTTTTTCTTTTTATTTCTCTCTCTCTCTCTCACTCTCTCAATCTGTGCGAGCATCTTATTTTCTCTTTCTATATCTCTGTCTCTCTCTCTCTGTCTTTTTCTTTGTTTTTGTCTCTCTTTTTATTTTATTTCTCTCTTATTTCTTTCTCTTTTTTTCTATCTGTATCACACTCTGTCTGTCTTTCTGTCTGTGTGTCTCTCTCCCTCTCTATCTGTCTCCTTATTTCTCTTTCTCTAAGTGTCTTTTTCAGGTGTCAATGTATTGGTCTCTCTTATTGTCTGTCTAGAGTTCGCGGTGGATAAGTGGTTAAGCGCTCGGCATCCGAGCCTGGGGTCCTGGGTTCGAATCTCGGTAAAGGCTGGGATTTTAAATTTCGGGATTTTTAGGACTCCCTGAGTCCACGCAACTCTAATGGGTACCTGACTTTACTTGGGGAAAAGCTATATAAAACCCTGCTTGTTAACCGTTGGCCATAGAAACAGATGACCTTAACATCAACTGCCCCATATATCGCAAGATCTGTAAGAGAAACATATTTTAAAACTTTTCTGTCTGTCTGTCTCTTTCTTTCTGTCTCTTTCTTTCTCTCAATCTTTTCTCTGTCTGTTTCTCTGTCTTTCTGTCTGTCTGTTCTCTTTCTTTTTCTCTGTCTGTTTCTCTTTCTGCTTTCTCTTTTATTTTCGTTTCTAGTGGAAAGCAGATTTTGTTTCATAGCGAGAGGCTCGTGTCAACTACACCATGGTGACTCTTACCTTACCAAATAGGGACAGTTTAATGGTAGGAATGGGCACACAACTCCAAGGAGGACAAGAGCTTCTCTTTCTGTTCCATCTTTATAAAATGAAAGGTAATAAATTTCTATGTCTACGTCGTATCTTTAGAGAACATGTTCCAGTGCTAACGTACTGACCCTGACAAGTTCTAAAAACTGTCTAGCACTATGTGCTTCGGAAACTGTCTAGTACTGTGTACTTCTAAAACTCTTGAAAAGACAAGAACCTCCTCCACAATCCCAGGAGACTAATCATTAAATCCTGAAAAGAGCGCGCCTTATGTATGTCTCGAGGAGAAAAAATTACTCCATCTTTTTCTTTCTTTAACAATATCGTTAAAGATGACCAGAAAAAAAAATTGTTAACATTCAAGGTCAGCAAATCTAAATTATGTTTCGAAAATAATTTCGTTAAAATTAAAAATATCATTTTAAAAAAATAGATTGAAAACTGGTTCAAGTTTAATTAGCAGATGTTGTAGCCCCAAATCTCATCTAGTCTATATAGCTAGTCTATACAGCTAGTCTATACAGCTAGTCTATACAGCTAATCTATACAGCTAGTCTATACAGTTAGTCTATACAGCTAGTCTGTACAGTTAGTCTATACAGCTAGTCTATACAACTAGTCTATACAGCTGGTCTATACAGCTAGTCTATACCGTTAGTCTTTACAGCTAGTCTGTACAGTTAGTCTATACAGCTAGTCTATACAGCTAGTCTATACAGCTAGTCTATACAGCTAGTCTATACAGCTAGTCTATACAGTTAGTCTGTACAGCTAGTCTATACAGCTAGTCTATACAGTTAGTCTGTACAGCTAGTCTATACAGCTAGTCTATACAGTTAGTCTATACAGCTAGTCTATGCAGTTAGTCTATACAGCTAGTCTATGCAGTTAGTCTATACAAGTAGTCTGTACAGTTAGTCTATACAGCTAGTCTGTACAGCTAGTCTATACAGCTAGTCTATACAGCTAGTCTGTACAGTTAGTCTATACAGCTAGTCTATACAGCTAGTCTATACAGCTAGTCTATACAGCTAGTCTATACATAAGTCTATACAGCTAGTCTATACAGCTAGTCTATACAGCTAGTCTGTACAGTTAGTCTATACAGCTAGTCTATACAGCTAGTACATACAGCTAGTTTATACAGCTAGTCTATACAGCTAGTCTATACAGCTAGTCTGTACAGTTAGTCTATACAGCTAGTCTATACAGCTAGTCTATACAGCTAGTCTATACAGCTAGTCTATACAGTTAGTCTATACAGCTAGTCTATACAGTTAGTCTATACAGCTAGTCTATACATAAGTCTATACAGCTAGTCTATAAAGCTAGTCTGTACAGCTAGTCCGTACAGTTAGTCCATAAAGCTAGTCCATACAGCTAGTCTATAAAGCTAGTCTATACAGCTAGTCTATACAGCTAGTCTATACAGCTAGTCTATACAGCTAGTCTATACAGCTAGTCTGTACAGTTAGTCTATACAGCTAGTCTATACAGCTAGTCTATACAGTTAGTCTATACAGCTAGTCTGTACAGTTAGTCTATACAGCTAGTCTGTACAGTTATTCTATAGACCTAGTCTATACAGCTAGTCTATACAGCTAGTCTATACAGCTATTCTATACAGTTAGTCTATACAGCTAGTCTGTAGATTTAGTCTATACAGCTAGTCTATACAGCTAGTCTATACAGCTAGTCTATACAGTTAGTCTATACAGCTAGTCTATTCAGCTAGTCTATACAGCTAGTCTGTACAGTTAGTCTATACAGCTAGTCTATACAGCTAGTCTATAGAGTTAGTCTATACAGCTAGTCTATACAGTTAGTCTATACAGCTAGTCTATACATAAGTCTATACAGCTAGTCTATACAGTTAGTCTATACAGCTAGTCTGTACAGCTAGTCTGTACAGCTAGTCTATACAGCTAGTCTATACAGCTAGTCTCTACAGCTAGTCTATACAGTTAGTCCGTACAGTTAGTCCATAAAGCTAGTCCATACAGCTAGTCTATACAGCTAGTCTATACAGCTAGTCTGTACAGCTAGTCTGTACAGTTAGTCTATACAGCTAGTCTATACAGTTAGTCTATACAGCTAGTCTGTACAGTTAGTCTATACAGCTAGTCTGTACAGTTATTCTATAGACCTAGTCTATACAGCTAGTCTATACAGCTAGTCTATACAGCTATTCTATACAGTTAGTCTATACAGCTAGTCTGTAGATTTAGTCTATACAGCTAGTCTATACAGCTAGTCTATACAGCTAGTCTATACAGCTAGTCTATACAGCTAGTCTATACAGTTAGTCTATACAGCTAGTCTGTACAGTTAGTCTATACAGCTAGTCTGTACAGTTATTCTATAGACCTAGTCTATACAGCTAGTCTATACAGCTAGTCTATACAGCTATTCTATACAGTTAGTCTATACAGCTAGTCTGTAGATTTAGTCTATACAGCTAGTCTATACAGCTAGTCTATACAGCTAGTCTATACAGCTAGTCTATACAGCTAGTCTATACAGTTAGTCTATACAGCTAGTCTATACAGCTAGTCTATACAGTCTATCCATCCGGCTCTCGACTTGGGCGGAAATCGTTCTTTTCCAAATGTCGACATCCTTCCTAGTCTGGTTTCTAGAAGTGCGCACCTGCTGCACTATCTTGAACGGCAGCAGTGCGCATGGTTAGTGTTATTGAAATTTACGCACAAGAAGAGTTTGAAAAGTGCTCAAAAAGGGAAGAAAATATTATCTTGCACTTTTTTGAAATAGGCTTTAAAAAAAACATATTGGGTCGAAATAGCAAATTTAAAAAATCGTTTTTGTTAAATTTAACCGAAGAAATGATTTGATTATTCTAGACGAAAGCCGAGTAATAACAGACATTCGCTTTACTTATAACATTATTATTGTGTTTAATTGCTTCTAATGCACTATATCAGATTCTATATCAGTGATACGCAAATTAAGACCCGCTAGTTATGTATAAAAGTAAGTATGGTCGTGTGTGTGTTTGCTATATCTACATGTGTTTACCCAGCGACCTTAAGACTCAGGTTATCATGGTTAACAATACAGACGCTAATCAATAGACGTCTCACGTGTCCGTATTCACAAGCACACGAAAGTTCAGATATCAGTCTCTGAAGACGTTTTGGCGGCGCTGCAGTCCCTAACAAAGTGCATATCTGATGGTCTCTTACGACTCGCCAACTGTCGGGAACACCTCTTGGTCTTCCAGCACCCCATATTGCCCCCCCCCCCCCCAATCCTCCCAGATCGCGCTAATTGCACGAAGACTAAATTTGCCCGCCCCAGTTGAGCGGAAAGGCAGCCGGAAGTCTAGATGAGCTAGATAAATGGAACTCGAATACAAGAATGAGAAAGTGTTTGGGAAGGGGGGGTGAGGCTGCGTGGGCGAGTCCGGCCCACAGTCATCGCCCTTGAAGCTAAATGAATAGAAAGAAGTGAAAATGGAGACTTGATAAAGAGAGTCTGCGTGTGTGAAATAATATACATAGAGAGAGAGACCGAAAAAGAGAGAGAGAGACAGAACAGAGAGCGAGAAAGAGACATTGGCATCATGGTGTAGGTCAGTTGTTATTTAGCCAAGACAGACCGGACGTGGCTAGGCCGAAATCAATCGGGACAAAATGATTGCTTGGTAGATTAGTGAGATTATCAGAATGAAACCGAGGCGATTAAAGGTGTCACAGAGTAAATCTGCCAACGACACGACAGGCTCTGACATTACATTGACACAGATCACGTGACGTGATCGAATGTAACATATTGGTTGAAAAGTGCTTCTTTAAAAAAATCTATAGTGTTTAGGTCACATAGGGTTAGGGCACTCAAGCTCCAATGTATTTAGTATTATTTGAGAGTAAACGTCTGCTGCCATTGGTGGTTGTAAAAGGTTGTTAAGGTTCCTTGAGGAGTCAAAATAAAACATTCAACCTATACTGCGGGTGGTTGGCATCAGACTCGGGATTTCATCACACCGCTTGTGCATTTTCACTTTTAAAAGTATAAATATTTTTAGTTCGTTAACAATATGACTATCATATTATATCAAACATAGTTATAAAGGCTCTGCTTTGATATAACAATTATAAGTAAAAGAGTGAAAGAGAGAAAAAGTGAGAGTGAAAGAGAGAAAAAGTGAGAGAGAAAGAGCGAGAGAGAGAGAAATAAAGAGAGAAAGTGAGGGAAAGTGAGAGATAAAGAGATACAGAGAAAGAGAGAGAAATAAAGAGAGAAAGAAGAAAGAAGAGAGAGAAAGAGAGAGAGAGAGAGAAAGAGAAAGGTAGAAACTCTTTTCATTAAACGACGAATGACAAAAGAGACGGCGAAATAGTTGACCAAAAAATAGATTGGAAGATATTTGTACAGTGAATGAATGCACAAAGTTATTTTTTTAGTTAGTCGAGCTTTAAAAGTGATTTGTTATTACATTCAACGTACAGGTCGTTCTCTTTACGTATCAAAAACAGTAGAGCGGACACTTAGTTCAGGACCAGTTGTTGGTTTTTTTTCTCTCCCTTTCAAATCTTTTTTTTTCTTACGCATTTTTATATCCGTTTTTTTTTTTTTTTGGTCTAACTCTTCTCCATTTTGTTAATGGGCTGTCTGTCTGTTTGTCCCTCTCTCTGCTAATATTCTATCTAATTCTTTCTTTTCTTCTGTATTTCTTTGATACACATGTATAGAGCGAAGTACCAGCGTCTTATAAAAGAAAAGATTGTATTTTTCATTTCCCATACTCAGCCTGGTCACCAAGAGATTTATTATACCATTTACTTTAGTCATTTGTGTAAAGAAGCTCCCTAGTACTGTAGTCAGACTCAATAGGATGACCACTGATGACCATCCCTGAGGGCAATAAATTTAACTGCGGCACAGAGTACTTCTTTGGTCAACACTTTCCTAGACCTAGTGAAGGGGAGGAAAAGGCAGCTCAATAATCCAAAATATTAAGTCAAGCTGTAAATAGTTGTTAAGTTAAAAATATGTTGTTTTTTTTTAGCGGCCCCCGAAAGGGGAAAAGACGCTATTAGTTTTGTGTGACATGTCTGTCCGTCCGTCCCGTTTAGATCTCAGAAACCAGAAGAGAAAATGAAAATCGGACATCATGATATTTTAGATCATTCAAAGTTCTTATGCAACTGCTACTTTTTTCTTTTCCGAAAGTGAACCATCTAATTTTTAAAATTATCCATGCAAGCAGATTTTTCAAAAAAATACACCACTTTTCAATGAAAAACTTCAGAGGAGGTAAGTCTTTTAAAAGGACACAGACTTCAGAACTTCCATGCAGCCTGAAGATAAGTGTTTGTACAAAGAAAGGTCAAAAGTAAAATGATGAATGTACATTGACTGACCTATATAAATAAGACTGGTAAAAATTAGAGGTTATGACTAACTAAAGAGAGGAGGGTCAGAATGGTATGTGATGTCATCACTTGCTTCCTCCTTGTGAATACAAGACCAGCATGAAATAGTTCAGAAGTAATGTCTAGCGTTCTCGTTAAGATCTCTTCAACTTCCGGTATTCATTCCGTACTTTCAAAGCAGAACACAAAAGCAGCAACTCAAGAGAAGCAACTTGAAGACACTTCGTGAGAGGTTGGATAATAATTTCCTCCCTTTGGAAGACATAGTAATTGATCTGTCAGACGTTTTTGAAAATAGTTATTTTATTTGGAGAATTTTTTTTTCTTTGGGAATAAAGATGATATTTTTTGTCTGTGAAAATATTTCTTCCAATTTTGTCCTCTCTGACGAGTTGTACATATGCTACGAGGGAAGGGGGAGGTAATTGAAATGACGCACGTGATTTGATTTCGATATTCTTTAATAAAAATATGTTCAATTGTAAATTACATTTTTTTTTCAGTTTTGAGATTTGAATCTCTTGTGAAATGAATAGTTGTTAAGCCTCCTCCTCCTTTATGGAATACCCTTTATTTGTTTGTGCAGACAATCTGTCCATTCATATGTCTGGGTTATATTTAGTTTCCGAGATCTTATTAACTTACAGTAGAGAGAGATTGTTCTTGCCAGAACATTGTACATATAACAAATATTCAAACCCAAGCTTAGTTTTGATTGTCTTAAGTGATACAATTTAAAAGAATCTTTAGCGTTGTTTTTCACTTGAAAACAAATTGAACAATTTAATATCGATAATGACTTTTCCGACTTATATTACATTCATTTTTTTTGGTGGGTTGTTTTAGTGCTAAAAAAACAAATTAGGATTCTTACTCGAGCCCCTTGATAGGTAGCTGATTGTAAAAACTTACCTCCCCTGGTTTTCTACATAATAAATCGAATCTATTCTCTTCTCAGCATTGTCGTGTTGAGACATTGCACTGCAGTTTGATCAATTGTAAACCTGTTTTGAGATCAGCATTTAGTTTATAACATGCACGGCCTAAAATTATGTCAAGTGACCAATGCATGTAGTATTCAAAGAACTTTCTCAACTCTGAAAAGAAAATGAACTTAATTAAAATAAAATTGAGCCTCGAAGAAGTTTATAATGTCGGAGTGTAGATATTCTTTTCTCTTTAATCCTAAATGCCTAGGAGTCTTTGATAAAATTAGAGTAGACCTTGTAAAACATTTTCTTTAATTGTTCACATTTGCACAAGTTTCTCTGTTTATTTTTTTTTCTAAGATTAGAACAGACGAGATTCAATCTATTATGTGAAGTAAACAGCTGTTTTTGAGTTCATTATTTGTCTAATATATAAATAGTATCTCCTGAAATCCCCAGAGATCAACAGATCTTCAGGGGTTGTGCCTGCCCTCTGGTTATTTGTCCATCTCTTGGCTAAGTTCATGTAATCAACGTTATTACCGGACACCTGTTCAAACAGATCACCAGAGAGTGTTGATTCTTCATTTACATTTCTCTTTCACTCCGCGACTTCCGGCGGGAAAAAAAATGTTATTGATCTGTAGCATTTCAAAAGAAGATGTCTGCTTCCTATCCACTCAGTTGTCTGCTTTCTATCCACTCATTTGTCTGTTTTCTATCCGCTCTATTGTCTGTTTTCTATCCAATCTATTGTCTGTTTTCTATCCACTCAGTTGTCTGCTTTCAATCCACTCAATTGTCTGCTTCCTATCCACTCAGTTGTCTGCTTTCTATCCACTCAATTGTCTGCTTTCCATTCACTCCATTGTCTGTTTTCTATCCACTCAATTGTCTGCTTTCTATCCACTCAATTGTCTGCTTTCTATCCACTCAATTGTCTGCTTTCTATTCACTCAATTGTCTGTTTTCTATCCGCTCTATTGTCTGTTTTCTATCCAATCTATTGTCTGTTTTCTATCCACTCAGTTGTCTGCTTTCAATCCACTCAATTGTCTGCTTTCAATCAAAAGATATCAAATTAGTGCTGTAATGAATCATTAAATTAAGACATTGCAGTTATGAATAAAAAAATCAAAACTGTTTAAATCAGTACAGTAATGAATCAATCAATACATATTAAATAAGTGCTGTAATGAATTGATTCAATCAGGTCATATTAAATAAGTGCAGTAATGAATCATAAAGTGAATCATTGCTGTAATGAATAATTAAATCAAGACATATTTAATCAGTACTATGTTACGTATCTAGGTAACAATGCCTAGATACTATTGTTTTTTTTTCTTGACCTGTAGGTTGTCTGCCCCTTTGTGTAATAAGTTTTTTTTTATTTTATTCTTCAAGAGTCAAGCCACACAGACAGTGACCGGTCCTTGACCTATGTGTGTACCTCTGGTTGAAAGGAGGGTGGTTTTTTTTTTTTTTCTTTTCTTCTGTCTCTTTGAAGAGCGTTCTAGATTTGGGTGTTGATGACTTTCTGTTCTGGAAGTTGCTAGATATCGACGCGCGGTAGATTATATAAAGACCGCTCGCGTAACGTTGACAGACAGACATACGGAGACAGCCGTGAGACAGAATAGCGGAGACATTGCGTGACCCGTGCGTGGTATACCAATTGATCGTGTAAGTTAAGATTTTTTTTTTTTTCAAGGCCTTGCTTGTATTTGTAATTATATTTTCAAACTCTTGTATTGTAATATTTTTACATGCCATTTTTGTAAAAGGGTTTTGGTCAACTCTTCCATTTTGTATTGAGTTATATTATGATTAAACATTAAGTTGATATTTTACCTTCCGATTTCTTGTGTCATTTTTTTTTGTTATTCATTGTAAGTCTCTGATTAAATTCAGACTTAAGATAAGTGACACAACTACCTTTTTCTATTGTCACGTTCCCCTAGGCAAGCCATTTAAAAGTAGAATTCAATTTGTAATACGTGACAACTATAATGAGTCATTGAATCAGAGCATATTAAATCAGTGCTGTAATGAATCATTGAATCAAGACATAATAAACCAGTGCTTTAATAAATGATTTAATCAAGACATATTGACTCAGTGCTGTAAAGAATGCTACAACTAAGTTTGTATTATATTCTAGACTTGCCGCGGCCATCAGACACTTGCACTGTTAGCTCCCTCGTGGGTGAAAGAAAACCCACAAGATTTGCAGAGTCAGCAAAGAAAGAAACACTGCTTTAAGTGAGCGTTTCCACGGTATAAGCATGCACTCTGAATCCCATCCAATAACACTCAAGCTTACTCGGACATGGACACAGAAGAAGAAATCTTAAGAAATCTCTTAGAATGGAAACCAAAATAAAATGTTCGTGTTTGATTCTTTTTTTTACTCTATATTTTTTGAATGGTCCTATCTACATAAATTGACGTCATTCAAACAAAACGTTTAAAAATTAGAAGATTTGTGTTTAAAACAGCCTGACCTTATATACACATTACAAAAAAAAACTAACATTAAAACGTTGACACTTTTCGATTTCAAATTTCTTTCCTTGAGCACTGGAAAGCGTGGTCGAGAGGCTAAGTACGCTTGAACATGGCTTGGTTTGACTACTTAGGAAGGGGGCTCAAGGTTCGACACGGAGCGCCTGTAACAGTGCTGCCTAAAGGCAGCACGGAAAACCTTCTCCCACATATCCCTCTTCCCTCCCCCCCCTGCCCCCAATGGTTCACAGATAAGATTGGATCATAGCGCTCTGAGCATGCTATAAGCATGAAAGTAGCGCTACATAAAAGCTATAATTTATTTATTTATTATTTACTTCCACGCCATTGTTTCGAGAATTTGGTTTTCAGCAAGACATTGTGTGAGATTGGCAAGAAGTGAAGTATTTTCAACTCAACCCTTATCACTCTAGTCATACCCTTATCACTCTAGTCAAACCCTTATCACTCTAGTCAAACCCTTATCACTCTAGTCAAACCCTTATCACTCTAGTCAAACCCTTATCACTCTAGTCAAACCTTTAGCACTCTAGTCAAACACTTAGCACTCTAGTCAAACCCTTAGCACTCTAGTCCTCTAGTCAAACCCTTATCACTCTAGTCAAACCCTTAGCACTCTAGTCAAACCCTTAGCACTCTAGTCAAACCCTTAGCACTCTAGTCAAACCCTTAGCACTCTAGTCAAACAAACTATCTTCCTATACATAAATCTATTGCAAAGTTTCATACCTGATGACTTATTCAATTAAAAGCAAACCTGTTGGTATATAGAATCAAATAAGTGTTGATAAGCAATGCTTATTTAAAGCAAAAGGATAATTTTTATGCACTTTTTAGCACACCAAGCTTTTTTGTTAGAAGCTTTTAGTAGTTGGCAACATCAGCTTCACTTTTACTTTTCATCGAGGCCACAGGATTGTTATGTTTCTTGATCTTTTGTAACTAAAGCATACGTTTTACAGTTTGCAAGCGGAAGTGAACAAATAATGACAGCAGACGATCAGAACAGGACTGAACAGTTTGATGACCCAAGACCTATTTTTAAAAAAAGAAATAATAAA
This sequence comes from Biomphalaria pfeifferi, assembly GCA_030265305.1. Lineage (NCBI taxonomy): Eukaryota > Metazoa > Mollusca > Gastropoda > Planorbidae > Biomphalaria > Biomphalaria pfeifferi. The sequence goes on along the minus strand of JASAOG010000020.1, from coordinate 2,252,867 downwards.
ACAGCTACACAAGACTAAAACATCGATACAAACTTTTAATTTTGAAGACGGCCAGACGGCAGCTAACAGTTCGTCTGCTAAGCGCGTGACGCGGCATAAAGTTTACAACTTAACCAAACTTCCGGTCAGGTTAAATTGTCCAAATTCGTGCAATCTAGTTACCATGGAAACAGAGAAATTCAGAACCGTTAAAATGTTCTCACCAACTTTGCTAGACTTTTTTTTTCGTCTGCAATCTGTACAAATATAGACTAGGGTCAGTGCAGACTAGATGAAAGTAATTTGTATTTTATATTGGTCTTTAGTAAAGGCTATAAAATATGTCAAAGAAAATACTGTAAAACTGCAAAAAGTCAATTATAAAATGTAAACAGATCTTTGCTGCGTGCGTGCGCTAACCGAATTTGATGTGTCAGCCCTTGGGCAATGCCAGTGAAAGATTTAAGTAAACGTAGGCCTTGAGCAACACTTGTCAGTTCCTACGCTCTTTAACCTTCAATATAAATGCATTTCACAATATTGATACGTGTGAAAACATGTTAAAATTCACTATGCAGAGGCATATTTTTAATACTATTGGTTTAAAATGTAGAGACCATAGACTTATATATTATATCTAGACTGGATATGGAGATCTTTTAACACTACAAAAAATGTGAAAAATGTTTTAAAAATTTAAAACAAGGCGTTGGTTTGTAAAGTAGTTATAAGAAATAAGATTGTTTGTTTTTTCAACCCTAACATATATAACATATAATGTTATTTTTAGATCAAGATCTAGTAATTAAACATCAACAATTAAAGTACCCCCGTCTCATAATTATTATTTTACAATTTTTAGATGCATAATCTAGAAAGATATAGGTAATCAATATATTTAAATGTACATAAATGATTAAAATCAACAAACATGAATTATTTCAATCTAGGATTTGGACTAGTCAAGCCATTGGACTCGAGACAAAAATACACCTTCTTAACACAATCGTCATTCCAACTGTTACATATGCATGTGAGACATGGAAGTCATCTGTCAAAATTGAGAAAAGACTAAATGTGGCTCAACAGAGATACAGATACAGTTACACAGATCGGGTCTCAAACAAGGAAATCCTATGCCGAACTGGGAGTCGAACACTTAATGAGGTTGTGACTGAGCGGCGCTTGAGGTTTGCGGGACATTTCTACGTCAAAATGAATTACGCACACCAAGAGTTGCGATAACATGGAAACCAAAACGAGGAAAGCGCAAACAGGGACGTCCTCGTATTACTTGGCGACACACCTTCATGGAGGACCTCAGAACAGTGGACACCAGGTGGGAGGAGGCTTTAGACATTGCCAGTGACAGATCTATATGGAGACAGCTTGCCGCCCAATGCGCCGAACGGTGCGGGAGGACCTAAGTCTAAGTCTTGGATTTTTAAAACATTCAATGGAAATTAACAGGAAATGGCTTTGTTTCATATATTTGCATGAATATATAGCTCTGTGATTAATAGCCCATTCTAAAGAAAATCAGAATAATGATTTTGCATTAGCTCTAAACTTTGAAAACTAAAGATTATTACCTTTCTAAGAAAAGATTGATTGGGGCGACTTCCCTTAGAGCTTGAAAAAGAGTTACGTACATAAAAATCTATGTATATAGGTCTGTGATCAATCGCAGATAAGAATTTGTTTCCGATTTCCGTCTAGATATAATATATACGTCTTTGGGGGAGGCATTAAAGCCTAAGGCCCAGAGGCGGCTGTATAGTCTCGCACTCTGGTAAATCCGGCCCTAATCTATACAATCATTTGCTGGAGAAAGAATGTAAGAATGTATATTGATAAAAAAATTTTTCAGCACAACCTTATTCACAATGTGGGGTTGTATCACCCCTCTGTAAGATGTTAACCAAATCGTGCCATCATAGATCTTGAGCCATTATTTTGTATTACTACCTAAATCCTATATCTATTGAGAAGACATCCCGGAAGCAGGGCTCAGTTATTGTCTACAACCGGAAGATGTATTCACTGGCTCGGATGTCGATCTCGAAATGCTAAACGTGATGTCCACAACATTGTGTGTACCAGTTCAATACAAACAATTTAATTACATCAAAACAAAAAAAACCGGAACTTTTTGATGTTGAGAATTATCTGTTAGAAATCAAATAAAGCCTACGTGGAGAATACTAAAGTGCGACTCCCAAGAACTCTTCTTGACAAAAAGATTCATGGTGTCAGAGAATTGAGTTTTCCGAAGTAAACGTAAAGGCCTACATAGTGATAGTGACGTCACATTTAGTAGAATTATATGATCCAATAGGAACTATCCTAGAACCAGGCTACTTGATGCAGAGTACATCCATGGATCCTAGCAATGAAACTAAGATGCTACAAAAAGACCCTAGGTGTCACAAAGACCGCATCACGAATGAATAGATTAGAAACAGGATAAGCAATTAGACCCCCACCTTGACCTGCTGACCACGGTCAAAAACGTAAACTTAAACTCTATGGCTCATCACAAGGTTCTCAGGCCTGTCAATGAATGAAATTCTATCAAAAGCACAAAAGGACAGAGAGGAATGGAGAAAGACGATTAACAGATCTTGCGTGGTGCCCCAACGGTCTAACAAAATAAGGGAAATTGTAGGTACATCCTTGTTTTCATGTATACCTTTAATGGTAATTTATACGACAGACATATGATAAGCTTTCTGTTATAAAAAGAAATATTTCTTTTCTCACAACCTCAAAATCCTATTTCTGACTCTAGACTTCTGATGTGTTGATTCAAAAAGGTTGACATTTGAAGTAGACGGTCAAGGTATAAAATGGGTTAGAAAGGAAAAACTATTTTAGAATTCACTTCTGAGAAAGATCGAAGGGATACAATAAAAGGCCATCAACCGGAACTAACCAAAAATAAATTGTTTTTGTGTAATTTGCCATTTCATTATTAACCATTGCTATAGTTTTCGATTGAATTAAAGGAAACTATTGACATTGATGAATAATTAACCATGAATTTGTCTTTCTACGACGCCAATGTTTGGCAGCTTTTGAATATTTCATTTGAGTTTTCCTCTTTAGTTCACTTACAACAGAAGAATTATTGATGATCTCAATGGATGGGGAATACAGTAAATAATACTGGTTATGAATAGAGAGAAACGGCAGCCCAATGCAACATACATCGCATACCACGGTTGAGTGATTATGACACGTTTTGTTACATCCAGAAAAAAAAAAGATGTATCCAAAATAAAAAACTAAACTAACAAACAAAAAAAGAATACTTTATTAAAATAACAAAGCTTATCTAAGAGAAATAACCGCTTATTACTGACATTTATCTCAAGATGGTTGGGTTTAGCTCTCTTTCTGATATATAAACAAACTAAATGAATCACTACTAATTGATAAACTGTATAATTTATGGATTGATTCGTGTCTTATCATCGACTAGGAACAATTATGCAGAATTTAAAACTTGAGTCGAGGAGGGAAAGTGGGAGACGCCTAATAAGATGATAAGGGGAATAAATCTGTATGAACATTCAAATCTCTCATTAGGAAACCTTTGTTCTCCTTATTTTGATATTTAAAAAAATAACAAAGTAATTAATAACCAAGAATTATTTAAATAATTAGTTATATAATTGGATTGATTCATATTTTGTCAGGAACAATGAATATTTGTGCATAGTGTCACCTTGATCCGAGAATTTAAAAAAAGCAGAAAAAGAACATGTTCAAACTTTTTATCAGACAGACAGACAGACAGAGTGAGTTGATATGACATTTAAAAAAATGAAGGATGAAGGATGATGAAGCGTCCTATCAAAATATCTGTAAAAGTTCTACACAAAATACTGTTATAACTCTGCTTCGGCTAACGCTTATGTTGCGTACCAGCGCATCGTTCAACACGAGGGATAGATGAGATGTTGATACGAGACAAAGGACAGTTTAGATCCAAATGAAGTGATCCGCAGAAGATAGGTGTAGGAGCTGTCTAGAACTAAGAGCTAAAAGATAGGTGTAGGAGCTGTCTGGAACTAAGAGCTAAAAGCTTCGTGCTGCCACTACCAGAAAACTTGATTAAGGACCTGGAGCGACACTGGAAAGTGTGTCGGTGGTCGGTATTAAGGTTTGGTTGGAAAAGGTCTTGTGGAACTAAAGACATGACTCCTTGTGTATTGATGCGTGAAGTCACTGTCTGTGTGTTATGTAACTGTAAATAAACGCTTGAAGTCACTGTCTGTGTGTTATGTAACTGTAAATAAACGCTTGAAGTCACTGTCTGTGTGTTATGTAACTGTAAATAAACGCTTGAAGTCACTGTCTGTGTGTTATGTAACTGTAAATAAACGCTTGAAGTCACTGTCTGTGTGTTATGTAACTGTAAATAAACGCTTGAAGTCACTGTCTGTGTGTTATGTAACTGTAAATAAACGCTTGAAGTCACTGTCTGTGTGTTATGTAGCTGTAAATAAACACATCTTCTTTTATTCACTTCCTTTCGTTAAGTGCTAGCCTAAGATTTCCAACAAGACTGACATATACATTTTACTCTGGAAGACACAAAGATAAAAACAGTTACATACTCCCTAAGCTAAGACAAATTACTACAAGTGATCCTGTTTCCCTAATCTTAGTAGACTATGAAACGTGTTACATAAATCAGCTATATAAATTCATGACTTAGTAGGGTTTAAGTCACTAATTAAAATGGACGACGAGACTGTCACGAGTCTGACACTTAGGAAACAATGATCTTCTGATAAGAAGTCTGTAATTTATAAGATAAGATAAATATCTTATCTTGTTGTCTCTGTACATTGTTAACAAAAGAATTTTCTTGGTATTTCTTCGATATATAACTACTTTCCTCAGTTATATTTATCTCTTAAACCTTGGAAACTATTTCACCCTAAAAGTGAATCTCAGTCATCCGCTATTTTTGTTTACACTTTGACTTCTAAGAAGCCGTTCTTTAAGCAATGAAATTCAGTAAGAGAGAAAAAGATGAGAAAGTGACATGGAGAAATAAAGCAGTGACCATGGTTACCAATTAAATAATACAAAATACTTTGCGCTACAGTCAAAAGAACTTAAACATTTGATTCTGAGTTGCTGAAAAGTGAAATTGAAGTATCGATTGTTGACTCAAGTACTTCGCTTATCAATATTTCCTTATTCTCTAAATCTGATGCACCAAAAATATTTCTATTTATGAATTTGCTTTCTTGAATGAAAATTTCATATATGGTTCATAGTTATATAGGAGGAGGCTTCAGACATTGCCAATGACAGATCTTTATGGAGATAGCTTGCCGCCCAATGCGCCGAACGGCGCGGAAGGACCTAAGTCTAAGTCTAAGTTATATAGGGGGCGCGGTGGCTGAGTGGTTAAGCGCTTGGGTTCGAATCTTGATGAAGACTGAGACATTTAAATGAGGATTTTAAGGGCACCCCTGAGTCTACCCAGCTCTAATGGGTAACTGACTTGAAATGGGCAAAGTAAAGGCAGTTGGTCGTTGTGCTGACCACGTGACACCCTGCTCCTTAAACGTTGGCCATACAAACAGATGACCTTCACATCACCTTGCCCTAGAGACCGCAAGGTCTGACTGGGAAACATTTCTTACTAGTTATTGAGACTCTTTTTGGCTTGTCCCTTATAAAGAGTTCCAAAATATTTTAATCAGTTCAAGATGACTACAACAATAACACAATTACATCTGTAACAATAACACAATTACAAAGTATAGTAACTGGTAAAACGTTCTAATTTTTAATCTGGAATTATTTAGAAATGAAATGATAGTCACATTATGGTACAGTATAACAGAGGCCCTAATGTACTATGCTGGCTGGCATAAGATGCATGATAGTTATAAGCTTTATTGGAAGTGCCTCTTGACCTAAGGTGTATGATACATTGTAGTTTAGGCTTATTAGTGAATGATGGATATGCCTCAAGTCTAGTAAAGATGCTAAAGGGGAGGCAGTAGATCGAATTTCTTGGATTTAAAAATTAAACAATTTTCAGTCAAAAAGTATTTATTAATTTTAATTATATATAATATCTATTGATTGTATGACGGTCCGTCCGATGAGCAAAAACAATCGACCCCATAAAATTACGCAGAATTATTAATTTTATTTTTGTCACATTAAGTGCCTTGAAAAGGTGTGTAAATGTGTATCCAAACTATTTCCCCCCCATAACTTCCCTTCTCTTAGCACAATGACCTTCCTAAGTCAAACCACATTTGCTACTTGCCAGTTTAACCATCTGGCCAATGGCTGTATTATTCTATCCAAGTGTCATGTCAATCAACCTTGTTGAGTTTATCACTTGCGCCAGACCATCTGAGCTCCTTCCATTTTTCGAAGCGGCACAAAGGTCCCTTCCCTTGGTGTGTGGACCCTGAGCGCACGTCACGCTTGATCTCTGACATAAGACCCCATGGCAAATAAGTGGGAGGGGCTAATCTTGACATGATGTCACATTGTCTATCTTGACGTATCTAGTGATCTATCACAAGCGCTCCTGTCCAATCCCTATTTCCGGCCAAGCGTCACATAAGTCTCAAACTTCTTCAATCAGGAGTAGTCCCTTTCCCAGCGGCTCACGACATTTAGTTTTAACTCATCCATACTTTGTCGCCCCATTTAGCAACATAAAAGTTCTGGTAAGGAGCAAGTCTAAGTAGAGTAACTTAGGTATCATAAGTAGAGTAACTTGTTTATCATAAGTAGAGTAACTTGTTTATCATAAGTAGAGTAACTTAGGTATCATAAGTAGAGTAACTTAGGTATCATAAGTAGAGTAACTTATAATAATACTATTGTCCAATGTCAATACTGCTTTTTTTAAATTGTAAACGAATCATAACAGTACAATTTGAATTAGGTATTCAAGTGAAGCTCAACAGCCTCTCCAACGGTCTAGTAAAACCAAGACTAACATTGCCCGACCAGTTCTTTGTTTATATTGGCCTGCTCTATTTCAACTCAGCATGAAACCGAATGTATTGGATCAACGCAATGCTTGACAAACATTCAACATAAGAAGGATCAATGAAACAAGACTAATTGACCCAATTATTAATGTCTCGTAGAAACAGGAAAACACTAGCTCAAATAGCGCAGGATTATCCCAAGTGTGTGTGAGCAACTGCTTGTGTGGGCGCATTCATGGAGAATGACTGCGTGACTTGTGTGTCTGCTTGTGTGACTGTGTGTGAGAGACTGCATGACGTGTGTATCTGTGTGAGTGACTGCTTCTGTAACTGTATGGCTGGGTGTGACATTGAGGGTCTGTGTGAGTGACTTCTTGTGTGACTGTGTGGGAGAGATTCTGTTTGTAAATGTGTGAGACACTGTCTGAGTTTGACTGTGTGTTTGAAACTATTCATGTGACTGAATGTGATTGTGTGTGTGTTTTGCTATATTCTATTGTGTTTGTATGTATGGCTGGATTTTGAGAATTTGTGTATGCGACTATGCGTGTTTCACTTTGTGTGTGACTGCGAATGGGTCTGCAATACTGTGTAGATTCTGTCCTTGATCTCTGTAGACAATCTTGTTCCAATGTACTTGTCATGAGGTACCAGACGGAACCTCGACGCCATTAAGCAGAGATGCTCAACGTTATTCGGTCGGCGGCCCATGTTAATTTCCGACGCTCATGCCGCGTGCCACATTAACAAAAAGTAAAAAAAACAAAAAAGGAAATAGACAATGAACCATTGTTATTAGAAACCCAAGAATCTAGTTCTTACATTGATTCATGAGTTTCATCAAGCTGTTTTATGTTCTTTCAAAAGAGCCACTATTTCTTTATAAAATAAATATGTTGGCTTATTAGTAGTACCGATCCATTTACCCTAACTTAGGGAAAGATTTGAAGAAGGTTTTTTTTTACACATTGTGCCGACGTTTCGGAGGGCCGGATGTGGCCCGCGGGCTGTATTTTGGCCATCACTACCATAAAAAATTTGGGGCTCTTATTTTATTATCTATTACATTTAAAATTTGTTTGTGTTGTGTGTGTGTGTGTGAAATGTTATTCCAGCCACTCTACATTTCTGCCATTCTAACAATTTTCAGCTGCTGCTGCTAGTTACCTTTCAACACTGAAACTAATCCCATCCAATATTATTAACTTCAACATCCAGAGAAAGACAAGTCTTAGAGACCAAACAGTCAGTGCAATTTTACCATTGAAAAAACAACAACTAATCTTGTCTATGTACTGAATCATGTCTGACGTGTTGTAATGACCTAGGGAATAATTAGATTGTTAGTATAACATTGAAAACATTTTGTTTTGTTCTAAACATACTATTTTCTTCATGTCGGAATAATTTAGCAAAATCAAATAACTTCATGATATTTAGAAGATCAACAATAGTGTTGCATTATGTGAACACAGATGCCAAGTACTTTGAGTAGGTTTAGGGTTCTTACTTAGAATGCATGCAAAGTGTAAACACATAATGGATTGATTATGATTTGCCAATGGTAGAAGTCTAGAAGATACTTGTATATACTTTTCAAAATTGTTAATTTGTAGATCGAAATCAATCCGAGTTATTTGGAATTACTCTAAAACCACCTTTGAATAACAAACAAACGATAACATGAACTAGAACATAGCGATTAGTTATTCACTCTGCAGATGTTGAAGTGTCTGATCAGAAATAGATCATTCTACGTTACTACATTTATTTTTACAAAGCGTATATCAACTCACTTTGTCTGTCTGGTACAAAGCTTATATCAACTCACTTTGTCTGTCTGGTACAAAGCTTATATCAACTCACTTTGTCTGTCTGGTACAAAGCTTATATCAACTCACTTTGTCTGTCTGGTACAAAGCTTATATCAACTCACTTTGTCTGTCTGGTACAAAGCTTATATCAACTCACTTTGTCTGTCTGGTACAAAGCTTATATCAACTCACTTTGTCTGTCTGGTACAAAGCTTATATCAACTCACTTTGTCTGTCTGGTACAAAGCTTATATCAACTCACTTTGTCTGTCTGGTACAAAGCTTATATCAACTCACTTTGTCTGTCTGGTACAAAGCTTATATCAACTCACTTTGTCTGTCTGGTACAAAGCTTATATCAACTCACTTTGTCTGTCTGGTACAAAGCTTATATCAACTCACTTTGTCTGTCTGGTACAAAGCTTATATCAACTCACTTTGTCTGTCTGGTACAAAGCTTATATCAACTCACTTTGTCTGTCTGGTACAAAGCTTATATCAACTCACTTTGTCTGTCTGGTACAAAGCTTATATCAACTCACTTTGTCTGTCTGGTACAAAGCTTATATCAACTCACTTTGTCTGTCTGGTACAAAGCTTATATCAACTCACTTTGTCTGTCTGGTACAAAGCTTATATCAACTCACTTTGTCTGTCTGGTACAAAGCTTATATCAACTCACTTTGTCTGTCTGGTACAAAGCTTATATCAACTCACTTTGTCTGTCTGGTACAAAGCTTATATCAACTCACTTTGTCTGTCTGGTACAAAGCTTATATCAACTCACTTTGTCTGTCTGGTACAAAGCTTATATCAACTCACTTTGTCTGTCTGGTACAAAGCTTATATCAACTCACTTTGTCTGTCTGGTACAAAGCTTATATCAACTCACTTTGTCTGTCTGGTACAAAGCTTATATCAACTCACTTTGTCTGTCTGGTACAAAGCTTATATCAACTCACTTTGTCTGTCTGGTACAAAGCTTATATCAACTCACTTTGTCTGTCTGGTACAAAGCTTATATCAACTCACTTTGTCTGTCTGGTACAAAGCTTATATCAACTCACTTTGTCTGTCTGGTACAAAGCTTATATCAACTCACTTTGTCTGTCTGGTACAAAGCTTATATCAACTCACTTTGTCTGTCTGGTACAAAGCTTATATCAACTAACTTTGTCTGTCTGGTACAAAGCTTATATCAACTCACTTTGTCTGTCTGGTACAAAGCTTATATCAACTCACTTTGTCTGTCTGGTACAAAGCTTATATCAACTCACTTTGTCTGTCTGGTACAAAGCTTATATCAACTCACTTTGTCTGTCTGGTACAAAGCTTATATAAACTCACTTTGTCTGCCTGGTACAAACCTTATATCAACTCACTTTGTCTGTCTGGTACAAAGCTTATATCAACTCACTTTGTCTGCCTGGTACAAAGCTTATATCTACTCACTTTGTCTGTCTGGTACAAAGCTTATATCAACTTACTTTGTCTGTCTGGTACAAAGCTTATATCAACTCACTTTGTCTGTCTGGTACAAAGCTTATATCAACTCACTTTGTCTTGGACAAAACTTATATCAACGCACTTTGTCTGTCTGGCACAAAGCTTATATCAACTCACTCTGTCTGTCTGGTACAAAGCTTATATCAACTCACTTTGTCTTGGACAAAACTTATATCAACGCACTTTGTCTGTCTGGCACAAAGCTTATATCAACTCACTCTGTCTGTCTGGTACAAAGCTTATATCAATTCACTCTGTCTGTCTGATACAAAGCTTATATCAACTCACTTTGTCTGCCTGGTACAAAGCTTATATCTACTCACTTTGTCTGTCTGGTTCAAAGCTTATATCAACTCACTCTGTCTGTCTGGTACAAAGCTTATATCAACTCACTTTGTCTGTCTGGTACAAAGCTTATATCAACTCACTTTGTCTGCCTGGTACAAAGCTTATATCTACTCACTTTGTCTGTCTGGTACAAAGCTTATATCAACTCACTTTGTCTGTCTGGTACAAAGCTTATATCAACTCACTTTGTCTTGGACAAAACTTATATCAACGCACTTTGTCTGTCTGGCACAAAGCTTATATCAACTCACTCTGTCTGTCTGGTATAAAGCTTATTTTAATTCACACTGTCTGTCTGATATAAATCTTATATCAACTTACTCTGTCTGTCTGGTACAAAGATTATATCAACGCACTCTGTCTGTCTGGTTCAAAGCTTATATCAACTCACTCTGTCTGTCTGGTACAAAGCTTATATCAACTCACTCTGTCTGTCTGGTACAAAGCTTATATCAACTCACTCTGTCTGTCTGGTACAAAGATTATATCAACTCACTCTGTCTGTCTGGTACAAAGCTTATATCAACTCACTTTGTCCGTCTGGTACAAAGCTTATATCAACTCACTCTGTCTGTCTAGTACAAATTTTGAACACGTTCTTTCTGCCAATTCCTTTACAAGTTGAAACTTTACACAATCATTCATTGATCCTATCAAAACACGAATCAATCAAAAAATTATTAATTAGTGTAATAAACTAATTTTGTTGATATCGAATAAAGAAAGAAATTGTACAGTAATGACATATATTGCTATAAATGTGGATCTCCTCTCCTTGAATAATCTTTATGGATTTGTTAAAAGTATTTGTGGTACTAATTTTACCGAAAGGCGTATTCTAGCACTATTTCTTAGTACTGATTCTAGCAGAATTCTAGCACTATTTCTACTTTCTAGTACTAATTCTACAATTTCAACCAATTAAAGTGATATGTTGCAGTGAAAATTGTTGATGAGATTCTGGAGAATGATAATTTTGTTTGCATGATACATTTAGCTGCCACCCACTCCTAAAGAATCCAGCTGATTTTTGTTTCTGCTCAGAATTATGTGTCTGAGTTTTCAAAGTGACATAATTTCATAATTAAGAGTTGCAGTTAATGATGTCATTGACGCTATAGTAAGACGTCTGTCTGTTTCCGAATGGAACATGTAACGACTCTTTGGGGAGGAGAGAGGTGGAGATTGTGTTTATGTAGGTCAAACAGAAAGTACATCTTGTGGACATTGTGTTTATGTAGGTCAAACAGAAAGTACATCTTGTGGACATTGTGTTTATGTAGGTCAAACAGAAAGTACATCTTGTGAACATTGTGTTTTCTTTTCTTATTATGTCTTCCTATTCTCTCTTTTCTCTTTTATCCCTCATACTCATTCTTTTTAATTTTTTTTTATCATTGTTATGTTCTCGTTTTACCTCTTTCTTTGCTCTCTCTTTCCTTCTCTCTCTCTCTCTAATTTTCCTGTTATCGCTCAATCTTTTCTGGCTTCCTTTCCTATCGTGTTTTTCTTTACTACATCACAAATTGAAATTTGTATCAAAGTTACTTCCAAAGTCCTAAATCTAAACATTACAAAGTTTTTCTATAAATCATTTTGATGATCGATTCAACTAAAGCGTTAATTCCTCTCGTGAAGCGATCACCACCAAGCAGACATAACAGTTAGTATCAATCATTTTAGTGACTCTGCCAGGGCATCACTTAGAACGGCCAAACGAGAAAAGTCGAAAAAAAAAAAGATTTGATTCTAAAAGGCTTTCAAGCAGTAACTTAATACACCGGAAACAGTCCGTCATGTACTCATCTCGCATAGCCAAGAACGTCATTTCGCCTGATCTTTAGCAGGGGTTCTTAAACCTTTGCTAAATAAAAAAATACCCCTTTTACAATAAGTACCTTTCTTCATAGAACATGTTTTTTTTGGGGAGGGGCATGGCGAAGAACTATTCTTTATATCTATCTATCTATCTATAATCTATCTATCTATATATATATGTATATATATATATATAGAGAGAGAGAGAGAAAGTAATAGATAGATAGATATATAGATATAGATAGATACATATATAGAGAGAGGAAGAGAGAGAGAGAAATCGAGAGAGGGAGATAGATAGATAGATAGTTAGATAGATAGATAGATAGATAGAGAGAGAGAGAGAGAGGGAGACTTAATATTTACACACAGTATTCACAATCACCTCCCTGTACATCCTTAACAGAACAACAAAGAACTTGTTAACAACACATTCCATCTCTGCTGGAGGCCTACTGTCATACAGTTCATTCTAGATAAGTTCAAGGACGGACCCTCATTTCCGTAGATGATAACGAAGAAATTCGGAACATCTGGAGTGTAAGAAGATTTTAATACCCAATTCTAGCCCAAACATTACGACTTTCTTTTAACAAAGAATAGAATGTAATCAGAAAGTAACGTTTTTTAAATTTAAATTCTTGGTAAGATACTTTGCGTTCACATTGGATGACCTTTTACTTGGTTCACTAATTAGCAGTGTACTTAGCATATTCCTCTTGTATTGGGCGTTTGATTGTCAAAAGAGCTAAGCCGCAGGCTCTTCGAGCACTAGGGTGTAAGCCTGCCTGAACAACCGTTCTGCATTGCCATTTCCGATATATCTTACACTCCGGGCGCATGGTCTAGAATGCATGGCCGAAGGCCGAGTTCACCAGACACCTCCACCATTTTCCTATGTTGTACCTAGATAACCATGCAGGACTCTCTATTAGAGTAACGGTCCCTTGAGGAACGGCGCATGGATTATCGACATAGACGTGGGAGCTCTTTTCAACTCCGCACTTCGCAATGGGAATGCGAGACAGGAGTTTTGTTTTGCTATTCATTTAGCCTAATTACTTCCTCAAATGATCGTTTCCACCCGAGTGCCACGTTGAGGCAGAATAGCGAACCCGGGCTAGTATTGGCCTGAATTGGATTCAGAAACAAGTTTACAGTATTGCGTTCAGTTATGTCGGGTGTAGACCTACAGATGTAGAGTTATCGATATTTATTAATGAATTATAGTAGAGAGTACAAAGTTATATAATGTATGCATTGCATATATCGGGCTCTGTTCAAATATCAGTCTATGTAGGCCTATTGGTTATGTGTTCGTTCATTGTCAGTGTCTTTGTGCTTCTGGATTGTGTACAAACAAATTTCTACGGGGAAATAAAGTTGTTGTTTTTTCTCATTAATACACAAAGTTGCACGCGATGAATTTCTTGTCAGCCAATGCTGACATAGAAATAAATAAAACAATAGTTTGTTTTTTTTCGGGGGTGAAATAATTTTGAAAATAAAATGAGTTGTCTTTCTTTTTCAGCCTTTCAGCTCAGGGAACAAACTTTCGTACAATGTGGAAACTAAAATAGAAATTTGCAAGGGAAATTACTCTCGATGGCAAGAGCATAAAATGATCATGTGGAAAGAATGAAACATGAACTCGACAACCAATAAGGAAACAAGGGAAAGAAGCAAGTTTTTTTTTAACAGATCGATAAACAAAACGCTGCTATCGAGATGCTTCAAGAGAAAGTGCAGCGAGCAATTAGAAGTAGTGTATAAAATATGTGCAAATGATGATAATAATGGAAATAATGACCGTCATTATGAAGATACAACGGTCACCGAGAAAAACTAGACAATTAAAATACGTAGAGAGAATATACCAAGGTTTGGGGTTTAGGACATTTTTAGAAAGAATAGAAGACAAGAAAGGTAGTCCACAATTCACAAAGGGATAAAACCCAAAACAAAAAAAATGTGAACAGAGAATGTGAGTCTCGGAGATAGAGAGAAAAGAGAGATGTAGGACACTATGAAACAAATACTATACTTCAATATAAAAGAATAATTTCGTCTTTTTTAGCAGAAGTTTATATTGTTGTTTATTTTCCCTCTTTATTCCGCCAGTAGCATTGTGTTTACATTTTAGAATATATCAAAGTGTATTCCATTCAAAGTAACTAGGGTTTAGAGATTTGAAGGAATCAACCTTCAGACGAACAGTTTTCTTCCTAAAGTTTTGGTTAGGTATATAATACTTGGACTTTGAACTCTACTTTAAAGCTATAATCTAATGTTGAATATCTTCAAAAAAAGAGTCCCCGAAATTATTATCATTTTGTTTCTGTTGTCCGTATGTTATTCGTGAGTTCAGAGTGTAATCCCTAAAGGACACAAGTCCAGGAGAAAATTAAAAAAAAAATAGGCAGACATTTGAGAGGATGCTCAAATAGCATTTAAGATTGATGGTTTCTTTCATTACCGTCAAGTGCTATATACTTGGTTCCATGTGACACCCAATCAGGAGTCTTTTTGTTTTTTGTTTCCTTATATCCCTATCCATTTACATTTCTATTCACTGGTAAACTTTCAGATTCTAATTAGGGGCAAGGAAACTTTGGAGGGATTGAGTAAATAGTTCATCGGGATATTGTCATCCAGGGGGCTGAGAGTCTTTGATCCGTTGTTAAGTGCCTCCTCGTCTGTCTGGTAGGGGCCGAGCGGCAAAGCGCTTGACCCCAGAACCGAGGGGCCCGGGTTCGAATGCTGGTGAAGCCTGTGATATTGAATTTCAGTATTCTTAGGATTCGCCTGTGTCCACTCAACTCTAATGGGTACCTGGCATCAGTGGCGTAGCTATGGTGGGGGGAGGAGGGGGGAATTTGAAGATTCCCCCGGGTCCCCACGAGGGGGGCCCCCAAATGAGTGTCAGAAATTTGTTTTTTTAAATAAATTAAATAATACGTCACTGTCATGTAATCTTACTTTTCACGTTGTTATATAAGTTAGTGACCCTGTTGCACGTATTCCACACAGAGTATTAACTCTTTCCGTGCGGGGTCACTCTCAATTTCAAGGAGTAATTTCCATAGCGCTGACTAGAGCCGTGTTACTCTCAGGAAGTAACTTGGTATATAGTGTAGTTTATTTCATCATCCTTATCATTTAATAAGAAACCTGATAAGAGCACTGAAAACAAAGGAGACCTTGAACATGTCAAAGTAAAGTATCACTATTCAGATGATTCATACAAAGATGCAGCAGTCGAAGAACTGAAAATGTCTTTTGATGAATGTAGTAGTACTGCAGAGACTCCAGGGGAATACCTTTCTACCACAGTCAGAGAAAACATCTGAAGTAAGTGATACTGATGATGAGTCAAGTGATGGTCTTCCTAAATCACTTTCTCAAGAAGTGGAAGAAGCTGTCATTAAGTACAAAGACTTCGGATATATCCAGCCTGAAATTTTATCTGAGGAACTGCGAGCAAAGATTGTGTTAAAGGGTAGCTTATTTTTCCAAAACAAAGATGAACGGTATTTGTTTCCAGTAGAGTTTACCCAAAATAAATCACGAAGTTTGACATCATCATGGTTCACTAGAAAGCTTCCAAAAGGAGAAATTGACAATCGATCTTGGTTCCTCTTCTCTCCACACTTGGGAAATCTATTTTGTTTTGTATGTGTACTGTTTTCTGAGGCATCAGAAAAGATATCTAGGGCATTGAGTAAACCAGGAGTTAGTTTCACCAAATGGAAGAAACCAGAGAGACTGAATGAACATAAAGAATGAGTCCACCACAGTACACGTTTTTTTGAAGTGGAAGTTAGAAAAGGAAAAGCTTAAAGCAGAACCAGATGAATTGTCACATATGTTTCATGCGCAAATTTTGAAGAAATATTTTGAAACGTGTAGTAGCAGCTATTATGTACTTAGCAAAAACAAACTCAAGCTTACGTGGTCACAACGAAAAACTGAATTTACCCAATCCTGGAAACTTCCAAGCATCTTTGAAATTTCTTGCAGAATTTGTTGAAGTTACGAAACGCCACTTACATAGAATCGAATATGGGAAGACACATTATTTGCCACCAGAAATTCAAAATGAGTTCATTAACTTGATGGGCAATAAAGTTAGGGAATCAAATGTCGTGAAAGTCAAGCAAGTTTGTTACATTTCTCTAATGCTTGCTTCCACCCCCAGATGTTTCTCACCAAGAACAGGTCTCTCTAATAGTTCGTTACTTGGATGTCGAACTAAAAGAGTCATTCATTGGTGACTTTGAAATTTTGAAACCTAATGGACAATATTATGAAAATACTTGCTCTGAAAATTCTTAAAGACATTGGACTGGACAGTGCAGATCCACAATGAGTGGCCGTCTGTCTGGCTTGTAAAAACGTCTCTTAGACATAAATCCAAAGGCAACTTTTCTAAATTGTGATAATCTGCTGAGATCCAGCAATTGTCACCTTTTTTATGGAACTGTACATGAATTGTTCAACCATTTTTCCAATTGCAGGAAATGGGCCAAACTGAAAGAAGCTGGAGCCTGAAGTTTAAAAAAAGGAGAGTAATACAAGGTGGCCCGCAAGAGAAGAAGCTACGTCGGCAGTTTCCTTAAATCTCGACAAAATCATCAAGCTGTTGGAGAAACTTTCTGAATCAACAATTTAAAGAATGGACACTAGAAGCAGTGCACAGAATCTTCTTCATGCAATGGAAAATTATGAATTTTTTGCTTATCTGGACCTCTGGTCAAATCTCATGTGCCCAATTAAAATAGTTCAGAAAGAAACTACAAACGTCGGACTGCACATACGGGAAGCTGGTAAAGAAATTAAAACCTTTTTATGCTTTCTGCTAAAATGATGAGAAACGGGCGAAACTAATCAGCCTATCCATCGAAAAAGCAAAAGAAGATAGTGAATGTAATGCATTTCCTGTAATCAAAATAACTAGAAGAAAGAAAAGACTTGATGTGGAGTTGAGTTCTGATGTAGGACTGTCAATAGAACTGCAATTCAAACGTGTTGCGACAGAAGTGCTGGACAGACTTCATGTGGAGATGAACGATTCCAATGGCTGGATAACAGTGTAGACACCTTTGGGTTTCTTCTTGAACCAAGACACTTCTTGGAGTCTATAAATGATGACACGCTGATGAAAAACTTATTTTTTTCCTGTTTGATAAAATGCAGGTAAATCGCTTGTTGAAAGTAATTGATGCACGAGCACTTTTCACCAACAAACCAGTGCCACAATCACAAATTGATATATTGAGGAAGCTGGCTTCATATGGTAATGATGTGTGCTCAAACCTTGCAATACTGCT
This sequence comes from Biomphalaria pfeifferi, assembly GCA_030265305.1. Lineage (NCBI taxonomy): Eukaryota > Metazoa > Mollusca > Gastropoda > Planorbidae > Biomphalaria > Biomphalaria pfeifferi. The sequence goes on along the minus strand of JASAOG010000020.1, from coordinate 2,235,083 downwards.
AATTCAAGCCACTTCCATTGCGTCATGTGAGAGATCATTTTCAAAGCACAAGTTAATCAAAAACTATCTCAGGAGCACAATGACGCAAGAAAGGCTTAGCATGGCTTTAATGTCATTATTGACAGTATTGATGTAGATGATGCTATATATGCCTTTGCTGCACAGAAAGCACGACGTGAAGCGATATGAATTGAGATTTGTCAATTGTGCATTATTTCGCCAATAAACAACGGTATTATTCATTAAAAGATTCTTAATGATTATTTCTTGTTAATTTTACTGCTATACTGTACCGACTATAATGTAGGCGTATATATTTATTTAGTACATTATCTCATGTCATGATGTTGAATGTCAAAATGCAAGGGGCCCCCAAAGAGGTCAGTCCCCTCGGGCCCCCAAATCCCTAGCTACGCCTCTGTGTAGACCGGTGCGGGCCGCCCCCTCGCCCCCCCCCCCCCCCCAATGACGCCACTGCTTCAAGATACCTACTTCTTCCCAACAATTTCGATTAATATATTGGAGAAGACGTAGTAAGAAATATATATAAATATATAAATATACCGTATCGATGATTTGATGGTATATATTCAACTTGCTGGGAGGGGCCGGAAAGCAAAACTTTTTATTTGCATACGTTTCTTTTTAAGTATTGATTTTGTCTGAGTTGAACTTTATTTCTTGTTTATGTCGGGCCTATACAAGCTAGAGAGGGTTAACATTGAGACGGCTTGTGCACAAAGTCAAGGAGATCAATATTTCTTACCTATTAGCAACGACATTTAAAAGCAGTAATCAGCTTATTTGAAGATATTTTGTTCCTCTCTTTATCTCTGGATGTTCTGCGTGAGGCCGATATTTTCTTTTTGATCATAGATTTCTTTTTATAAGATTTAACATTAAGAGCTTCATTTTAAAAGAAATACTTTTCAAAAGTGACATTAATTACCTGGCATTATGTAGGCCTTTTTTTGATAAAAAAATAATTATAATAGACTTTGTTGGAAATGAACAGAAGATCAGATTTCTAGCTAGTTCCAAATATACTTGAGTGTGAGTGTTCATGTGTGTGAGTGTTCATATGTCTGAGTGTTCATGTTTGTGAGTGTTTGTTAAAGAAAACAGATCAAATGCCCCAAGGCTAAGAAATTCTCTTGTATTCTATATCAATGCGATGAGACATTAAATGTGGCTTAGACAAAATGTCTCTTCCTGATCTACACTAGTGGAGAAATGAAAGGGAGAGAAATCAGATGCTGAGGTCATTTTGAATGGGAGAAATACAATCTTTTTTTTTTATTTGCATCCTCTGGAGTCTTTTTTTTCTCTCTTTTTCGTTCACTCTTTGTATCTCTCTTTGTCTCTCTCTAAATCGCTCTATATATCTTTCTCTCTTTCTTTCTCTCTTTCTCTCTCTCTCTCTCTGCACTTTCTATCCTTTTCACTCTTACGCTTGTTCTTTCTCTCTCTCTCTTTCACTTCTGACATTCGTTTTCTTTCTTTTTTTCTCTTTCTACCTTTCTTTTTCTTTTTATCTCTACATCTTTTTTTGTCTGTTTTTTTTCTCTCCTTCTTTCTGCCTGTATAAGCAAACAGTGGCAGTGCTTGGGTTACTCTCTCCACATACATACTCTGCACACATCAACAACTGCTTGCCTCTGCTTGCAAAGTTCTCGAGACTCGCTGGCTATTTTATTTTTTCAAACTTTTCAATAAAAAAAAAAAGAGATGTGTAAATCTAGTTGTCTTAAAGTAATATTAAATATACTTTACCACTTGTTTTTCAGATTCACATGATATAAGAAATGCACTTTGTTGTCAATTGTTCAATTAGATGCCTAGATCAGTGCTCCTCATCCTTTTTTTTTTTTTTGAGTATTAAACACTATTTAGATCAATATTGCTGTCTACATTCGCTCATGTGCTCATTACTTTAATCTTTTATTATAAGAATGTCTCATAAGTACTTTTTTTTCTTTAATTTTAGAGACGCAATTTTTCGAATGGCCTATCACCTCACGTGGACACCAGTTTGAGAAACATCGCTTCAGAAAATGTATTGATGCAACTTTAATAAAACCGAACCGTGACATTGTTTGTGAATCATTCTAGTAAAAACTAACTAACACAGAGTAATGTTTCAAATGAAAGGGAGACATTATATCACTTGTGATGCGATTAATCACTTTGGTTAATTTAGATTTTAGAGCAATCTATTTTATCAGCGCAAAAAATAAACTAATTAGATAACAAAAAACGTAATAATAGACTTGTGACATTTGAATTCAACAGCCACAGAAGATTAATTGCAGCAGGTGCTGCTTGTTCATCTTTATTAAGCTAGGTAGAAGCTATTTATTAAGCTAGGTGGAAGCTATTTATTAAGCTAGGTGGAAGCTATTTATTAAGCTAGGTGGAAGCTATATAACCGAGGTCTAAATGATTTTAATGGTTGAAACACTTTTGGTTCATGGGGAAGAACTTTACAGGTTCTGTGTAGGATCTAGAAGTTAATGGATGTAAGGCTGCCACTTGGTCTTACTAGCAAGCACTTTCTGTCTCCAAGCTGTTGGATCTTGGGCAATGTCCTATCACCTACTTTCTTTAATAGCCGTAGTCCTTATGTCCTGTTTGAGGTTACCTCTGTATGTTAATCTTTCACGTCTCGAAGGTTTGGTTCCCTCACCAACATCAGCATAGAGCAGTGATGGGCAAACTACGGCCCGCGGGCCAAGTCCAGCCCTCAAAGAAGCTTTATCCGACCCGCCACATGTATTGCAATAATAATTTAAAATAACAAATTCCTACGTAATGGGAAAATTCAAGTTTTGAATATGTGTTAAAACATTGAAGTAAAATAGATACAAACAAGTCTGTCTCATTCGCAATGAAACCATGTCGTTCATAAGCACAATATCCTGGTGACCCGACAAGAAAGCGCGGAAAAAATAGCACCGACTAAATTGCGAGGGCAAAATTTCCAGACAAAAATGCGCAAGACAAAATATTTTCTTCAACTTATCTTATAAATTACCGACGTTCGTTCTTATCAGAAGATAATTTAGTCCTATCTTTAGGAGGCTATAACTACCATAATAAGAGAGTATTACACAACAATATCTAATTTTGTTATTACGAAACTTAGTTATTAAATTAGGGACTTCATAAAAAGAAAAATGTTTAGTTTCCAGAAGCTGAGTCTAGTAAAGGTACTTCTTGTGTTACTCACACACAGGCACTCACTAGCCTTCACACCTCCAGCTTTGTCTACAAAAAATGTCCGCTAGTACTTTGACGTCACTATTCTCCACACACACACACACAGACAGTCCCAAAACTTCAGAAGTGTGACGTGAAGCCAATGTACTGAGCTAAATATAGATGTTTTGACGCGTGCTGTCATGTCCAGAAAACGCTCTGGTCTTATTGCACTCAATCATTTGAAATCTCGTCTCCTGCTTGGGTTAGACTTAGAAATATTTTGGTTATAGACTACTCCCTCAAAAAGTCAATATAATTGAAAAAAAAATGTTTTGTATTCTTTCAACTAATATTACGAATAAAATGAAGTTATTACTCACCCATGAAGAGCAAATGGAAATATAATAAATTGATTTATTTTAGGACACAATGTTTTCAATCCCAATATGCACAGTTCAATTGCGTGTGTGGAATTACTTGAAATGCAAACATTTGTTTAATGTAAGAGACACGTTACTTGAGGCTCACGCCCAAATTGTAGCATCAGTCTCTGTTTTTGTCCTTGAATTTGAAATTAAAACTATACAAAACAAAAAAAAAAGTCTCACTAGCTCAAACATGCTCTAAAGTTTCTTAACATTATTTTTTTAATTCTTCGAATTGCATTTTTTTTTCCAGCTAGAATTTGATCAACATTTTTATACTGAAAAAAAACAAAGCACACACTAAAAAATGCATTATTAAAAATTTTTTTTTTATAGGAGCACTAAAAGGGGGCACGGTGGCTGAGTGGTTAAGCGATCGGCTTCCGAACCTAGGGTCTTGGGTTCAAATCTCGGTGAAGGCAGGGATTTTGAATTTCTGGATTTTTAGGGTGCCCTGAGTCCACCCAACTCTAATGGGTACCTAACTTTAGTTGGGAAAAATAAAGGCAGTTGGTCGCTGTGCTGTCCACATAACACCCTGCTTGTTAATCGTTGGCCATAGAAACAGATGACCTTAACATCATCTGCCCCATAGATTGCAAAGGAAACTTTACTTTATTTTTTACAAAGCATTAAAATAATGGTTGAAATATTATTGTGAACCACTTAAACCAGAAAAAAACACAGAAAAATACCTTGATAATTTTTTTTGCATTGAAATGTGCATTGGCCATAGCTAGGGTTTGTAAGATTTTGTTTTTAGATTCAAAAGTTACTGTCATCAACAAGTCTTTGTATACATTCATGCCAAATAAAAAAAATCTCATAGAAAATTATTTTATTTGATTTACATAGAGTATTGTTTCAAGTAATCATCAATAATTTACAGTTTATAATGCTAACTATTAATTGAAAAATACAATAGTCATTCAACAATCTGTGAAATTTTGGAATCAGATTAAACAGAAAAATTGTGATCTTCTGTTTTAAGAATTTATATAGAACACAATCTCTGGACTTCTGACAAACATCCTAAAGGTGTTCAAATTTTTTAAATTTTCAATGAAATCTGAATAAACAAGGCTGCTGTCTCAACACTTCTTCTACTTGTTAGTTACAATTTAAAAGGGAAATGATCAGCATGTGTTCTAGAGCTCATTGTCTCATGGTGTGATGTAAAGACTACACAAATTAAGGGAAAACCCTCTTTAAGCTTAGTTATTTTTAACAAACAGATATAGATCTAAACATCTTGATTTGTGAGAAACTAATACTTTTTTAAAGCCCATATAAATAAATAACAATAACAAAAGAACAAAAAAAAAACAAGAAAACTTTATCATCAGACTAGACAAAAAAAGGTTTTTGATAACAAGCTATACATTTATAGGTCTGTTACTATCAATTGTATAAAGTCCCTTGTCTGTGGGAAATAAATAAAAATATTGCTTTAAAGTAATAAAATTAAGAATCACTTTAAAATATTTTAGAAATAAACAAACAATATTTTAAAATATGTATGAAAGACATTAGTACCAGTGGAACTGAAATTTGTCAGCAAATAAAAACAAAGTCTTGGATTTGTCGTCACCATGGCAATAAAATAATTACAAATGGGAAAATGAGCATTCATTCAAACCCTAACACTAGCAATAGTGTACATTCATTCCAATCCTAACACTAGCAATAGACTTGAGTGTGACTTGACTCATTCAGACTTGATCTTCAAAAAAAAAAAAACAGTTCATAAACATTTGATTATTTTAATATATCCAACAAATAGTGTTTGAACTACATTTGACTGTCATTCAATAATCCAATGAAATGATAAAGTAATCAAGTCATCTCCTCAAGTAAGCTGCTGTATAACAGACTAAGACAGTAGTGAATACAGTAAGCAGTATGTGAATTCACTTTACTGAAATATAAAATAGTCTCTCACTGATGAAGAATACTTCAAATAACTCAAACAACCCAAGCTCTAAGTCTAGTACGCCAAAAAAAGTTGCAGTTTCACATTTTCCAACTTTTCAAAATTATGTGTTGGTAAATCATGGTGTGTACAATAAAATTGTGATTTATTTGGGAGAGATATATTTAGAAATTTATTAGCAAAGGGACATTATAATAGTTTTTCTTCAAAAGTGGACAACTGGGCATTATTTCTTAAGTGGTCTTCAATAGTAGCCAATGCTCTCTATTTTGTATTGGTGGACACACACTTTCTACAGACATCTTTCATAACTTATCCATAGCACAGAATAAAGTCTCAATTGCTTCTTGGTCTTTCCGACTTCTCAATGATTCATACGCAGTCATTCCCATCATCCTGCGGGAGGTCTGGACTAGGAAGTATGTTTATCTTCAACACGGGAGGAACATCCAAAACATGTACAAACATTTTACATCAAACATTTGACAAACCAAAGGTCACTAAGTTAGGTGATAGAGAGCTGACCAATCACTGAGACCAGTGATTATGGTTGAACTGGTAGAGTATAACAAGATGAACGCTTGGACATTAGATACTGTGTCTGAATGACATGAAGCAGCTAAACTGCCATATGTAAAACAATGTATATATATATATCAACTGGCTCTCACTATTAGTTTACAAGTTTCATTTTCCCTATACATAAACTTAATGGAAACGCACATTATGAGGAATCTCAGTGTGTTAAACATTAAGTTGAGATGGTGGCTGAACAGTTGCTGAAACGAAGTCTTGAACTTAAGAATCCTTTGTGGACTACAATATTTCATTCAGAATCTAAAAAGATTATAAATGCCAGTCAGCTCTATTAAGTACCTAAAATGCATTGGTAACAGTGATTTACAATGCTTGCATCAAAAAATCATAGATAATAGATAACTGCATAATCTATATATGTATTCATGTGTTAATCCTCAATAACCTTTGGCAAAAGCAAGAGGTCAGGTTTTCATCATCTGCCACAAGAAATGGAAATCTCAATGGAAACTAAGTGTAAATGTTAAATATCACAATTTCAGCACATAGCACACCATAGAAAGAACACATTCTGTGAAAATATCAATTAAAGATATAGTTAACTGCAGGAGCGGACTGGGTGTCTAAATCGGCCCAGGCATTTCTATACCATACAGCCCATAAATTGTATGTAATATGAAGAAAATCATATTCTGTCCTCAAAATCATTGTTAAGGCCTTACGTTGCTTTTTAATCGCAAAGTGTGTAGGTCCTAAAAAGGATGAAGCCTACTAGTATCTGTCTATGGATGTAGACCATTACATTTTTTCGGAAAATGTGTTTGATTTAATTAGTAGGCCCTAGTAGAGTCTGTAAAATGTAATTTCTTTAAATACTTCGCTCTGTGGGGCCCTGTTATAAGGAATACTATAAAACCTTTAACATAGTGGCATCCCTGCGGCCCTTATCTTATAAAATACAGACATGATTTCAAAAAAAAAAAAAGATGCTTACTGTGGTCTTACCGGCCCACCGGGCATTTGCCCGAATGCCCATATAGCCAGTCCACCCCTGGTTAACTGGCAGTTCTCAAGATTATTTCAGCCTAGCCATGGGCCCTCATTCCTTTTGACCATATTTTGTTTTGTGTTATTGTCACATCATACAGTCTAACTAAATGTCACATTACACAGTGAAACTAAATGCCACATTACACAAACAAAATGTCATATCACAAAGTCAAACTAAATGTCACACCACAAAAACTAAATGTCACATCACACAAACAATATGTCACATCACACAGTCAAAAAAAATGTCACATCACACAATAAACTAAATGTCACACCATACAATAAAATTGAATGTTACATCACACACATAAAATGTCACATCACAGTCAAAATGCCACATCACACAAACAAACTGTCAAATGACACAAAAAAATAGTCATATCACAGTAAAACGAAATGTCACATCTGTCAGAAACTAAATGCCACATCACATAGTCATACACATTAAATCTTTTGCTTCCCAAAATCATAATCCTGACTGACAGCTTGAAGTCAACGTTAACCCATAGCAACATATATATAATAATATCTAAATGTTAAAATATATAGAGAGAGACAGAGAGAGAAACACACATATAGAAACATTAATTATGTTACTAACTAATTTACATTTTGGCTTCAAAAGTCTGGAATGACTATTACATAGTTATTTTGCAACGTAATGTTTTAAAACTATGTCTACTATACAGTAACATGAAGTAAATAAATCAATAAGTAATGTAACAAATAAATATGGCTTTTTCATTACATAACAGCAAGTAAAACAATATAAAAAGTTCAGGAATAATTTAAGAAAGAGAAAGAACAAATTTGCTTTAAATTTAAAAGTAGATAAAAAAACATTTAGGAAACTAGAAAATTGCATAATAATTGCAAAGTATTATTATGTGAAACAAAAGTAAATATAAAAAAATATTTAAAAACAAAAGCTTATTTAGTACAGTATTTAAAATTGTCTAAGCTTTTGACTGGCTATCTTATCTTATATGATACAGACGTTGCTTCAAAAAAGAAGATGATTACATCTTATGCATTATGCATTTAGTCACGCATATTAACCAATGACTTAAATTCTGCCAAGTCACTGGTTTTCCCGGCTAGCTCAGGCAACCCATTCCATATTCTAATAGCGCTAGGGAAGAAGGAGCATTTGTACAAATTTGTCCTAGCATATGGATCGAGAATTGTGCCTTTATCTTTGTGTCTTTCTGACTAACCAGACCACAACTTAAATCTGTTACCCTGAAATCCTTAAATTGGTGAGTTGACTAAAGATGTGTTTTGGAAAGGATTAAATATATAGACTCTGTACAACTGGCTTATTACTACATAACTACCCTAAAGACAACCTTTCAAAAAAATAATAGTTGCATAGTTATATGGATGTAGTATTGAAAGTTTTTAAATTCTTTTATTTGTTTCATTATAATTTTACCCACATGGCTTAAGGATAGCAAAGAAGAATTCTTGCAATTAATAACTTGTTGAATATCTCGAAATATTCAAAACAATGTTGCTGTTTTAAATAATAAGAGTTTGTAAGCAATTATTCTAGCCAATGCATTAATAAAGAACAAGTTAAAGTACATTACTATTCAAATTTGATCGGACACAATTTTTTTCCTAAGACATAAGTAAAGTACTATTTCTCAACCCTTAGCCTAGCCATAGTAAAATAATTTCACAATAGCAGAGTAGCTTAATAGTTATAAATCTGTCTTATTGTGGTAACTCTTTCAATGTGGCATTAGCTTTAGGGAGTAGCTTATGTAGCACAGATAAGTGTTGCATTACTCTAAGTAACTAACACTGAGTATGGCATTTGTCTCAATATCTAAATGTTAAAATTTATATGTTTCTCTTTTTGTTTTTCAATTATCTTTTCTAATCTTTTTTATTTACATTGTTCTTCATTTACATACATAAATTGGATACATTTTTTCAATCAGTGTCATAGGATCTCAGGAAAACTGAATACATATTTGTACTTTTGTGTTTCTCTTGTGAGATTTAAAGTAGTAAACCTATGTTTAGTTTTATGATTGTACAATAAATAATGGGATTAGGAAAAATTATGATGTTTTGTAAATGTTTTTTTTTCAATACTCAGTTTAAGTTGTATTAAAAATTTATTTTTCTTAAATATTTTTAATCTATTTATCTTTGTTAGCTTATTTTTTTCCCTGTAAAATCAAATCAAATATGTTACATTAAATATTTAAAAAGCTATGCTACTTTTAGTAACTCCATCCACTTGTCCCATAAAAAATGATTCAAAAAAAGCAAAAGTAATTTAACCTCAACATTTGTCAATAGTCATAACTTTCTTTGTTCAATGGCATCCAAAATAAATAATTTGATATATAATAAAAATAATGTATTGTTAAAATATATCTGCAGTATTTTTTGCACAATATATTGATTAGTTCGTAAAAAAAAAAATACTTATTGCCAGATAGGACACAAACTAAAGTGACTTATGTAAGAAAAGAGTTTTAGGCTCGCAACAAAGCTCTATCCTCTGCTAGACTGTTTACTGAATGGTAACTGGAGCCTGCTAAACTTCTCTGAATTGATCCATAGGGTGTGGAATGAGCTGATCGTGAATTTGGAACTTGGATGTTGGCATTGTTGGAGTTGGAGCTGTAGTTACGGAAAGATGAACTGTGGGCTGGGCTTCTGGTGCGTGAGGTTGAGGGAGAAACAACACTGACTGATGAGGCTGTAGTTGGCACAAGGCGTTTAAATGATAAAACACAAAGCACCTAGAAAAAGAATATAAGCAATACATAGCTTTTAATTGACTGCATCTTTTATTTGATGACAATAAAATTAGAAATAAAAGGGATATATAGTTGAGTGGCACCTGTCTACTTCTCATGGGGCTTAAAGCTTAAATCTAGACTCAAGCTGAGCTGTGTTGGCTGAGTGCTGAAAGGCAACACGGAAACCATCTCCCGGATACACATCACATGCCCATTGGACCCTGAGCATGCTACAGAATGATAGTTGCATTAAATAAAAGAATTTTTTTTATTATAATAATTTAATTTCTTTTTAGATAAGAAAATGGTCAATAGAATGGTTACTAATAAGACAAACAAATGTTTCCAACTGAATGATTGCCTAGTCTAAATAAGGGGGTGCAGAGGCTGAGTGATTAAGTGATTGGCTTCCAAACTTGAGGCCCTAGGTTCCAATCTTGGTAAAGAAGGATTTTGAATTTTGGGATTTTAGGGCACCCTCTGAGTCCACCCAACTCTAATGGGTACCTGGCTTTAGTTGGAGAAAGTAAAGGCAGTTGGTAATTGTGCTGATCAAATGACACATGGCTCGTTAACCATAGGCCAAAGAAACAAATGACTTTAGCATCATTTGCCCTATAGATTGCAAGGTGTGAAAGAGGAACTAGTCTAAACAGTGCTTCACAAGGCTCAGAAGGTTTTTATCTTATCTTATAAATTACAGACACTCCTTAAAAAGAGAAGATAATTACGTTCAACATGTGTTAATCTTGTCATGCTAAGTAATTGGTTTTTCTTGCTGATTCAGGCTCCATGCTCTAATGGCACTAGAGAAAGTTTACAATAAAATGTAGCCCTCAGCTCTGCTTGTGAAGCAAGGACTTCAGATAAAGATACTGAAGCTAAGAAGATGTTTCAGAGAAGAAGTTTAAAATCACATAGAATCAAAGACAGCATCTGAAGGTCAATCAGGTTTTACAATAACCTGCTGACTAGTATCAAATAATGCAGCCAAAAATAAGAAAGCATCACTTTTCACTTGTAACCCAGATGACAACTTAATTTATACATGGCCTATACGAACATAACACATCAGTTCACTACACATGTATAATATTGAAGATAAGTGAAAGAACAAGCTAATAGCTATTTAATAAACAACTTATTAGCCTACGCTTATTTAAAAAAATTATCCTCAAATAATTGAGCCCATCTAACAATGGTTAATAGAAAACCAGAAGTCAGTGAATGTTATAAACTTTATCTCACCAATGACAGAGCCTGAAGTGCTACCAATACACCAAGTAAAACATAAGGTTGATTGACTGCTGAGGAGCCCCACAGTGGAGCTATAATAGTACCTAAACCTACTACACCTCGACGCAAACCTTGGCTCAAACCTATAAAACAAAAAATGGTGTTGATAATTTTCATAATAAACCAAATTTCTCAAAATGTATATATTGATAAGTTATTTGAATAACCAATTATTAAACATAAACATTTAAGATAAAAAAAGAAAATGAAAAGGTCAAATTAACTATGCCATAATGATGAATAAAAAAAATAAAGCTTTTCGTCTTTATTCCTACCAGCAGTTTCTTTCCGTGTTAGTTTAGAATACAAGGAAGTTGAGCAAACTAGAAGAAAGGGAAGGCTTAGGATATCCAGAAAAACAGCAATGGTGAAGTAAGGCAAATTTTGTATCAAATTATCTGAAAAAAAAGTTTCAAAGAATCGTTTCAAACAGAGGTCAAATGCTTCATCTCTATATATATATTGGTAACTTAAGTATAGAAATATAACAACATACACAATCTTGAGGGAAACTTTCACAGAACATCAAAAAAATAAGTAAGATATCAATTAATATATACCGAGAAAAAAAATAAATCAAAAGTCAAGCATTTCAAAGTACAATAATGTTATTGAAAAATAAAATTTGATATTAAAAAGTTAATCAACAAAAGAATCAAGTGTGAATGAATATCTATGGAATTATTGCTATTATATACACACGCACAAACTGTAAACTATGAAAATATTGATTTTTATCATTGATTTTTATCAAACAATAAGAAATTAACATACTCTTAACTATAAATCAAATATTATGCAAATTTTCACGACTCTCAAAGCAAAATCACATAGCTCAAAAGCTATGAAGATGGGGCATCTGTAAACGTTTTCTAGAAATGTGTAGGTTCCTGAAAACAGTAAGGCCAGGAGTTGGACTGGTTATCAGAGACTATTTGAGACGCACATTGAAAGCATTGTAATGGTAGCTCTAAATTGATACACAATTAATTAGTAAAAGTGTCTGGTAGTTGTATCAACTACACAAGACCTTAATGAAGAAAAGACAAGGAGATATTTATGTTGCAAACTGGAACTTAAGTTTGGACTAAATCTTTACTTACGAGGAGGAGCACTGGGCAGGTACCACAGCAGCCAGATGTTTGAAGCAAGAATCATGATGGCACCAAACATCATCATAACACGATCAGATAAACAGCGACTCAGCCGGGACATAATTAAAAATACTATAATAATCTGAAAAAGTCAAATGTACTAGAAGAATTTAAAACAGTAGCTCTTCTGCATTTTTAGCAAGAATTTTGTCTTGAAGAAAAAAAAAAGCAACAAATACTGTGTTATTATAAATATTCTTCAAAAGATAAATAATTGTATCAAAACTTCAACTTTGAGAATGTACTGCTGCAGAAATAGATTCTTGAATTAGCTCTACAAAATCTTATTTATCACTTGAGCTATAATTTGTTTCAAAAACAACCATTTTTTAATTAGCACATGACTTTCAACTCAAGCAGAAATGGTGATCTACCAATAAAAAAAATACTATCCCACCTCTTTGGTCATAAATTAAACTGTTCTTTTTTTTTTTCTTCAGTTTTAACTACTAAGAAAGAAAAAAAAAAAAAGACTAACCTCAACACCACAGGCACAGTATAAAAGACTATTTTCTAATTCATCAAAGTTTAAGTATTTTAGTGTCAAAGGTAGCACCATAGTCTGAAATAAAGATGCAGTTTCAATTTTGTTTTTAATTCAACTCAATCCAAAAAAAATAAATAAAAAAAGCAAAACACTACAACATTGTCAAGACTGAGTGATTGAAGTCACATGGCATAAGTTTAGACTGGAGAGTTTATACTTTAGAGAAGGTATAATTATCTAATCTTAATTTATAGACTACAGATGCTACTTCTAAAAAGAAGATAATTATGTCCTACGCATTTCATGTACTAGCTGTGCATGTTGGTCAGTGACTTAAACTCTGCTAAGTCATTGGTTTTCCTGGCTGATTCAGGCAACCCATTCCATTCTCTAATGGCACTAGGGAAGAAGGAGCACTTATACAAATTTGACCTAGCATATGGAATGAGAAATGTGCCATTACCTTTGTTTCTAATATTTGTAAATTATGATTCAGTGTTTTATAAGTAAAAAAAAAAGTTTCCCTTTCAGACCTTGGGATCTATAGGGCAGGTGATGTATAAGTCATCTGTTTCTGTGGCCCATGGTTAACGAGGGTGCCATGTGGCCTTTAATTTTCCTTAGTAATTTCAGGTACCCATAAGAGCTGGGTGGACTCAGAAGTTCCAAAATATCCTGAAATTAACAAGATTACAAAATGAGTTTGTGTTTCGCACAAACTCAGAGGCGGCCTCCAATGTCCTCCAACGGATCTGCATTTATCGGACAGTTAAGCAGTGAATCTGTTACCTTCCGTCTCAAAATTCAAACTTTCTCCAGTCATAATTATAGTAATATACAGGATGCAAAAGAAAAGTAATAGCATTAATGTACATTTAAGTTTAAACATTTTCTAGCATTTCTTTATTATATAAAAGAAAATCTTAAATCTTGAATTATTTAAATCAGTGTTTTCTTACTAATGTATATGTCTATTTACAAATCTACAAAAAGTTCTTAACATTATAAAAATCAAATATATATAATTTTCATTGTATATGAAAAACAACTTTTTTACAAGACATTGAAACTCACCATATTCCTTCGGAAAGTATAGAAACAATTTGATTACATGAAAATTTTATAACATACAACTTTACATTATTAATCACAATAAATAATTGCAGCAAATCATTACATTTTACAAAATGAAACTTGTCAGTAATGCTGCTGCGATTTTCAAACAACAAACCACTACAAAACAGAAAAATGCTAAACTGACAATAACAAATACAAAGATAAAACTACTTTGTATGCTAATGATATGAAACTACTACATAGGCCTTAGATAACTGTGATTTTAACTGACTGAGAAGGACATGTCAAATAAAATGACCTGAGCCAATACATTATAGAAATAGATTGAATGTAACAAAAAGTACGTTTTGATATTATGTTATGTTTAGAAACTAGTGAGAACTACAGATCATCAATCTCCACTGCTATACCTTCATCTAAACAAAATTTACATATAAAACTTGGTTGCCTGCAGTCATACCCAAGGCAAGACAGGAGAAAATAATGTTGGCAGCTCTGGCACTGTTTAAATTCATCTTTTTCACCTGTTTTGAAGCATGTACAAAACACAGGCTCTACTTCATGTGTGGACAATATCACAGGTACATCTTGATGTCTTTCCGGTGGAGATATTTTAATTTCAAACCAGTCAATTAACATATTTTGAATGTGCATGGAGTTTCCACTTATTCTCAAGCAGGAAGGATCACCACAGTCTACTAATGTATAAAAATTTAAAATGGAGTGAACTTCACAGCCTCTGAAGTTTGTCTGCCTCGTGACTTTATGAACTTCGCACATGATGATTGGCATTTGTTTGAAATGAATAATGAATGACAGCATAAATTACTGAGTCATATATATTTGGAATATTCAATGAATCGTTCACTTTTACGACATTTGCTTCCATGAGCTTTACCTTCACAACAAACCAATGGTTAGCATTCACATTTAAAATTTGATGATTTTTCTAAAGGTTTAGATAATAGTGATCAAATAGATGCTATCTTACTAGATTTTTCTAAGGCTTTGACAAAGTTCACCATAGTTTGCTTAAAAAATTAAAATATTTTGGCATTAATGGTCCACTACATCAGTGGATTAAAGATTTTCTGATAGGGAGAGAACAAACTGTAATAATAAATGGCTCTAAATCAACACCGATAACAGTAAACTCAGGTGTACCTCAAGGAACAGTCTTGGGTTCATTACTATTTTTAATTTACATAAATGATTTACCAAATTGCATTACTTCAGAAACAAAAGTCAGATTATTTGCAGACGATTGCATAAGATATAGAACAATAAAAACAACACAAGACACAGATATTTTACAAAGAGAATTAGATGAATTACAGAAATGGGAATCAAATTGGAGCATGTCTTTCCAGAAAAATGTCAGTTGTTAAGAATAACAAGAAAACTAAAACAAATTAATTCCACTTATCTTATTCATGGCAAACCAGTAACACAGACTAAAAACGCAAAATACCTAGGTGTTATAATAAATGAAAAACTGTCATGGAATCCACATATTGATGAAACTATAAAAAAATCAAACAAAGCATTAGGATTTTTTAAAAGAAATTTCTATAAATCAAATAAGAACATAAACTAAAATGTTATTTAACCTTGGTTAGGCCAATAATAGAATATGCATCCACCGTTTGGGACCCCTCAACTCAAGAAAACATTAAGAAACTGGAACAAACACAAAATAGAGCAGTGAGATTCATAACAAATGAATATTCACATTTGACTAGAGTAACACCGTTAGTAAAATCACTAAATTTAGAAAGCCTTCAGGACAGAAGACTCAAAAGTAAAGCAGCAATTATACATAAAACACTGAACCATAATCTTCAAATACAAAAACAAAACTTAATAAAATACTCTGAAAGACACAAAAATAAAGGCACATTCCTTGTCCCCTATGCTAGGACAAATTTGTACAAATACTCCTTCTTCCCTAGTGCTATTAGAGCATGGAATGGGTTGCCTGAGCTAGCCAGAAAAACCAGTGACTTGGCAGAATTTAAGTCATTGGTTAATATGCATGACTAAATGCATGACGCGTAGGACGTAATCATCTTCTTTTTTGAAGTAACGTCTGTATTATATAAGATAAGATAAAATCTGTGCGAACCATTGGCCAACTTGGCACAACTGTTGTCTGGAACAAGTTCTAAAAGGTTGTGGCATGACATTTGGACTGAGACAAGACAGGAAGTGGGCAGGAATTCATAAATTGGCTTGTTCATGAGTGTTCTGCAGACTTTGTTCCACAATCTTCATTCCCGCATTGTAACAATCTTCATTCACGCATAGATGATACTCTCAGGCACCCTCTTAGGCCATCATCCATCATTATCTGATGCCAACAGTAGCGGGTCAATAATATCGCGGTCCTTTTTTCTGAGGGAAATAATTGATGGTATTACTACCCAATCATTATATTTAACATAATGTGGTCCTTGTTGATGGTTTTTTAAATGAGCTTTTGATGTGATGTGATTTATTTTGATATTATTTTCAATAGGGGGCAGTGGTCTACAACTGTTAACATTTCTAGTTACTTTTGAATAATGTAATACTTTTGATGCTTGTCTGACATTTTCACATGAGCCATCAGATATGTTCAAAAGGCAGAAGACAGTTGTGCGGTTACAACAGAGACAATTGATTTATGGTAGGTTATGATTGATTCGTATATTTTGGTTTCAGTTTTGTGGGAACAGTAAACCCAATCGATGTGGGTGCCATAAGTGGTCGGTACATTTTCATCCATTGTTGAATACACTTGAAAATCATTTAGGATTTTCTTCACACCAATTACATTTGATTCCTTAGCATTCATTTTGAAATCTCCAGTGAGAAAATATATGCCTGTTTTTTTCATTTCATTGATGTTTTCAACCAACCAGTCCACGACATATTTTTGGGCGTTTTCAGAGAAATTTACACTCCCATAATGATGATATTTTTCAATTTAACGATTACAGATTCAATGTGTTTTTTGTTGATTATCTGATTTGTATTCACTTTTTGCAAGAATAAGTACTAACCCAGCCACTCTATTGTGACTGAAGACAGGAGTGTTTATTTAAACATGAAAGCCTTCTATTACTGGAATTTTGTCTTTTTATGTGAGCCATGTTTCACTAACAATGAGTACATCAGTAGCTGTTAAACTGCTATCTCCTTCAATGTCTACAGAGTGTTCAAAGACAGATTGAACATTCCAAGTGACAACTACCAATTTTTTCCTTTTTTTTTTTTTAATAATGGAATATTCGGTTGTGTCAATATAATTTTACTATCCTTTCGAAGACACTCATTATCATTTATTTTTTTGTCGATGGGGGCTGGTGGAATGGGGAGAGAAATGTTCCAACAAAGTAAATATTTTCAATGGCAGTCACTCTAGACAAAGCCACATATAGAAGTTCTCTGTCCATTCTCCTGCCACTTGAAGAGACTATATGGACAACCACATTTCCCTGAATTGTAGCTCCTTGACTTCTGTGAACAGTGAGCGCTTCAGCTGGTGCAAGCGGAAACTGTTGCCTCATGACTATGCTTTGTCTACTAGGCTTGAATGCCTGTGTCCAAGATTCGAAATTCCTAACGCTGTTGAAAATCGAACATCCCTCTGTTTAACAACTGTTTTCAATTCAAAGAATTCAAATGAATGCCACAATGGAGGTACTACAGCAGCGCCTGGTTCAGAAGCGATTTCATTAATTGGCTTATCAAAAACAGGTTTCAACTGGTAAAAATCCCCAACAGCAAGAATTGATTTTCCTCCAAAAAGAAAGTCGTCTCTGTTGAAAAACATCTGCAAGTAATAGTTTATTTCATTTTAGGTGCAGGCACCGCAAAACGAGATTTCATCTATGATTATCAATTTTAATTCCTGAAACAAAATTTTTCATTTGTTTCTTGAGATATCAGAACCATTTCTAAATCCAATATTTTTTTTGGTTTCCTCTGACCAGCCTGTGTTACTATAAGTTCAAATTCACTGTTAAGCATTATTCCCCCAATATTGTAAGCAGCTGTGCCAGTGTAGATTGTGGGAAGAACACATATCATGTCAAGGTCATTTCCTTCAATGCCATGAAAGTGATGAGTTAGAGTGTCAATAATCGTCCGAATTACCAACGATTTTGCAACACCAGTAGCTCCAGCGAGGTAAATGTAAAAGAGCAGTGAATTAGTGACGATCCTGTGAAAAACTTGAAAAGCTATTTCCCTTTCTTCAGAATTTAGTAACCAAATCTCTTTTTTAATGTATTCTAAAGGCTTCTTTATAGGCACTTTGAATACTTCCGATTGGACCTTCAGCACCTCGTCTCCAAAGTCTTTAGTAAGATCAGCATTAAGATTTTCTCTGTCTTCAACTTCATGGCCAGGAGCACATTCAGGTCGCTCTGTTTCACATTCATTCTGAATGTTAACTTTTTCCTCAATTTTAATAAGCTCATGAAGTCTTTCCAAATTTACTCCCTTTGCACTGTACTTTTGCCAGTTATTATCAATTATTTTCATATTCGCTGAATTTAAGTACTTTGTTTTACATGACGCACAAAGTAGCTCTTATTCTTCATTCCTCCATGGGAAAAACAGCATGAGCAACACACGAAAGTGCTCTTCCTCGTCTTCACAACTATTAGGCTTGTGCCATCTTATCACCTTTTGGTTTTGACCTTTTCTCAAACACAATCTTTGTCCCTTCAGTGTAAGTACTTCATTTTCTTTACTATTTTCGTCACTACCACTGTTTCTACTATTGATTTCTTGTTCATCTCTGCAATCTCTATCATCTTTCTTTGTTCATGGATACAATACATCATACCAAGCTGCAAAATCAGTGAGACAAATGTCCTCCAAATAATCAGCTTTGTTCTGATAATGGTTCAGAATTCCCTCAGCAAAGACATCCCCAGAATCAGGATCGAGAGTACGCAAATATTCCTCACTAAGCAAGATAAACATGTCTGTCAGGTCTGCTGGTGTTGATAAAAATACACTTGGTGCTAGCAGAGGAAAATGGTAAACCAAGTATAATACAAACTACTTCCTGCATAGATACTTCTTATGTTAGGAAAGTTTTTGCGATTTGTCGACATCGCTTGGTCCAAAGGAGTTTCTAGGATCGTGCTTCCTTGTCTGCCTCAATAAAAGCTTGCAACATTCCTATGTAGAATTTATTAATATATGAAGCAATACACGAAGAACAAGCTTATTCATCAAGAACGTACTAAATATCCATGTTTGCTCTTCAGATGCCCAGAAGTTCATTATATGCGTTGATAAATACTGCATCAAATTTACATTTTAGGACCACCATACGCCTCTTGAGACATGACCGAATGACTGTAATGTATTTTTCCTCTGTAAGATTGTGTCTTTCTAAAAAGGATTCAAATGTTTCACTGAAACTGTTTTCCTTTCAAATGCAAGGAACATCTTCTTGTATGTTGCTGTACTTTTTTGAAACTTATTAATTCCAGGAAAATTTGAAGCCAAGGGATCTAGAACCACTGTATGCGCCATTGGTAGTTGAGGATAATTGAATCTACACTCTATATCAGTATTTTTTTTTGGCATGTGAAAATGTGGCGATGAATTTGATAGTTTATGCAATTTCTCACTTCTTTCATTTCCAGAACAGCTGAAGTTGTGATAATCTTGTCAATTATCTTAATCAAACCATCTAAATCATCTACACCAGGCGTATTCTGCAACCACAGAACTCCATGGCTATGAAGGGAATCTCTGTTCTTCTTTCCTAAAGTACCATTGTGTCACTTTGCAGTTTTTAAAAAGACCAGTGGGTGAAAATAAAACTTTCTTCAGAGCATTTTCCCTTTAGAAAAAGTATCAAGCGCAGGTTGTACCATCTTTTTGAATTAAGACATTCTTTTTTTCCTTTGTCCAATATTTCACTTCCTCTGGGCTCGGGCGTTTGTAGTTATCTGGACAGCCTAGTGATATGTAATCAAGCATCCACAGGAGGGGATACCATTCCATTTCGGCAGCAGAAAATATGATGAAAAAAGTTTTTATGTCCAAACTGCCTAATCATGGCCATCAGCTCCGAAATGCGCTAACTCCAATAAGCAGGAGAGCATGGAATTGATCTCATAAACTGAAATCCATTATCTTGGTTAATAATGGCATTACGTTCACTTTCATCTAGAAGCATTCCTGCAGTACTGTTGGTTGGTTCACCATTTGGCTTCACCTTTCTCACCTTTAGTTTGAGGATATCATTGAGTTCTTTCATTATGATCTTTTTAAACATTGTGAAAATAAGGGTAGGTTTCTTAGCAGCTCTACGATCACTCACAGAAGCAGTGAATGACAACATAAGAGGCTGCACTGGGTTTTAAGACTGTCCACAATATACTATGGGATATGCAAGTTCTTCAGTATTTTCATCCATCCAGAGACCAATGGGTTGTTTATTTTCTCTAAGGGAATGGAATCTCCTTTCTTTGGAGCCACAAGTTTCTTCTCTTCCTGGAACAACATGTCCTTACCCAAGTAAGAAATTAGTGTTGTTATCATTAGCATCTTTAGGCTCATACACTTCCTCCATATTACCATCTGGTTCAAGCGTAAAATCTCAATTTTGAATTCCTTGGTTATAGAAACTTCAATGCCTTCTGATTTCCAGAGTAACAAGTTTTCATTTAGTTAAAGCAAAGCTTTCACCACTCACCCAACTCTTACTACTTGATGGCAGTATGCGCTTCGGGATGCAAAATGTTGACAGTTTCCGTATCCTGTGTATTTCCTTGACAGGATTTTGCAAACGTCATTAACGTTTAATGGAACATTGATTATGTTTTTGACAATTCCAAATTGGCCTGTTCCTGGTGATCTTATCCTTTCTTAAGTCACCAGCTGCGCGAAAAATATTCTTGGTGAAATAAAACATTGCTCAAGAGTCGTCAGTCCATGTAAAACTTCAGGAACCGATGGGAGCTCACACCTATTTGTGGCATTGAGACCATCTGCTTTAAGTGCCAGAGAAGAATGACGGCCAGTTTGTAGATGTCTTTGGCAAGTTCGACAGAACCATTCTCCCAAGTGCTGGATGTACACCATGTTGACATAACACAAGTCTCTTGCTGGCCTCTTGATCTCTTTCATGCTTTATTGATATGCCTAAGAATGTATCTCTTGGAATATGCACCACCTGGTTTCTAAAAAAAAAAACCAGCACAGCATCACAAACTTAAGTAGGACCACGTCCAGCTTCTTCTTCAAAATGCAGCAGCAATGTCTTCATGTCTTCTTATTAACATTTTGAGAATGTCAGTGGGAATTAATTCTTTAAAACGTTCGACTGAGCAATATTCCTCAATGCGCTCACAAGTTTTTCCTGCATTTATGCCTCACTTCACTTCCTTTTTTGCATTTTGTGATCCAAACAACATCTTTTGCTAGCTAAAGTGTTTTCTGTTTGTTCTTGATTTCGAATTTCAGGATCTGTTCTACGACATTGTCCCGCCTTCTAGTCCTTTTGCCTTGACTTGTCTCTAAATACAGGATCCAATCATTGTCTTTTCCGAAATAAAGTATTTTCTGTTTTTTCTTGGTTCCGGATATCAGGATCACTTCTGAGACATCTATGCTCCTCTAAGTCTTTTTTCATTTCTTCCTGTCTAAATTTAGTATCAGTATGAAGTCTTTTGCGAGCTAAAGGTTTTTATGTTTGCTCTTGTTTCCGAATTTCGGGATCAGTTCTACCACATGATGATGTCAATTTTCCTTTCCTTGTCTTTAAGTACAGGATTATAACGTCTTATTGTGCGTGCTGTTGTATTTTCAGATTTTTCTTTGTTTTAAATTTCTGTATCTATTCGACGCTACCTTCGTGCCACCCAGTCTTTTTTCTGTTCTTCGTCTCTTTTAAGAAGTAGAGATCTCCATGAAGCTTTTCGTCTCCGATCATTCGTCAGAGTGTTCTGTTATCTTAAAACGGCATTCTCAGTTCAAACTTATAAATTGAATTCAGTTGTCTAGAGCACACTTCTAATCTCTTCTCACGTGAACCTGTTGAATACCTTGAAATACTAATCATGAAACAAAATTACTAGGTAAATAATAAAACAGACCTTTAAAAACAGTATTACTCTTAGATGTCATTTATGGTACCCCGTCAAAATAGCGCGAACAAAATATACACATACACACACAAACTTTCACTAAGTTAAATTATAGGAAATGTCATGTAGAAATTAAATCACTGGCTTGTTTCCATACATTAGCATTATAGCTTCAAGACGTTTGTTAAGTTGGAGGTACTTTGTCTTGCTAGCAGCTTTAGTTCGTTCTCCAGCATTGTACCTCAGAATCTTGATCTCAGTGTTCTCCTGTTCTCTGAGGAAGTGAGAGATTAACTTGTACACATTAGGGTGATGACAGTCAATAGACAGTTGAAATGCATGGTGCAATCCCTCCACTGAATTTTTTGTTCGTGGTAGATTGTCCTTGGAGTCACTCTGCGGTTTCGTCTCTGGCAACCAATCTAGTTGTCCTCCCAATAGTCTGGTCGCAGGGAACACTGTGCTTACTGCATTTTGACTTGCCTTCTCAAAATCTAACATCACACTCAGTTTCCAGCAGTTTCTTGAAGAGTCATTAAATTACTAATAATCCGAACTTTTATACATATAATATATCAGTCAGCGCTATTTTGTCGGGAAATTTTGCGCTATTTTGTCAGCGCTATTATGTCTGCGCTATTTTGACGGGTCACCGTCATTTATATACCTATTTATAAATCAAAGACTTTTCCATTACTATTATTATTATTATTATAAATAAACAATGCAATAAACATGTTTGCATTTGATACAAGTGCATGGATAGGACTTTTTTATATTAGACCAGAGATTTTGCTAAATAGTAAATAATATATTTGACCTAAGCTGGGTACTGTCACTACGTGACTAGTAAATACCAAATGTTACTGAACATGTCACAAAACATATAAGTAAGATATCCATGTTAATTTAGTTTTTATTTCAACGTATTGTGTTAAACACTCTGTGGTGAATTAAAGTTGATCAGCATTTATTAACAGATCCATCCATCCATACCAGTGGTGCTACAACCCATGACCTGCTTCACCAAATCCCTCCATTCAGATCTCTCCTAGGCCTTTCTTCTCCATGTCTGAACGCCAAGCTGTTGTAGATCTGCCTCCACATCATCAATCTCTCGCATTCAGAGATTAACAGATAGCACAGACAAATCTGAAAGTACTAGAACTACTGTTGCCTAAACTATGTAATCTCCTCGTTTATGATGCGGTCCAATGCTAGGATCCTCTCCTATATAGTTCTGAAGTTAGCATGCAAAATAGCAAGCATGCAAGAATGTCGCTATGATCAAGGAGCGCATCGGTGTGATTCTAAAATGTCAAGGGGGGATATGCCTTTACCTTTTCAGATTGTTTTGAGTTTTGAAAGTGTTGCTGTGCCTGTGGACTGTGCAATTATTGCCAGTAGTTCAAGAATGGTTCCTTTACCTCTACCAAAAGCTCTGTGGTATTTAAAGCGAATGACACTAGCCATCTTTTCACACCAATGATTATAGTAACTTCATAACAAAGTTATCATATGAAATAAACAAGTAGTTAAAAAGGACTAGCACTCAGTTAAGCTCTAAATAATCGAGTGCGTTGCACTTTAGCGTGGAATAGTGTCATGTATACCCAGCGTTGCGCATTTAGAATATCCTATATATATTTATTTCCATTAATATTAAGCCCAATGAAATATAATATAATTGTTTCATATTTTTAAAAAATAATAAAGCGACACATACACTTAATTAACGCTATATGACATCATTTTGACTCCTGCCTCATAATATTAGCAAAAACATTTGCAACTCTCTGAACCATGCAACCCGAGAAAATGTACATAGTAAGTGCATTGTAGGATATGAATCTAGGGGTTAGGGTGAACCAAAACACACCAGTTGTATCTGGTATAAAGCTAATTAGATTATATTCACATTTGACTAGAGTAACACCTTTAGTAAAATGACTAAATATATAAAGCCTACAGGATAGAAGACTAAAAAGTAAAGTACATTTCTACATAAAACACTGAACCATAATCTTCAAATACAAAAACAAAATCTAATCAAATACTCAGAAAGACACATAAAGAGATAAAAACATCTAGATCTATTGTTAACAATCTAGATAAAGTTTACAAAACCTAGATTAGATATAAATCTACCGAGTATTTCTATTTTAATACGAGAAAATTGACGAGGTTTAATAAACCTTAATGAACCGAGTTGTTATAACATTTCATTTAAAGAATTCATTCCATATGACGTCAAAGGAAAAAAAATCCACTACATTACACGGCCTAGTTAGACTATATGAGAAAGCTGATCTAGTTAAAAAAAACTAGATCTAGTGTAAAAAATCTAGTTCTAGTGTAAAGAAAGTCTAGATCTAGTGTAAAAAATCTAGATTAAATCTAAATGTGGTAGAATGTCTTTTTTTAATAATAGAATATGACGAGGTTTAATAATCATTAATGTAGAGAGTTCTTTTAACCTTTCATTGAATAATTCATTCCATATATATGATGTCAAAGGAAAAAATCCACTATGTCACATGGCCTAGTTAGACTAAAAAATGTCTTTATCAATACGAGCAAGTTGTCGAGGGTTCATAAACATTGGTGCACCGAGTTATTTTAGCTTTGCATTTAAAGAATCAACTCCATAAGAGTTAAAGAAAAAAAATCCACTATGTCACACAGCCTAGTGAGACTAAAAAATGATTTATCAATATGAGCAAGTTGTCAGGTTTTCATAGAAATTGGTGCACCAAGTTTTCTTAGCTTTTTATTTAAAGAATTCATTCCATAAGACGTCAAAGGAAAAAATTCCATTACGTCACACTGTCTAGTTAGACTAAAAATGTCTTTATTAACACGAGAGTTAACAAGGGTTCATAGACATCGGTGCACTGAGTTCTAATTGTATTTCATTTATATATATATAAGGATTTAAGACTGATTTTTCTTTGCGTTTTGTTTGTCAGTCTGTTTCTATAATTGATTGTTCCAGATGTTTATATATACAGTGAGAGAAAAAGAATTCCAGATATATCTAATACCGTTAATTAAACTTTTGGGATGGTCTCGTATTAAAATTAGACGTACCATAGCCTTGTGGAGAGATTTTTATACCATACTTTGATGTTAGGAAGTCGTTTTCCTTAAAAATCGGAACATAATATTAACGATAATTAGATTTTGTAACGTTTTAGCTAGAAAACTAAATGTAGTGTAAGAGAGAAATGTGATTTTACATAAATAGAGTTTAAATATTTTCATACAAAATTCGGAAGAAAGGATTTTCATAAATAAGAAGATTATTTGTTTTATTTATTAGAAGAGGGTTTTCAAACAGTTATTTGGGGTTAGTAGATTTTTCAAATAAAATTCTGAACAATTTTGGCGACGATTTATAAGAAAATTAAAGTAGTGTAGGTTGATTTCTTTTTCAAAACAATAACCGGAATATTCTTTACTGATTAAAAAACTTTTGTTATGTTCCAGCAAGAAAATTAAACGTAAAATTAGTCTAAAAAAGGATTTTCAATAATCGTTTCTAGTAAATTACTTTCTTATTTTAAAATCCTGAACAACCTATTATCAATATTTTTGAAAAAAAAAAAAAGTCATTTGACATGAATCTGTTTTAAGACTGTCCTAAACTGGAACATAGGAATGTCATTCTTTCAAGAGCTGGAAATTCGTTTTGGAATATAAAACTTTAATTCTTTTTTATGATGATGTTTGGATTTCCTTAAAGTAATACATGTTTAACAGCAATTTATAATTAATCTGGACTACTTTAATTGTATTTGGTGTAAGACTTTACACTAGTGTTACATAGGACATTTAAATTTGGCCCTTTTTTGCTATTGAGTTACTTTAGCCGGGTTGGCATATTCAGAAATACATTATTTAAAATAATTGTATTCTACTTTGGTTGAGATTTTAATTTTCTAACACTCTAGGTGAGCTGTCTAAAGAATTGACAAACTCAATTGATAAATAAGCACAAAAAAAACTGTATTCAATAAAATTACAACTCTATCACAAAAAACCAATACATCACTAATCACAAATAGGAGAAAAACTACAGATGTATTCACACATAAGAAAAACAATATAAACAGCCACATCCACAAAAATGAAATCAAAAAAAAAAAATCATGTATGTGTGTTAATTTTTTGTGTCAATACATTTGTTAGCTAATTCAATGCTTCCTTCACAAATCTTAGTGTAGCGTACCTTACCTTAATTTGAAAATAAAAAAACTATTAGAGTGTTTGTAAATATAGCTATAAATAGAACTCACCTCAACACAAACCTGTGAGAACATGGCACAAAACAAAAGGCAAACAATGGCAATGATTTCATCTCTTATATACTCTGCAAAGAGGAGAACACATTTGAACATTAGAGGCATTTTTAACATTCTAAACTGATTATCTGTCATTTTTGTCAACATATACAATCTATCTTTATTATTTACCTGTTGAGGCAAATCTCAACATTACCAAATCTAAATCAAAGCTAAATGCACATAATTAGAATACTTTATGTAATTCAGTCTATGAATGTAGAGAAAAATGAATATGAAATTGCTGAATATAAATTACTCCCCAGTTTCCAAACAAGCTTACCATTACAGAAGAAACCCATTTTGCCTTCTCTAGCAATAGGATCATCAAGAAGTGCTGATAAACTTCTTTCTATGTATGGTTCATTGTAACCTTGCTGCAAGAAGACCAAACAAAGGTTGGTCAACATAAAATGTCATTATCAAATGTAAAATTTCGTAGTCGATATTAAATTTCATTGTTAATATGAAATGTCATAAAATAATTCATAATTGAATGGTGTGTAGAACATCTTTGGATTTGTGACAATATTTTGTAAACATGATTGACTGGCTAACAACATAGGTAAAGGGAAAATAACAAACAAAAAAAAACATTTCTCCAGAACAGGCAGTCGGATTAAAACATTTTAAAACAATTGAAATCTAATTATTTTACAATGAAAAAGTAGCTACACTTTCAAGTACGGGTAAAGTTGTTTATTTGTCTCCTCAATAGTTGTTATTTAGAGAAATAAATTAATGAAGACAAATAAACACGACAATGAAATAATAGAGACTTTTGAAAGCAAAGTAAAAGTTAGTTCCCCCTTCAGACCTTGCGATCTATAGGGCAGATGATGTAAAAGTCATCTGTTTCTGTGGTCCACAATTAAGGAGGGTGTCATGAGGCCAGCACAACGACCAAATGCCTATACTTTCCCCAACTAATTTCAGGTACCCATTAGAGCTGGGTGGACTTGGAGGCACCCAAAGATCCCAGAATTAAAAATCCCAGTCTTTAGGATTTGAACCCAGGACCTCGGTTCAGAAGCCAAGTGCTTTACCACTCAGCCATGATGCCTCCATAACTTTAGAAAGCGTAGACATTAAAACTTTTATTGTATTATGTCACATCATTTCAAATAGTTTTAAACTATTAGTGTCACACTTCATGAGTTAGGTGATACTATTGTTTCCTCTGAATTTATCATATGAACGATGACAGTCAAATTCATGTTTCTTCATTAAGAAGATTACATTTTAAGCATTAAAATATAAATAGTTTAAATATATTTTAATTCAAAATACATATATCAGAACAATTACCTATTAATAACTATACTCATAAGTTATAAATCTCACACAACACCATGATCATGTTAATTTAGGAAATCCATACCTAATTGTCTGTAGCATACAATATCTTTAAATTATTTTATTCTTCAATATAGACAATGTTTCAATCCTAATGCAAAGACAGATTTAAATGCAGTGTACTTACTGATTTCATGAACCTGGAGTTGCTGCTCCTCAGAACAGAGTGTCGTCCCATTAATGGAGATCTCTCATTAGCATCAGTGCTGTCAACTCTCAAACCAAAATGGTCTTCATTAAAGTAGAGCTCATCTTTCTTCCAAGGCTCACTCTCACACAAAGGCCTGTTGACCCAATGGCTACTGTTGATTATTCTTTCTGCAGAAATTAGTAGGTCCATAGAGCAGCTCAGCTCAAATTTGGGCGTGCCTGGAACTACCTCCTGGTTCTCGTTAGTGATGGTGTCAGCACTATCCTCGGAGCTCAGGGTTGGGGGTCTTGTGTCATGAAAATGACTGGATGCCTCAGAATCAGAAGCGTCACTCAGGAAGGGGGATTCCCTGGGTGTTGGTTCTTGGTGACCTTGACTAACAGTGTCATGAGAGAGTGGGGGGTATACAAAATCTTCACGTTCACAAGACAGAAGTAAATGTTTGGTTTGAAAACTGCTAGTGGATGCTACACTCACACTATCTGTACTATACACAGTGTGATCTATAGCTCCTCTTTCTTCATGTCCTGAAAATATCAAAAGTTATCTTTCTTAAGAGCTGATAATTTTTTTTAACAAGTAAATATTTTACAGAAAAACTTTGAGAAAGAAAACCAAATAAATGTACTAACATAAGTGCATTTTCTGGCCATTGCTAGGTTCTATCCTTCTCAATAATTCATAAATCCATGAATTAAAAAACTATGACAGAACAGAGATGTTTTTTTAAATTCATACTTGACTAGCTATTCACTCCAATTTCCTAACTGTTTGAAAAAAAATCTCTTTGTAATAAGTTTGTATGGGCACTTTCTAAAAGATATTTGTATTCATTAACCAAAAATATGCAAAGTTGAAATTCTTTACTCTGAGATGTCTCTGTATTGGGCTCATTGTGTGGAGAAGGAACATTGATCTCTTGTACCCTATCTCGTCTGTTCTCTATTTCTATTTCAGCATAAATGTGTTTAGGTTCTGTATACAGAGTCAGGATAATCAGCAGCAACAAGGACCACATGATGACCAGGAAAGCCTAAAAAGGGAAATAAGAAGCCTATGTTTTAATAAATTAAAAAAAAATTAAAGCTCATTTAAACTGAGAAATGCAAGCTAAACATAATACATTTATTCAATATAACACACAAGTTTTGAGGATAATTTTTAAAATGTTACTACTTTGTGAGACAGGTCTAAGAATTATATGATAGAGGACAAGCAATATTTTAAATACATCTGTCTCAGTGCTTGCAAACAAAAGTGTCATAAGAGTTAAAACTGTCAGATTGTGAGATTTGTTATGTTATATTTATATGTATTGCTTCATTGTTTATTTTTGTATAGCCACAATGGCTTTTAGGATAGTTACTAAAAAAAACAACAGATTTTGATTGAATCCTTGGAAAACAAAAAGAAGTCATTAATTTTTTTTTGCATATATGAGATATGAGAATATAAATATTGCTAAACTAGTGATTAAAAGTCATTGCCTCAATGCAATCAAACATTCCTGATAATGAATTAATGTTGAAACATTCATATAGTAAAATGTAAAATTATACTTACTCCTGGAGAGGAAAATTTGTTAACTTCAAAAATACCAATTGTGAAATTAGCTTCACGCAGGAACACATTGAGCCCTGGACCTATAGGAACAAAATCAAACATTAATGTGTTTAGATACATATATCTATATAAGTATAGATATATATATATAGCACTATTAATATATTTTGTTTGCTATTATTAGATTAGCCCTTTGGTTGACAATTTATTCATTTTTAATAGTGTTAAAAATATTATCACTGCAAATATATCAATATTAATTTTAGTCACTAAAACTATTGTAATCAGATAACCCAAAGACTAAGACTGTGGTTAATCTACCCTTTCAGAATAGACTGTTTTAGTGGCAGCAGATTCTGACCCTACACAAAAGGTAAAAAACACAAGACAATCATCTGACCATATTCATTGTCTCTTGAAACAAAAAGAAACATTTTAAATGTAGATCTTATTTATAAAAACAAATACATAAATAGACAAAAAAACAAAATATCTTTAAAAACTTTACATGAAATTTTCTAATATCTAGATGGGGTGAACACAATTATTTTGAAAAATTTAGATTATATGAGTTCTTGCCTAATTATTAAATTGTTTCGGAACAAAAACGTGTATGTATCAGTTGTGTTCCTCTTTTTGAATACACCATTTCAGGAAGCCCTTTTATTACTATGCTGACATTAGACTTTTTTTTTTTCCTCCAAAGAGTTGTAAAAGATGCATACAGTGTTAGAGAGACTTTGTGACAGTGCAGGGTTTCTATTACCCGTTCTGGAGTAAGTCTAACATGTCTAGTTTTTTTTTCTTTGGCAGCCCTTTGATTCACTGTTATCTTTTCAGAACAACAGTAATACAGGGCCATGCATCTTTTTATTCTGGAGAACCATTTGAAAGGTCAATCTTAGAACCACGATTGAAATTAATTTTTGAGATTTTGAAAGTCATGTATGGGTAATGGCATCACCAAGTTAAGTGTTTGGTCAGCTGTTGGCATAACACTGCAAGGTATACATTGTTAATTTAACAGTGACAGCTATTGCACATGACATAGGTAGCAAACAATGTTGTGTAATTTCTGTATATTTATTGTACCAGCAAAATTCATTATATTTTATTTCCTAATTAATTAAATATTTTAAACTGTTAATTTATCTATTGGTTGTTATAACTTTACTTGTTGATAAATGTTTCAAAGAATGAATGAACTGTCAGTAACCATGGAAAAAAAAATGACTGCTGGGTTAAATTTTAATTCACAAACAGAACCTAAAAGTGTGTTTATATACACTACATTTCATATTGGCCTGATTTAGATCTATATGTATTTAAACATCATAAGGTAATTATGGGGTTCAGAAATAGAATGCATAATTTGAAATAATTTGTCAAGATATTTGCATGAAATTTTTTGTCCATATCCTTTCCAATGATATATCACCTTCTTTCTTCTTCTCTGTTTCATTTTTTTTATATTGGTGTGTGCAGATCAGGCAGTTCTCCATATAGTTTTTCATGAAAAGGAAAGTTTCTGGGCCAGAGTCTTGTTCGGGCCTCTCACTAGAGTATGCAGCTTTGAAGGATATGATCTGCATTCCCTGGCAATGCTCCAGAAGGGAAGGGTAGCTAATCATAATATTTAGCTTCCGAAACATATATTGTGTCCAGTTCTGAGGTTAAAAGTATGCATTGGTCATGTCAGAATAACGGATAATTAGCATTATTTTTTTTTTGTAAATGGGATGAGAGCTGGTCCATTTCTTGTTTATTCCATGCTATCATTTTTTTCATTTCTTCTGGCTAGAGAGGAATTTTCATTTGTTTGTTTATCCTTCCATCTTTGGTCAGCACATCACCATTATTGAATGAAAACTAGGCAAATGGCACAATAATATAAATGTACACAAACTATTTATTTCAAGATGCCAGGAGAAGGAGCTCATTAAGGGTAAGAAAGGGGGGGGGGGGGGGGGTAAATGGATCTAACAAAAAATTTAGGAAAACTCTTGTTTATGTATCAAGAAATGAACATACCAATGAGCAATGCAATTTGCCGAGAGGCCACCAAGTTGGATATTATTCCAGTTCTTTCCTTTTCTGTTGTATACCTTGAGACTTCAGCAAGAGCTATAGCTTCACTGGCAGCACCAAAACCTGTTTTCAAAGGAATTCAATCATTACTTTGGTTCAAAATGAATACAAAACTTCAAAGTTTCTCATTTAAAATGAATAATCCCAACATTCATCATAATATGTATGATGCCTTAAAGCTAATGATTAGTCAGCACTATAAACTTTGGCTTTCAAAAATGTTTATTTGAATTTAAAAGTAAAATTTGAATGTAAATAAAATTAAATGGCTGAAATATAGAAAGTGGACTGGAACAAAAGGGTTACTGTAAATGTGGAAATATATTTCCTAACATTAAAAAGGTAACCTTTACCTGATATAAATCTGCTTCCTACACACAGCCACTGTGAAATTCCAACAAAATACAAAAAACTTCCAACTAACTCAAATGTTGAACAGACTAGGAATATCTGTTTGGTGCACCTTATTCGATCAGATAATCTAAAATAGAAATGTAACTTGTAAGCTGATTGAAACAAACTGCAAACAAGAGTATTTTGTTTTTGAAACAAACCACAAACAAGAGGTTTTTGTTTTTCTACATGTCAATATACATTTACATTTTTCAATGTCACAAATTAATTTTTTTTTAAAGTCAGAATGATCATAAAATCAAGTGCAGGCATAATCATTGTCTGCGGTGGTCATAAAATAACATAAATATAATGACACACAAATCTTTTTTTAGTTATACTTTTGTTACCTGCCAAAGAGTGGTGAAGAAAAAAATGCAGCTACACTGTATGCTGATAGCACTAGGCCAAGCATGTATTCTGGTGAATCGTAGGATGTGTGAAGATACAACCATAGAGTAGGCAATATAACAGCTAAAGAAACAAACACAATATAAAAAATATATAAATAAATGCAAGATAAAGTCAAGCATTTATGCTGTATACTTTTTTCTTGTACATATATATTTGTAATTCTTACTGTGCCTTCATTTTTTATCAAGCAAGGGACCATTCTACATTTCTAAGAAGACTACAATAATAATTTTTAACTCTAATATCAAGGCACTCCAGCTATATGGATCTGAAACATGAAGAACAAATGAAATAACAAAACAAAAAGTTTAAAAAGTACAGACCTTCATCAACAGATATTTGAGATATATCTTGAAAATACATTGAAGTGAAAAAGTGCAAAACAGAGAAACATAGAGGTGCAGATCTTAAAAAGAAATTGGAGATTGAGTGGTCACACCCTAAGTATAGATGCCAGCAAAGGAGCTAGACAGGCCTTAGATTGGAAGCCCAGGATGCACGACTCAAGGGAAAACCAAAAAGAAGATGGGGATGCAGTGAACAAGAGGAAGTGGCGAGGGTGATGATGATATGGAGAAAAAAGCCCTCTAGGAAATGTGGTATAAGGTCTTGCTTCCTATCAAGGTATTGTGTTTAGCAAGTCAGTAACAGATGTACAGATAGACTTCAACCTCCTCCACATTACAGCTACAGAGCATCTCATAGCAAAACTTAAACTGAACTTAGCAAAGTTTACTTGATGCAGCAAATGCCTCTTAGTGGGCTGGTATTGTTTGAATTAACAATACTTGTACTAACAAAGATATTAATGATAATTTCATTCTTATTATTGGCATCAAATGATCACAATACCTTAAGTATTTTATAAAGACCATTTTGAAGAAAAAACCAAGTATACATATAGCATTTAACATAACATCAAAGTCAAGAAAAGCATAAAAAATACTTTTAATAAAACAAAAAGCTTATATAAGTGTAACTGTATCTATTAGTTTGGATCAGTCAGTCATGTACTTCAATTTCTAATAGATGTAGACTAACAATAATAAAACTGTCTGATTAGAAATATTTTTACCTATTAATTGCCTGGACCAGTTGGGAAAAGAGGGTGAGGAAAGGGGTCTCTGTGTGAATGTTACAGTGATGGCTTTTTAAATGCATTTATAAAATAAAAAGTTAATAAACTGAATTTGAACTTGAAGCATACACACTGTGTCAGCGAAGTGCTTATGAAAATGGAAGGTTTGATAGTCATTTATTGTTGGTTTCAAACTTTAAAGTGGCGACCTTTTTCTCTTTACAAAGTATAAAGGGGACTAATTCAACTTATACCACCAGATCAGTCAAGTAAAATTTTTTACCTTGTTCAATTATAATTAATTACCAATAGTTAATTTACTAATTTTTTTTTTTATTGATTGTTGCTTTGTCAGGTACAAGAAATAATTGTGCAAAATTTAAAATTGATCTTAGATTTGGTGTGGGAGAAATAATGTATACAAACGTTTTACCAGACAGACAGAGTAGATATAAGTTTTGTAAAAATAGTTTAATTCATGATTGTATTTTTTTTTTTGAAATTTGCTGCAAAATCAATCCAAATTTAGCTGCTATTAATTCATTATGAATAACTACAAAATCAAATGAAGTAAATTACCATACTCAACACCACCAGAAATAAATATGATTACAAAAACTGCATACATCATTCTCTTCTTGGTTTTTACTGTGGCCATGGTGTAACTACAAAAAATAAAACAATAGTATGTTAAATATAAATATAAGCTATCAAGTTTTAATTTTTGTCTTAACTAAAGGCACCTAATTTAATGTACATTTACTACAGGTGAATGATGCAATGTGCATTATAGTATAGTTTTTTAATAGTATATATATATTAGGGTGCACCAGATAGTCGTTCCGGCTTCGGCTGAATATTCAGCAATTTTTCATTATTTGGTGATATTTGGCTTCGGCGCCTCGGTGGGGGAAGGGGGTCTCTGTGTGAATGTTACAGTAATGGCTTTTTAAATGCATTTATAAAAAAAAAGTTAATGAACTGAATTTGAACTTGAAGCCAGCACACTGTGCCAGCAAAGCGCTTCTGAAAATGGAAGGTGCCTCTGCGATAAGTCTTTTCCAGATACATCAAACACTTAAATAACAAAACAATGCAGACGAAAGGCAAACAATATAAGGGTAGTCGACGCTGATAAACGATGTCGAACAAGAAGTGTAATACTTAATAAAGGGAACAGTTGAATGTGGTCAAACTAAATCTCTACGTCAATAAAAACCCGCCAATATTCATAAAGTGGACATGATTCAATAATGTCAGTTCTAAAATCCTAAAGTTATCGTATTACTTGGCGCCACACCTTCATGGAGGACCTCAGAACTGTGGACACTAAGTTGGAGGAGGCTTCAGACATTGCCAATGACAGATATCTATGGAGACAGCTTGCCGCCCAATGCGCCGAACGACGCAGGAGGACCTAAGTCTAAGTAAGTAAGTAAAATACATTAACGTTAATGTTTCAAATAAAAGAATATGCTTTTAAAACTATGACTACACACCATCCTTTAGAACAAAGACAAGGTGGATGGCTGCCTGGTCGTGCGGTTTGCGCGTTGGACTGTCGTTCAGATTTATCGATGATCCCGGGTTCAAACCCTGCCCGCTCCCATCCCCCGTCGTCCTGCGGGAGGTTTGGACTAGGAAGTAATTATCTTCAACTCTGAAGGAACATCCGAAACATGTAAAACATTTTACAAACAAGGTGTGTTCATCTAAATAGAAATTAATATTCCTTAACTATGTCATGTTGACAAGACATATATATCAAGATGTGCGGGTATATCTCCAGAGCTAGAGATGAACAACCCCCATCTCCTTTTGTTTGTTTAGTCCATAACATTGAGTTCATAGATAGACAGGTGACCCCATTATGCCAGATGTCAACATAATGTTTATTAGGGGGTGGGGGCTGGACTTCAAGCCACACCTCTTCGCTGGTAACAAGGGTAGAGATAAATAACTCCCACCCCCTTTTATTTGTTTAGTCCACCACATTGAGGTGGTTGATAGACAGGTGACCTCCAAGTCAAATACCATGGAGGTAGGCCTAATAATTATAAGATGTTTCTTACATACTTTGCAAAATAAATTTAAACATTTACATGCTTAACTGACCATGCCAATGTGTTATTTTTTTGCCTGACCACTCAACACTATTGCATATGCTCGAGAAAAACAACAACATGTGATTGTCAACACCATCAGGGCATCAACTATACACACAACACCAGGACTACATGTGTAGGCCCACTATGTCTATCTGACCAGGTTATAAAAATCTGTCGAGGCTGTGGAGGAATTTTTTTTCTTCTCTATTTGCTATTCCTAATTCTCTTAGATCTATATTACTATAGATTTAAACATAGATGTTAATAATAGACCAGACTACAATTTAATCTATGTTTCGTCATCATCTAAGGTTCAAGCTATATATAGGTTAATAAAATATAGTTTACTGCAAATGAAATAATCTAAAACAATCAATATTGACCTACAACGCTTCTGATTCTAACTATTAATAGAAGTTACTATCAGTATTAAGCCCTTGAAGCCAGAACCTGAAGCGGTCCTTGGACTTTAAATTACAAGCCTGATGACCAGTTGTTGAAATTCATGAACACATACTCTGAACACTATACAAGCCAGATTGCACTTTACCTTAGAGAGATTTACATTAGTAACTAGTTCAAAACATATTTACGTATTTTACATTGTCCATGCCACACACCCCTTTACAGTTGGTGGACTCATACATATACACACATTCATGCTTCACAGATTAGTTTGTGATAGGCCTATCTGTTTATAAATACTGTTAAGCTTTAATTCATCAATCATTAACAGAGTTTAGAACAATAAGGTAGGTAAATAAAAGGAAAACAATTATTACGAATATAAGTATGTTATTTAACAGTTTTGCAAAATGCTCAGCAACACAATACATGTAGGTATTCGGCTCCGGCCGAATATCAAATTCATTATCCAGCAATATTCGGCTCCGGCCAAATATCAAAAAGTACTATCCAGTGCACCCCTAATATATATATATATTTATAGCTTTTATATAGCGCTACTTTCATGCTTAAAGCATGCTCAGAGCGCTTTGGTCCAATCTCATTTGTGGACCAGTGGGGGGGGGGGGGGAGGGGGTATCTAGGAGTTGGTTTTCTGTGCTGCCTTTAGGCGCTCAGTAAACACAACTCTGCCCGAGTCGGGTGTCGAACCTCGAGCCCCCTTCTAGGTAGTCAAGCCAAGCTAAGTTCAAGCGCACTTAGCCTCTCGACCACGCTTCCCACGATATGCTATATATATATATATATTAAATAAGGTAATATAGATCTATAGATCTAATACAATAGTATAGTTTATTAATAGTATATCTATATATAAAATAACTAAATATAGATCTATAGATCTAATATAGACCCACTAGTCGACTGGCGGCGTAGCATACCCATTATTTTACAGGGCCAGCTTTAGGCCACTGCAACCTATGTGCACTTTCATAGGACCCACGCTAATTCAAGGTGTATTAATTATTAAATAAAACCATTTTATAACTTAAAACAGATTTCCCGCACCCTCCTGTTGATTTACCAGGAACTCCTGGAAATCTCCCGAAATTGCAAAATATATTATATATACGAAAAAGTCCATAAAATATATGTAAATATAAAGACGAGAGTTGTCATTTTGGGGTGTCACTTAATATGGAAAACACCAATCCAACGTGCGTAAAATAAAAATGGCATTATGCATAAGCGTAATTGTGTAATCTGGTGAAAGAAGCTTCTCGTGCCTCAAACTAATGAAGAATTACTTGAGGTCAACAATTCTCAAAGATAGATTGAAATATTTGGTAATTCTTGCTATTGAGCATGATCTATGTAGGAAACAGAATTATTATGATATACTGTATGACTTTGCTACACGCAAGGCTCGTAAAGTAATTCTGTACGTAGTAAAGAATGAATAAAATGCATAGATGAATTTATTTTCTAACACAAACTCTTAAATTTCACTTATTGTCCGCTTCCCTACCCAAACTTGGCCCCGCCAAATCCATTTCACATAGTGTCCCACAATGGTTAAGTCCGGCCCTGCTATTTCTGTAAATATACATAGTAGATTGCTTGTTCTCTTTCCATGACTTCTTGGTCACAATGGTTAAGTCTTGCGCTGCTTTTTAGTGTTTGTAAAATGTTTGCATGTAAAATGTTTTCATATTTCGGATTTTCTTTTAGAGTTGATGATAGTTTACTTCTTATTCCAAACCTCACGCAAGACGAAGGGGGTTGGGAGAGGGCAGGGTTTGACAGTCAAGCGCAGCCATCTGTATTGACGTGTAAATACCTACTTGCTCCTCGCCCTCTTGTTTTTTGTGGGGTGACTATCTGCAGAAATAAGAGAGTGATATCTCCTTTACTTCTTCTTCTCGTCCAAACTCTTGAGGGAAGAGGAGAATTATATATATAGATAGTTAGTCCATTGTAGTTCAATGATAACCATGATAACCCCAACACCAAATCGTCAACTTGAGTACTATGTATGGGTGCTCCACAAGGCTGAGTACTTTCTCCTGTACTGTACACTCTTTACAATAATGACATAAGAAGCATCTATGACTCAGTTAAACTCATTAAATTCGCTGATGATACTGCCATAGTCGGTCTTATTTCAGGAGACGAAACTCAGTATCGAAGCTCGACAGAAGAGTTTACAAACTGGTGCACTGACAACTTTCTAGAACTGAATGTCACAAAAACTAAAGAACTTATAATAGATTTTAGAAAGAAAAAACAAACTATACTTGAACTGCAAATAAACACTACATCTATAGAACAAGTAAAGGCATTTAAATATCTAGGCATTATCATCAACAACAAGCTTTCATGGGAAGACCACCTTGGAACTCTGATAAAGAAAACAGCCCAGAGACTCTTTTTTCTATACAAACTCAATAGCTTTAAACGAAACAAGAAGATCCTTGAGACTTTTTACAGTGTGACTATACAAAATCTGCTAACATACGGAATAACTTGTTGGCAAGGCAACGCCTCATCTAAACTGTTGCAACGTCTAGAAAACATCATTAAAAAAGCATCAAAAATTACACTCACAACATTACCACATTTAAAGGAACTTTTTGAACAAAAGTGCCTAAGAAAAATTGACAAAATCTTGGAAGACAACGGCCACCCGCTCCATCAGAACTACGTCAGGTCGTTGCGAAGTGGGCGACTGTTGTCAATCAAAACAAGAACGGAGTGGTACAAAAACTTGTTCGTACCTCACTGGGTCAGACTCTATCACCGCCACTCATTGATCAGGGACAGACTGGGTATCAAAATCGGCCCAGGCATTACCATATAAACCGGCCCACAAATAGTCACCATAGATCTACATAGAGATTTAATACTTTATAATTATAATAGAATAGAGATAGAGACTAGATTCTAGATCTAGAACTAGTAGAACTGAACAAAAGAAGAGAGATACTAGATCTAGATTAGTTTCTTACTCAGACTCAGTGAAGTCAGTGTCACTCACTCAACTTCAACAGCAAGTTCATGAAGCTGAGCAACTCTCTCAACTGACTCAACTCTTTGCGTGACTGTGACACAGTTTCAAACAAACTTGCTGCTATTGAATCGTCTATGCAATACAGGATTTAGAGCTAGTCTAGTCTAGATCTACATCTAAATCTAAGCTGTAAACTAGATCTAGATCTATATAGATCTAATCCATAAATTTCTTTACATCATCTGCCCTATCAATAGATTTCTAGATCTAGAGGCGAAGCATTAATATTTTTGTAAACAATGCCAAAAGTTATTCTGTAATCACTGAACTAAATAATATTTTCAGTACTAACAATGTCGTAAACAAAAAAAAAAAAAAATTCATTTGCACTAATTTAAATCTAAACTTTACATAGTAATACTGTAAAAGAAAAGAAAATTTTTTGACTTTTAATGCCTAATTGTAATTTTGAATCAGATGTATCTATAATAAGAATGTTTTATGTGAGATTGAGCAACTAAGTTGTCTTGTTATTTATCCCACCCCAAACCCGTTTTTCATTTTTCAGAAAAAGCTTATAGAACTAAATCTGTTGTGATCTCATCATTGACAAATATAGGTCTATGCATTTTTTGAACAAAAAATTACTAGCGAGATCTGTAGATCTATCTAAGCCAGGCACTATTTCTGGTATTTAAAACACACAAAAAAATGTTTATTCTGAGGTATCTACGGTGCATATATATCCTGCTATTACAAAATTTTAGTTCAAAAACCTAATCTGCTATTCTTACTTAGGACTGATCCTCCCGCACCGTTCGGCGCATTTGGCGGCTAGCTTTCTCTACAATCATCTGTCACTGGCAATGTCTGAAGCCTCTTCCCACCTGGTGTCCACTGCTCTGAGGTCCTCCATGAAAGTGGATGTGCTGTTTCCGCTTTCCTCTTATAATGGCCTATCATCGCAACTCTTCGTATGCGTAATTTATTTTGCCGGAGTACATGTCCCGCCAACCTCATGCGACGCTCTGTCACAACCTCACTAAGTGGTCGACTCCCAGTTCGGCATAAGATTTCCTTGATTGAGACCCGATCTTTAAAACTGACTCCTAAAATCCGTCTTAGCAATCTTTTTTTTTTAGCCACATCTAGTCTATCTATTTCGGCAGATGACTTCCATGCTATTCGCTGCATTAGTGGAGCCCAGCGACTGATAGAAATGTGTAACCCCTCTTGGCTACGCTGTTGGAATTTTGAAGCTAAAAAAATTTCTGGAGTTGTTTTTTTTTTTTTTTAACAAACTTAAAACCCCATTAAGTACGCTCATGGAATTTGGTGACTGTAGTTTGCTTTAGAATACCTAATATTGAAGAGAGGGTTTTCAACCTAAAAACTATCTGTAAGGGTATTTTAAGCTCAAAACCATCTGAAGAGGTTTTAAACTTAGACCCCTCTGGAGGATAGGGGTTTAAACTCAAAAGCCCCCATGGCTACTGTGCTGCTATGTCTATGTTGTATCGGTGGAGCTCCCTGGCTACAAGTGCAGTCCGTCTTTGTGGTCTCTCAGATGTGTCATTGTCAAGTAGAGTGCGCACATTCCTTGCGTAAGAGGAACTATCCTCGTCTTTTTCTTGGAATTTCGACCGCTTGTGAAGGGTTTCCGCCAACTGCTGTAGGCTGGCTAGGGTAGTTTAGAGCAGGCAATTTTTAGGGCACCTTTTCTAGCCCTGTCCTCATGCTATGGAGATGAGCAGTGCACTCATAAATAGGGCTGCTCAGCCGCTCAGGAGGTTGCCGGACACCACTGCTGCTCTGTGTCAGTGGTTAACGACCATATGGTCCCCTGTGTGCAGGGTTGCAGCTACGGCTTCCAATGTGCCCACACCTACCGCAGGGCTTTAGTTTGTTTGCATTTGGGGAGGGGGGGATGACTAGTGACGCGCTGCGATTTTGATTTAAGTGAGGAGGATTCGCGCAACACGTCGATCTCACTCTCTCGCCCTAAAGCCCATCCTTTTCCGGAAGCAAGATTTGGTCAAGACGTCTGGGGACAAGTTTGGGTGCATTGGATGACCAGAGACTTTCTGTGAGTCTTGTCCTGCTCTAAAGTGTTCCATAGCACTGTGCTGGTAGTTGCCTTTCTGTCCAATTTGTCTAGTTTTGTGACGCTTCGCACAGTCCACCAAGTCCAGACTTCACATGCTAGGTTTGACAGAACCTCAATGTACTGTCATGGACACGTCAGATATTCTCTACCTGGTTTAGCCGGCCAGTCAAAGCCGTTTCCGGGTTGTCGCCGCTGCACATGCTATAGCTTCTCTGAGCCATAGGTGATAGTTGGGTACCTCAAATAGAGGGTACGACTGCCTGTCCACTAGAGGTGCTACCCCTCCTAGGTACCCGATACATGTATGTAAGTAATGTATGTCAGTATGTATGTATGTATGAATGTATGTATGTATTTATGCATGCTTGTGAAATAAAAAAAATGCCTCCCACCTCCCTTTTATTTCTAGAAAAAAAATATTCCATTAAGACTGAGCTGGACACTGTACCAAAAGTGCCCTTTGGTTTAATCCGGGTTTTTGTTTGTTAGCAGACCATTCCATTTTTTATATTTCATATTCGCAACGTTGTTGTTTCCCTCGAACACAACTATGAACCATGCACTATGAATAATTTCGAATTTACGTGCTAATGTAAGTGAAAGTATAATCCAACAAAGACTCGAAATACAAAAGCCATTGATGGTGAAACTTTTTTAACGTTCCGTAAACTTTCGTAATAATTATAACGGTTGGGTTTTGGAGAAATGTGCATTGTATCTAAACTCATTCGACATACTCGGATTCAGAGGTGCCAACAAAGGTTTCTAACACATCACTATCACAAAATGAAGCAACTCAAATCTGAATATTTTTATTGAGTTTAATACAAAATAAATAATCCAAAGCACAAGTCACATATACAATGACTTGAAACAAAAAAAAAAAAATCCAGTAAGGCAGTGTTTCTCACATTTTCGGATAGCAACCCCCTAGATAAACAAAAACAATTGTTAAAAAGCTTTTCTTTTCTATTTTTGACATTTTCAGTCATTGTTATATATCTAGACTACTAATAATAAGTCTGGACCAGTTGGAAAGGAGTATATTGGGGAGAAAGAAGGGGGTAACTAGGTGATCATTTTTTTAAATGTATTTATACTAAAAAGTGAGCGACCTGAATTCGAACTCAGATACCAATACGTTATTTCCAGAGATCTTCTTATGAACAAAAGTTTTGTAGTGTTTACAAACTTTTCTTCCTATAAACAATAAAGGGGACTAATTCAGTTTATACAACCTTGTTAGTCAAGTAACCTTTTCCCCTTCTTCAAGATACTAAATTAAATAATTAATTATCAATTGTTAATGAACTATTTTAAGCTACTTTTTAAAATTGATTTTTGTGTTGTCAATAATTCTTCACAATTTCCGCTGGATTCGAGAATGGGTGTGTGTAAAGAACGTGTGCAAACTTTTGACCAAACAGAAAATCAGAGTGAGTTGATATAAGCTTTGTTACAAAAAGAACATTTATAAGCTAGAATGAATTGAAAGGCAAAAAGTATATATCTTAAAAGTTTTTATTGGAGTATTTAAATACGTGTAAAAATATGTTAAAACAATAAAAAAAGTATAAGCTACTGGAAAATATAGAACACATCTATAGTCTATAGACCTATTAATTATGCGTAGGCATACTTACTTTCTACTATCTATAAATTAA
Organism: Biomphalaria pfeifferi; assembly: GCA_030265305.1. Taxonomy (NCBI): domain Eukaryota; kingdom Metazoa; phylum Mollusca; class Gastropoda; family Planorbidae; genus Biomphalaria; species Biomphalaria pfeifferi. The sequence continues at coordinate 2,192,373 of JASAOG010000020.1, read as the reverse complement.
TATGCGTAGTGAAATGTGCACAGGACAATTTACAAGTACACAACACATAGACATAAAAATACGCTTCTAAAAAGCTCAAACAAGTAGCCTACATCATTGCATACTTTTAACAGAAAACACACATACCCACACACATATAGGACACTAAAAAAACTCAAATATTTATGTATACAAGTTTATAGAAACCTAGTTTTTAACAAGCATAACCATAACAAATCGATTCAAAGTAAAAATAGTAAGTGCAGTCAGCCCAACAATAATAGCGAGAAAGCTTTTTTTTTTTTTTATAATTAAAATTGAATAATACAAACGTTGTCTTTCTGAAGCTTTTCATTAAAAAGAAGGCTGCCTGGTCGTGTGATATGTGCTCCAGATTGTCTCGACCGTGTCCAAGCACTTCCCGCCGCCAGCCCCGCCGTCTTAAGACTTAATTATCTCATTTATAAATAAACGTTTGCAATAAGAAATAATTCTATATAAATACATGAAGAGTAGAATATTATAGTTAACTATCAGTCAATACAAAATGAAGTGTTACATGTGTTTAAGTAGAAATTTAATATGTAATTGGCAAGATGAATGGGAGAGGGGAGAACCACAACATTTCGCTTATTTATGTAAACGTGGTCTTACTAGGTCACAAAGAATATTACTTTAAAAATAATTTTTATTATCATTTAAAAAAAAAATTAAAACAACAGAAGACACACATATATTTGCATCTTAAAAATATATATTTCATCAGGTCCACAAGGGAGCTAATGTGGCTTGCACAAAGCTTTGCAAAAGAAAAAAAAGATGAGATATTTGTTGCTGTTGCTTTAAGTTGCTACAAAGACTGCATCACAAAGGAGGAAATGAGAAACAGGATCACAATAACATCTGGGTCTCACCATAAACTGCCGAGCACTGTCTAAAAAAACGCAAAACTAAAACTTTATGGCTGTATCTTAATGTCCTCCGGGTTAGATAAAACCTTCCTCCAGGGAACAGTACCAAGAAAAATAAGAGGCAGAGAAAGCGATGGTAAGACAACATAAAAGAATGGACTGGCCTGTCATTGAAACAGATTCTATTAAAGGTAAAAGACAGAGAGGAATGGAAAAAGTCGGTTTACAGATTATAACAAACTGTAGAGGATGTGTATTCACTCAATAGCTCTTCAAAAAAAAGAAAGGTTTTGGATCTAACTTAAATAATGATGACTTTCTAGAATATTTATTGATTGTCGTAATATAGAACAAAGTGTTGAAAATTTAGAAAGTCACGAGTAGCTAACAAAATTGAATACAGTGTTTACGTTTAAAGTAAGCAAACATTTATTTCGTCTTTTTAAAAAAATGAGTTGAGCCTCAATAATATTTTAAATTTTGGTTTATTAATATTGTCCCTTGAGTCAAAAGATTAAGAAAGTGTGCAGAAATTCAACAGACCAGTAAAACATCTTCCTTAGTGGTTTCTCTACTTTTTATCTACATCTTACGGCTTTGTCTGTATTAGGTGTGGCAAAATATGTAGGTCACAACTGGATTTCGAAGTCTTGTGAAACACCGCACTCATCCTTAATCTTCAGAATCAAAGACATTGCTATTATCATTATTATTGTTGATTGTGAAAGTTGGAGTAAATGCTACAGAAAATTTCCGGGTATCAGATACCAGGTTAAAGAAAAATAATGACTTTGCACATTTACAAATCAACACTCTGACTGGCAAAAAGAAGGAACTCCTTGTTATGGAATATGTGCGCGTGTGTGTTTATATGGGAAGAGGTTAGCCATTGGTTGTGAATGATGCAACATCGGTGACGTTGTCTTAGCTAGGAGAGGCGACTCCAGAACGTAAGACTGAAAGGTGGTGTTATTGTAGTGAGTTAAATTTAGTTTTGTTCACAAAAAGAAATTATTCACGTTGTTTGAAGTCTCAATGGTTACATTACGTTTACAACGGCTTAGTTGTCTACTAGCATTTAGGTACTATAAGTCAACGACTGGTAGCAACACTCCTCAATACTAAGAAAAGACAAAAGCTGATCTGGTTAAGTCATATTTTAAAACATGACTCGGTCAAAAGCCATCCTTCAAGGCAGAACAAAGAAATGTATGTGTCCTCCAAATAAAAGCTGGCTGGACAAAGTCAAAGAATGGATATTGATCTCTTGATATTCTGCTAAGAACACCTGCTGACCAGTTAAGTGGAGGATTGGTTGTGTGAACTTATACAGCACACCTACGATGCCGATTTAAGTGACAGGAGAGATGAGGAATTATTAAGTAGGTTCATAGTTCTGTATAATGTACACTTACACTTCTTAAAATGTAGGTTCATAGTTCTGTATAATGTACACTTACACTTCTTAAAATGTAGGTTCATAGTTCTGTATAAAGTACACTTACACTTCTTAAAATGTAGGTTCATAGTTCTGTATAAAGTACTATTACACTTCTTAAAATGTAGGTTCACTACGTTATTAAAAATGTTGTTTACAATTTTTTTTACTGTAGTCTTAAACGTAAGCATGCAGTCATTTATTATTCAAACGGTATATTATAAAGTTCATGAAAGCCAAATAAGTCTTTATCATTGCTGCACTAATGCGGCAGTTGCATCGTCTGAATCACTCACTTGACTCTGGCCAGTTGTCATTTCTTCAGTGGAGTCCACAGCATTAAAACAAGAAATTATAAAGTATCTAAGATATGAAACACATGGTGTATAGGGGGACATGCACACATATATGTAAGTGACTACTGGGGTATTACAAATTTAATCCTCTAAATGCCAATGCAATGATTATTATTAAATTGACATACTGCCTTAGATATATTTGTAAGTATTGTCACACACACACACAAAGATATTTATTTTTTATGTATCATAAATTTGAAAAAAAAAATTATGCAGTTATAGCTAAAGAAAAACGAATAATATATAGATATAAAGATCAACTATTGGAATTGATTTAGTCATGAATCAGCAGTTAATGCACACCGACATATAACATTCATACTGCTTTAAATTAGAACTTAATTTTTCAGCCTATGTAATCATTTATTTTTTAACAGTGTTAAATGATAGGAAATCGTTCAAGGACATTTGCCTTGTCATCGACCAACACTTTAAACGTTTTATGCCTGCACTGTCCAAGAAACAGAAATGAATCTTTTATTCTTCGTAGAGATCTAATACAGTATAGATATTTGGTCTAGTACTCCAACAGCTGTAAGTGTTCATTAACAATTGTAAGTTTCCCTCATCTCCATCTATTACAAGGGTATGTCGTATATAGCCTCTTTAAAACCATCTAGACTTGTATTAACTTTAAACTAACCGTCATATAGAATGACCATTTGGTATGATTACTTCCAGAGCTCCATGTATATTCAGCTGTAGCTAGTTTTGAACACACAGTTGATATTCGAAAGGTGAACATTGATAAAAACTCGATCATAGTTGGCAATAGGAGCAGCACAAGTAAAACTATTCCTGAAAATTACAAAAACACTAAATACGAAAATTGTACCTTTTTTTTTATACCTAATTCTAGATAAATTCGTACATCTAAATCTAGATGATTTACATCTTACTCTATATCTAAATATAGATCTACATTTATAACTAGCTTAGATCTAAATCTATATCTAGAATTAACCACGAGCTTGGTGCATTGATTTCCACATTAAATTGTTTTATTTTAACGCGTAGGACTATAGTATCCAATAATTAAATGTCTGATTGTAAAATATTGTTCTTCTTTAGGCCTATCTACAGCTAGATCAAGAAGGGAAAATAAATTACATCATTATGACATGGACGGGGCGTTCTCATGCCTTGCCAGTTCTGACAATGGGAACCATATCGTATAGCTTTCAGTAAGGATTAAGACATTTGTTCATGAACAATCAACAAACTACATAATAATATTTCTGCTAAACACTCTGAAAGTTAAGATTATGGCCGCCGCAAAAAGAGCGCAAAGGGTCGATTGTTGATGCGATTAATGTGTGCTTGGACTCCTTGGTGCTTTCCCTTCAAGTTTACACCATTGTATTTGTATCCCTGGACATGACAATCGGCGATGTCCTGACCAACGTTCACCAGCGCAGCAAGAAGCGCCATGACAAACCCTTTCCTGTTAAGTTGTCAACATTAGGATACGTCCAAAAAACTCAATATAAGGGACATCAGCTCTTTGTGGATAACATCAGGTGTGTAGTCAAGAATGACGGGAAAATATTTTGCAAGTTTGATTTTATCAATAATGTTCCCTTTTACTTCTGATGCCATAACGTTCATATGCTCGTTTTGAATCCTATGCCCGATGTAATGGCCGTGAGCCTCGGCGTTCTTAATTCTTCGAAGATGTACTTGCATGGTTGGGTCGACTTCGGCAATCACTGTTGTTCGTTTGTTTCTCTGTTCTCACATGATATGCAGTGTTGTTTTCTTAAAGGTTCTGTACAATCGCTAGAATTTTTGTTAAGACTGCGCGCTACAGCTGTTTTACTTTTCTAATTTTTCTTACATCATGTTATTCTTTGTGCTACCATTTGACATTCTCATAGCTAAATCCAACTAGAAAGTCACACACTTAACGGGATGTACAGAAACCTCGTGCTGCTGAAGTTTATGTCATGTTAAGAGCTTACATAGAAATAGTATTTGGTATTATAAAGATGCCTGGAAAGATTCCAACGATGTTCCCTTTTTCTTCTGATTACATCAGGTCCATAAGCTCATTCGAAACTGTCATATCTTTGACGATATCTGGAAATTTAGGCACCGGATAATTAGGCACTCTTTAAATAGCAACCTTAATTTTGAAAATAATTTTAAAATGTTAACGTATATTTTATCCTTAGGCTATGGGCTATGTTGTTATAATAAATAGCCACTTTAACGATTCTAGCTAAAGAAAAGCTGACAAAATGGGGAAAAAATGACAATCGTGAGAATGTGTGGTAAAAATGACTCATGAGTCTAAATATCCGGTGCCTAAATTTCCTAAATTCATCTTTGACATATGCTGACAACGCGAATGTTTATTTGTATAGCATTAGGGCCTCATCTGGCCTTGTTAGAATGTTCTCTGTGCAAACATTAAATAACTTTATCCTGATCAATTTTGTTGTTGCGTAGTGCCACTATGTTCACTGAGTAATTTGACCACAACACATATATTTAGAAGCAAGCATCGTCTCAACAGACAAAACGTTTAATAATCATAATAAAATAGTGCATAATAACTTGGCAACTCCAGCCATGGAAATACATCACTTAGAATCCTATTATATTACATCTTGTATCTCTTACACAATACATACATACATCTCCTTACACTCAGGAGTCCAAAAGGTAACTGAGGTTTTCACCCCATGGTCAGTTACAGACCAATTATTTCTTAGTAAATAAGGCACGAGATAGTCAAATGACTATTAACTCACTCCATGTCACATTCAATCTCAAACGAGTATGTGACAGAAACCTATGCCAGATGTTATGTTCTGGTGTCTGGGCTGTAAATTGTTTGATAGTTAATATCGAGCATTTCCTGTTTCGTGCAATCTTTAAGCGCGCGAGAGAGTTGTCATGTTTTTTACACCTTCAAATCAATTAACTTCTGATACGAAGCAACTTAGCATGTAGTGATTTCACTGAAATAAAGTTTATGAGGATAAGCTATATAATTGTAATAAACTGGAATAAGCTAATCTGTAGTTCATGTCCGACTATGCACATTATGGGCTTGCAATTCAAAATTCTGTAGCACGTAGTCGTGACGATTTTTTTTTTCATTTGCACATAATTATAGCTATCATTATATTTAGTAATAGGGCTAGAGTATGATAAAATGTTTTTTTCTTTTTGTCTTGGAGGAAAAATTCTAGTCAGCTGTCAATTTGAGAAGATCTTTGAATTGGATGGCTGCCTGGTCGTGTGGTTTGCGCGCTGGACTGTCGTTCAGATTTATCGATGGTCCAGGGTTCAAACCCTGACGCTCCCATCCCCCGTCGTCCTTCGGGAGGTTTGGACTAGGAAGTAATTATCTTCAACTCTGAAGGAACATCCGAAACATGTAAAACATTTTACGAACAAACAAAACAACATGTTTGGTGCATTTTAAAATAGTTTTGCCTACTATAAGTGAAACCAGACAAACTGCTTTATGTGTAATCAGTGCCTGCTTCTGGTGTGCTTCTAATGTGTGTTTTATTTGTAATCAATTTTTCATCTGTTCTTGAACCAGTTTCCGTGTTGTTGCAGTCTGTCCATCTTAGAATGAGTGGCCGCTCAAAAGCACACCAGCAGTCACATTATTTACATAATCAAAACCAAACTAACCATGGTGAGGAACACTTCAAGGATGGCATCTTGAGGAAGGCGAGACTATTGGCAGACAAACTAGGTAATGAATTAGTGCTGCCGATAATTTGTAGTCGACAGACACAAAAAGCAAAAAACATTTGTTTGGATTTTTAGATTTTTAAAGAACACAAAGAACACTGCTTTACAGTCCGTATCTGGATTCGTTAATTTCTTCATTAACGTCCTGCGGGCGCCCATGAACAGCCGAAATATCTTGTCTATGAAATATACAATGAAATATGTCTTGATGTGAAATGAAATCTACATGTTCTTAGCAGCTTGTTGCCCAGATACTTAACTACTATTAAAGACGAGCACATCATTTTCAACACATAAAACTTGTCAATTACTTCATACCGACTTTTATAATTGCTTCTCACGTGACTTCTACTGTGACCTAATCACTTCTCTTTACATCGCTACTTTTCTAGAAATCTTCTAAGAACTCTCAGATCGACCGACTACTAGCCTACTTAGTTACTAGACTTGTAACAACTCTCAGGTCGACCCACTACTAGCCTACTTAGTTACTAGACTTGTAACACCTCTCAGGTCGACCCACTACTAGCCTAATCAGTTACTAGACTTGAAACAACTCTCAGGTCGACCCACTACTAGCCTACTTAGTTACTAGACTTGTAACAACTCTCAGGTCGACCCACTACTAGCCTACTTAGTTACTAGACTTGTAACAACTCTCAGGTCGACCCACTACTAGCCTATTTAGTTACTAGACTTGTAACAACTCTCAGGTCGACCCACTACTACCCTACTTAGTTACTAGACTTGTAACAACTCTCAGGTCGACCCACTACTAGCCTACTTAGTTACTAGACTTGTAACAACTCTCAGGTCGACCCACTACTAGCCTACTTAGTTACTAGATTTGTAACAACTCTCATGTCGACCCACTACTAGCCTTCTTAGTTACTAGACTTGTAAAAACTCTCATGTCGACCCACTACTAGCCTACTTAGTTACTAGACTTGTAACAACTCTCAGGTCGACCGACTACTAGCCTACTTAGTTACTAGACTTGTAACAACTCTCAGGTCGACCCACTACTAGCCTACTTAGTTACTAGACTTGTAACAACTCTCAGGTCGACCCACTACTAGCCTACTTAGTTACTTGACTTGTAACAACTCTCAGGTCGACCCACTACTACCCTACTTAGTTACTAGACTTGTAACAACTCTCAGGTCGACCCACTACTAGCCTATTTAGTTACTAGACTTGTAACAACTCTCAGGTCGACCAACTACTAGCCTACTTAGTTACTAGACTTGTAACAACTCTCATGTCGACCCACTACTAGCCTTCTTAGTTACTAGACTTGTAACAACTCTCATGTCGACCCACTACTAGCCTACTTAGTTACTAGACTAGTAACACCTCTCAGGTTGACCCACTACTAGCCTATTTAGTTTACTAGACTTGTAACAACTCTCAGGTCGACCCACTACTAGCCTACTTAGTTACTAGACTTGTAACAACTCTCAGGTCGACCCACTACTAGCCTACTTTGTTACTAGACTTGTAACACCTCTCAGGTCGACCCACTACTAGCCTAATTAGTTACTAGACTTGTAACAACTCTCAGGTCGACCCACTACTAGCCTACTTAGTTACTAGACTTGTAACAACTCTCAGGTCGACCCACTACTAGCCTATTTAGTTACTAGACTTGTAACAACTCTCAGGTCGACCCACTACTACCCTACTTAGTTACTAGACTTGTAACAACTCTCAGGTCGACCCACTACTAGCCTACTTAGTTACTAGACTTGTAACAACTCTCAGGTCGACCCACTACTAGCCTACTTAGTTACTAGACTTGTAACAACTCTCAGGTCGACCCACTACTAGCCTACTTAGTTACTAGATTTGTAACAACTCTCATGTCGACCCACTACTAGCCTTCTTAGTTACTAGACTTGTAACAACTCTCATGTCGACCCACTACTAGCCTACTTAGTTACTAGACTTGTAACAACTCTCAGGTCGACCCACTACTACCCTACTTAGTTATTAGACTTGTAACACCTCTCAGGTCGACCCACTACTAGCCTACTTAGTTACTAGACTTGTAACAACTCTCAGGTCGACCCACTACTAGCCTACTTAGTTACTAGACTTGTAACAACTCTCAGGTCGACCCACTACTAGCCTACTTAGTTACTTGACTTGTAACAACTCTCAGGTCGACCCACTACTACCCTACTTAGTTACTAGACTTGTAACAACTCTCAGGTCGACCCACTACTAGCCTATTTAGTTACTAGACTTGTAACAACTCTCAGGTCGACCAACTACTAGCCTACTTAGTTACTAGACTTGTAACAACTCTCATGTCGACCCACTACTAGCCTTCTTAGTTACTAGACTTGTAACAACTCTCATGTCGACCCACTACTAGCCTACTTAGTTACTAGACTAGTAACACCTCTCAGGTTGACCCACTACTAGCCTATTTAGTTTACTAGACTTGTAACAACTCTCAGGTCGACCCACTACTAGCCTACTTAGTTACTAGACTTGTAACAACTCTCAGGTCGACCCACTACTAGCCTACTTTGTTACTAGACTTGTAACACCTCTCAGGTCGACCCACTACTAGCCTAATTAGTTACTAGACTTGTAACAACTCTCAGGTCGACCCACTACTAGCCTACTTAGTTACTAGACTTGTAACAACTCTCAGGTCGACCCACTACTAGCCTATTTAGTTACTAGACTTGTAACAACTCTCAGGTCGACCCACTACTACCCTACTTAGTTACTAGACTTGTAACAACTCTCAGGTCGACCCACTACTAGCCTACTTAGTTACTAGACTTGTAACAACTCTCAGGTCGACCCACTACTAGCCTACTTAGTTACTAGACTTGTAACAACTCTCAGGTCGACCCACTACTAGCCTACTTAGTTACTAGATTTGTAACAACTCTCATGTCGACCCACTACTAGCCTTCTTAGTTACTAGACTTGTAACAACTCTCATGTCGACCCACTACTAGCCTACTTAGTTACTAGACTTGTAACAACTCTCAGGTCGACCCACTACTACCCTACTTAGTTATTAGACTTGTAACACCTCTCAGGTCGACCCACTACTAGCCTACTTAGTTACTAGACTTGTAACAACTCTCAGGTCGACCCACTACTAGCCTACTTAGTTACTAGACTTGTAACAACTCTCAGGTCGACCCACTACTGGCCTACTTAGTTACTAGACTTGTAACAACTCTCAGGTCGACCCACTACTAGCCTATTTAGTTACTAGACTTGTAACAACTCTCAGGTCGACCCACTACTAGCCTACTTAGTTACTAGACTTGTAACAACTCTCAGGTCGACCCACTACTAGCCTACTTAGTTACTAGATTTGTAACAACTCTCATGTCGACCCACTACTAGCCTTCTTAGTTACTAGACTTGTAACAACTCTCATGTCGACCCACTACTAGCCTACTTAGTTACTAGACTTGGATTTCCTTTTACGTTTTTTTTACACTGCTACTGTACAGCTACACGGCTACTACAGCTACACGGCTACTACAGCTACACGGCTACTACAGCTACACGGCTACTACAGCTACACGGCTACTACAGCTTGACTTTCTTCTTAAATGGCTTATAGCCTGGCCGATTCTTTTCTCTGTGGTTCAATAGAAGCGAGTCACAATGTCATCCTTTCACGCTCTATATTGGCCAAAATCACCTAAATATTAGAAACTGGTACAGGATTACTATGCTAGAGAGGCAAGTGGAGCTTTCTTTGTTCTTAGCCACTATTTAAAAAGAAATATTGCTCACAGATACTATATTTTATCTTTTCAGTCTGTGGTGATTCTGAAAGCGTATCTGGGCCTCTCTGACTACCAGAAATATTTACAAACTTTTAGCTAAAAAACGACATAGAGATTTTGAAAAAGTGAATAAAATTTGAATGGACTACTTTGATCTCTTAACTCTAAGAAAAAAGGTCTAGAAGTACTTACAAATACATACTTCATTTTGACAATGCGACTAAAGGTTAAATATAATAATAAATGTTACTTCATCTGTGTTTTGTAAATATTTGAGAACTATTGATCCCAGCTACTTGTGAACTCAGGAGCTTGTCGAGGAGGGGGAAGGGGGATAGTGTACTTTGCCGAAATGACACAAATGAAAGAACGGCATCATTCAGTTAAAGCCAAAAGTTAATCAAATGAGACAATTTAATAAAGACGACATTGATTCAAGATAATTGTTTCTTGAACGAAATCGAATGAAGTTATCACCCTTGCTGAAAAATGACACACATTCCTAAAGTTTCACCAGTAACACTCAAAGTATTGGTTACTGTTTAGGCTGTGTTTAGGCCTTATCTCGTTTGCCAGGGCCCCTGACACTCAACAGGCATCTTCATGCTTACAATAAAAAAATTGACTAGATTTTAACAATATAAGTGTTGAATCGGATGAGTGTAATATATAATGAGAAACTGATGAAGTAATATCATTGAAGTTAACAAATGTTATAATGTAATTGTTATATTAATTCAACTAATCATTCTCTGCAACTTGCTGTCCCACAACGCAAGACAACACTGTTCCACTGCTGACTCGAGTCTCCGTGGTAGACTTCATAATCCCAGAACTAACTACTAACTGTACAGAGGTAAGAAAAGACAAATTGAAAGGTCGTCTAATACCCTAAGGCAGCAAAACAGCTGCGAAATGAAAACAGGGGTACACAGTCGAAAGAAACGTTACAACAGCAATACAACAAAAAACCTCTATAAGCTTAAAAGCAATGAAAGTGCGTTCAAAAATTGTGCACCTAATAAACATTAGTGCTAGAATACCATAACCTACTCACCGACAGTTATCCCTTTTAAAAAAATCTTTCCCTTTTTTTAAAATCTTGTAGTAAAACTCCCTCTATACAATGTACAACTCAAATTAAACACTAGGACAAAATATTCATATTTAATATGAATATTATAAGTGTTTAGGCGGAGACACTAGGAGAATTTTCCAAAATTAAATGAAGAAAAATATTCTGCATAAACAACAAAAAATACGATTATGTTCTAAGTGTTCTTGTACTTCCGGATTCAGTTCCTTGTAGGATACAAATTTAGATTAGATCTAGGTTAGTCTAGCCATCATTATTAAACTATATAGATGTATTGTCACTGGACGTTAAATCAATTCAATTTTTAAAAAGTATTTTACCTATAATTTAAAAGAGCCTTAGGCTTAGAAATCAAGAATTATTTTTTGTTTGTTTGTTTATGTGCAACTTCTTTGGCACGCCTTTCCAGAGAATCCAGAGTGAGTTCCCTTGCATACAATAAAGAAAAGGACGCCCCAAATATGGTCATTGACGATGTGAGTCATTGACAGGAATATTGTCCGCGCTTTCGTGTCTTTATCATTTAGATGTCTAGATAGCAACTCATGAACTTTATTATTGTCTTGGCCTCAAGTTATATTAAGTATAGATCTAATAAATATTAATAATAATGATTTCTTTTTTTTTCATGCTATTTAATTTTTAAGGAGGGGTTGAATAGTACTGCCGATGGCTTTAATTTCCTTACTTGTCAGGGTGTGGTTTTTTTTGTGAGAAGAAATGACACATTTTGTGTAGATAATAGTCTAGTGAATCAAGTAGGTCAACCGTCATAGTCTATACCAGTTTAAATTATCTATGCGATTTATTGATATTGTAATATTTTTTTGTGTGTTAGACTCATGTAGAAATTGGAATTAAAATACGACTAGTATAGCGTCAAGCTTTCTGAGACGTTCGTACATCCTCACATACATCCTCACATACATACATCCACCCCCCTCATATTCCATATTACATACCCCTAACATTCCAGAATCCATATCACATACCCCTAATATTCCATATTCCATACCCCTAATATTCCATATCCCATACGCCTAATATTCAATATTCCATACCCCTAATATTCCATATCCCATACCCCTAATATTCCATATTCCATATCCCGAATATTCCATATTTCATACCTCTAATATTTCATATTCCGTACCCCTAATATTCCATATCCCATACCAATAATATTCCATATCCCATATATTCCGTATCCCATACCCCTAATATTCCATATCCCATACACCTAATATTCCATATCCCATATATTCCATATCCCATACCCCTAATGATCCATATCACATACCCCTAATATTCCATACCCCTAATATTCCATATCACATACCCCTAATATTTCATATACCATACCCCTAATATTCCATATCCCATACCCCTAATATTCCATATCTCATACTTCATATCATCGTTTCATTCTTTCATCGTTTCTTCCTTTCATCCTTTCATCGTTTCTTCCTTTCATCGTTTCTTCCTTTCATCCTTTCATCGTTTCATCCTTTCATCGTTTCATCCTTTCATCGTTTCTTCCTTTCATCCTTTCATCGTTTCATCCTTTTATCGTTTCATCCTTTCATCGTTTCATCCTTTCATCGTTTCATCCTTTCATCGTTTCTTCCTTTCATCGTTTCTTCCTTTCATCCTTTCATCGTTTCATCCTTTCATCGTTTCATCCTTTCATCGTTTCATCCTTTCATCGTTTCTTCCTTTCATCGTTTCTTCCTTTCATCCTTTCATCGTTTCATCCTTTCATCGTTTCAACCTTTCATCGTATTATCCTTTCATCCTTTCATCGTATTATCCTTTCACCGTTTCATCGTTTCATCCTTTCATCGTTTCATCGTTTCATCCTTTCATCCTTTCATCGTTTCATCCTTTCATCGTTTATCCTTTCATCGTTTATCCTTTCATCGTTTATCCTTTCATCGTTTATCCTTTCATCGTTTCATCCTTTCATCCTTTCATCGTTTATCCTTTCATCGTTTCATCCTTTCATTGTTTCATCCTTTCATCGTTTATCCTTTCATCGTTTATCCTTTCATCGTTTCATCCTTTCATCGTTTCATCCTTTCATCGTTTATCCTTTCATCGTTTATCCTTTCATCGTTTCATCCTTTCATCGTTTATCCTTTCACCGTTTCATCCATTCACCGTTTCATCCTTTCACCGTTTCATAATTTTATCATTTCATCCTTTCGTTCTTTCGTCGTTTCATCCTTTCATCGTTTCATTCTTTCATCCTTTCATCGTTTCATCCTATCATCGTTTCACCCTTTCATCATTTCATCCATTCATCGTTTCATCCATCCCCCCACACACACATATAGACAGAGACAATGACAGAGACAGACACAGACAGAGACATTGTTTCATCCATAACCCTAAATATTCCATATTCCATATCCCATACCCCTAATATTCCATATCCAATACCCCTAATATTCCATATCCCATACCCCAATATTCCTTATACCATATCCCAAATATTCCATATCCCATACCCCAATATTCCATATACCATATCCCATACCCCAATATTCCATATACCATATCCCATACCCCAAAATTCCATATACCATATCCCAAATATTCTATATCCCATACCCCTAATATTCCATTTCCCATACCCCAATATTCCATATACCATATCCCATACCCCAATATTCCATATACCATATCCCATACCCCAATATTCCATATACCATATCCCAAATATTCCATATCCCATACCCCTAATATTCCATATCCCATACCCCAATATTCCATATACCATATCCCATACCCCAATATTCCATATCCCATACCCCAATATTCCATATACCATATCCCAAATATTCCATATCCCATACCCCTAATATTCCATATCCCATACCCCAATATTCCATATACCATATCCCATACCCCAATATTCCATATACCATATCCCATACCCCAATATTCCATATACCATATCCCAAATATTCCATATCCCATACCCCTAATATTCCATATCCCATACCCCAATATTCCATATACCATATCCCATACCCCAATATTCCATATACCATATCCCATACCCCAATATTCCATATACCATATCCCATATATTCCATATCATCGTTTCATCCTTTCATCGTTTCATTCTTTCATCGTTTCATCCTTTCACCGTGTCATCGTTTCACTGTTTCATCCTTTCACCGTTTCATTCTTTCACCGTTTCATTCTTTCACCGTTTCATCGTTTCATCCTTTCATCGTTTCATCGTTTCATCCTTTCATCGTTTCATCGTTTCATCCTTTCATCGTTTCATCCTTTCATCGTTTCATCCTTTCATCGTTTCAACCTTTCATCGTTTCATCCTTTCATCGTTTCATCCTTTCATCGTTTCAACCTTTAATCGTTTCGTCGTTTCATCCTTTCATCCTTTCATCATTTCATCCTTTCATCGTTTCAACCTTTCATCGTTTCATCCTTTCATCGTTTCATCCTTTCATCGTTTCAACCTTTAATCGTTTCGTCGTTTCATCCTTTCATCCTTTCATCGTTTCATCCTTTCATCGTTTCAACCTTTAATCGTTTCGTCGTTTCATCCTTTCATCGTTTCATCGTTTCATCCTTTCATCGTTTCATCCTTTCATCGTTTCATCCTTTCATCGTTTATCCTTTCATCGTTTATCCTTTCATCGTTTATCCTTTCATCGTTTCATCCTTTCATCGTTTCATCCTTTCATCGTTTTTCCTTTCATCGTTTATCCTTTCATCGTTTTATCCTTTCATAGTTTCATCCTTTTATAGTTTTATCATTTCACCGTTTCATCCTTTCACCGTTTCATAATTTTATCATTTCATCCTTTCGTTCTTTCATCATTTCATCCTTTCATCGTTTCATCCATCCCCCCACACACACATATAGACAGAGACAATGACAGAGACAGACACAGACAGAGACATTGTTTCATCCATAACCCTAAATATTCCATATTCCATATCCCATACCCCTAATATTCCATATCCAATACCCCTAATATTCCATATCCCATACCCTAATATTCCATATCCCATACCCCAATATTCCATATCCCATACCCCAATATTCCATATCCCATATCCCAATATTCCATATCCCATACCCCTAATATTCCATATCCCATACTTTAATATTCCATATCCCATACCCCTAATATTTCATATCCCATCCCCCTAATATTCCACATTTCATACCCCTAATATTCCATATCCCATACTCCTAATATCACATATCCCAAATATTCCATTTCATCGTTTCATCCTTTCACCGTTTCATTTTTTCAACTTTTCACCGTTTCCTCGTTTCATTGTTTTATCGTTTCACCCTTTCATCGTTTCACCCTTTCAACTTTCACCCTTTCACCATTTTATTCTTTTATCGTTTTATCATTTCATAGTTTTATCCTTTCACCGTTTCATAATTTTATCATTTCATCCTTTCACCGTTTCATAATTTTATCATTTCATCCTTTCATCCTTTCGTCCTTTAGTCGTTTCATCCTTTCATCGTTTCATTCCTTCATCCTTTCATCGTTTTATCCTTTCATCGCTTCATCCTTTCATCATTTCATCCTTTCATACTTTCATCGTTTCATACTTTCATCGTTTCATCCTTTCATCGTTTCATCCTATCATCGTTTCAACCTTTCATCGTTTCATCCTTTCATCGTTTCACCCTTTCATCGTTTCATCGTTTCAACCTTTCATCGTTTCATCCTTTCATCCTTTCATCGTTTCATCCTTTCATCGTTTCATCCTTTCATCGTTTCATCCTTTCATCGTTTCATCCTTTCATCGTTTCAACCTTTCATCGTTTCAACCTTTCATCGTTTCGTCGTTTCATCCTTTCATCCTTTCATCGTTTTATCCTTTCATCGTTTCATCCTTTCATCGTTTCACCCTTTCATCCTTTCATCGTTTCATCCTTTCATCGCTTCATCCTTTCATCCTTTCATCCTTTCATCGTTTATCCTTTCATCGTTTATCCTTTCATCGTTTCATCCTTTCATCGTTTCATCCTTTCATCGTTTATCCTTTCATCGTTTATCCTTTCATCGTTTTATCCTTTCATAGTTTCATCCTTTTATAGTTTTATCATTTCACCGTTTCATCCTTTCACCGTTTCATAATTTTATCATTTCATCCTTTCGTTCTTTCATCATTTCATCCTTTCATCGTTTCATCCATCCCCCCACACACATATAGACAGAGACAATGACAGAGACAGACACAGACAGAGACATTGTTTCATCCATAACCCTAAATATTCCATATTCCATATCCCATACCCCTAATATTCCATATCCAATACCCCTAATATTCCATATCCCATACCCCAATATTCCATATCCCATATCCCAATATTCCATATCCCATACCCCAATATTCCATATCCCATACCCCAATATTCCATATCCCATACCCCAATATTCCATATCCCATACCCCTAATATTCCATATCCCATACTTTAATATTCCATATCCCATACCCCTAATATTTCATATCCCATCCCCCTAATATTCCACATTTCATACCCCTAATATTCCATATCCCATACTCCTAATATCACATATCCAAAATATTCCATTTCATCGTTTCATCCTTTCACCGTTTCATTTTTTCAACTTTTCACCGTTTCATCCTTTCATTGTTTTATCGTTTCACCCTTTCATCGTTTCACCCTTTCAACTTTCACCCTTTCACCATTTTATTCTTTTATCGTTTTATCATTTCATAGTTTTATCCTTTCACCGTTTCATAATTTTATCATTTTATCCTTTCACCGTTTCATAATTTTATCATTTCATCCTTTCATCCTTTCCTACTTTAGTCGTTTCATCCTTTCATCGTTTCATTCCTTCATCCTTTCATCGTTTTATCCTTTCATCGCTTCATCCTTTCATCATTTCATCCTTTCATACTTTCATCGTTTCATCCTTTCATCGTTTCATCCTATCATCGTTTCACCCTTTCATCCTTTCATCGTTTCATCCTATCATCGTTTCAACCTTTCATCGTTTCATCCTTTCATCGTTTCATCCTTTCATCGTTTCATCCTTTCATCGTTTCATCCTTTCATCGTTTCATCCTTTCATCGTTTCATCCTTTCATCGTTTCATCCTTTCATCGTTTCAACCTTTCATCGTTTCGTCGTTTCATCCTTTCATCCTTTCATCGTTTCATCCTTTCATCGTTTCATCCTTACATCGTTTCACCCTTTCATCCTTTCACCGTTTCATCCTTTCATCGTTTCATCCTTTCATCGTTTCATCCTTTCATCGTTTATCCTTTCATCGTTTATCCTTTCATCGTTTATCCTTTCATCGTTTCATCCTTTCATCGTTTCATCCTTTCATCGTTTATCCTTTCATCGTTTTATCCTTTCATAGTTTCATCCTTTTATAGTTTTATCATTTCACCGTTTCATCCTTTCACCGTTTCATAATTTTATCATTTCATCCTTTCGTTCTTTCATCATTTCATCCTTTCATCCATCCCCCCACACACACATATAGACAGAGACAATGACAGAGACAGACACAGACAGAGACATTGTTTCATCCATAACCCTAAATATTCCATATTCCATATCCCATACCCCTAATATTCCATATCCAATACCCCTAATATTCCATATCCCATACCCCAATATTCCATATCCCATACCCCAATATTCCATATCCCATACCCCAATATTCCATATCCCATACCCCAATATTCCATATCCCATACCCCAATATTCCATATCCCATACCCCTAATATTCCATATCCCATACTTTAATATTCCATATCCCATACCCCTAATATTTCATATCCCATCCCCCTAATATTCCACATTTCATACCCCTAATATTCCATATCCCATACCCCTAATATTCCATATCCCATACTTTAATATTCCATATCCCATACCCCTAATATTTCATATCCCATCCCCCTAATATTCCACATTTCATACCCCTAATATTCCATATCCCATACCCCTAATATTCCATATCCCATACTTTAATATTCCATATCCCATACCCCTAATATTTCATATCCCATCCCCCTAATATTCCACATTTCATACCCCTAATATTCCATATCCCATCCCCCTAATATTCCACATTTCATACCCCTAATATTCCATATCCCATACTCCTAATATCACATATCCCAAATATTCCATTTCATCGTTTCATCCTTTCACCGTTTCATTTTTTCAACTTTTCACCGTTTCATCCTTTCATTGTTTTATCGTTTCACCCTTTCATCGTTTCACCCTTTCAACTTTTACCCTTTCACCATTTTATTCTTTTATCGTTTTATCATTTCATAGTTTTATCCTTTCACCGTTTCATAATTTTATCATTTCATCCTTTCACCGTTTCATAATTTTATCATTTCATCCTTTCGTCCTTTAGTCGTTTCATCCTTTCATCGTTTCATTCCTTCATCCTTTCATCGTTTTATCCTTTCATCGCTTCATCCTTTCATCATTTCATCCTTTCATACTTTCATCGTTTCATCCTTTCATCGTTTCATCCTATCATCGTTTCACCCTTTCATCCTTACATCGTTTCATCCTATCATCGTTTCACCCTTTCATCCTTTCATCGCTTCATCCTTTCATCATTTCATCCTTTCATCGCTTCATCCTTTCATCCTTTCATCGCTTCATCCTTTCATCATTTCATCCTTTCATCGCTTCATCCTTTCATCCTTTCATCGCTTCATCCTTTCATCCTTTCATCGCTTCATCCTTTCATCCTTTCATCGCTTCATCCTTTCATCCTTTCATCGCTTCATCCTTTCATCGCTTCATCCTTTCATCCTTTCATCGCTTCATCCTTTCATCGCTTCATCCTTTCATCCTTTCATCGCTTCATCCTTTCATCCTTTCATCGCTTCATCCTTTCATCGCTTCATCCTTTCATCGCTTCATCCTTTCATCCTTTCATCATTTCATCCTTTCATCGTTTCATCGTTTCATCGTTTCATCGTTTCATCGTTTCATTCATTTATCATTTCATCCATCCCCTTACACACACATATAGACAGAGACAACGACAGAGAAAGAGACAACAGACAGAGACAGAAAGAGACAACAGACACAGACAACAGAAAAAGACAACAGACAGAGACAATCACAGAGACAACGAAAGAGACAGACACAGACAGAGACATTGTTTCATCCATAGCCCTAAATATTCCATATTCCATACCCCTAATATTCCAAATCCCATATCCCATACCCCTAATATTCCATATTCCATACCCCTAATGTTCCATATCCCATACCACTAATATTCCACATTCCATACCCCTAATATTCCATATCCCATTCTCCTAATATCACATATCCCAAATATTCCATATCCCATACCCCTAATATTCAATATCCCATATATTCCATATCATCGTTTCATCCTTTCATCGTTTC
Organism: Biomphalaria pfeifferi; assembly: GCA_030265305.1. NCBI lineage: Eukaryota > Metazoa > Mollusca > Gastropoda > Planorbidae > Biomphalaria > Biomphalaria pfeifferi. The sequence goes on along the minus strand of JASAOG010000020.1, from coordinate 2,172,658 downwards.
ATCGTTTCAACCTTTCATCGTTTCATCCTTTCATCGTTTCATCGTTTCAACCTTTCATCGTTTCATCCTTTCATCGTTTCAACCTTTCATCGTTTCATCGTTTTATCCTTTCATCGTTTCAACCTTTCATCGTTTCATCCTTTCATCGTTTCAACCTTTCATCGTTTCATCGTTTCATCGTTTCATCCTTTCATCGTTTCAACCTTTCATCGTTTCATCGTTTCATCCTTTCATTGTTTCATCGTTTCATCCTTTCATCCTTTCATCGTTTCATCGTTTCATCGTTTCATCCTTTCATCCTTTCATCGTTTCATCCTTTCAACCTTTCATCCTTTCATCGTTTCATCGTTTCATCGTTTCATCCTTTCATCGTTTCATCGTTTCATCGTTTCATTCTTTCATCGTTTCATCCTTTCATCGTTTATCCTTTCATCGTTTATCCTTTCATCGTTTCATCCTTTCATCGTTTCATCCTTTCATCGTTTCATCCTTTCATCGTTTATCCTTTCATCGTTTATCCTTTCATCGTTTTATCCTTTCATAGTTTCATCCTTTTATAGTTTTATCCTTTCACCGTTTCATCCTTTCATCGTTTCATCCTTTCATCGTTTATCCTTTCATCGTTTATCCTTTCATCGTTTCATCCTTTCATCGTTTATCCTTTCATCGTTTATCCTTTCATCGTTTCATCCTTTAATCGTTTCATCCTTTCATCGTTTATCCTTTCATCGTTTATCCTTTCATCGTTTTATCCTTTCATAGTTTCATCCTTTTATAGTTTTATCCTTTCATAGTTTCATCCTTTTATAGTTTTATCCTTTCACCGTTTCATAATTTTATCATTTCATCCTTTCGTTCTTTCGTCGTTTCATCCTTTCATCGTTTCATCGTTTCTTCGTTTCATCCTTTCATCTTTTCAACCTTTCACCGTGTCATCGTTTCACCGTTTCATCCTTTCATCTTTTCATCCTTTCACCGTGTCATCGTTTCACCGTTTCATCCTTTCACCGTTTCATTCTTTCACCGTTTCATCGTTTCATTGTTTTATCGTTTCACCCTTTCAACCTTTCACCATTTTATCCTTTCACCGTTTTAACCTTTCACCGTTTCATAATTTTATCATTTCATCCTTTCATCCTTTCATCGTTTCATTCCTTCATCCTTTCATCGTTTCATCCTTTTATTGTGACATCCTTTCATCGTCTTATCCTTTCATCGTTTCATCCTATCATCGTTTCATCCTTTCATCATTACATCCATTTATTATTTCATCCATCCCCTTACACACACATATAGACAGAGACAACGACAGAGACCGAGACAACAGACAGAGACAGAAAGAGACAACAGACACAGACAACAGAAAAAGACAACAGACAGAGACAACGAAAGAGACAGACACATACAGAGACATTGTTTCATCCATAGCCCTAAATATTCCATATCCCATACCCCTAATATTCCATATCCCATACCCCTAATATTCCATATCCCATACTTTAATATTCCATCTCCCATACCCATAATATTTCATATCCCATTCCCCTATTATTCCATATCCCATACCCCTAATATTCCAAATCCCATATCCCAAATATTCCATATCCCATACCCCTATAATTCCATATTCCATACCCCTAATATTCCATACCCCATACCCCTAATAATCCATATCCCATACCCCTATAATTCCATATCCCATACCCCTAATATTCCATATCCCATACCCCTAATTTTCCATATCCCATACCACTAATATTTCATATACCATACCCCTAATATTCCATATCCCATACCCCTAATATTCCATACCCCATACCCCTAATATTCCATATCCCATACCCCTAATATTCCATATCCCATACCCCTAATATTCCATATCCCATACCCCTAATATTTCATATCCCATACCCCTAATATTCCATATCCCATAGCCCTAATATTTCATATACCATACCCCTAATATTCCATATCCCATACCCCTAATATTCCATACCCCATACCCCTAATATTCCATATCCCATACCCCTAATATTCCATATCCCATACCCCTAATATTCCATATCCCATACCCCTAATATTCCATATCCCATACCCCTAATATTCCATATCCCATACCCCTAATATTTCATATCCCATACCCCTAATATTCCATATCCCATAGCCCTAATATTTCATATACCATACCCCTAATATTCCATATCCCATACCCCTAATATTCCATACCCCATACCCCTAATATTCCATATCCCATACCCCTAATATTCCATACCCCATACCCCTAATATTCCATATCATCGTTTCTTCCTTTCATCGTTTCATCCTTTCATCGTTTCACATACCCCAATTATTCCATATTCCATATCACATACCCCTAATATTCCATATAACATACCCCTAATATTCCATATCCCATACCCCTAATATCACATATCCCAAAATATTCCATATCCCATACCCCTAATATTCCAAATACCATACCCCTAAATATTCAATATTCCATATCCCATATCCCAAATATTCCATATCCCATACCCCTAATATTCCATATTCCAGACCCCTAATATTCCATATCCCATACCTCTAATATTCCATATCCCATACCCCTAATATTCCATATACCATATCCCAAATATTCCATATCCCATACCCCTAATATTCCATATACCATATCCCAAATTTTACATATCCCATACCCCTAATATTCCATATCCCATACCCCTAATATTCCATATCCCATACCCCTAATATTCCATATCCCATACTTTAATATTCCATCTCCCATACCCATAATATTTCATATCCCATACCCCTAATATTCCAAATTCCATATCCCTAATATTCCATATCCCATACCCCTAATATTCCAAATCCCATATCCCTAATATTCCATATTCCATATCACATACCCCTAATATTCCATATAACAAACCCCTAATATTCCATATCCCATACTCCTAATATCACATATCCCAAATATTCCATATCCCATACCCCTAATATTCCATATACCATACCCCTAAATATTCAATATTCCATATTCCATACCCCTATTATTCCATATCCCATACCCCTAATATTCCATATCCTATACTTTAATAGTCCATCTCCCATACCCCTAATATTCAATATCCCATATCCCAAATATTCCATACCCATTACCTCTAATATTCCCTATTCCATACCCCTAATATTCCATTTCCCATTCCCCTAATATTCTATATTCCATATCCCAAATATTTCATATTTCATACCTCTAATATTTCATATTCCATACTCTTAATATTTCATATCCCATACCAATAATAATCCATATCCCATATATTTCATATCCCGTACCCCTAATATTCCATATCCCATACCCCTAATATTCCATATCCCATTTATTCCATATCCCATACCCCTAATATTCCATATCCTATACCCCTTATATTCCAAATTCCATACCCCTAATATTCCATATCCAATACCCCTAATATTTCATACCCCATACTTCTAATATTCCATACCACTAATATTCCATATGCCATACCATTAATATTCCATATCCCACACCCCCAATATTCCATATCCCATACCCCTAATATTTCATATCCAATACCCCTAATATTCCATATTCCATATCCCAAATATTCCATATCACATACCCCTAATATTCCATATTCCATATCCCATACCCCTAATATTCCATATCCCATACCCCTAATATTCCATATCCCATACCCCTAATATCACATATCCCAAATATTCCATATCCCATATCCCTAATATTCCATATACCATACCCCTAAATATTTCATATTCCATACCCCTAATATTGCATATCCCATACCCTTAATATACCATATCCCATACTTTAATATTTTATCTCCCATACCCCTAATATTCCAAATACCATATCCCAATTATTCCATATCCAATACCCCTAATATTCCATATCCCATACCCCTAATATTCCATATCCCATACCCCTAATATTCCATATCCCATACCCCTAATATTCCATATCCCATACCCCTAATATTCCATATCCCATACCCCTAATATTCCATATCCCATACCCCTAATATTCCATATCCCATACCCCTAATATTCCATATCCCATACCCCTAATATTCCATATCCCATACCCCTAATATTCCATATCCCATACCCCTAATATTCCATATCATCGTTTCATCCTTTCATCGTTTCATCGTTTCACCGTTTTATCCTTTCACCGTTTCATCCTTTCACCATTTCATCCTTTCATCTTTTTACCGTTTCATCGTTTCATCCTTTCATCTTTTCATCGTTTTATCGTATCATCCTTTTATCGTTTCACCCTTTCATCCTTTCACCCTTTCATCCTTTCATCGTTTCATCCTTTCACCCTTTCACCGTTTCACCCTTTCATCGTTTCATCCTTTCACCCTTTCACCGTTTCATCCTTTCATCGTTTCATCCTTTCACCCTTTCACCGTTTCATCCTTTCATCGTTTCATCCTTTCATTGTTTTATCCTTTCATCGTTTCATCCTTTCATTGTTTCATCCTTTCATCCTTTCACCCTTTCACCGTTTCATCGTTTCATCCTTTCATTGTTTCACCCTTTCATCCTTTCACCCTTTCACCGTTTCACCCTTTCATCCTTTCACCCTTTCACCGTTTCATCCTTTCATCGTTTCATCCTTTCATCGTTTCATCCTTTCATTGTTTCATCCTTTCATCCTTTCACCCTTTCATCCTTTTATCCTTTCATCCTTTCACCGTTTCATCCTTTCATCGTTTCATCCTTTCATTGTTTCATCCTTTCATGGTTTCATCCTTTCATTGTTTCATCCTTTTATAGTTTTATCCTTTCATTGTTTCATCCATTCATCGTTTCATCCTTTCATTGTTTCATCCATTCATCGTTTCATCCTTTCATCGTTTCATCCTTTCATTGTTTCATCCTTTCATGGTTTCATCCTTTCATTGTTTCATCCTTTTATAGTTTTATTCTTTCATAGTTTCATCCTTTTATCGTTTCATCCTTTCATCGTTTCATCCTTTTATCCTTTCATCCTTTCATCGTTTCATCCTTTCATTGTTTCATCCTTTCATCGTTTCATCCTTTTATCCTTTCATCCTTTCATCGTTTCATCCTTTCATTGTTTCATCCATTCATCGTTTCATCCTTTTATCCTTTCATCCTTTCATTGTTTCATCCTTTCATTGTTTCATCCATTCATCGTTTCATCCTTTTATCCTTTCATCCTTTCATCGTTTCATCCTTTCATTGTTTCATCCATTCATCGTTTTATCCTTTTATCCTTTCATCCTTTCATCGTTTCATCCTTTCATTGTTTCATCCTTTCATCGTTTCATCCTTTCATTGTTTCATCCTTTCATTGTTTCATCTTTTCATCGCTTTATCGTTTAACCCTTTCACCCTTCCATTCTTTTACCCTTTCACCCTTTCAACGTTTCATCCTTTCGTCAATTTATCCTTTCATCGTTTCATCCTTTATCCTTTCATCGTTTCATCCTTTATCCTTTCATCGTTTCATCCTTTCATCGTTTCATCCTTTATCCTTTCATCGTTTCATCCTTTATCCTTTCATCGTTTCATCCTTTCATCGTTTCATCCTTTATCCTTTCATCCTTTATCCTTTCATCGTTTCATCCTTTATCCTTTCATCGTTTCATCCTTTATCCTTTCATCGTTTCGTCCTTTATCCTTTATCCTTTCATCGTTTCATCCTTTCATCGTTTCATCCTTTCATCCTTTTATCCTTTCATCGTTTTATCCTTTCGTCGTTTCCTCCTTTCATCATTTCATGCTTTCATCCTTTCACCGTTTCATCCTTTCATCGTTTCATCCTTTATCCTTTCATCGTTTCATCCTTTATCCTTTCATCGTTTCATCCTTTATCCTTTCATCGTTTCATCCTTTATCCTTTCATCGTTTCATCCTTTATCCTTTCATCGTTTCATCCTTTCATCGTTTCATCCTTTATCCTTTCATCGTTTTATCCTTTCGTCGTTTCCTCCTTTCACCGTTTCATCCTTTCATCGTTTTATCCTTTCACCGTTTTATCTTTCAGAGACAACGACATAGACAATGACAGAGTTAGACACAGACAGAGACAACGACAGAGCCAGACAGAGACAACGACAGAGACAGACAGAGACAATGAAAGAGAAAGACAGAGACAACGACAGAGACAGACAGAGACAACGACAGAGACAGACAGAGACAACGACAGAGACAACGAAAGAGAAAGACAGAGACAACGAAAGAGACAGGCACAGACAGAGACAACAACAGAGACAGAGACAACAGACACAGAAAGAGACAACAGACAGAGACAACAGACAACAGACAGAGACAACAAATATATTTAGAAGCAAGCATCGTCTCAACAGACAAAACGTTTAATAATCATAATAAAATAGTGCATAATAACTTGGCAACTCCAGCCATGGAAATACATCACTTAGAATCCTATTATATTACATCTTGTATCTCTTACACAATACATACATACATCTCCTTACACTAGGAGTCCAAAAGGTAACTGAGGTTTTCACCCCATGGTCAGTTACAGACCAATTATTTCTTCGTAAATAAGGCATGCTCAGCAGAAATGAAAATCTCTAGATCTAAATTAGCTCTCATTTAAGAAAACATAATTTTGTTATTTTACACATGAACATACAAGTAAGTGTCTATTCATTTCATTATTTGATGCACATTAACCTTAAAATTTGAGTTTATAAAACATTTTTTACATAAAATCATTCACTCTAAATGCGAATAGCTTAATCCGCATTTACACACTTTTCCATAGCTCGAGCATACCATTACTTGGGCCGCGTAGTGATACAAATGAAATTAACGTCAGAGGTCATAATATCGAGCATTATACAGGCATATTATTATTTAACTAGTAAACTACTTAAATGCAATTTCCTTGCCAAATCAATCTGTTTTTTAAAGCATTTAAGCCTACAGTTACCGATTCAGTTTTATTTTAAGTCTTTATTTTTAATTTACTTTTTTCTTTAAGATTTACTTATTTATGCGCATTTAGACCTCTTAGCAGCTTAGCTACAAAATGATGAATGAAACACGACTTATGTATCAAGATCAACACCTAGGTCGACACAAGCTCACATTACATTATTTATTTTATAAGTAGATCTAGGTCTAAAATATAGATCTGTACACAATCATTCTCCGCTTGGGTAAACTATCTATCTCTGTCATCAATGTAGCCTTTAGATGATACTTATCTTACTAGAAATATTTAGATCTAGAAAGTCTAGATTCACTTATCCACCTAATAATTTTAAAAAATATTACTTACCGGTACTTATAACAATATTATTTCATTTAATTGTTTACAAAACACTCTCAGTGACTACATCGAAAGTGATGTAATACGCAAATTAAGACCCGCTGGCAATATACATATGGCTAGTTAAATATAAATCTTAGAAGCATTTAAATGCAAATGGTAAAATGTTTACTATTACAACTTATTACAAAGTTTAGATCTAAATAGACTAGAGGTCAATAACTCAAATTTGAAATTTAACCATTGGAGTTTCCCTTCATTAAGTTTAAGACAGTTTGAGTCTTTACTCTTAGTAAAAGTGACTCTTAGTCTTAAACTTAATAAAAGTTAATAATCTAGTCTCTAATCTAGATTATAGTAGATTCTATATTCTAGAGTATATAGATTTAACTTAATATAAGAGATCTGTCGTATTGATCTAGATCTATAATTTTATAACATTTAATGATTTATTTTATCATCTTAATGATCTTTTTTTTATGTTCTTTAGAACAAGAGATGACTCAAATTTTCCCATGTGCCATGGCCACTGCCCTTTAAAAATAAATAAAAAATCATTCCAAAAAAATTAACTTACCCACAAAAAGTGAAAAACACACAGACAATATGAAAGTACAATAACTCCTTCGAGTAGTTGGAGTCAACATAGTGATGATAGTCATACTCATCGTCGGCATCTTTATCACGGTTATGATTTCGATGTTAACACTAATAACAGTTACAGTAACAGCATGAAATGGTCAATCAAATGCAGTCTATGCAGCGATGGTCCGAATGTACGTGCATGACTCGCGACCGACGAAGATCTGTCGATATGTAGATTCTAGAGATATGATTAACCGTTGTTGCGAAGGTTTTATCCAGACATAGATCTACACACTAACACTAAACACAGTTTACAATTCTCCAACAGCCGCCATATTTGAACCGCATCACTGAGCATCAAAGACATTTTTCAGATTTAACTCTACGATGCTGCATATAGTTCGAGACCATGCCCTTATGCCCTAAACAATATATATATTTATTTAAGCGAAAATCTATTGCTTTTTTCACATAAATCTATATCTTATTGAAACTAATTTAATTGAATCATCTTCATGATTAAAAAAGAGCGTGTACAAATATTATTTAGTATACCTGGCAGGCATCATTATTATTATGTATTAATCCATCGTCCATTCATTGTGAGTAGTGTGAGCTCCCCTGTACCCCCACACCTCCATACGATTGATTAGATTCTATATAGCCGCTCATTGGAACCTCGGGGACTTTGTGTGAAGCTGCGTAGGAAGTTGGAAGGGTGTGAACACCTAAATAACTGACCCAATTACTTATTTAGTTATTAGGTAGGCTAGGTGTTAGATTGTCTATTTATAGATGGAATTTAGTTATATTCACTTTCAGATAAAATCGACAATCCCCACCCTCCATAAAAAATATAGACTATAAGTCTGTCTTGGTTATATCTAATTTAAGATCTAGAATCTATAAGAGCTAATGTCGATTATTGTTGCTGATTTATCTTGTTTATCAATTAAAAAGTAGATTAGGTCGACTGCTAATCTATAGCCTACTTTCCTAATGTCTGTTAGTAAAGTGTTAGTAGCTAGGGCTACAAGACTATCCCAGAAGAGTAGGCCTAGGTAGTTGGTAGACATGAGACTGTGAGTAGTAAAGGAAGCCTATTTTACACAATCAGATCATAAATCTAAGCTAGATGCAGATGGGTTACTTTTGCAACTTGGTTATGGTGACCTAAATAAATAGGTTCCAAAAAACTGGACATCTTTCCATAAATCCTCTGTGTTTGATCGACTTACCTATTTTTCAGAACTTTCGGTATTTTTCAGTAAAGTCGAGCTTCAAAATGTTTTGTTTTTTTTTTAATTTGTAGGCCTGATCTTGATAACTCGGTCTACTGATTTGTGGTTAGGCTATATAAAACCACGTTTAGATGCTGATATTGGTTGTTACTTTAGCCTTGAAACACGCCCATATCCTCATCTAGTCTAAAATTTACCATCTCTCGTCTTCTCATCTCTGCATGTGGTCCTTTCTGGGGCACAGGCAGGGCCGGTCTTAGGCCACTGCAACCTATGCCGTCGCAGTGGTCCCCGCACTTTCATAGGCCCCGCGCGAAGTCTAGGTGTAAATTATTTTAAAAAAAACATTTTAACATTTTAACTTATTGCTAAAGGGTTTCTGGAATTCTCCAGAAATAATAAAATAAAATATCCGAAAAAGTCATGAAAATCTCCTGAAATTATTAAAATCTCCCAAACACTGATGCAAATCTCCTAAAAAACAGACAAAATTGTCATTTCTGGATGTCATTCAATATGGAAAACGCCTATCTTACTAGCAATTTATTAAAAAAAACGACAATGTCAGCTTTCATTTAATAAAAATAAAGTGAATTTTAACCAAAACAAGAAGTTCAATACTAAATTTCCTTTAATAGTCACTGGCATATAAATTTAGATCTAAATCTATCACGACCTCTTAAAAAAAATACAAAAGCGATATTTTGCTAGTCGATAGTAAATCTAAAAGGCAGATCTGAACGTTTATCAGCTTTTTGTTGAAAAACTACAATCTACTGTAGATGACTCGTAAAGGTAATTTGGCAGTGATTCTGATTGGCATCTGCTTCCAAATTGCGGCTCCATGTATTCCTGGGCCGTCCCCTCTTCCTCTTTCCTTGGGGGTTCCAGGTTAGGGATTGCCTTGTTATGTTGGATGCAGGCTTGCGAAGTATGTGACGTATTCCATTCCAGCGTCTCTGAAGGATATATACTTCTGTGGTGGGTTTGACACAGAATCACAACAACCAAAATGACGAGGCAAGTCAGGAGGCTTATTTCAAATTTAATGTACACAAAAACCTGCCAAAGGCAAACATACAACATAATTACTAAGGAGCATAAAATAAACATAATTATGTGGTCTAAATGAACAGACCAATTTGTAAACACAACATCAGGTATAAATACTAGATCAAGCAAACAAAAACACAAAAAAGAAAACCTTATAGTGTGAACCAATCATCTCTTTTATAAACACAAGAGAGATATGGAACACCACCAAACATTATTAAAATAAATGACAAAGTATTCTCCAAAAAATAAATCAATTAGTTCTATATAAAACTAACATACATTGAAGAGCTTCGCTCTTTCCTTTTCTTACAAACACTATAACAATTAAATAGAACAAATCTATATACTGTTTCTTAAAAACCAGTATCTACAACTGGTTATAGGAATATATTTACATAAGGGACAATTAATATGGTGAGCTTGACTCAAACAAAAGATACAATGGGTTTGGCTTATGAGATGTGAGCTCGACTGGCAAAAAACAACAAAATAGGAATCGAGGTCTCCACATTACATACAGAGTGGGCCTTCCTTCCAAAGGCATCTCAAAACTACAAAACAAAGGTAGTCCGTACATGAGGACAAAACCTGGGTAGCAAAATGCTATATAAAAAATAAACAAGAATATATGATATACAAGAAACAGTAAAAATGTGTTTACCTGCAGCCTTGGTCAAAACAACAAAATTAGGACGAACACAGCAGGATCAGACAAGGTGGTATTGGAGTGGATGCGGCCCGGTGAGTTTTAATGCAGGATGCCAGCAGGAAAAGGAATTAAATTTTAGGATGTCAACCGGACAGGGAATTCAAATCCCGGCTTCCGGGGCAGAGGTCAACTTGGTCTTTTGCTGACCGGTGCACGGTGAATTTCAGCCGACCCGTATGTCATGTCCTCCCCACTACACTTCAATAGGCTCCTGCTTTGGTTTTGCTACAGTTCCTCATTCGATATCTTATCTGGTGGATCATAAGAATCTTCTTTAAGCAGGTAGTGATGAATACCTGGGTTTTTTTTTTTCATGAGGTTGGTGGTTCTCCAGGTCTGTGCTTCATAAAGTAGTATTGGCTCATCAATGGTGCCTGATTATGGTGGTGGTGCTTATTTCCCTAGATCCCCTGGTGTTCTTCAACTGATGAAAGGCTGCTCGAGCTTTACAAATGCGGGTTCTGACATCTGTATCTGTTCTTCCGTGGTGGTCTAGGATACTGCCGAGATAGGTGAAGCTTTCCACCTCTTTCAGCGCCTCACCTTGGACTGTAATGGGTGTGTTGTTGCACACCTTTATCTTGAACACCTTGCTCTTCTCTCTTTTTATGGTAAGACCCATTCTAGCTGTATTGTCCGCTACGATCCTTATTTGTCCTGCATCTGCTGCTGTGTGTGAGAAAGTATTTTAAGAGCCAGGTCCGCTGCAAAGTTTACCACGGTTTCCAAACTAGTGTGGCAGTTTTACGCATTCCACTCGTGCTGGTGGTACTTCAAGGCATGCGAACTCGTGAGTTCGTTTATTTTCTACGAATCAATATTGCTAATGATACCTATATCACCTATAATACTGCGTGCAAGACATCAAGCCAACTTTTGTAAGCACGGGCGCCCATTCCGACAAACTCTTTACTTATATTAGGGTTTCGTCTTTGGCTAGAAATAGACATATTTTGTAATGCAAAAGAAAATTTGAGCCTTTCACAAGAAAATCTCGTTTTTGATTCTAGATGAGAATGGAATGGGTTGTCTGAATCAGCTAGGAAAACCAACGACTTGGCAGAGTTTAAGTCATTGATTACATGCATGACTAGATTGACACATGAAGTAAGGGCTGTAATATAGAAGAAGAAGAAGAAGAAGAAGAAAAAGATGGATCTTGTCGCAAATGGAAATGTGAAACAAATTCAAAACCCCCTTAGCTACGCTCATAGAATTTGGTGAATTTAGTTTGCTTTAGAATAATATTGAGGGAGGGAGGTTTCATCCTCAAAACTCTCTGTAGTGGGATTTTAAACTCAAAACCATCTGGATGGATTTTAAACTTTAAAAAAAAAAAAACATGGAGAAGGGGGGGGGGTTAAACTCAAAGGTATTTTTTAGCTTCAAACCCCGCTGAAGGGGGGTTTAAACTGAAAGCCTCTTTGGCTACGATCATAGAATTATAAGTGTGTATTTTGCTTTTTTTTTAATTGAAGAGGTATTTTTTAGCTTCAAAATCCGCTCCTTTGGCTACGCTCATAGAATCTGAACTCTGATCTATGAATAGTCTTATATTGAAGAGAGGGTTTGATCATAAATTTCGGAGCCCCCCCCCCCCTCCCCTTTAGCTATGCTCTTGGACTTTGGGAATCGTCGTTTACATTATTTTTTGTTTGTTTTGTTTTATAGAAGATTGGGATATAACTGCATCAGGGGCGGACTGGCTATATGGGCATTCGGGCAAATGCCCGGTGGGCCGGTACCCCATTGGGCCGGTAAAGTCACCCAAAGGGCCGTATGAATACCAGTAAATTGTTTTAAGATTTATATTATTCTCTTTAAAGATCACTCTTTGAGCGTCATGATTGTAAATATCTTGTACACTAATACTAATGTAAAGCATTGTTGTAAATATCTTGTACACTAATACTAATGTAAAGCATTGTTGTACATATCTTGTACACTAATACTAATGTAAAGCATTGTTGTACATATCTTGTACACTAATACTAATGTAAAGCATTGTTGTACATATCTTGTACACTAATACTAATGTAAAGCATTGTTGTAAATATCTTGTACACTAATACTAATGTAAAGCATTGTTGTAAATATCTTGTACACTAATACTAATGTAAAGCATTGTTGTACATATCTTGTACACTAATACTAATGTAAAGCATTGTTGTACATATCTTGTACACTAATACTAATGTAAAGCATTGTTGTACATATCTTGTACACTAATACTAATGTAAAGCATTGTTGTAAATATCCTTCATCCGTATATAGTGCTTCTAGTAGACGTCGCTAAACTAAACTATACGCAAGAAGCTTAAGGCATCTATTTCTTATAGAGATTCGTGTTAGTGGGAATCTATTCGAATGAATCTATAAAGGGACCAACAAGCAATACGTTCCAAGTCCTATAGGATGGCATGTCCAGTCACATTCAAATTCTTATTTGTCTAATGGAGTTGTCACATGATCTCGAGTTGGCTTCGCTACGAAGTCCTTAACAAGTTACAATTATTATTTTGAACAGTGTAGAAATGTGTTGATTGGAGTCAAAATGCAAGAGAATCTAAAAAGTATATAAAAAGAAGTAGCAGAAAATACGTAATAATAGCTATGTAAAAAAAAATGTAGTAAACTTATTGATGTCTTCTCGCAAGCACTAGAGATTCACCAACGTTATGAAGACAGCATTTAGGAATGATCAGGCTTAACGTCATAGGTAACACAAATGCCAAGACGACAAAGTTACTGACTTAAGTTGAAATACAAAGAGGCTTTGCTAAATTTGAGTTTTTCTTGACAGCTTTTGTTTTACTGAACGTAAGGTTATTAAAAAACGCGTGGACATGTTCTGTTGTGTGTGTGTATGTAGCCAGCTTGAAGATGAAGTCAAACTAGGTTTCCAAGTTATTGAGAAAGCAGTATATGGGAGTAAAGTAAAGTTCTCTTTCAGACCTTGCGATCTATAAGGCCAGATGATGTTAAGGTCATCACTTTCTTTGATAAAGGTTAACAACTAAAGTCAGGTATCCGTTAAAGTTGGGTGGACCCAGGGGAGTCCCAAAAAAACTAAAATTCAAAATCCTAGTCTTCACCGAGATTCGAACCCAGGACCCAAGACTCGGAAGCGCTTAACCACTCAGCCACCGCGCCCCCATCACCTTGTTAGAAGGGCAGTTAAATAATGGAGGTTGAAGAGTTGTATTTTTAAATTGAAGTTCATATGCCTGAGAAAAAAGGGCGAGGGGTGAAAGTGAATCTTAAACAATATGTTCGTTGTTGGAGGATCCTCAGATGTCTCACAGCGCTCCCCCAGACTCCCTAGCTGTCCTTGGTGGTGTGTACTGTAGACCCCTCAGCCGGCGCCGCGCGCCGTTTTCGCCGCCAAATTTTTGTCCGCCTAAAATCCGCCGAAAAAATGTGGCGGACCGTATTAGCCGCAATATTTTGTCCGTCAAAAATTCGCCGAAAATGAATGATGCGCCGTAAAGTTTTGTCTTTTTTCAATTTTTTCTTGGCATTCCGATTTAAAATCGATTGCATTTTTAAATAAAGGTCGCCGGAAGTTTGATAAAGAGTTCTTGTCTAATGTCAAATTACAATTCTAATTTTATTAAACCCCAGTTAAAATACAATAAAAAAAAAATAATTCAATTAATTTAAGTTACCGTTTTTTTTTGTCAATAACACGATTTATTATCAATAATCTGTTTTATAAAATAAATGGCTCAGCGATCTTCTACTTCTACTAGTAAAAAGGTAAGCCTGTGTTTAAAATAAATGGTCTTATGCCTAATTAAGCCTAAATTAACTGTTGCAATGAACTATACTAGCTAAATCTATAAATAATGATTTGTATGTCATATCATTTCTATGTAACAATTCTACATGATGATTTTAGGTGAACTCAAATGTGAGTAGATGTCATCTAAACCGAGAAGAGAGGCAGTTTGTTACCAAATTACATGTAAAATCTAAACCGCCTAGCCAACATGGAAATTCCAAGGCCCAATGCTGGAGATATTTTGGTGGCCTGTTCTCTGCTGATGGGAGAAATGTTGACGTAGATCGGGTCTATTGTCAGCTGTGCCTGACTACTCAGAAGTCACTGGGTGACAAGGGTCACATTTCAAAAGTTACGAATTTTGCTGCAACAACATCAAGTGGCAATATGAATCTTCATGTGAGTGTCAAGCATGATGTAGCAGTACAAAGTAAGGAAAAATCAAACAAAATTATGGGATATTTAAGTAAGTATGGAAAAGGCGCCAGTCAATGTCAGGCAACATCAAGCCATGAAGTGACAAGATATATTGTCCTCTGGTTTTGTAGAGACTTACTCGCCTTTGAAAATGTAGCTAAAGAAGGTTTTGTTGAGCTTTTCAAAATTAATTGCCCATCTCTCAACATACCTGCACCTGTAACACTTGCTGGAATAGCCCTAGATGACGTTTATCAAGCTATCAGAGCAGCTGTCAAAACTAAAATGACTAAAGTCAATTCACTTTGTTTGCTCTTTGATGGATGGACTGATCGATATCGGCTATCAATTACATTGGCATCCGGGCTTTCTTTTTAGACCACGATTGGACATATAAAATTGTCACACTTGGCTGTCATGCTTTGCCTATTCATGCTGCACACGACCTTGCTGACCATATCAGCTCTGTTCTGAAAAGCTTTGGTGTTGATCCCAAAAAGCTTTTCATAACTAGCTGCCATGATGGTGCTGCAAATATGATCAAGACTTCAAAACTTTTAAAGGTTGATTCCTATCAGCACTGTACAGCACATGCATTGCACCTTTTGCTTACTACTGATATCATTAATAGAAATGAAGATGTACTGCATATACTACAAAAGTGCCGCAACATCATAACTGCACTTCATTTCAAAACTGCAATTATGGAAGATGAGACAGCGTTTACAGAGGATAAAGAAATTATTAAAACCCTGAAAGAAGGCATGTCGTCAGTGTGTGAATTGCTTCATGTGGATGATCAATTCAGTGTATCAATAGTGGATACCTCGGAAAGCAGCATTGACTCCACTGATGTTAACAGTATGCATACACACAATCATAAGTCATTGAAGGGATCATGTGCAACACGTTGGAATTCAACACTGATGATGATGATTCAGTCAATACTTAATTTGAAAAGGGAGGTCCAAAATACTCTCAAGCGTATTGGGCGCGTTGACCTATGCCTCCATGAAGATGAAATTGATTTTTTAGGTGAACTTGTTACCTTTTTTAAAACCCTTCCAAAATCTAACTGATCTCTTTAGCTGCTCAATTCCAACCTTATCAGCAATTCCACTGATGAAAATGCATATCAAAAAGATCTGCACAGCGTCAAGTGTTAAGATGACAAGATTCAAATGATCAAGCAGTCAGTACTCAACCAACTTGACCATCGATTTCCTGTCAATGATAACATCAAGCTGCATCAGCTGCTTGATCCAGATTTAAAATCATTGATTCCACGGCCAGAAGCAACCACACTTCTGGAGAAAGCCATAGAGTCAGTCAGCTATGACCCTTGGATTCATCGTGTCTGAAGCTGATGTATCACATTCGCATCTAGTCAGTGAAGATGTTTCCGAAGAAAGCAGATGTAAGAGGTTGCGAATGGAGCTGATGAATGAATTGAAAATTGAACAGTCACCCAACGATTGTACCAATAAGGTATTTTATATTATTTTATTTGTATTTTTTAAATTCAAGCAGTAGTTTTAATATTAGGCTATTTAAGAACCTTTAGTGACATTTTAGTATAGGTTTTTATTCCAATAATTGTTTACTGTTATCTATTAACTGAACAAGATAAATATTACATTTACTGTGTACTGAAATGAAATGTTTATAACCAAACAGTTAGTAAAATTGTATTTTGATTTTTTGAACTTTTTTTTTTAGGTAGCAGTGGAAATAGCAAACTATTTGACGGCACCTATTGTTCAGTTTCATGATGTTCTCGATTTCTGGCGTAGCAGTGCTGCATCATTCTTGTATCCATATCTTACTCAACTGGCTCGACTTCACCTATTATCATCAGCATCATCTGTTCCAGTTGAGTGCATGTTTTCGGTTACCGGTTTGATAATATTCAGCAGACGATCAAGTCTAACAGCTGATAAGCTACATCGTGTTTGTTTAATCCATGACAATTACAAACTGATATATTGAGTGGTTAACTTTAAAAATGGACTGCATTTTCATGCACTCTAAATAATGTAAATTATGACAGAATATAAAAGTTTTTTTTTTATATATTTGAAATAAAGTTTTTTCTGAAGTCTTTTATTCATGAAGTTTTATTACTTTATTATTGACAAGGCATAAGCCGAACTAGCCGAATATTTTTCTAATCAGCCGGAAATCAGCCACAAATGCCAATTCACGGAGAAATCCGGCTAATCCAGATATCAGCCGAAAAATTATGTCAGCCAGCCGAAATCTTGAAAAAAACTCAGCTGGCAGGTCTGGTGTACTGTCTTTCCACTAATTAAAAGTAGAACCTCTTCTAGGCTTAAAAAAATGCCTGAAAGAATGAAAGGTCAGAATGTAATGAAGATTACATACATACATTGCAGAGGGGGTAGAACCCCCCCCCACCGAAAAATCCTGGCTACGCCCATGAAATGACATGCCATTCATTTGTGGGCCGGTTCATATGGTAATGCCCGGGCCGATTTTGATACCCAGTCCGCCCCTGAACTGCATAACCCCTGGTAGGGGGTTTTAAACTCAAAAAACCCCTGGGCTGCGCTGGGGCAACTGATGGTTAAGTATTAAAATCTCTCCTAAAATAAGCAAAATCAAAGCAAAAAATCAGTCACTGAATTCCAACCCCCCATCCCCACCGCAGGATTTCATTGGGGAGGGGGGGGGGGATTCAACCCCGGCTACGCACTTGGTTTGGTCTTCTTAGATATTTGAAGACGTTATTTCTCCCACACCCATTCTTGTATCAAGTTAAACCTTTAAACAGTTATTTATTGTACCTAACAAAACATGAATCAATTAAAATAGTCATTCAATTATTGGTAATTAATTATTTTATGATATCGAATAAAGGAAATAACTTCGACATTATGGAGATATATAGTTTGAAGTGCGGAGTTCTTCCCCTTAGATTAAATAAAAAAAAATATTAAAAAGTAGGATTTTTTTGTATTTTTGCTTGTTTTATATTTAGGCTATATAAATTCCTTTTTTGTTTTTATTGAAAACAAAAAAAAAGACTTATAGTTAAACTTTACTTGTTGATATCAAACAGGGTGGCTGCTTGTTTGTGCGGTATGCGCGCTGGACTGTCGTTCGGATAGAGCAAAACGAAATCTTTGAAATGTCTCGAAGTTTCTCTATGAAAAACAAACCAATAAACTTTTCTTCCATGACAAGCGTGAAGACGAAACCAAGATGGATGCCTGGTCGAGCGGTGTGCGCACTGGACTATCGTCTGGCCGTTTCGATGCTCCTGGGTTCATACCCTGCCCGCTGCCATCCCCGTCATCCTGCGGGAGGTTTGGACTAAGAAGTAAATTTACTTCAACTCTTAAGGAACATTCGAAACATGTGAAACATTTTTACAAACCAAACAATAAGTTATACGTCAACATTGCATTGATTTTAATGACTTTTTATTCAAAAGAACACGGGTAAATAGGAACGACTCATTACCCATGGTGCTTCACCTTACTGATACTCACTAAGTTGGACTAGCTAAACAAAAAGTTATAAGGTTATAAGTGGTTCATTATATTTGTACGGTGTCCACTTAATTTTACCTTACATAGATCTCCCGTCGACCAAATATTTCTTAAAGTATAATACTAAGGCTTCCCAATCCGATTTCACGCACCTGGCACCTGCGGGTAATAGAATATGACTCTCATTTACATATTAGAATGAATTAGCTCCAATCGGATGTTCACATTTATTCATGATTCTTACAACCAAAAAATACACTGTCTAAGTTAGATAGAATTAAAATGAAAAAGTTACTTTTCTTTATACCTAAGGGTTCCTATTCAGGTCAGATGTTAACATATGTAAAAATTCGCTCATGCATAAATTTTGCTTTGAGTGGATTTCTCGAAATTTGTATGACATTAAATTGTTGTTAATTGTCTGCATGAGAACATTGGGCAGGCAATCGGATGTTCATATTTATTCATGCTTCTTACAACCAAAAAATACACTGTCTACGTTAGATAGAATTAAAATGAAAAAGTTACATTTTTTATACTAGCAATTTTCTATTCAGGTCAGATGTTGACATATGTAAAATTTCGCTCATGCATGTTGCTTTAAGTGGATTTCTAGAAATTTGTATGACATTAAATTGTTGTTAATTGTCTGCAAGTGAACCTTGGGCAGGAAATCTAATTGACAAGAAATAATGAAAAATAAATGAATAACGCTTGCCTTGCTGTCCTGGAGGATTGTAACATTGTCGGTGTCTTGTGTTTTATAATATTGTAATACTTTGGAAATACAGAATTAGTGGGAAGCGTGGTCGAGAGGCTAAGTGCGCTTGAACTTGGCTTGGCTTGGCTACGAGGTTCGACACCGACTCGGGCAGAGTTGTGTTTACTGAGGGCCTAAAGGCAGCACGGAAAACCAACTCCTAGATACCCCCTCCCCCCCCCCCACCGGTCTACAAATGAGATTGGACCAAAAGCGCTCTGAGCATGCTATAAGCATGAATGTAGCGCTATATAAAAAGCTATAATAATGAAAAAAAAATTTTAAAAAAAAGTGGGTACGTTATATAGGCCTAAATAACCTAAACTATTGTTTAGTAAAATAAAGGATCTTAAGCATCATCAAAGTAGAATGTAGAAAACAAACAGATATACTTCATATAAGCACTCGTACCCTGTATCTCGTATACTCGTATCTTAACAAGATAACATTTACTTCATTAAGTTCTCGTTATTTAAAAAAAAAAGTTCTCGACTGTGGATACTGACTGTTAGCCAGGTACGTGTTCACTACTTGTTGCCTGCCAGGTGTGGACGTACTAAAATGGCCTTGGATATCACTTGTTGTAAGTAGATAATAGAACAACGTATTTAACAAAAATTTACTGTTAAGTTACGTATTAATGTATCTAAAATAAGATCAATAAGAAGTTGGATATATCTCTTGAGATGATTCAATACAAATGTTGAAATCAGGGCCACTTCAGGTCTAAATAAATATAGGTCAGCTACGCTACTACACTCGAGTAAGCCTAGTTTATGTGTCATAACAAACGCAGAGCTTTGCTAATGAAATATTGTTTCGTTAATTAAAAAACGTGAAAACAGGACTTATCTAGCTTTTTAGCTTTTACAAAGAAAATTTCATGGTGGAGCAAATAAGAAGTAGACTGACTGGTGTAATCAGTAGCAGAGCTGGGCGGGCGGGGGGGGGGGGGGGGGGGGGCTCAGATGTCCAATTTTAAAATCCCCACTTGAGGGCCCCAAATGAGTGTCAGAAATTTGTTTTTAGATTAAATATTAGGACATGATCTCATGTCATTGAGGTCGAATATCAAAATGCAGAGGCTCCTAAACAGGTCAACCCCCCCCCCCCCCGGGCCCCCAAAACCATAGCCATGCCACTGGTTGTAACCCTGATGAATTCATTTTAATCTTATTTATTAGTTCATTCGTATAGAGAGCGGCTCAGGCTCTTAGCATGCACTTGCTCAGATCCATCTGGTCCTATTTTGTTTTTTGTTAATTCAATTACTGTGTTTTGTAAGGAAGCACGTTTAATTATAATTATGTTAGCAGGGTCTACCATTCCATTTTAATTCTACACCAGACAGAATGCAAAGGCGATGGGTGTGATGATATTTTTTGTCTTGAAATTAAAGCAACTTAAGTCACCATTGTGTTTTTTTATTTTATTACTGTTTGTCGAAACATTAGCAGCGAAAACCACGACAATAAACTAATTTTAGTATCTGTGTGTATAAATGCGGTAGGTTTGGACTAGCAAGTAGATTATCTTTTAACTCTGAAGGAACACCCGAAACATGTAAAAAAAATTTACTAAACAATACCCCCCCCCCCCTCTTTTTTTACAGACACCTTAATTTACGACAAATTAAGCAGCTATAATAGGCATACTCTCCACTCCATCTTGTACGAGGTCCTCTTAAAACAAAAATAGTATATGGTTTACCTTAGTCTGACATGAATTAATGCCCTTTACGTGACATACATCTAAATCTAAACCCCAAGACCAAAGTGTGCTATATACACAGATAGTGAGATACCACAAGGTAATTTATGTTTTAACAAAGCTTATACCAACTGTCTGTCTGTCTGGTAAAAAGTTTGTACACATTATTTCTCCTACACCCAATCACGGATCAAGTTGAAATTTTGTTCAATTATTTCTTATACCTGATAAAAAACAAGAATCAAATAAAAAAAAAACAACAACAGCAACAAACAATTAGTTAATTAACTAATAATAATTAATTATTTTGTTCGGTATCGAACAAGGGAAAAAAACCGTATTTGACCCAAGTGGTGGTATAGGTTAAATTAGTCTTCTTGAGGAGACTTGAGCCATGAATGAACATTTTTTATGCATATATAAAACGATCACGGTAACATTCACACAGATTACCCTTTCTCCTCCCCCCTCCCAACCTTTTTCCCAACTGGTCCAGACAAGTGATAGGATCATAGCGCATTGAGAAAGCTAAAAGCATGATATTGCGCTAAAGAAAAACAATTGGTAAACATATTTCCAATCGCACAGGTTTATTATTGTTAGTGTAGATCTATTACAGATTTAATCACATAACTGATACAAATTAATTGATACAATTACACTCAATATAAATTATATTTTTTTAATGCATCTTTATTTGCAACATACTTAGAACGGGAAAAAAATTAAAAATGCTTTTAGCTTTCTCAATACGCCATGATTTGTACATTTATCTAGACCATTTAAATAATGGGAGGGGGGAGAGAAAGGGATATTTGGGTGAATTTTACCGTAATCGTTTATTTAAATATTTATAAAAATTGGGGGGGGGGGGGGGGAAGAAGGGGAATGACCTGAATTTGAACTCATGTCTCAGGCTGACATTCTAACCACTCTGCTAGTGAGGTGCATATAGAAATAGAAGATTGCATAGTTATCTATTGCTTGTTTCAAACTTTACTTTTAAGCAGCGACCTATAAAGGGGACTGATTCAACTTACACCATCACCCCAGTCAAGTACAATTTCTTTCCATTTCATTTCATCTTTCATTTTTTACAAAGCTCATATCAGCTCACTCTGTCTGAAATTTCTCCCTTTTCTCATTCTCGAGTCAGGTTGAAACTTTGCACAATTATTTATTGTCGAAGCAGACATGAACCAATAACTCATTAGTTAATGGAATAGTAATTAATTAATCAATTTTGTTTGATATTTAAAAAGGGAAATAATTGTTATAGTATTAGGAGATATATATAGGAAAGTGGAGTTATTCCCCTTATATAAGATTTTTTTAAACGTATTTTTAAATATTTTTATTGTTGTTTTTTTTTCTGTTTTAAGCCTGCTGTGGAAAATGCAACGTTTTCAATAATAATAATTGTTTCGTTTATATAAGTCACTTTTTATTTGCCTGGGTAAGTGATTTTGACTATAAAATTTTTAAATAGTAACAGTTATGTTATTGCAAAGAAAAAACTTACTCTGGAATAAATGTAACCTAACACAACTAAACCAAGCTGCATTAAACTTTCAACAAACATTTTTATTAGAAAAAGACATTAACCAACCAGTCGATGACCTCTGGAATTTCATTAAAAACCATCTTAAAAGCATTATAGAAAATCATATACATAAAACACAACACCATGATCTTCAAATACAATAACAAAATTTAATACTCTGAAAAACACCAAGATAAAGGCACATCCTCGTCCCATATGCTAGGACAAATTTGTACAAATACTCCTTCCCTAGTGCTATTAGAGCATGGAATGGGTTGCCTGAGCTAGCCAGGAAAACCAGTGACTTGGCAGAATTTAAGTCATTGGTTAATATGCATGACTAAATGCATGACGCGTAGGACGTAATCATCTTCTTTTTTGAAGTAACGTCTGTATTATATAAGATAAGAAGATAATACTTAAAACATCTTATCTAACCTTATATAGTACAGACGTTATATTAAAAGAGAAGATAATTACTTCCTACGCGTAGGTAGTCAATGCTAATTATTATGTATTCTCTATGAATATAAAGAATATGTTTCTTTTTCTTTCCTTCAGGGAGATCGCATGTGGGGGTTCGGTGTTGGACTTTTTCTAATCAATTTGAGCTTCGAGTCTCTTCACTTGACTGCAGCCTATGGATTATGCATGAGCCTTAGTGTTTTGCTCTTTGGGGCTTTGGTTGGAGAAGTCATCGATAAAATTCACAGATTTAAAGGTTTTGAAAATCATTTTTGTGGGTCTAGTTTCAGTAGCGTCGCTTAAGGGATGGGCCTGCGGACCTCCCTCTGGATAACACCCATTATGGAGAGACAATTAAGTAGATACACATGTTGTTGTTGTTGTTTTTGTTGTTGTTGTTGTTGTTTTTCCCCTAAGTTGCCCAAGTCCTCCTTGGTGACTATTAGAGATTTTTCTAGTTCAACTAACAATGCCAAGGACGCTAAATTGAATTTCACTGTTGTCAAGTAAATAAACAAGAATTGAGCTCTAATTTAACACTATTGCAGTGCGTGAAAGTTAATCTACGTATCGATTCGTCTTTATTGCCGCTAGTTAATAGATAAATAAATAAGATTCAAGTCATAGTGCGCAAGTCTACTGCTTCATTCGTATTAAAATTATTTTGTATTACAAACGGAAGAAAGTTAAGTTTCCCTATCAGACCTTGTGATCTATAGGGCAGAAGATCCTCTGTTTCTTTGGCCAACGGTATCAGGGTGTTGCGTGGCCAGCACAAGGACTAACCACATTTACTTTCTCCCAACTAAAGTCAGATACCCAATAGAGGGGTAAAATCAGAGACACCCTAAAAATCCTAAAATTGAAAAAAAAAACATTCTTAACTGAGATTCAAGCCCAGGACCCCAGGTTTGGAAGCTTAATCACTCATCCACCGAGCTCCACACACAGAAGAGCTTAGAAGTTTTGATTTTGCAGTGCTAAAAAGTACACGCATATTATTTTTATTATTAAAAATAGAACCTATAGCCTATCAAACACTTTCTTTATTTTGTACACCGGATACACTAAAAAAGCTAGGTGTCATCATTTTTCCGCCATGTATGAAAATCTACAATAAAGGAAACGCGAACTTTTTTTTTTTGTGTCAGCGTGATGTGGGGCTCACGGGTACAATGTTGAACACTGATTTGTGTTGTGATAGTTACTGAAGCTCTTTACTATCGTTCTGAAAATGTAGACTCTAGAAGCAAAACACGTGAACTATTTTTAATCTTGAGGAAGACGTTCTGGAATACAATTAATATAATAGACGAAATACTTCCAGACTAAGCCATTGACATTATCTCCTACTTTTATTAGGGTTCAACTAAAAGAAAACCAATGAGCTTAAAGCACCTGGTGACACCTGGTCCAGCGGTTTGCGCGCTGGACTGTCGTTTGGATTTATCGATGGTCCCGTTTTCAAAACCCTGCCCGCTCCCACCCCCTGTCGTCCTGCGGGAGGTTTGAACAAGGAAGTAAACTATCTTCAACTCTGAAGGAACATCCGAAACATGTAAAAACATTTTACAAAAACACCTACCCTAGCGACCTTCTGGCTATTCCGAAGTGATTTATCGAAACTTAAGTTTATTGTTTGACGTCGATGTGGGATGATCCTTTATTCTGTAAATTTTATATTGCGACATTTCTTTCTTTACATGACTAGATAAATTCAATAAGCTAACCGCTTTAATATTTTTGTTCACGTGTCTTAGGTAGAGGTTATCAATTTTATAATACGTTATTAGAACTATAACTAACAGCCATTGTTGGGTGCCTAGATTATAATTTTAAAAAATTGACATGTTTCTGCTTGCAGCTGCCCAGGTGTCGCTGCTTCTACAGAATATTATCATTATACTGTGTGCGATTCTGATTTATATCTTCTTGGCCTACACAGACCAAATTCTGTCCGCGGGCCAGTGGTTAAGGTACGCCGCTTACGTTCTTATCACACTGCTTTGCGTCATCTCGCAGCTGGCCAGCATGGCTCGTAA
This sequence comes from Biomphalaria pfeifferi, assembly GCA_030265305.1. Taxonomy (NCBI): domain Eukaryota; kingdom Metazoa; phylum Mollusca; class Gastropoda; family Planorbidae; genus Biomphalaria; species Biomphalaria pfeifferi. The sequence goes on along the minus strand of JASAOG010000020.1, from coordinate 2,147,507 downwards.
GATAGCCGTTGAGAAAGACTGGGTCGTGGAAATGTGTGGAGGAGACCACGACAGACTAGCAAGTGAGTAGAAGTATTTTAATTAAAAAAAACACAACTCTTAATAAGAAATGACGGCTGTATTTTCATTGAAAAACAGTACTGTTAATAAGAACTGACGGCTGTATTTTAATTGAAAAACAGTACTGTTAATAAGAACTGACGGCTGTATTTTAATTGAAAAACAGTACTGTTAATAAGAACTGACTGTTTTTTTAAAGGGCGTTTCCTTAAAAATACGTTTTTGCTCAAACCATACAGCTGGAGAGAATGGTTCGAACCAAAGACCATTTTGACGACCGTCCAAATCGCAATTATGACCAGACAGTCATCTTTTGCAATGGTGAAGTTTAACAAACAATTAAACTGCCCTCCCCCTCTCCTGACATATTTTCGAATTATTTCCCATCTCCAGCTTTTCGAAGGAAAAGATCAAGATTATACAACCAAAAACTAAGCCCCGGAAGCTCAATAAAGAGATTGTACTCAGTTCCTGTCCGATTCAACCGTTTAATAATATGAAGCAAAATATGGACCTACTTAACTTCAAGGCTATATTTCTTCTATACGATAATGCAAGTTGTTGATGTTCATTTAGAAATAAATCTAATTAGGTTTACGGCCTCTTATCTTATAAAATACAGACTCACTTAGAAGAAGATGATTACGTCATTCGCGTGTTCCTAGGTCAATCTAGTCATGCATATTAATCAATGACTTATTTTCTGGCATGTCGTTGGTTTTCTGGCTGATTCAGGCAACTCATCTCATGCGCTAGGGAAGAAGAATTATTTGTCCTAATCGAAGCCTCGTGCAGGGGATGACTGATAAGATTCAAACCTAAGACCATTGAGAAGACATTCCGAAATGCACACGAAACGATCCTATTATAGACCAATATTGGAATATTTATCCTCTGCTTTGGACACATCACCTCATGAAAACATAAAGAAACTAGAATAGACCCAAAATAGAGCAGCAAGACTCATAACAAAGGAATATTCATATTTGACCGGAGTAACACCATTAGTAAAATAAGTCATCTCAGAGGCTCTTCAGGAAAGAAGACTCAAATGTAAAGTAACAATAGTACATTAAGCGCGGTATCATAGCTCACTAATACACAAAAAAAACACAACCTAATAAAATACTCAGAAAGAAACAAAGATAAAGACATCAGCCAGGAAAACCAATGGCTTAGCAGAGTTAAATTTTCTAATTAACATGTTTGACCATAGTTAGGCATAAGACGTAGGGCCTAATTTTTAATTACAGAAACTTTTTTTCCTAATAAGATAAGACAAAATTAATTACATTAAAAGTGCACTCTAGAAATAACCTCCCACCTCACCAATATAGTGCCATTCAATGTATAAAAAAAAATGAAATTGAAATAAAAATGAACATGTTTGTTTGCTTATAACATTATTATGTAAATGAACAAAATATGTTAGTTAGAAACAGACTAAATGAGAAAGACTAGAGCTCATACACAGAGACCAGTGATTTACGAGCGTCGAGTTTAATGGATGGACGCGTGGCTGTAAGTTTACGCATCGGACAGCCCCGAGTGTAAACCTCGCCGGCTGCCATCCATTGCCGTCCTGCAGTAGGCTTGGGCGGAGGCGTATAAAAATCAGTTCTGATAGAATTTCAGAAACTTAGCTTACAAATAAACATAAAAGTAGAAGTTTTATGTCTACTGATTAATAGACCCTAAAAAATGGACATTTACTTGCACAGAAAAACAATACAAGCCTGGTTGTGTGGCATGCGCTCTGGACTGTCTCCGACGTCATTCCTCGCTGTCCGGTGGGAGGTTGGCGCCAGAGTATAATAATCTTCAATTTTGAAGGAACATCCGAAATTTGTAAAACATACAAAGAAATTAAAAAACAATGAATGTACATACATTTAGAAGATGCTAATAAAACAAAGATTTGAATCGAATATTTCGGAATATAAAGTTAAATATTTTATTTACTTCACTAACATCGAGAACTATTTTCCTCAGCAATGACTGCCACTTTGAGACGCATTGACCTGTCCACTCAAATTTTGGCGCCCCTGGCTACAGGCTTTATCATGGGGTACTCTGGCGTTGAGTTTGGAGCAGTTTTTATCGGTGCGTGGACCTTTGTTTCTGTTTTTATGGCGTATTACCTTCTGTGGAAACTGTACAACACTGTACCGGCGCTGAAGAAACTAAAACAAGTTTGCCGTCTTCAAGGTCTGTAAAGGAGTCTTTCCTACTCCAGTCTTTGTACATGCATCCATTATAGAATATGTAGTCGACCCTCTCTCTTGATAATCTGCGATGTCGCAACCTGTGGGTATTTTTAGACGAATAGCTCGTCGCCACGTCACAGGTCTGACAATGTTCAGGCCTTCAAATAATCTATAATGATTGGACTCGATCCCACCTCATGCAGATGATAACTTAAGGCGTGGCTCTAACGTAGGTCCCTTGTGACGACATTCCGAAGCTCTTACGATACGATCAGGCACTAAACCACTAAAATAGACGATTAGTAGTTATGGTTTCTCTGCCATCAAAGCTAATGCCACATTTATCTGCGTTGTATGTGGACGGCAATATCTCTCTAGATTACTGTAGAATATGTCTCTACAGTCCCACTAACCATTGCTATACGAGTTGAGCGTTTAAATGTATCTGTGGCCGTGGACCTTTCCTTTCACGATTCACTGGACTTATTTTAATTGCACAAAAAAATGTTCGAATAAAATCTTTGAAGGCCTACATTAAAATTCGGGAAGATGGTGCGATGATCGATTAGTTATTAGTAAAACGCTTGTTCTCAAGATCGAACCCCTGTAAAGACGGAGATTCAAACTCAACTATTATACGACACCCCCTTTACCTGTGCTACTGAATGCTTGACATTTATTGGTGCTGCTTGAAAACGACTAAGGGAGAGTTGGGTGATGCCAACCAAACATTTACAAGAACTGGGAAAATTACAACGTAGGAACGAAGGAAGTCACCAGTGCTGCTCCTAGCTGTATTATTTTTCTGTATTTACTTGCTATAGGAGTCGCGGTGGCTGACTGGTTAAGCGCTCGGCTTCCGAACCTGAGATCCTGAGTTTGAAATTCTGGATTTTTAGGGCGTCCCTGAGTCCGCCCAACTCTAATAGGTACCTGTACTTTAGTTGGGGAAAGCATTAGCGGTTGGTCATTGTGCTGGCCACTAGACAACCTGCTAGTTAACCGTTGACCATAGAAACAGATGACCTTAACATCCTCTGCCCCATAGATCGCAAGGTCTGAAAGGGGCACAACTTTACTTTACTACTATTTATTTACTTGCTATTAATCTAGTTTATAGATATAGAACTGAACAAATCTGTCCACATGTTTACAGTACTAAAATGGTATGCAAACTATACGAAACAATGTCAACAAATATTCTAAGTGTAATTTTTGTTTCTTTCTACAGACAAAACAATTGAAGAATGTATGGCTCTTAACCAAATCAATGACAATGTAGGGTCACTCAAGTATGGGAATATTTTAGTTCATAGTCTTTCAAGCTTAATCTCAATGTATGAAACTTGCTCAGGTTATATTTTTAAAAAGTATTGTAGAATGTCTACCTATCATTTTGTTGAGCATCCTCAGCCATTATTGTGTCAATGGGCTCAGTTTTCACATTAGACTTAACTAAGTCTCAAATTAATCTCAACATAGTCTCAAATTAGCCTTAATTTTATTTCAAATAAGTCTTAGTTACTTTCAATTAAGACTCCGAATACTTCATTCAAATTATACATCTAAAAGCTACACGCTATTCCATAAATAAAGACATCATTAAACTCATTCAATGTAGATCAGTGCAAATCAATGATCTACATTTGTGTTCATTTCAAAGGAAACTGATGAAGACGGTAACAAATCGTCGTCTGTAAGCCATGAAAGACAAACCAAGATCAAGTGCCAGCTGACCGGAGTATTGACTGGTCTAAAGAGACTGTATGTTGGATAGCCAGTATATGCCAAATACAACGTACGTAACGCTGGACTTGCCTTGGCACTTTTATACATGACTGTTTTGGGTTTTGATGGTGTTACTGTAGGTAGGTTGTAGTACGGAGTAGTTACTTGGTGTTACTAATTTGAAGTTCACCTTTTTTAAAAATTTGTCCTAAAGTTACCTACTAATTAGTGTATCCAGATTTTAATTTTGATGATTAACTAAAGGCTCTTGTTAGTGATTGGTTTTAAGAACTGTTTTTGATCACTCAAAATGTAATAAATAATTATCAATCGTAGGGTGTTCCCCTATTATGGGGCGTGGTGGCCGATTGATAAAGCTCTTGGCCTCGTAACTAGGGAATTTGAGTTATGAGTGAATTTTGTTTTAAACTGGGATTTTGAGCTTCGGAATTTGTAGAATGTCCCTGAGTCCCTGAAAGGGGAGACAGACTCAAGTGTGAATATTTTCGAGACTGATTTTAGTGAGTTGAGTTATAGTTTTTACATTCTTTAACATCTTGTGAGCTAATTATTGTTTACACAAAGTTAACTCAATCTGTCTGGTAAAAATCTTGTATGCGTTATTTCTCCCACTTCCGATTCTTGAATAAAGTTGAAGCTTTGCACAATTATTCATTGTCGATGACTACATACGAATAAATAAAATAAAAGTAACCTAGACAGTGTTTAAAAGGGGAGATAATTTTAAAGTATTGAGAGAAAAGACAGCAATTGCGCAGTTATCCCCTTTAAGTAAGCTTCCATATATATAATTCTCTTCTCCGCTCAAGAGTTTGAACGAGAAGAAGAAGTAAAGGAAAGATCACTCTCTTATTTCTGCAAGTCGGACGAACTAGAGTTACGCCACGGAAAATAAATGAAATTTAAGAGTTTGTATTAGAAAATAAATTCGTCTTTGCATTTTATTCATTCTTGACTACGTACAGAACTACTTTACGAGCCTTGCGTGTAGCGAAGTCATACAGTATATCATAAAAATTCCTACATAGATCAAGCTCAATAGCAAGAATTACCAAATGTTTCTATCTATCTACGAGACAAACTAAAGTAATTCCTTATTAGTCTGAGGCGAGAGAAGTTTCTTTAACCAGATTCCAAAATTACGGGATAATGCCGTTTTTTTTAATCGCTCGTAGGATTGGCATTTTCCATATTGAATGACACCCCAAAATGACAATTTTGTCTATATATTTCAGGAGATGTGTATGAGTCTTCTAAAGATTTTAATAATTTCCAGATATTTCCAAGACTTTTTCGTATATTTTGAGATTTCTGGAGATTTCCAGGAGTTCCTGGTAAATCGATTGGAGGCCGCGGGAAATCTGTTTTAAGTTAAACAATGGTTTAATTTAATAATTTTTACACTTAGAATTAGCGCGGGTCCTATGAAAGTGCGGTGGCATAAGTGCGGAGCCCACTGAGGTCACCTAAGGCGGACCCTGCAAAATAGCGGCGTATGCTACGCCGACGGTCGACTAGTTGTTTATATTTTGTTAAAAAATAAAAATTTCAATCTACTAGTCAACCGGCGGCGTAGCATACGCCGCTATTTTGCAGGGCCGGCCTTAGGCCACTTCAACCTATGCGACCGCAGTGGGCCCCGCACCTTCATAGGACCCGCGCTAATTCTCTTGTAGTAATCCTGTGCATAGTAAAAAAAAAAGAATAAAAAGCAAAGACGAATATATTTTCTAATACAAACTCTTAATTTTCACTTATTATCCGTATCTCTACCCAAACCGGGCCCGCGAATCCGTTTCGCATTGGGCCCCACAATGGTTCAGTCCGGCCCTGCTATTTAGTGACGGGTGAATACTACTTGTCCTTCCTCCCACCTCTTTTTTTTTTCGCCTCTAAAATTACGTCGAGTAACTCTAGTCCGTCCGACTTGCAGAAATAAAAGAGTGATCTTTCCATTATTTAATGTTCTAACTCTTGAGCAATGAAGAGAATTATATATATATAAATATTCAAGGTTGCTATCTAGAGGTACATTATACCAATCCCTATTTAGCAATAGTAAATAATGTCAGGGATACACAAAAAAGTAAAGCGACAAAGCAACAGCACTGTATATAGAGCAAACAAAGATTTTTTTTTATCAATAAATACAGTATTCCAGTTGAAAAAACATTGTCTAAAAATGACTTGTAAAAACTGAGCCCCAACCTGTGGTATCGTCCAAGAAGGAACCTTGAAATGTTGAATCACAAGGTTAATTACAACGGTAACCATTTTATGGGCTTTTTATATCATTCTATTTCCTGTATGTTTTTGTGTTCGTTAAGAAGAAAAAATAGCGAGGCCCCTTTAAAACTTTCTTGAGACTGTGATAGCACAACTTGCAAAGCTCCGTCTCAACATTCCATATCGTCAGCCTCAAGACAAGTTCACTCATTGGTTGCGTGCTTAGGGCCGATTATATTCACATGGTCCCCACGATTAACAGAAATGGCATGTGGCAGTACAATGACCCACCACTCTTACTTTCCCAATAGCTGATGAATTTAGGGACTTTAAAAGTCTGCTTTGAGACTAAGTTATTTCTCTTGATGTTTATTAATTACTTTACGAGCCGACCCGCGGCGTAGCATACGCTGCTATTTAGTGAGAAGATTATTTGTTCTCCCCCTCCTCTTTTTTTTCTGAGCCGTGCTCTTTGTCGCCGCGAAAGTTACGTGGGGTAACTCAAGTCCGACTCGAGGGTTAGAGAGTTGGCGTGCGTGGTGCCCCGCATGATTGGGCGACGTATAAAATTATACATACAGATTTTTATTTAATAAATTATTAACTTTATCAAATACACTTTGAATGTTTATTTTTCCTTCAGGCTATGCCAAAACACAAGGGGTTTCAGAACTTCTGATTGGGATAATGATGGCGCTGTCAGCATCTTTTGGCATTTTGGGGACATTTCTTTACCCCTTTATGAGAACGAGGCTTGGTTTGGCCAGAACTGGGATTGTCGGGCTTAGCTTGCAAATCTCTTGTTTACTGTTTTGTGTTATCTCTGTTTGGATGCCAGGAAGCAAATTCGATTGGACATCAGGTCATTCAGTAACGACAAAGAATGAGATTAATTGTTCTGAAAGTAAGCTTAAAATCTGATGTTCACTTCGCTTATTAAATAATCAGTAGTCAGAAGCAGAGGCCTAGTGACGTGGGGGCAAGGGAGGCCTCGGATACCACCCTTAGAGAGGCACCAAAAAAATTATTGTAGATATTTTAGTTAGGCAATAAATTCTAATGTTATTTTTATTATATTATTATTAAATAATTTTTATTTATTAGCCTATATTTCTATGTGATGTACATGGAAAATTGGGGAGAGGGGGCGCCAATAAAGTTTCTTTCCCCGGGCGCACGTTTTGTTCATTACGCCTCTGGTCAGAAGCAATTTATAATCCAACATTTTAGCGTGGTATTCTAACAGGGTATTCTAACACAATGTATAACAATTAGTTTTGATCAATGTATTATTATTATTATTATTTAATATTAAAATGTTTACTTAAAAGCATACAAGAATACAATAGAAATTTAGAATTATTTTGAGTTTTTATAGCAATAATGTGTTTAATTTATAGCCAACAATTAATATTTTGTACAGTCCTGCCAAATGGAAACGTGACACTGCCCTATGCTGAAGATGTATTGCATGTCAGTGACAATATATCCGTCTGGATGCTTTTAGCTGGAATCATAACTTCGCGATTTGGTAAATAAAACTTTGTAGCACTTTACCTTGACCTAACAATTTAAGATTCTTCACTGTAACTTTGGATTCTGTTTTTATTGTTCTGAGATGGTAGAATAGTAGGTGAATAATGTGGCTAATTACGTCTGGGTGAGTTATTACTAATTAACAAACATCTTACTTAAAACGAACCAGAAAACTCGTTTGTAGCAGACACACACACATTTATTTATTAATATTACAATTGGCTACAGCTATTGTTACTTTCATTATTACAGAACCAGACGGACTAGCTTTTGATCGTAAACATAGTGTAAATATTAATGCAAAATATAACACACAAAAATTGTATTATTATAATTATATCTTTAGGTTTTTCATTACTTTCTAAAAAAACAGGTTCACAGCTTGCTAAGGGAGGCGCGAACGAATTCTTCATAATGGTGGTGGTGGTTGGGGGGGGGGGGGTGTCACCGGGAAAAGTTTGAGAAACGCTTGGCTAGAGGTATATTTAAATATGTGTAGGCTATATCTTAAATCCATTACACAAAAATGAATGTTTATTAATATGACATATAATGGCTTTAACTGCTGCCTGCTGCTAATTTTTTTGTTTTAATTTCGGTTTCTCTGTACAAGGACTCTGGGTTGCAGATCTGACTATAAGTCAACTTTACATGGAATCAGTGGAAGAACTGGAAAGAGGGAAGGTCAACGGTGTCCAGATATCTTTGAATCAACTCGTAGACTTGTTGAAGTATCTCCTGGTTGTCTTGGCCCCTTACGACTATCAGTTTGGTCTTTTTGTCTGCATTTCCTTTAGTTGCATATGCCTGGCATGGATATACTATGCTTCATTCTTGAGAAAGATAAACGATATTTTGTTTTCGTGTAAAAGTACTCTCCAAAATGAAAGCCTCAAACGTAGCCATAATCATAGCAGGTATTTTATTCTTTGTTTGTCTGCTCTTAACCTTGGTTTGAGAACCGCTTATGCAAAATCATCTTTATTTTATTCCTCACTTTCAAATTCCAGTTGTAAATTACAAGCAAACATTAAAATGTTTAAAAATATAAATGTGGAGTTATTTATTTTTGTCTTAAACTTTCAATTTAACGAAACATGGATCATGTAACTATAAATATTATTATTTTTTTTTAATCAAAGCTTATATAAGGGAAGTTACTACAATTTCCCTCAATACTTCAGGAATAGTGGGAAGCGTAGTCGAGAGGCGAAGTACATTTAAACTTGGCTTGGATGACTACATAGAAGTGGGCTCGAGGTTTGACACCCGACTCGGGCAGAGTTGTGTTTACTGAGCGCCTGAACGCCCCCCCCCCCCCCCCCCAATTGATCCACAAATGAGATTGGATTGCATGCTCTGAGCATGCTATAACCATGAAAGTAGCGCTTTTTAAAAAAAAAGCTTTAAATAATAAGCTCCTTTTCTATTAAAAAAAAACAACAAACTAAATTAAATTAATTACCACTTATTAATTAACCAATCATTTTTTTTTTGTTTATTTGTGTTTTGTCATCAACTATAAATAATTATGTCGAATTTCAACTTGATCTTTGACTGGGAAGTGGGAGAAAAAAAAATGAATATAACTTTAATTAATATAGGAATTACCTTCACATATTCGTCACATCTCTCAACAAAAAGCATTTATTCTTTTTGATACAAAACAAAATAATTAATTACCAATAATTAATTAAATAATTTGTTAGTTACAAAAAAAAATCTTGTTTGGTTAAGTGCAACACATAATTGTGTACAGTTTCAACTTGATCCTAGAATGGGTGTGAGAGAAATAATGATGACCTAAAATTGTACCAGACAGACACAGTTGTCTTATAATTAAAATACAGACGTTACTTGAAACAAGACGATGATTACGAAACAATAAACCAGGATATTAATTTTTTCCTTTAGATTCCAGCCATAGATATATAAATATTTATAGGTCTTGGATTTCAGGATTACCAGAGGATTCAAACTCAGGGAATGCAAATCATTGTGCACCTACCGAGTCAGAAACCTCATTGACAACGAACAACATGCTGAGGATTACACCCTTGGAGCACGTGAGAGGAAGCAAGCAGTGAGTCTTAAGGTTGCCTTGTCCCCGTACAAGGACAGCCTCTGTGTCGGCCATGAACCAGGTATCTCTCTATCTAATCCTTGTCCCAATCGTCCTTCGTGCAGAACTCTGCATTCGTAAAAAAATGTGGTCTATTGTTTCGTCGTCCTCCATGCAATGGCGACACCGTGTGTCGTAGTTCTCCTTCCACCGTCCGAGGTAAGCACCAATTGGACAGTGTCTGACTCGGAACTGGGCTAGGACCGCCTGTTCCGCACGATTCAGTTGCCACCATGCATCTCTTTTGTCTGGTCTACTCATTGCCCGGTGAAGCTCACGTCCCTTGTCCGAAGAATCCCAGCCATCGTGCCAAAGTGTCAACATGCGTTGGTTGACTAGGGATCGTACACTTTGATAAGAGCACGGTTCATCATGTTCGAGCGCCGTTGCGACCGCGATTTTCGCGAGCTGGTCAGCCAAGTCGTGGCTGACCACCCCACAATGGGCGGGCACCCGTTGCAAAGTAACGTTCACGCCGAATTGTAGGAGAGGCCCTCCGACCGTTAGGACGTCCCATACCCATCTAACACCTTCATCAAGCCTTTCTAAGGCCTCTAGTGCGGCCATCGAATCCGTGAAAAGGACTATGTCGTTCGCCGACGCAGTCCCGTTACGTACCTTCGTTGCCACCCAGTCCAGTGCTTGGAAAATTGCTTCGAGTTCAGCCTCGAGGCTGCTTTTCTGCTGACAGGATCCCCTGAGCTCGTCACTTTCGGGATTGCCAGAGAGTCGAACTACCGCCCCGTACCCAGCTTTCACAGTTCCCTCGAGCGTCTGCACAGAGACGTCTGTGTAGATGGTGGTTACTCCGGCTGGATATGATGCGATAGTCTCTCTGGCTGCTTGTAGTAGCCGTGTGGGGTGACTCTGCCTCGTCACCACTGAGTCAAGTAGGTCCTTCCGTATCGTCGGCATGCCGAAGGCCTCCATAGGGAAGATAGAACCGGACGGGGAAAGAGCAGCCCGCTCCACCGGCAGATTCGCCTCTCTGACCAACCCACGCGCCACATGCATGAAGCAGGGCCGGTTTTTTGAGGCGTCTCCTACCCTCCCAGTTGTCGACCAGACTTCTGATTGGGCATCCATCTTCCAGCCGCATATATCTCTCGTGAGCTAGTACAACGGCTCGCTCTCTGCGCAATTTCAACGGTGGGATATTTGACATAATCTCGCCAGCGGCAATTGGCGTTGTCCTAAAGGTTCCACATTTTAGTCGTATGGCTTGGTTCTGAACAGCATCTAGGCTTGCTAGAGTCGTTTGCGAAGCCCAGACCTGAACAGGAAAACTGTAGTCCAAGTGAGAGCGTACTGCACCCATGTACAGTCCTCTCAGCACATCCGCTCTCGCTCCCCACTTCGTTCCAGCTAGTTTCTTTACGATGTTCAGCTTCTCGGAAGCTGTTTCCTTCACCTGCTTAATATGATCGCACATAGTCAGTTTCTGATCGAGAATTACTCCAAGGTACTTGGGCTTTTTATCCCATTCCAGAATCTTGCCATCCATTCGTAGCTCGACAGGTTCCTTCAATATATCACGGCCCAGCGTAAACCATGAGTAAACCGACTTCGAGTGGTTTACCTCAAGGCTCCACATTCTGGCGTAGCAGGATAAAGTTGTTAATGCCAGCTGGAGAGTGCCAATGAGCTGTTGGCGATCTCTCCCTGACTCCCACAACACGATATCATCTGCAAACAAAAGCTTCTGACATTGCAAAAGGGCCGTCAAGTCGTTGATATAGACCAAAAAAAGCGTACAGCTGAGTGCCGATCCCTGCGGCACCCTCTGTTTCCTCGACAAGTGCTTACCAACACGAGTCTGTACCGTTCTTTCCGTAAGGAAATTTTGGATCCACTTAAGCATATATGAATCGACACCTAAGTTCATCAGTTTCAACAACAAACCGGGTCTCCATACCCTGTCGTAGACTTGCTTGAGATCGATAAATACCGCTAGCGTCGACTGACCAGTTCGATTTGTTTTGCCCCACTGGAAGCCATCCGCCACTTTCTGCATGAATAACGTCACTTGATCGATCGCATTTCGTTGCCTCCTGAACCCGCCCTGTTCAGGAGCAATGAGACCCTTCGTTTCTAGAAACCATGTGAGCCTTCTGTTGACCATGCGTTCGGCCGCCGCCTTCCCGACGTTGGACGTCAACGAGAAGGGTCGGTAACTTTCTGCACGATCTGGGACCTTCCCCTTTTTGAGCAGGGGAACAATCGTTGCCACGCGCCAAGCCTTGGGGAAATCCCCGTTAGTCTAAGTACGATTGATCAAATCCAACAGTTTCCTTCTGCCAATAGGACCGAGATGTTTCAACATTTCGTTGCTGATCCCATCTGGCCCCGGTGCCTTGCGCAACTTGCACTTCCAAAGTGCAATATCTAGCTCTCCGTAGGTAAAGGAGTTGATGAATGTGCTCGTTTCGTCCTCACCATAGACGTAACTGCGTTTCGCTTTAGCCTTCCTGATGCCGTCTAGAGCTTTCGACACTTCGCTCCTCTCACCCGTCCTAGAGATGGCCGCAAAAGCATGGTTTAGAGCGTCCGACCGTTTAGAGTCAGTGACCACTAAGCCTTGAGCCGTTTGCAGGGGCGCAGCTGCTTTTGGTTCTTTCGTCCTGGTTAGGTTGTTGAGAAGTTTCCATGCCTGCCGTCCGTCCGCAAGATCCAAGTTAGCACATGTCTTGGCCCATTTCTGTCTCGTGCCCTCCGCGATGGTTTCCTTTACCTCCGCCGTAAACTTGTTGTAAGCTCTCCTGGTTTCATCTGTTTTTCGTCGACTTTGCTGCCTAAGTGCAGCCCGCCTCAGTCGGATTAGGCGTGCCAAAGCGGGAGACCAAAAGTGCCTAAACTTGCGCCCCAGTTGGACCTCGGGATAGCTTTTCGAGCAGCACCTAAGATGGCTTTGACAAAGAGTCCGTAAGTCCGGTTAATGCAATCTGCTTGGATATCCAATCCGTTCAGAGCTACATCAGATGCACTCCTGAACAGATCACAGTTAGTGTGCACCTACCAGACTTACAGCCCTTTAGTAGCTAGAAAACTAAATATATAGGCTAGCTACTTTTAAAAAGAATCACATCCGGCGTCTTTAGCGACGTATGGAATTTTTGTTTTCAACTAATAATTAGCTCTAGTCACTAGATTTTATAAATAGTTATTAGTTAGAATCTATAAATCTACAATCTATATTATCGAAAAAAATATCCTTACACTAGACAGGTTTATTACTTTAAGGTATTTACTAGTAGAACTAATTATATATTCTTGAACTAGATTTAGTCTATAAAAATAATAAATATAGATTTAATAGAATCTTTATATAAAAACTAGACATATATTACTTGCAGCCCGCGTGTCTTCATTCGCGTATCTTTGTCGATATAGTCACTGAGAGTGTTTTGGAAACAATGGACCTCATTTACCAATCGTAAACAAACAACATTTAGCCACGTGAAAATATTGATAAAATAATGAAAATTACGTATCACGTGACAGTCTTTATGGATTGCGTAGTTTGTATAGAAGATATAGAGGACCACGTGGCAAAATGTTGTTTGTTTACGATTGGTGAATGAGGTACATTAAACGAAAAAATAATGCTATAAGTAAAGCGAATGCGGAATGCGTAAATTTCAATATAGTAAGAATGGAGCTATCAAAATATCTAATCGTCTTTAATCCATTTTTTGAAATAAAAACTTTTGCTTGTAGCAAGGCCGTAGCGAGAGTTGGGTGGGGTTTAGGTGTACACCCCCCCCCCCCCCCCGAAAAGAAATAGTTCAAATAATTTAATAAAACCCCCCCAATAACCTATTTCTTAAATATTATTTTTTTCTTAATAACCGCAACAGCGGCGTCACTGGATTGGTGTCACAAGGTAGGCTCTCGCTTCTTTGTTATGTCTTATTATGTGATGAGACTCTTTAGCGATACACCAGCATCATAAACGACAAAAGCATAGTTAATACATAATTTAATCTTAATCTTAAACTAAAATACAAAAAGAAAAAAAGTATTGGTTTGCCCGATGAACAGAGGGCGATTGCATGTATCGCCCCATCCACCTGGTGCAAGATTTTATCAAAAGTTCTGTAATACATTCTTAGGTTTTTAATATTAAAATTAGAAACAGATTGACCAACATGTTTCCTTATTAGAGTCAAATAAAACGACAACTTGTTAGATCCAAATTCTACTGCTAGGTTTGTAGCCAAACACTTGATCATTGATGGCCCAAGTCACACATTGACATGTTCTCTCTTACTCTAAGCTGTCATCGTGTTTAGCATTTCTCTTACTCTAAGCTGTCATCGTGTTTAGCATTTCTCTTACTCTAAGCTGTCATCGTGTTTAGCATTTCTCTTACTCTAAGCTGTCATCGTGTTTAGCATTTCTCTCTCATGACATGCCTTCAAGTGTGTTATCGCTATTGGCATTCACTAGTAGAGCCACTACAGAACATGGTTGTTACAATATAATAGTTTTGTTAATTCATCATAGTTTGACCCAAAAAAATGACTTAAGCAAGTGGGCCTATAATTAGCATATATCTTATGATACGCTTTCTTGGAGGTAGGGCGATGTCAGTAACCAAGAGTAGAGACTCTAGTTCTGTCGGTGGGTGGAATGAAGAAAACGAATTTAGTTCCTAGCAAATATTTCAGCAATAACATCTTAAGAATAAAAAAAAAAATTATGTTTCAATTAAGTACGTAAGATAGCCGAGCAGTAATTACAGTATTTCGGGAGAACAAGTCGTCCCTCTAGATATAATGTTTTTCATCCTTTTCATCGTTTCATAGGACATAAGAACTAGATCTATATATTTTTAAATTTTCTGTTATTTAAATGGTGCTTATGATTATTAATAAAAAGAAAAAAAAACATTTTTATAGGGAGGTGAAATAAAAAATTAATCTTTGAAAAAACACTTTTTCGTTAGTACATCATTAAAATACTTTAAATAAACTTTCCAATGGTGTTTAAATTATGACTGTATGTTTAATAGTTAGAAAGTTATGATTTTTTTTTGTGTCGTTTTGGCTTAACATAGGTTGACATGGAACAAGTGAGATGGGAGCGTCTCGCTCGCTAAGCCAGCGAGACACACCCCCCGCTCAAAAAGTTAAAAAGTTGGAATTGAGTTTCGTAGAGGATAAATCTACTTATTAAATAAGAAATTTAATAGTAGGTTTAGTATTCATAGTGAATTTCTAGCTCACAAATCTGATTTCATTTATATTTATGAACTTTACTTGTTTAAACATGTTGATGTCTACTCAGAATCCCAATGTGGCTTTTGCTCTGAGGTCCACAAATTGAGATTGACTTGTTAAAATCTAGATTATGTTTATCTATTCTAGGTCTACTCGAGATCTAGTAACTAGTTAAGACTTTTTGTCTACTTAAATGTTGTTCTTGTCCATTCTGGATCAAGAACATCTAGATCTACTGGCTACATAATAAATTATATAATTTCTAGTAGATCTAGAATCAATTTTCTGTAACCTGTTCTAGAAAGTAAATGTAGATTTGTTTTTTTAACCATTAGATCTAGTTAAAAGGCAATTGAACTCATCATATAGATTTAGATTGAACTTGATTTCAAACATTGGAAATTTAATTATGACACTTCAATTAACTAAGTTTCTCTTATTTGTAATTATTGTATTTACATCTTATGCATAAGTAGGAAACTAACAGAATATTGCGTGCAGTATGGCTCAAGGTGGTTGTCTGGCATCCACGCTGGATGGTCATTCGGACTTATCAATGGTCCTGGGTTCATACCATGGGTCCTGGGGTAGGCACCTCTGAGCAACACTACTTAGTTTAGGCGCTACATCCACCACATGCATTGACTTTGTCATGTCCACACAAAGTCATCCTCTATCGTTACCTGATGTAATCAAATGGGAGCTTAAAACAGTAGACATCAATGTTAACTACTGGGCAGACATAACCCTAGACAGGACTTAGTGTACATGAAAAAAAAATGATAACCTCAGCTCTGAACAGTGGGAAGTATTTATTATTAGACTTGATCTGCTCCTAGATCTACTCTTAAAGTTTTTTTTTTTTAATCTATTTATTCAGATCTAGTTGTTTGAATATACAAATAAATGTGTCTAGCATTCATATTGACGATTGTGTACGAGTGCAGTAAAGCATAATGGTGTGTAACATCATATTTAAAGAAAATAATCAATTTAACCAAAGTCTGTATATTTTATAAGTATTCAGCCATCTCCTTATTTGGGTCACTAGTTCACAATAGCAGAAGCTGACAATTTCCTAAAAAAAAAATTATTAGTCTGTTACCATCACTGTCATTAATATGAGAGACGTAAATCATATTGGGTTAGAAATTTGTGAAGCTGAACTTTGTGTCAGTGGCTGATTTCGATTTTTTAAAAAATTCATTTTTGTAGCCAACTAAAGAAGTCTGAAGGTGGCCGAGCTAGGGGGCGTGGAGGACGGGGAAAACCTAAAGAACCTCAAACAAATCTACCTCCTGGAGTCCAGCAACAGGTTCAGCAACAGGTAAAATATGATGTCTATATTGTTTTGAATTGTTGATGTAATAGTTTCATCAAAAACATTTCTCCAAAAATCTTAGTTTAATTTCTGAATAATTGTCCTTTCTGAAGAATTTAATGTTAGTGGCTTTTTTTTTTAGCTACCATTACTTAAGCTTCTGAATGTATTTTTTATATTACAAATCAGACAGCACCTGTTGCTCGAGGTAGAGGAAGAGCTGCTACCAGACCTGCGGCACCAATTGAGCCTCCATCAGCAGTCCAGGCTCCTCCTATTATGCAGGGACACCCAGAACCCCAGGCTGTGCCTACCTATGTTGGTGGTGGTCGTGGTGTTCAAAGAGGAGGAGGACGTGAACGACCCACAGGTCCTCCAACAGATGAAATGGGAGCCTTGAGCTTAAGGCGCTCACCACGCTCTGCCTATAACAAATATGTTGATGCTGTTTATAAAGCATCTGAAAAATGCTCTGTTGGTATGTAATAATACTTTTTACTCTAATTTCATAGACAGACTAGGTATCTCTCTGTGCTAATAGAAATTATGTTTTTCATCTGTATGAAAGTTTTAATAAAGCAATCAATTTTGGCGGGTCTTAATTAGCCCCTTTACACAGTAACACTAGACCATGTCAGAATAAGAAAATCTTCCAAATAGTTTAGAAAAAATAAAAACAAGATTCTTACTTTGAAAAAAAAGAAATTATATTATAAATTTAAATTTTTTTTAAATAATTGCCAATGTCTGCGACAATATGATTTATATACACAATATATACTTTATAAACAATATATTGTATTGTGATCCTATGGTACCGATAGGCGGAGTGGAATGAAGTCATTGGATTTCAAGACCTAGACGTCCTTCTTATTAATAACACCAAAAGATAATAACACTTGCCTTGTGATATTTCTTTCATTGATGATAAACACTTCATTTACCTTGGCAGCAGTCATTGATGTGCCACTTAATTAAAAGAAAACTGCCTGGCTAAGGACAAAAGCGCTTTTTAGTTACCCCCAAATGAGAGTATGGCAGAGTAAGTTTATTTGGCAAAAAAAAAAAAATATATATTAATTTATGAAGCAGAGGTTATCACCACACAAAGGTATGGCTCTGAGACCTGGGGCTCTACGGGAGGCATCCTAGGCTTCTCCAATGCTACCATCAAAGGTGCCATCATTGCATAATTTGAATATACTGCCTAGACTTCCTTACAAATAACCTTGTTCTGCTGGAGGCTGTTGTGGACAGTTTAGATTCACTACATTCAACAGCTGCACTTAGACACCTATCCTGTTTGGAGGATGACTGAACTGTATGCCAAGATCTTTTTTTTTTTGGCCATCTTAGAGGAGTCCTCCCTGAAGGGCTGCAAACATTTATTCGGTTTCCATTTTGCCTTTATTTACATAGAGAAAAATAGAGTCCTCTAACAGAGACAGTGGTAGAGCTCTCACAAATATCTTGAGACCCAAATATAAGCCTTTGTCAGTGTGGAGGATGAAAAGAAAGCTTCTGGCAGAAATCGTTTGTCTGCATTTGATGGGGCAAAATATGGTCGTTTGAAATTCTGCACTCGTCCTTAATCTGGGATATCAAAGATAATACCTTATAATGTGAAAAATATAATTAGCCTTTGACAGTTTACTTTACAGTGAATGCTTTCTTTCAGGCAAAAGTGGGGAGAGTGTTGCTCTCTATAGCAACTATTTCCAAGTGAATTTAGCTACTGATCTCAAGATCTTTCAGTAGCATGTCTCCTTCAAGCCTGAGGTGGTAGGTGCAGTCAAATGTTTTGATGGCGGCATCCTGTACTTGCAAAAACTTTTACCTAAAGATGTAAATTGTTTTGTTGTTTTTTTTAGATATACTTGAAAGCTATATTAAATGCCTTTTTTTTTAAATATTAATTTTTTTTTTTTTTGCAGCCTCTTGAGTGTGTCTCAGAGCGCTCATATGACAAAGCCCCCATTACTGTAACATTCAAATTTGTTTGTGAATTTTATGCCAATTCCCCAAAGTTTCTGCAGATTGTTAACTTGATGTTGAAGAGGTAAGAAGGTTGTTTTCTATTTGAATTAGGTACACTACAATGTTTGACAAGTACATTTCTAATAAATAAATGTATTACTTGTTTTATTTAGGGTTCAGATTACCTTAGATATGAAACAAATCAGGGACCATTATTTTAACATTCATTTGGCCACCAAGATTCCAAAGCACAGGTATTAAGTAGCCTTTTTCTAAACAGTTTGATGAATTAGATAACATTTTTAGTTGAAATAAAGAAAATTAGAACAATTGGAGAATTTAGGACTGAATAATCTTAAGTCTTTTTCTATGCTAAAATTTTAGAATGCACTTGTAAATATATAGTTTTTAAGTTGGTATGTTTTTACTGCTGTTGTTTTTAGTTACATTAATGCAGTTTGATTGGAAACATTTCACGAACATTGTTTGTTAAAAGGAAATTTTTTTTAAGAACCTTTTTACTTAAAAGTATTTTTTCAAATCATCTCATTCAACCTGTCCATGAAATACTATATTTCTATTACTAACACAGAATTGAGGTAATGCCAGGATTCACAACATCCATTTTGGGCTATGATGGCGGAAATCTCGTGTGTGGATACAATTCATAAAGTACTTAGAATTGACACATTTTTAAATTTATTGTATCAGACATTTCATAGTGTACGTCAGAATGCTGAAGAATTTAGAAGGAAGGCCACCAAAGAACTTGGAGTTATTGTGTTGACCAAGTGAGTATACTTATTCATTAGACTTGTCTTGATTTGTATATCTTTATTTTAATTTTCATTATCTTATCTTATACAATACAGACGTTACTTCAAAAAAGAAAATGATTACGTCCTACGCGTCATGCATTTAGTCACTGGTTTTTCTGGCTAGCTCAGGCAACCCATTCCATGCTCTAATAGCACTAGGGAAGAAGGAGTATTTGTACAAATTTGTCCTAGCATATGGGACGAGGAATGTGCCTTTATTTTTGTGTCTTTCAAGAGTATTTTAATAGATTTTGTTTTTGTATTTGAAGATTATGGTTCAGTGTTTTATGTATAATTGCTACTTTACTTTTGAGTCTTCTGTCCTGAAGGCTTCCTAAATTTAGTGATTTTACTAATGGTGTTACTCTAGTCAAATGTGAATATTCGTTTGTTATGAATCTCACTGCTCTATTTTGTGTTTGTTCCAGTTTCTTAATGTTTTCTTGAGTTGAGGGGTCCCAAACGGTGGATGCATATTCTATTATTGGCCTAACCAAGGTTAAATAACATTTTAGTTTTATGTTCTTATTTGATTTATAGAAATTTCTTTTAATAAACCCTACTGCTTTGTTTGATTTTTGTATAGTTTCATCAATATGTGGATTCCATGACAGTTTTTCATTTATTATAACACCTAGGTATTTTGCGTTTTTAGTCTGTGTTACTGGTTTGCCATGAATAAGATAAGTGGAATTAATTTGTTTTAGTTTTTTTGTTACTCTTAACAACTGACATTTTTCTGGGTGGAAAGACATGATCCAATTTGATTCCCATTTCTGTAATTCATCTAATTCTCTTTGTAAAATATCTGTGTCTTGTATTGTTTTTATTGTTCTATATATTATGCAATCGTCTGCAAATAATCTGACTTTTGTTCCTGAACTAATGCAATTTGGTAAATCATTTATGTAAATTAAAAATAGTAGTGGACCCAAGACTGTTCCTTGAGGTACACCTGAGTTTACTGTTATTGGTGTTGATTTAGAGCCATTTATTATTACATTTATTATTACAGTTTGTTCTCTCCCTATCAGAAAATCTTTAATCCACTGATGCAGTGGACCATTAATGCCGAAATATTTTAATTTTTTAAGCAAACTATGGTGGTGAACTTTGTCAAAAGCTTTGGAAAAATCTAGTAAGATAGCATCTATTTGTTCACTATTATCTAAACCTATTGAAAAATCATCAATTAGTCCTATTAGTTGTGTTTCACATGATCTATATTTCCTAAAGCCATGTTGGTATGGGGTGAGGACATTATGTTTGTCTAAGTGGTTTATGATGTTGCTACATATTATGTGTTCTAGGATTTTACATGTGATGCTGGTAAGTGATACTGGTCTGTAGTTTCCTGGATCAGATTTTTCTCCTTTTTTAAATAGGGGGGTGACATTAGCTTCTTTCCAGTCCTTTGGTACTCTGCCCTGGTTAGGCGATGCCTGAAAGAGTATTTTGAACACTGGGGCTAGCTCATTGCTTAGTTCTTTGAGTAATTTAGCTGGAATACCATCAGGTCCAGCCGCTTTATTTGGTTTGGTGTTGGCTAATAGTTTTTGAATTCCATTTTCTTGTACTGCTAAATCTTCTATGTTGTCTACTTGGTTCAAATTAAGAGTTATGTCTTTGTCTCCTGGGGCTGAGAATGCTGATGCAAAGTATTTGTTTAGGATGTTTGCTTTAGTTTCATTATCATTATGTATTATGTTATGTTCATCTTTTAATGGCGCTATGCCTGTTGTTTCCATTTTCTTAGACTTAATGTATGACCATAGGTTTTTGTTGTTATCTTTAGATATTACATTGTTTATGTATTCACTCTGCAGCTGTCTGCTTACTTTTTGAGTTAGTTGTTTAATTTTTAGATACTTTTTGTAAACTCTTTCTGCCTTGGTTTTTTTAAATTTTCTATATAGGTTTTCCTTCTGTTTACAAAGCTTCTTTAGTCTATTATTAAACCAGCATTTATTTATTTTGTTTGATGTGTATTTAGTTGGTATATGATTTTCTATAATGCTTTTAAGATGGTTTTTAATGAAATTCCAGAGGTCATCGACTGGTTGGTTAATGTCTTTTTCTAATAAGAATGTTTGTTGAAAGTTTAATGCAGGTTGGTGTAGTTGTGTTAGGTTACATTTATTCCAGAGTAAGATTTTTCTTTTGGGTTTTGTATTTACTACTGCTTTTATCTGACTGTGTATTTTTATGATCTCATGGTCTGATAGACCAGGGATAATATCATAATCAACTACTAATCCAGGTCAGTTGGTTAAGAAGAGATCTAATGTGTTGTTTAATCTAGTTGGGTTTTTAATGATTTGATCTAAACTTAGGTTGTGTAAAGTTTCTATGAAAAGCTCATTTATGTCCTTAAGGTTTTGGTGTTTATCTATTGTTAGTGTTTTCCAATTTATATCAGGTAGGTTGAAATCACCCATAATCCAAAAAACTGCATTTTTATTTTTCTCTTTAAGTGTAGTAATCTGATTACATAGTTCCTGCATGTATTCTAAACTAGAATTTGGTGGTCTGTAAATGCTGCCTATTATTAGGGATGTTGAGGTTGTATTAATTTTACAAAATGTAGATTCTATATTTTTTGAGTTAGGTAAGGTAATTTCTTCTGCTATAAGAGTGTTTTTTATTGCTAAAAGAACTCCTCCATGATTATCAGCCCTATATTTTCTAAAAATTTCATAATCACTATTGAAAATTTCTGCGTTATAAATTTCAGGATGTAGCCAAGTTTCTGTTCCTGCAATTATGTCTGGTTTCTCACATTCTAATAAAATTTCTAAGTCTGCTGTTTTGTTCCTAATGCTTTGAAAATTTATTACTAAGGTTTTAAGGTATTTTGGTATTACTTCTTTAGCAGGTCTGTCTAGTGAGGCTGCTGTATTAATTTTAGTAGATTTAGGTTTAACAGGAGTGGATCTGGCTAGTGGTTGGTGAGTTTGTTTTGGGATGGTGTTTAGGATGTTGTATGGGTTAGAAGTGTCCGCATCAAAGGAATCAAACAGTCCTGATGTAAACTGAGGTAACCCACACAGTACACAGTGCCATGATGCATCTTTGTTGCCTAAGGCATAATACACAGGCGTATTCATATGGAGACATGATGCATGGTACCATTCATCACAGGTGTCACATTGAATGGCTTTCTGTTTTATGGTGCATACTTTTTTGCAGATGTTGCATTTATCTTTAGATCTAGGCCCTGGATTTGACTCTACATCTCCTGCTATTAATATTAAAAGTGATAGGTATTTATTTCTACTGTTTCTGATTGAGAACTTCCATTTGTGATGGGTAATCTTCTTTAATGTTATGGATGTGTATGTTAGGTTATTTTTGAAGTTGCATTGATCTAAAGTGTGATGATTGATTTTGACTGTTTTTTCCTTTTTAAGTTTAGTGTTGACTGAGGTAGATCTAGTTCTGTGTTCAGCTAGTGTGTATTTAGTAATTATTAGGATAAATAGCCAGAGCAATTTCATGATGACTGTTGTTGATTTTAGTTTTTAAAGGTCTAGTCTAATTCTACTTTAAGGTTAAAAATGCCTAAGATGGCCTAAGTTAAGTCTAAAGTGAAATCTAATTTACAATGACAATCAAATGGTTTATTCAAAATATAGACCTAGACCAGATCATTAACAGATTTAATTGAAAGCTAAGTTTTTTTTTGTTTTTTTCTGCGTTGACGTTTTCAAGAAAAGAAAGCAGCTTGATATCGTTTGTGCTTTTTAATGTACTGGTTGAATTTTTTTCTTTGCAATTTAATTTCCAGGTCTTAACCTATTTTTCTATCAGCATCATAAAACTAACATTTAAAAGGGAAACATTTAATTGTTGGCAGTTCTCAGTGATACAATTGTCTGGGGATTGTTTTTGTTGGGAGTTATTTTCCTGATGTAATATAATTAAAATATTGTGAAATAATTTTTTTTTATTACCAGACACAATAACAAAACGTACAAAGTGGATGATATAGCCTGGGATGCCAGGGCTAGTGACTGCTTTGAAAAGAATGGACAAATGATTAGTTACTCAGATTATTACAAAGAGATATGAATATAATTAATGGCAACAAAGATTTTTGTATATAATATATATAGTGGTATAAACATTATTCTATCTTTTTAGCGGCCCCCGAAAGGGGAAAAGACGCTATTAGTTTTGTGCGAAATGTCTGTCCGTCCGTCTCGTTTAGATCTCGTAAACTAGAAAAGATATTGAAAATCCGACATCACAATATTTTAGACCATTCAAAGTTCTGATGCAACGGCTACCTTTTTTTTTCCTGAAAGCAAAAAATCTAATTTTTAAAATAAGTTATGCAAGCAGTTTTTTTTAAAGAGAAAAAGCTAATTAGTATGCATTATAAGTTAGACCTAATTTAAAACAAATAGTTATCTTGTAAACTTCATTTTCCTGAATATTTTTTTTTTATTACGAAATTTTTATTTTTTTATTTTTTTTTAGGATTTGAATGAGACTGAGCTTTTTTAAAACAATTATAAGACATCAGTTAGGCCAGGGGAGTTGCGGTGGCTGAGCGGTAAAGCGCTTGGCTTCCGAACCGGAGGTCCTGGGTTCGAATCTTGGTGAAGACTGGGACTTTGAACTTTGGAATCTTTGGGAGCCTCTGAGTCCACTTAGCTCTAATGGGTACCTGACATTAGTTCGGGAAAAGTAAAGGCGTTTGGTCGTTGTGCTGGCTACATAACACCCTCGTTAACTGTAGGCCACAAAAACAGATGAACTTTACATCATCTGCCACAAGGTCTAAAAGGGGAACTAGTTAGGCCAGGTTCACATCTAAATTTACATTCACTTTCACCTATTCTTTGATCCACGGGACCGTTGGGGCACTACACAAGATCTGTTAACCTTCTTTCTCCATTCTTATCTCTCATTTGTCTTTGAAATAATTTAATTTGGATGTTCTTTCTGAAAATATTGAATCCTGCCTGGGTGGACCACTTCGGGGGCCGATTTTGAGTTTGTGTTTCCACACAAACTGTCTTTTGTAACCTTGTTTTTTTTATGTTTGCTCACTATGGATAAAAATATGTACAATTGTAAATGCCTATCCAGTCTATCTTACAACCACTTGTACAGAAATGAAATTCGCTGACAAGTTATGTTATTGATCGACTATTTTTAATGAACAGATGTTCAGTTTGTGAAAGAAATGTTTAACATGTTTCCTGGTAAACATTCTATTTGTAATTAGTTTTTTTCCCCTGCACTCACCACTGGAACATTACCATTCTAGACAAAGACCAACCTTTACTGGTCAGTAGACCAACTGAATTGGATCTCCGCAGAGGAGACAAGAAGAATTTATTCCTTATTCCTGAACTCTGCATTATAACTGGTAATTGACAATTCTTATTTAACATTTGTATTTTTTTTTAGCAAACCTACTGATGCATATATTTTCAAAATGGATAAAAATTGTCATTTATCAGGTCTCAGTGAGCAAATGCGCTCAGACTTCAAAGTGATGAGAGATCTGGCTGTACACACAAGAGTAGGACCAGGTGAACGTCTGAAGCAGATTACAAGGCTGCTGCAGGAAATAAATGAGTATGTTTGTCACAGCCTGAAATTCTATGTTATTGTCAAATTGTGATAGGTAAATATATAATGCACAATTAATTAAAAAATGATAGTACAATAGCATCAATGAAAGAAAAAAAATATCATGACCCAATAAAATGATAACAATAAAGTGTAACAAAAATATGTCATGACCTAGTTACATGATAACTAGAAAAAATGTCAGCTTGACCTGATTGAAAAATGTCAAGTTGTTTCTAATTGTATTGTGAAGTTACTCAGTTAAAATACTTTGACTGATATGTACAATATCATTATCCTCATTGGTATCTGTTTCATGATCTACCCATCTTGACAAAAAATCTGCTAATACATTTTCATGACCAGGTATACTTTGTAGGTCAAACTTGTAATCAGATAAAATTAGTGACCACCTATCACCTCAACCAGGTATGATTTATTTCCCTTGTTCGAGATACTAAACAAAATAATTAATTACCAATAGTTAATTTACTAATTGTTTTTTTTATTGATTTTTGTATTGTCAATTAAAAGAAATATCAATTTCTTTTCTTTTTTCTATGTTACTGCATTCTTATTGCTTTAAGAACGTAGACAAATTCTTAAAATTTAACATGTAAACGAAAGTGCTATTAACATTTATGATGAAAATATTCAATATGGATACACATGAGTTTCGAATATTTTTGTTTGTTCTATTTTATGTGGAGTTTTTTTTTTAAATAGTTCGTACAATAATGTTTTTTTTTTTGACTGACTATAATAGTTTGTTTCTAAAAAGATTTACAGAAGCTAAGAGCTCACCAACAAAGTACTGAGCCATCTATCTTCCCCAAAATCTTTGATCAAGAAGTCATGGGAACTTTCAACAGGAGTGCTATACTTAGCGAGGACATCGTCGAGCGCCTGTAGTCTGAATACACTAAAACATCCTGAGGCACAGAGCACTGAACCTAAGACATGCTCAGCTGTCTAAAGAATAAGGAAGCACATTAAAAGTAAAGTTTGGTTCCCCTTAAAGACCATGTGATCTATAGGGCAGATGATGGTAAGGTTTTCTGTTTCTGTGGCCCATTGTTAACGATGATGTCATGTAGTCAGAACAAAAACCAACCGCCTTTACCTCTCCCCATTAGAGCTGGGGGCACTCATTGGTGCCCTTAAAAAATCCAGAAATTCAAGATCCCTCTCTTCCCCAGGATTTGAACCTGAACCCCCACGGTTTGGAAGCCAAGCACTTTATCACTCAGCCACAGCCCCGGAAGACATTTAAATATTTGAATTATAATTAATATTTGCATGGCAGCGTTCTATTCAGTCAAATGAATGTAGTCATGTATTTAAGTCATTATGGGCTGTGTGACTGATTGAACTCATGGCTACCCTGGCTACCCGAGGAGACGTTCATTAAAAACTTTTTTACTTACCTAAAGGATGTCAGATACCCATTACAGTTGGGTGGAATCCTTATCTATTATATAAAGCAGAATGTTTGGCGTATGTATGAATGTATGTACGTATGTATGTATGTATGTCCCCGTATAGAAATAAAAACCGCTTGACCAATCTTGATAAAACTTGGCAGAAATGTTCCTTGGGTACCAACTTAGACCGTAGTGTATGTATTGTGGCCATAAAACAAACTTAAGATCCTCAAAAAAAAAAAAGAACAACTCTATTACAGCTATAGTATTTTATGGATCTAGGCCATGTTTACAATGTTGACTTGAGAAAAGATCTAAAGGATTTAGATCTACATATAATTTAAAAAATACACTTAGCGCAGATAGTTTTTTACTTTGACACTTGAAAATACAAAAGAAGATCCATTGATTTCATTATTTAATAAAATTAACCTTCAAATTTGTGTTTCAAAAGCATTTTTACCTTAATTCGTTATTTATATCTGCGAATTTAGATATTTCAATGCACATTCTTTTATTAGACATTACCAAATGATTACACATTAACACATCTCTCTACCGAGTCTATTCCTAGGCCTAGGTCTAAAACTCTTATTGAACTCTAAGATGATAAAACTTCTTTTCGCAAATATAGTTTTATGCTTTAACACATGAGCATACTAATTATAGTCCATTCATTTCATATTTTAATCAAATTAACATTCAAATTTTTTTTTCTAAAGCATTCTAAAGCTAAAGCTGCGTAGCCGTGTTGAGATAGGCCTATATTCATTCATGAAAAAAAGGTCACGCATGCACAGAGCAAAGACTTCACGCAGCACAGGATGAACTCTATAAAAGCCAATTTTTAACTCTAGATTAGTCTAGATCTAGATCTATGTCTACCTCAAGATCTATTTTATACTTTAAACATATTCATTTCAAATTTTAATGAAATATATGTAGGCCTACAAGCAAATGTTTTAATTTGAAAAAATGGATTTAAGTAGATTAGCTATTTTGATTTAATGGCTTCATTCACACTATTTTTACATTTACACATTCGCTTTTTTTATTACATTATTATTTCATTTAAATGTTTTAAAAACACTATCAGTGACTACATCGACTGCAATACGTAAATAAAGACCCGCAGGTCGCGGGTACAATATGTCTAGTGTAATAATAAAAAAAAAATATTGGTAGTG
This sequence comes from Biomphalaria pfeifferi, assembly GCA_030265305.1. Lineage (NCBI taxonomy): Eukaryota > Metazoa > Mollusca > Gastropoda > Planorbidae > Biomphalaria > Biomphalaria pfeifferi. The sequence continues at coordinate 2,120,072 of JASAOG010000020.1, read as the reverse complement.
TTCTTACTTTCTGAGACCAGTGCGCTGTGGAGTATTCAAAGGACTGATACCAAACGACAGGTCCCATACCCTCAGGAATTATACGAGCACATACCGCACCTAAGACAACAAGAATGCAGTACATACACACATAAACACAATAGAGTGGTTAACCAAAAGTTTATAATAAAAGAAAAGTATGAATGAAATTTTGTGATTTTCTTTTCCTTCATTTTGTTTCTCTCTCTCTTTGTTTCACTTGTTTCTATTACTTGCCAGATGCCAAGCAAACATTACTATTCAATTTTTACTATTCATTAGACAGAACTAAGTTGTTGCTATATTTTTGTAAGAAATAATTTTGTGGCATCTATTTAACAAAAGATACAATTTAATAACAAATCCAGTCATTTTACTAAAATTACTTATACGAAACTTTATATAAAAAAAGCATGAGTTTAAGATCTGCTTTATTTTTTGTACAAATTGGTTAGGTGTTATATGGTTTAATATTAATTCTAAGATATAAAAATGTTTATTCTACAACCATGATGTGGCTAGTTACCTAGATTTGTCTCCCTGCTGATCTGATCAAGCAATGACTCTATTGCCTGGGGTGTGAAGCTGACATCGCCGTCTGTCATCAAGACGTACACATTGTCTAGAACAGATGTAAACACATTGAAACTCGTGTATCAAAAACTACACAGGAGTTTTGTCTACATATGATGTAGGGTAGTCTAAGGTATAGATCTAATTTTTAATCTGGCTGAAATAAAATATAAACACCCTTTATTTTTTTGGAAACAAAATATAGAATACATTTATACTACAGCTTTGATTGCTGCTTGCCAGTCAGCCTTAAACCACGTGCTTCCCTTTTTTTATACCCATCATCCTTTCTCCACTTCCTGTCTCTAAGCCCCGCCCTTTACATCATTTAGCAATGACATCATTTTTATGAAAACATATTTCACAACAAAACATGTACTGAACTGTCGAGAGGAGATTTACTATATAATGAAAAAAAAACTACTAATGTCTTTTGTCGCTGTTGAAATGCTTACAACCAGCTATGTGTTAAGTCTATACACAGTGGCGTAGCTAGAGTATATGATGCCCAGTGCGGCAGCTCGTGATGAACCTCTCCCCTCCCACCCCCACCCCCCACCCCAAAAAAAAAAGAAAACGAAATAAAACAGAGATATATTGTTGTCTCCCCCGAACTAATGTGTATTCATTGTTCAAGTAGTGCTACTTTGCCAAAAAAAAAAAAAATCATTTAACAAATATGATACTACAAAAAAGACTTACATGCTTTCTTGCTAGCAAAACTACAAACAATTTTATCGAAATCTTTTTTTTTTTTACATCAATGGCCAAATGAGTGAGTCGCACATTTTTTTTAACGTTTATCGCAATTAATTCGATCTGAGGATTCAATAGTTTGGGATGCGACAACAATTCGATGCTCACTTACCACATATTGCTCATATGGGATGATTTTTTAAATTTAGCTCTTTTTTGTGTGATACTTCAGAATTTTCCCCTTTTTCGTCTGTTATTCTTTTTCGTGTGGCCAATACGTCTTTGAGGTCTGCTAATGTCCAGATCTGTGCACATGCTTTTGGCAAATTAACACTTGCTTCAGCGATGTCTTCCCGACTATAAGTTAAAAATATTTTAAATGTTTTCCGTTGAAGTGCGCAGAGTCTTGAATGGGCGATTCGTGATTTTTAAGGTAGACTTACGTGTCTTTTATTTTAGTGAATACAGCGACCAAAACCACAAGGTGAGAAACTAAATGTAGGCTGCATCGTAATGAACTGCTTCAGATCTAGTAGAGGACTTTTCATCTGTACTAGTCAATGTCTCTAGAGTTTCTATTATTTTTGAAAATTAAATTATAACCATCATGACGGCGTATCCTCTAGCGCTCCAGTGGGTTTGAACCGAGCGCTTAGATGAAAGCAGCGTACCAAGCAATAAAAGTAACATGTACCATGTGCCCCAGACGAAAACGGGCATGCAAAAAGAGCGTCGCCATGAGAGATTTAAACAAATGCAGTAAATTGAAGAAAGAACATTAGAGATGTACCGAGTAGCAAAATAATTAAATTTGTAGTTAACATTTCAAATTCAGTAGTTTGTGTTTTTTTATATATGTACAATGTGTAATGTTTTGGAGAAAGTTTATCCGTAGTTTGATGCCTGCGTCACCCGCACATTTATAGCTACGCCACTGACTAGACATTATCATAATGATCATCCACCTAATTAAATGTCTTTAATGGTTCACTTCCTTACCTATATTCTGTTCTTGGCAGAAATCTAAACAATATGAAATGTACATCACTTGACTCCATCTCTTCCTCTGGTAAACCTTTCATTAAAACAAAAAAACTACACTTAAGTGTAAATACTTGATGTGCGTTTTAAGTACTAGATGAATGTATCAAGTGTAGTAACGGTATATTAAGTGTTTAGTAGAGACAGCGAAGAACTCGATTTTACTGTCACTGTAAATAACGACGTGTCTTTTGGTCTAGAGTCGTTCTGCTGACCACATAACATCCTCGTTAACAGTTGGTCACTGTAACTATCAAACATCACATTGATTCAGGTACTGCTTAGAAAGGAACTTGAACTACTAACTACCATTAGCCCAAGGCAGAGTTGGTCTTTATAGCACTGTTGTGCTTGTCCTTTCGTTTAAAGTAGCTAACAAAAAATAATCGCTTTTGGCATAGGTCATCCCCTATACGACATAGGTGTCCTAGCCTGCGCCAGTGGCGGACTGGGTGTCAAAATTGGGCTAGCATTTCAATTCAATCAGGCCCATAAATTTCATATCATTTGATGAACATTTATTGGCATACCTGTCCTCAAAATCATATGTTAAGTTATCGATAACTGTACACATACATGACATGGAGGCTAATACGAGGAAATCGCAAACAGAGACGTCCTCATATAACTTGGCGCCACACCTTCACGGAGGACACCAGATGGGAGGAGACTTCAGACATTGCCATTGACAAATCTTTATGGAGACAGCTTGCCGCCCATTGCGCCGAACGGCGCGGGAGGACCTAAGTAAGTAAGTCTTAGTCTTAGTTGCTTTTTAATCGCTAAGTGTGTAGGCCCTAAAAGGATGAAGCCTACTAGTGGCACTGTCTACGGATGTAGGCTACTACATTAGTTCCATTAAATTAGTATTACACTGTAGAGAGATTTCATTAAATACGACACCCAGAGGGATCCCTTTCATAAAAGAATATTATAAAACTTTAAACAATTTAATACATGGTGGCATTTGCCAAAATGCCCATATAGCCAGTCCGTCCCTGGCCAGCGCAGCTGTCGATCAATAAGTAGTGCCTCTGCAAAATCCACACAGGTATTCAGTAGAAGTGGGGCGTCTGAAAGCCAATGATCGCTGATAACAACTTAAGAAACGTAAAGAAGTAAAAGAAGACACACATCTGAGACTCAAAGGAAAGCACTTTCCGAAAACGGGAAGTTGTTGAAAAGAAAATAGATCCCGGGCGGACAAAAGATGTTTGCTTCAAATGTAATCAAAAGTATACACGTTTCTTTGTGGTCACGTAAAATAGAGCTTTCTATTATTCCAGTTCAGGTTTAGCATTACATTTATTAGAAACTCTTACATATAAATTAGATAAAAATGCTTATTGAAAAAAAGAAACTATCAGTGAGTTGTCTTTAAGATTCAAACTAAAAAGCATTGTTTTATTGTCTCTATGACTTTTAGGTAGTTCCCATTGCAGACGTAATCCAAATGGTGTTTTTATTGTCTTGCTATCCTGAAGCTTCACATCTGAGGAGAAATATGTACATTTGACTATTGGATGCTCTTTGTAAAGTGTGTGTATTTTGACTTGATTAAACAAACTTGGCATAAATATTCCTTACATAACAGCGTAGTGCCAGTTAGATGATTTTAGAACTCTTATTGTAATTCACTCCGTTTGTTTCCCTATCTGGTACAAATCATGCCCCAATTGCCCATTAGGACAAGGATACGAGAGAGAGAGAGAGAGAACTGGTTCATGTGTTGCAACGGGAACAAGGTGACCTTAAAACTCACAGCCCGCTTCCTTTCATCTGCTCTAAATCCTCTGACATGGTCAGATTCATGAAATTATTTAGTGACTTTTGTTCGCTTTATTTTTCTTTTTTGAAAAGTTTTTTTTTAACCTAAGGACCGTCTGAGGGGAGTTAAGCCCAAAATCCTCTGGAGGGGGTTTTAAGCTGAAAACTCCCTTGGCTACGCTCTTGAAATTTAGTGACTGTAGTTTGCTTTATTTATTTTTTGAAGAGGTGGTTTTGACCTCAAGATTTCCAGGAAAGAAGATTTTAAACTCAAAATCCTCTGCAGTTTTTTTCCCCCCTTCCCTTTAGCTGCGCTCATGCAGTTTGGTGACTGTAGTTCTTTATTGAAGATAAGACTTTTAACCTCATACCCACCTCGGCAACCCGGGGAGGGGGGGTCACGTCCATTAAATTGCTACTGTAAAGAATAGCAGCTCTGTTCATGTTGTTATTTTCATCAATGATAATAGCTTCGGAAACATTTCATCCTTTATCATATACAAGATGATGGCTACAATTTTATTTGTGTTTATTTCATCGCGATAGATGTTTAGTGCCCTCTGATTAGCAAGACATTTTTCATTATAAATATAGAATATTTGAAGAGTATTTACCTAAACATTCCTCAAGGAGTGAGACAAGTTGTAAAGAGTTCTCTGTGTGTTTGTATTTCTCTGACAAATGTTGACAACAGCCAAGGACTTGAGAACGTTTCTCATTTCTTGGGCGTTCTGATTGGACCGAAATATTGACATGGAAAAAGCAAATTGTTAGCGCCCGCTGTCATCAGAATATACATTAATTTATAAGATGCATCAAAAGATGGGAGTCAATATAGATAAATATAGATGTGTAATACGCACTTGGGTTATGACTGGTATGTTGTAAACAAAGTTTTAAAAAAATGATTTTTAGCGGCCCCCAAAAGGGAAAAAGACGCTATTAGTTTTGTTTGGTCTGTCTGTCCGTCCGTCCGTCCCGTTTAGATTTCGTAAACTAGAAAAGATAGTGAAAATCCGACATCATTATATTTTAGACCATTCAAAGTTCTGATGCAACTGCAATTAGTTTCTTTACTGAAAGTGAAAAATCAATTTTTTAAAATAAATTATACAGTTTTTTTCATAAAAATACACCATTTTTACAACAATTCACTATTAATAGTAACAAACACGGGAGGCTTTTAAGTAAGGGATATGACATTTTACATTTTTAACACATTTATGCAAACTGTTTTAAATTCTTTGTCAAATTTTGCTTTTACATTTGTATTACTTAGTTAAGTAAGTTCTGTCCTACTAAGTACAACATCTATAAAAAATATTTTTTTTTTAAAGATAAAAAAATCTATTTTGTATGCATATAAGTTGAACATAATGTAAAACAACAATTAATAATTAGTTTTTTTTATATTAACGCGTGAACTGCAGCGCTAAACCAAGACAATGCAACACTAAACTAATGGAATTCTTTTTTTCTTGAGGCTTTGAATAAGAGATTGACCCTTTACACAACAATTATATCCATTAGATACTCATAAGACATCAGTTAGGCCAGGCTAACATCTAACTTCACATTCACTTTCACCTATTCCCTGATCTGCTGGACCGTTGGGGCACCACACAAGATCTGTTAACCTGCTTTCTTCATTCTACTCTATTATTTGCATTTGATAGAATTTCATTCTGATATATTTCTATTATTTCTGAAAATATTGAAACATGCCTTTTACCACTGGCGGATCCAGTATGGGCGATCGCCCGACCCCACTCAGCCGACCCCCACCCGAATTTTAGTATAGAATTAAACACAATTTCTATACGAATTTATTATGTTAATAATATATACTAATTATTTATATTTCAACTTTTTTTAAAGATAATTTCTCCCCCCCCCCCTCTAATATGTTGGCTGATTTAATGGGGTCTTTTAGACACCTAGTTTATAGTATTAGTTATTTAGCGACGCACCATAGAAGACGTATATTGAACGTTTGGGATATTTTGGGTTAGAGACCGGAAAATCAGTTAGCGATAGAATCCTCTAGGGTAAAGACGTGTTTATTTTGACAGAGACTTTTACTGTGGCCTTTTCTTAGAATAAATATAGTATGAACTGTTCCTCAGTGTTGACCACATCTCTTTACTCGTTACATCCATCGTCTTGTTTATTCTGTATTGTTGATCAACTACATTGAATACACCCGAACAATAAAACTCAAACGCTTGCAGAGTAATTGGTTAAAATTCAACAGTCATCTAGAGTTGATGATATAGATGGCATAAATCCCGCCCCCCCCCCCCCCCTCCATAAACTTTCGAGTGGGGGAGGCGGTCCAATTTATTTGTAGAAATCAAAGCTTGCTAACAATTCCAATTAAATATCTATATGATTAAAACTTGTTACGAGTGTTTTAACCAATCTTTATATTATGTCGTTCCCCTGTTGGCAGATTTGGGGGGGGGGGGGGGGAAGGGGCGAATACTTCTACTGCCCTTACCACCTAAATCCTTTGAGTGGTGGGGCGGTCCTACTTTAATGGGGAAATCATAGTTTGTGAGCAAAATTAGTTGAATTAAAATATAATTTTTATATGATTTTGCTCCTTTTCTGGTATCTTGGCCGATTCGGTGGGGTAGGGGGGGAATTGCATGTATTGACCTCCCCACTCTAGCCCTCTGAGTGGGGGGGGGCCGGTCCTATTTTTATGGAGAAAGTTTGTAAACAAAATAAGTTGAATATCTATTAAATGTAAGCTACGTAAGCTACCCATTGTATATTCTGTCGCACCACATTGTAATATCAAATTTTATCATTAGTAAATATAAAATGAAAAAGGGTTGTACCAGGTGGGAGGGACGATTCATGCAATCGCCTTCCACCCATCGGACAAAACAATACTTTTTCTTTTTTTGTTTTATAGTTAAGATATAACAATTTTTTAAAAAATAGGTCACATATTTATATATGCTATAAATAAAATTCTTATATCGAGTCGCCCCACCCCTATTCTTTAATGCCAAATGCAAATAAAAGCAAATATTATAAAAAGGAGCGAGGATTAATCGTTTTCACTCTACCACCCCTCTTTTTCCAGACGAAAACGTGATGTTTTAAAACAGAAAAGTCAAATATGGCGACAGAGTTTATGTAATTTCATCATGTTTTATCATAATTTTTCAACGAAAGACTTTGCTTTGGAAAATTTGGAATTCATAAGAAATCTCTCAGTAGAAGAATAACGATTGAGATGAGTTCTCAACACAAATATTCTTTTCCAATCCGCCTTTTTTTTCAATCTTTACTCAATCTGCAATTTTGCTAGTTAAATTTGGGACTATAGCTCACAATTTATGCTTGAATCCTAAAATTGCAAAAAAATTTAGAGTAGAATCTAATTGGCCCACTTCATTTCTCCTCCCACTTCAGAATTTTTTTTTAGAGCTTTAGATTATAGTTCTGTAACAAAACAAAGTTACAAACATGCCTATTGAAATAAATGTATAACTTACAAATGAGCTTTTTTTTATATAAATATTATTTTTCGAACTTTTCCTTTTGTTTTCGGCGACGATCCTCAAAGCCTTAATCTAAATATGTGGGGTATCTTCTAATCGTTTTATTTGCAATATAGTAAATGCCTATAAATTCATATTAGAATATTTTTCAAGTAAAACATTTTTCAAAAGTTCCTTTTTTAATAGAATGAATAATGAGTTGTAGATGTCATGGAAATGCGTTTCTGCAGTGAAGAATGCAAGAAAACGCTTTTGGCGTCGGGGCTTTGCCCCGAACCCCAACGAGGAGGCTTACAGTGCTCCCCCAGAATCCCAAGCTATCAAGAGAAAGGCCTCAACATGACTCCGAAGTTCTGGATCCGCTAGTGCCTTTTACCTGCCTGGATGGACCACTTCTGATAGAATTTCATTCTGATATTTTATTCAGAAAATATTGAAACCTCCCTTTTTACCTGCCTTGATAGACCACTTCGGGGGCCGGTTTTGAGTTTGTGTTTTCACATAAACTGTCTTTGTAACCTTATTTATTAATGAACTTATGCCAGTTTCATACGATCCTTCAGAAACGAAAATAATTACATCCAAGTCTAAATAGGACGGCAGGGGATGGTAACTAGCAGTCGTCCATTAAAAAGAATATCCAGAGTTAAAAAAGAGCTAAACATTGTGGGAAAAAAACTTGATCTTACCTCCCTGTACATAGTTGTGCAAATAAAAATCTTGGACGGCCAGTTAACATGACACGGAGACTCTAGTTCAGAAATAGTATCTCGACAGTTTAGCAATAAACTAGCATCTACTGTGCCAGAGAAAGAGACAGGAATCCAGAAAAGCTGTAAAACAAAAACATGGAGTGTGTAAAATGTACCAACCTATGTCATACAAGTGAGATCTAAACCAGATAATATTTCATTAACAAAGTACCAAACACCCACCCCTTCCAAAAAAAAATTGGGATGATTGGTCTTATCAGCATAGAGTCAGTCAACCTAATCGTATCAAAGATAATGGGAATGCCTCTCTCATTATAATAATTCTGTCTACAATTGTTAAATATAAATTCCAACTTTATAAGCGAGTAGGCATCATGTTCTTATAGAAAATGTGTATGCGTCGTTCTATTCAACTAGAAGACAAAATTTGTGATTCAATGTTTGTATAAAAACAAAAAGCAATACATGAAATATTTGTTGAAACGTACAACTATTAGACTCTTGTTAATTGAAAGATATAGTATTAAATATAAGAATCTATATAGTGTGATGGATGTTTATCCTGTACTGAAGTCTACTGTAAATGATTGTTAGATTTCAATCAATTACTAAACAAGCGTTTGTGTTTAAGTTCGGGTGTATTCAATGTAGTTGAATGACAGCACATAATCAACACCACCGATTTCTCGACCGCTTTTAACTAGTGAAAAGATGTGGTCAAGACTGATGAACAATGAATAATACGTTTAAGTCAATAAAAAGGTCACAGTCAGAGTCTCTGTCAAATAAAACACGTCTTTACCCAAGAGAATCCTATCGCTGATTTTCCAGTTTCTAACCCAAAATATCCCAAGTGTCACTAGTCCCGTTCAATATACGTCTTCTATGGTGCGTCTCTAACTAATAATATAAACTAGGTGCCTAACAATAGCTATGCAAATTTACATATATCTCCAAGAATATTGTAGTTTTTGTATGTTATAAGTTAATAGTTTTGTTTGAATGATGGTAGCCCATTGCTTTGATTAACGAAAAAGATGCAACATAAAGTGGACTGCCAAAGTAACGAGATCAAACTACAAAAAAATAACAGCACAAGGTTACAAAGACAGTTTGTGTGGAAACACAAACTTAAAATCGGCTCCCGAAGTGGTTCATCTAGGCAGGTAAAAAGGCAGGTTTCGATATTTTTAGAAATAACATCATAATGAAATTCTATTAAAGACAAATGACAGAGAAGAATGAAGAAAGTAGGATAACAGATCTTGTGTGGTGCCCCAGCGGTCCAGCAGACCAAAGGATAGGTGAAAATGAGTGTGAAGTTTAATGTGAGCATGGCCTAACTGATGTCTTATAATGAATATCTAATTGATCTAAATGTTTTGTAAAGTGTTAATCTCTTGATCATCAAGAAGAAAACATTTCCTTAAAAGCAAATTCCTTTAGTTACTTTAGTTAAGTGTTCTATAGCATCCTTGCAATGCTGCAGTTCACTAGATAATATGAAAAACTACTTATTAATTGTTGTTTTAAATTAAGTCCAACTTATATGCATGCAAAACACAAAACTAATAGCGTCTTTTTCCCTTTCGGGGGGCAGCTAAAAAAAGACAGCTACCTAAGCACTTTTAAAAATATCTTAATGAGTTCATAATTATTATGCGTAAATATGAAAATTATTTACACACATTGAAAAAAAAGTTTCCTTTGAATGTGTTTATTCCTAGTATTACTATTATAACCATTATTATTACGCTAGAAATATTTTCAAACTGACTAATACATACCCTTTTCTCTGCCAGCATATATCTACTCTGTTGTTTTATCATCAGCCTTGCTAGCACTAGAGCCTGACCTAAAGTCAATATAACTGTAGTGACTATAATATATTCTTTGTTTTCTAAAAATTCCTTTGAGCTACAAAATAAATCGATGTCATTCTGAACAGAGCAAAGTTCTTGAACTTGAAAAATGACCACACAAAAAGGCAGTGAGAGCAGTACTGGTACAACTAGAGACCACCTGCATAAGTTCATATAGCCAATGCCCCAAACTAGGACATAGTTAGCTAAAGCTCTAATCAGAAACAGGATAAAGTTCATCCAGGTGGTGACAGAAATAAAATTGTTGAAATCCCAGGCGTCCAAAAAATTGCTGTGGACATCAGCGTCGAATCGCAAATGGTAGTCCGTGTCCAGGAAAAAAAAAATGAAGAAAAAGATGAAGAGAGCGATAATTTTTGTTGTTTGGAGAATGATTGAACTTTTCCATTGAGTGTTGGCCCCACAGTTAGCAGTAGGAACCTGCTGTGATATTTGGATGTTTCCACCGTTAGTCCGAGTTCCTGTGGTAAACAGTAAATCGTTAGTAAGTTTTATAGATCCCAAACATTCTTGCATATGATACCCATTAGTCCATAAACAAAAATAAAGGGGAAAAAATAGTTTGTCGACAAAAGATATCAATAGATAAATGATCCTTTCTCGACCAATTATATCAGTTCGTCTGGCATATTATACAAATTCTATGGGCTCCTTCAGTCAAAAGTAACTACAGATCATCTCATAAAGATAATGAGAAGAATGCCTGGACATTAAATATGGTTTGAACGAAGGTACCCACACAGTATGTCCACCCTGAGTAAAAATCAGAACCTGTTTTAAAAATAATATCTTAAATGGAGGATGAAATATATGTGGTTCTTGATATTTTATAGTTCAATAAAGTTTTCGATATACATCTTGATACGACATGCTTAGCTCCTTACAATCAATGTCAGTTACAATAAGTCAAGAGTGAGCTGCTAAAAACTGAAAGCGCTATTGTAATTTAATTTTCCCCCTCATTCTAGTTTTGCTCAATAATGTTCAGACCAGTCCTATGTCGTGCATTGATAACCAAAGAAAGGGCCCACAGGGGGTCACATACGTGTTGGCATTTCCACTTCTTTCATTGTAACAAAAAATTTAGATTCGTCTTAGTCATGGGCCCACTGGATAGATTTTATGTAGGACGAATACTTCTACAATAATCAAAACCAATGCAATATTTAAAACACAACTATGTCTGCACAAAAGTATTTCTATTGGAGATTTTCACAATAAACTAAACAATGTTAATGACGCCAAAATTAAGCCTGTTGCCAACTAAAGGAAAAACGAAATGAGCTTAAAAAAAAAAGAAAAATATTCTAAGGTGTGGAAGTTTATCTTCGAATTCAATCTACTTTATGACCGCTAGTGAGTTACCCCCCTTTTGTTTCTATAGAAGTTTTAGGTCAAAGAATGCCCGGGTTCGCTGTTCTGCCTCATCGTGGCATCCGGGTGGAAACGGCTATTTGAGGAGATAGCTAGGCAAAACGAATGGCAAAACATAACTCCCGTGGGGATGCCCATGGGTAGACGAGAGTCCACCCCTTGCACGGGCGGGGTTGTAAAAAAGTCCTCACAAAAAACTGTCACACATCCATGCGCCGTTCCTCAAAGGACCGTTCCATAAATGGCGGTTCCCCCACGGTTAGCTTGGTACAAAGAAGGAAGATGACGGAGGCTCCCAGTGCTCCTAGGCCTTCGGCCATGTGTCGGAGGCTGAAGACATTGGATACAGCAATGCTTTATATAGGCATTGACTAGGGTCGCTCTCAAACAGAACTGTGTTCCACAGGTTTGTTTTTCTTTTTTACTGTTACGGCTGGACGACCTAACAGGTTTTTTCTTTTCAAACTTTGAGCTCGAAGAGCCTTCGGCTCAGCTCAGAAGACAATCAAACGGTCAAAGAATGAAAGTTGAACACTTCCTCCATATTGAAATAATTTTGTGCTATAAAAACGAATGGGTTTAGAAAATTTGATGATTAAAAAACAAACAAAAAAAAAATGAATGTTTCTAATATGCTTTACATGTTTCGGATATTCCTTCAGAGTTGATGATGATTCGTATCTTCCTAGTCCAAACCTGACTAGGGATGGCAGAGGGCAGGTATGAACCCGGGACCATAGCGACGACCGAACGACAGTCCAACGTAAGTCCAGGCAGCCATTATCAATACTTCCTTTCTCTTGTACACAGGAAACACAAACAAAAGCTATTTATTGTTTTTACTTAATGTATGAAAATCTCTAATAGCGTAGTTCTTGTTGAAGTGACTTTTACTTAGGAAAAAAAAAGTTCTTACAGAAATCTAAACAAAAAAAAAATACTTGCAGACATACTATTATAGCCGCTGTTGCTGATGTACTTTAGTAACCAAGGTAACCATGCCAAGTTCAAGATAATCAGACAAATGACCATGTGCACTATGTGAGATACGCTGTAACTCTGGTCAGCATAGACATCGTATTCAAGGTAGATGTAGAATCCTAGACCAGCTAGAAGGAATGATACAGGGAAAAATAACTGCTAAATCATTCTAGGCGGAGATTGTTTATTTTTTTTTTTTTGTTTTTGAAGATTTATATTTAAAGATACCCAATATATCTATATATATATATATTATATATATATATATCTATATCTATCTATCTATCTATATATATATATACATATATATATATATATATCTGTGGCATTTTACGTCAAGAGAGACGATCTTTTCCCTTTGCAACTTCTTGTGTGACTTAAGAGGCCAATCCTTGATACACAGCTGCGATCGCAGGTTGGGCATATTTTATCACCAGGCGCCGTTGCATTTTCACCCTTCTTTCTGCTTCTGTTGTGTATGGCATCTGCAATCCGAGACACTTCCTTTATGCTCTCTCTCCATGTGCTACTTTTTCCCAGCTACTAATGTCGATTTTGAAGAGCATCATGTCGCATTTGCATGCATACGTATAACGTAAAAGTGGGCGACCAACGGCTCTCCTGCCTTCTGCTAGGAGTGGTAGATCCACTATAGACATGATATCCTCTCTACGACTATAGCACAAGAAATTCAAAGAGTTTTTGTTGATCTGACTAAAGCCTTTGACATGGTCACTAGAAGCGGCCTTTTCAAACTCCTAAGGAAAATAGGTTGCCCTCCCAAACTACTTAAGTTCTTTTAGTGCTTTCATGAGGAAACGAATAGTACTGTCAAATTCAATGGAGCCCAATCAGCACCTTTTGAGGTTTGCAGTGGTGTCAAGCAGGGATGTGTGCTCGCACCTACTCTGTTTGGCATATTCTTCTCCTGTCTACTGCATTATGCGTACAACGACATAAACGAAGGTGTGTTTCTCCATACAAGATCCTCTGGAAAACTATTTAATGTATTAAGGCTGCGGGCCAAAACCAAGGTTAGAAAGTTACTTATCAGGGAATGATGATGCAGCTATTGTGGCTGATTCCGATATTCAGCTTCAGTCCCTGGTTGACAAACTATCTGCTGCTTGTCAGAAATTTGGCTTAAACATTAGTCAAAGCAAGACTAAGATACTAGTCCAGAACACAAATACTGCACCTCAAGTAAACATTAATGGCCAACCACTAGAAATTGTGGATCACTTTTGCTATCTTGGCTCAATCATATCCAACAATACTCTACTGGATAAAGACATAAACAACAGGATAGCCAAAGCAATGGCCACCATGTCACGGTTACAGAAAAGAGTGTAGGATAACATATTGCTGACTAACAATACTAAAGCCTTAGTCTATCGGACCTTTGTGTTGAGCACCTTGCTGTACGGAATTGAAACATGGTCAACCTACTCATGGCAGGAAAAAAAGCTGAATTTCTTCCACCTCCTATGCCTAAGGCGGATCTTTAAAATAGGGTAGCAAGATGAGATAACCAATGAGGAAGTGCTACGAAGAGCACGATGCCAGGACATCCGCTTTATTATCAGCAGCAGACGCCTTGGCTGGCTTGGCCACAACGTTTGCAGAATGCCAGTAGGTCGACTTCCACAAGACATTCTGTCTTTATCTATATATACACAACCTTTTTAAAATAACAATTAAATAGATTCAATCAAGACTATTCGTTAAGAAGGCCTGAACACTGACCTGCAACGTCACAACCTGTGGTCAGTTTTGACCATAGCTGGTTACCACATCGTACAGACCTGTGATGTGTCAATGAACTATTGGTCTAAACTTCCACGGGTTGTGACGTTGCATGTCAGTGTTCAGGCCTTTTATAACGATTGGTCTTAAAGTATAATACATAGAAATAATTAAAACAATGTTCACGTATATACCAAATATACGTCTTCTGTTAAATGAAGGATACAAGGGTTAAAATATAGTTATAAGAATACAGTTATGCCTTCTATGACAATGGAAGCAATGAGTGGACACATCAAAAAAAGTGCCTGTCTATGGTACAGTCTCTAATCATTTCAAAAGACAGGAATAGAGAAAGACGATCTACAGATCATATATGGTGCCCCAACAGTCAATCAGACTAAGGGACAGTTGAAGGTAAAGTTGCCTTCACCTACTTTTTAAATGTTTCCCCATCTTCAAGACTTAATATGAAGAAAAGGCACGATGGACTTTCTTGAATGATGTCTTGGCTTTCTATGACAAATGATATGGGTAGAAAATATAAACACGGGTCATTTAGGATCAAAGTGTAGAAATTAAATTACAACGCTATTTAAATCTCCCTTTAGTTAATATGTCTACTCTGACAAGAGAACACTAACACTTACTTACCAAGCATACAGAGACAACCACACACGTAAGCTATCTTCATGCTAATGGCGTAATTCAGACGTAAAGAAGTCCAAGTCTCACATACTATGGGTACAACAAAAGATAAACCATTACAAATGTCCCTCGGGTGGGCCCGAGGTAAGGAATCACCTTCAAAGACAACAGTGCAACACCTGCAGCCTCCATAGAGCCAGAGAGAACGCACTGTGTAATTCAAAACAAATTAATACTGTAAAATTTACATGTTATCCAAGCATGATGAGTAAGTGTTTATATTATTTAGATACATTTTAAGTTAGTCTAAAAGAAATTTGATACTTGATTTAAATTTGCATTAAAGATTAATGTTATTTTAAAGTATTTGGGATTTGATTTCATTTTACAGTGAAAACACATTCTTTTTTTCATGCCAAGTGGAATCTATGATGTCGCTAACAGAAGTGTTTCGCTTTTTCACTTCCTTGGTATAGCAGTAAACTGCTATTAGAAATGAGAACGTTCAGAGATTTTTCTGCATATTCCATAAAGTGTGGCAATGATTCAGGCACCTCAAAAACTACTTTTCTCAAATAAGTTTGCTAAAAGGACAGCTCCCAAATGTTTCACTTCGCATTATGTTGTTTCAATTATTGTTTAGACCAATTAGGTGGAGACAAAAAGATTGGATTGATTGCTACCAAACTGCTAAGAGTCGTTTTACTTACTACAGCTGAAGTTTTGACGTTGGGCCATGTCTCCAGCTTGCACTTCAAAACATGCCAGCACAGTCTCAGCAGCTGAAGGCTGTACAGGACTGTGATTGACAAGTACAGCACCAAAAAATGACTTATATACACAGCATTGTACAGATCCTTGAGTTCAATAGAAACAAGCAAATATTAAACTATTGGAAGCATTAGGGATTGTGTCTTTTTGAGATGATTTCTCTGTCTATGCATTCCTATAATTTAAATGTGATTTTTGGCAGCAAGGAAAGGGTAAAAGCCGCTATAAGTTTTGCCTGGTCTGTCCATCAGTCAGGTTTAGATTTTAGAAACAGGAAACGTAAGTGTGAACCCGATTTCATGATATTTTTTAAACATGCAAAGTTTATGTGCAACGACCACTTTTGTCTTTTTACAAAGCTTATATCAACTCACTCAGTCTGTCTGTCTGATTGTCTAGTAAAAAGATTGTATATGTTTTTTTTCTCTGGCACCCAATCTCGGATCGACCTGAAATTTTCAACATTTATGTCTTTTAGCTGATAACACAAGAATCAATAAAAAATCGCACTAATCTGTTGTTGTTGGTCTAGATCTGTTACAAATTTAATTATATGACTGATCCAAATTAATTGATACACAACGCATAATCCTTGTTTAAAAAAAAAATTAAATGTGTAAGCTGTTTTTTTCGGATAGTCTATACAACTTTTAAAATAATGCGTCAAATAATTATATAGTCTTTACTAATACTAGTAAAACTAATTGCACTATAATTAACGGGACATTTTCTTTAGTAACATGTAAATAACAAAAACATTATTTAAGAAAATAAAGTTATAAAAATAAATATATTTCTAAAGTAAGAGTTTTCTGATGTTTGATCTATTAATGAGTTACCGACAACGATTTTTAAAAAAGACAAAAGACAGCACACTCTATCACAAATCACCAACAACACTGTCTAGCAATGCTTCTTGGTAATTATTAATGTGAGACTACGAATTAACAAGGCAAAGTATGAAAGACAAGCCATAGGCCACCTAGACAGTCTAACAAATTGAATGACTTCTTCCATAAACAAGGAATAAGACTAACCGTCAAACCAGAGTTTTCATCATGTGGTCAACGAACCCTTTGTCCAAAAGTCCACCCATTCTAAACTATTAATTAATCACATCCTCTTTCTGTGGTCACGTGTCCATAAATCCTTGCCTGATTACTCCTAACCACTAGATACACACAATGAGCATGCATAAGACTGCATAAGTCAGAAGTTGCAATCAAATGTTCATCACTTTCTCAAAATATAGAATATCAGACAATGCTCAGGTTGGCTGTATTCTGGCAGTCGTTAAGCAAGAATTGGGTGTGCATAATGTCATTCATGCTTGCTTTGAATGAATATTTTGTATGGAAGGACAAAGAATTGAGTTGTCCATTATTTGTTCTGATATCCGTGCTGAAATATCGAAATCTATCTCTTTCTTAGCTAATCAACCAAATGGTACCACGGAAGGTTCATCTGAGCCCACTCTGATTTTGTATTTTGTATTGTTTTCAAATCTTAACAGAAACAGATAAAAATATAAAAAGTTCAATCTGCACATGTATTCTCTCGTTAATCTACACAATGATTTAATCTGATCACCACGTGACCCACACATTTATTTACACCTTGATCTTGATTTCATTTGGACTTTTGCACTTTAAACAGGCATGACTCAGGCGTAGGTCCACACGTACAGCTTGATCTCTGAAACCCATTCCATTTTGTGGTAATTACTCGATAACTCAATGATTTTAGTTTCAACAATTAAAAAGCTTTAGAAAAGGAAAACAAATAAATGTAAGGCTGTCACTTAAGGATTAGCCAATGGCTAAGGGAGAGAAAGAGAGGTTCTTGAAGGCACCAAAAAATGACTTTTTTTAAAATTCAAGTGCTATTTGATAAAGAATTTGATTTTCTTTCATCTCATAATAAGTTGGTATAAGGAGGCCCATTTAGTGGTACAGCCATTGTAACTAGGTTCGTTCTTATCTTCCTTAGTGGAGTTCAGGTTGCTTGCTGCATGAGCTGAAAAAATGTATTCTTAAGCAGACGAACTTAGTGTAATAAAGGTACCATGAGTTCCCTTTATCCTCGGAAAACTGTGCTGTGCATATCCCTAAACCAACCAGGGCCTGGCATAAACTCGGAGACTTGTCCTGTGCACATCCTTAATCCAACCCGGGCCTGGTATAAACTAATCAGTAATTAATGGAAACCTCTCGTTTCCCCCAAAACCCGGATAGTGGTCTAAGATAGTAATAAGTTTCCAGGCATGAACAGACTTGAACAAATAACACATCTAGAACATAAGATACAGATGTTATATTTTCTTCACGCTACTTTGTTATTAGCTTGGTTAATGGGCTGATCACGGTGACGATTTAATAAAATGGAATTTCAATAAAAAAATATATATATTTTACAATTATAGGTCTTTGGTACCTAGTTAGTAGTTGTTGTTTTTTTAAATTACTTTATAACTGCTTTTATATAGTGCATCTTTCATGCTCAGTGAAACGGTCTGATCTGGACCAATGGGTAGGAGGGGAGGTAGAAATATCTGGGAGAATATTTCTGTGCTGCTTTTATGCGCTCATCAAACAAAACTCTGTTCGAGGAGGGATTCGAACCTAATACCCTTTGTTAGGTGATCAAGCCATAGCCAGGTTGTTTTGGCAGGTCAGCCACAAAACCAACTTTTTTTATTTTTCCTAAATTTGTTCTTTCTAATAGAATAAACCTCCTTTCGATCATATAAATGTATTTCTATTTTTTTTTTTTTTGTCATTCTTGTATTTTGTATATACAAATGTATACATATGGTTTTGTTTACAAATATACTTAACTTTAAAATTATATATCTTTGTATATAATTTACCATTAAAAAAATGCTTAGCACTTTGGTTAAAAGTGGGTAAAAATAGAAGTGGGTTAGGATAGAAGTGCAACAGGTTTAGATCTGGTTACAGTCAGGGCCGCCGCTACATATGGTGCAATGTGTGCATTGCACGCAGGCGGCCGAATGTAAGGGGCGGCCAAATCATTATTTCAAGATTCCTTTTTTTTTTATTTTTGGATTATTAATAAAAAAAAACTACTTAAATATTTTATTCAAATTCTCATGATTCCATTAGATCCTTTGAAAACATTTTTTTATTTGGGGGAGGGGGAGAAGACGATACTCGTACAAGAAGTTATTTTGGAAACTTTAAAAAGAAAAAAAAAAGATGCGCGGGAGGAATTCCCTGGGTTTTTCCATAAGCGACGACCCTTACTGGCCTTGAATTTTCGCGAATTGTTTGCAATTATTTGTTTCGAATCGAATAGCCCGCCCTGTAAGTAGATCTAGTAATAAGAAAGTCAATTTTAAAACATTGTCCCTTTTATTTGAACTAGCTCTTAGTTGAGAGTAGACTATTTTGTGGCCGATTATAGAGTGTAGATATAGATGTACAATAAGTTCATTTGTGTTTCACTTTAAAATTAATTTTAATTCTCTTCTTTTCCTGGATCTAGATCTAGTACAATCTGTTAAAAACGGAATGTTTTATCAAAATTGAATATTAGAACTAGTTAATATTTCATTATATATAACGGTATTTACATTTCTGTTTAATGTTTTATTTTTTTAAATTGTGCAAGTATTCCGTATTGAATTATTATTACGATTATTCTGTTTTGCATTATTAATATTCTGTATTTTTAATGTAGCGTTTCTCACATTTTGAGTCCTCCCCCGTGGAGGGGGGTGGCGAGTACTTTTAATTAGGGGAGGGGGCAATTTCCTGACAAAAGGGGTGTTATAGATTGTGTGTGTGTTTCCTAGACAGCGGTAAGAGGTTAAGCGATTGATTGGTGTTTATGCATTAAGGATGATGAAATTAGCGTAATGCAAATGTGAAATGGCAGATAATCTTGAGACATGAAAGAGTATAGACGTTGTTTTGTGGTTAGCTAGCTTTCGATGAAATATCATTATATTTAATTAATACTACATCTCCATCTCAAATTAAATATGTGAATATTGTAATAACAGTTAGGCTATATTGAGTTAATAATCACAAAAGAAATTCCTTCAAGTTATTTAAAATTTATTTAGTAAAAATATAAAACACCTTTATTGGTACAATTGTACTAGCGACCAACTAACAACAAGGAGAGAAACAAACTTTCAGTGTAACTTATCTGGATATAGATTTAAGTACATGTTTAAAAATTAAAATATTTTAAGTCGTAGATGTCGTTTTATCTTCTAATAAGACATTGTTAAATGTAGACTGCTTTTAGCGAGGCGCAAATGCAACAATAGGGTCAAAACTTTTGAAAGAAAACATTTTAAAACGTCTCCGCTAGTGTGATTCTTCTGAATTTTTTGTCTAATTTCTTCCATCTATTGCCCTTCATTATAGTGACGACTTTTGTGTGAAAAAACGTTCGAGACAGAGAAGTCTTATTTAACAGGAAGAATATTTTTAAAAAGCACACGCCCGTTACAGAAGTACGTGCCCAATATGTAGGCCTACCTAGAATGTCCCTCGCATAATACTATTGGCCAGGGTTGCCTCTTTATTGTTAGATTTAATTTGGCCTTTGACTTTTTTTATTAGGATGAAAGTGCGTTCCTAAAGAAAACACTCTTCTTACTAAGAGAAACAGGCTAGAATACGCTTAGCGCCGAGTCCCGCCCGGAATTAAACTCCTTGCCGACTTGAGCGAAAACTTTCTTCCATTCTATCTCTATGAAGAAACTTTTACAACCCTTAAAATGTTTGTAGGAAACACTATTTTGTGAGTAAATAATGCCCATTATTTTTGGTGAAATGTCGAATCATTACCTAAATTTGATTTCTATACATAGTGTTATAAATATAAATGAAAAGTAAAACCTAAATATTGTGTTATAATTAACACTAAGTTTCTTTTCTTTTTCATTACATTCTTTAAAAAAAATGCAAAGTTAAAATAAAAAATAAAACATCTTAGAGGAATGGGGATACGTCAACGATGCGAATATGAAAGAAAAAGGAATGGTCTACAAATATAGATTTAAATCAAAGCGCGCTATAAGTAAAGTGTCAAGCTCAGTCTTAATGAATTGTTTTTTTTTCTTTAAAAAAAAAAGGGGGGGGTGCGGAATTTTTTAATTTCGCACGCAAGCACCACAACCCTCGCGGCGGCCCTGGTTACAATGATCTCATATAACTGTGAAAAGCATATGAATATAAAAGCTAACAAAAAATGCAGCAACACACACATACCTGGTTTAAAGTGCTGTTGTGAACGTGCGTGCTCAGAGACACGAAGGAAGTTTTTGTTACCACCATGGAACACGTCAGGGCAAGGCCTAGTACCATACTTAGTATCCACTTGGCCACAGTGGCCGCTTTCGACACCAGGACCGGCTCCGCAGTTAACTCCTGGACAATGTTTCTCTCTACTTTCCATTGTCTTCGAATGGTCAGCTCGATTCCTGGACCACCAGTTGGATTCGGCTGGGCCATGACAAGTGTGTCATGAATGTATGCTACTGACGAGGAGCGAGCATTATGTCTACGTAACTGTAACTTGACAAGCTCAAGTAACACAGCACTGTGTATGTGTTGAATGGTGTAGGTAACCCAGTGTGTTTTTTATCCTTCCGGCTACATTCATTGCGCTGAGTCACAAAGACTTTCCCGTGTATGAGTTTTCTTTTTATTGTCAAATCTGTTTAATATCAAGCAGTTTTTAGGATCAAATTTTGAGTGTCTTCTTCTTTTTTGAAGTAACGTCTGTATTATATAAGATAAGATAAGATTTTACGCTCAAACTTCTTAATTATCTTTTTGATTAGGCTTTTCCATTTGATTATATATTTATTATTTCAAATTTCAAACCACATAGCTAGTGTACATTTTTTTTTAAAAGTCTGTATAAAAAGGGCCTATATAGTTGGTTTTATTACGATTCTTCTTATAAGCTTGCACATTTTTCATAGTTGGACTGATAGTGGGTGAATAGAACCTGAACACGGATTACGAAAAGGCTCTAACGGTTTCCCTAGAAATTAGGCATTTAGGGGGGGGGGGGGGATTACTAGCTATTTGACCACACGATGAAAACTTGTTTGACCCTTATCAAAATATGATCACCTGGAAACCGAACACGTATAGTGGGTTTTCCCGCACTCCAATTCAATGTTTTTTTACATTTTGAATATTCTTCAGCGGGTATTTCCTAAGTCGGCACTAATGTTTCTTTTCTCAGTAAAGAGTTGAATAAATATAGAAAAGTTTGCGAACATTATGGGTGCGCCTAGATGAGTCAATGGTTTTGGTTTCGTCTTGAGACCGGGCAGAATCTGGTGTAGTTAATCAAGCCAATTCTAGAGCGGCAGACTTTGCTACAATTCATGTATGTGTATGCATCTGATTCATGACTAGTGGGCAGGGCAGCTTTCTTTTTTTTCACTCTTGATTAAGGCCGCTTCAATTCTTTTGTTCTCAGCACGCAAAAACTGTCTCCATGAACTCCGGTCTTTAACTATGTTTTCCCACATAGTTTTGTTGATGCCTGTGGCTCTCATGTCTCGCTTGCCGGCATCTCTATATGTTAGTCTTGGGCGGCCCTTGGGTCTGACTCCTTTCACAAGCTCAGTATATAAGATATCTTTCGGAATTCTACATCTGGCATGCGGGTGACATGTCCGAGCCAGCGTAGTCTTCTTTGTGTCAGTAGAGCATACATGCTGTTCATATTGGCCAATCTCAAAACTTCCTGATTGGAGACATGGTCTATTGTTGAGCCCAAGTAGGTAAATTCCTGCACCACTGAAGGGGTGTGGTTCCCAATATGTATTACAGGTATTTCTGCGACGTCTTGTGCCAGGATTTCGGTCTTGGAGAGATTTATTGTAAGGCTTAACTCTTGACAAGCAGCTGCTAAGGCGTTCACTAGCTTCTGCAGACCTCCTTGTGAGTGAGACACGTGTGCCGTCTCATCGGCGAACAGCAGCTCTGTTATCAAGATACGACGCCTTTTCGTTTTGGCTTTAAGACGTGCCAGGTTAAAGAGCCTTCCATCGGATTTGCTATGAATATATATTCCGTCTTCCATAAATTTAAAAGCACTGGTTAGTACGACTGAGAAGAAGATGTCAAATAGTGCTGGAGCCAGTACACATCCATGTTTTACACCGCTCTTGATGGAGAATGACCTGGAGGAGGAACTTTCAAAATGAACAGTGTCCTGCATATTTTCGTGAAAAGCTGACACTAGTTTTCTTAACTTATTTGGGCAGCCGATTCTCTCTAGTACAGCAAACAGACCGCTTCTGCTAACAAGGTCAAAGGCCTTGATCAAATCAATAAATGCTATGAAGAGGGGCTGCCTTTGTTCTCTGCTCTTCTCTTCTACATTATAAGAGTCAATAACATACAAACATCTGTTCACACTCAGGTTGCTCTCCAACATTAATTATGAAAGTTACATTTGGTTCAAAGATTTCATTGCCATTGGAACAAAAGAGCTCTTATGTCTATTTCCTTTTTTGTGACCCTTGTCTTTTATCACCTTTGTGATGGTAAAATATGACTACGTACTACAATTTACTACAATTTACTACAATTTACTACAATTTACGTTATGTACATGAATCCACGTCGGCGCCGCGCTATAGTGTTGAGTGTGTTCAACTATCGAGTCAACTGTCATTGAATTGGTTTTCTTTTCGTTATGTTCCCTTTTTTTCTCTGCTGTTACTAAGTGTAATTGACAGAGTGAATCAACTCCCAAGTTATTGGTTTTAACAATAACTATAGGCTCAGAAATGTCAAGTTTTTAACCTCATTAATTGATTTTACTCGATAATCAAGCAACAAACAAGCAATAGTGATACAGTAGTTTATTTACAAGAAGACTTACAGTTCAATTTATTTTGGGGAAGAATGTGCTAATGTACATATATTTTTTTCATTAAGAAAGATAAACTTCAAAGTAATAGTTATAATTATTGTTAAAGTAAATTAACAGAGAAGATGAAAACTGAAAGAATGATAGAGGACGTGTTCTAATAATTACCATTTTAACATCTGTATAAATAATCTATTTTTTTCACACAGTCTCTATCTCCTCTCTGTCTCTATCTCACCCACACACAAACATACACACACTCTCTCTTATTCTATTTTATTAAAACACTTTCCTTTTTTTTCATCTAGCTGTAATGACATTACAAGAACTTTATTTGAAGACCCCAGCACAATGTCTACTTCGTTCTACTAGGAATGAGTGTTCATGATGTTTCATACAGTTACAAGTTCAAATATAACAACATAAGAACTTCTTTCCTAGGAAATGAAATAGTTATGTAAAAAGAACGCCAGGTTACAGGCAAGAATGTGGTTATTTTAGATTCCTTTAGGTAATTAGTATAAGGAAACCAATACAACTTTAAAAAAAATATTATTATGTTAATTAGATAGATAGATAGACAGACAGACAATTAGACAGACAGATAGATAGATAAAAAGATAGATAGACAGACAGACAGATGATAAATAGATAGATAGATAGATAGATAGATAGATAGATAGTGAGATAGATAAATAGATAGATAGATAGAGAGAGAGATAGACAGAGAGAGAGAGATAGATAGATATATAGATAGAGAGATAGATAGATAGTGAGATAGATAAATAGATAGATATATAGATAGATCAATAGATTGATAGATAGACAGGTTAAATAGTTACTAAATAGCATACGTTTAGTTCATTGAAACGCTGATGAGTATATGTTTACATATTCTGGAAATGAACAGCCATGTAGTAACTGATAATTAAGTTTTATACAATAGTAATTGACGAAAAGGTTTTACAAATCATTGGAAAAAATACATATCAATAAAATACATATCAATAAAATACATATCTTTCTACAAAGCTTATATCTTGTTTGTGTTATATATCTTAGATTATTTGTACATGTTATTTCTTCCACACATATTCTTGGATCAAGTTGAAACTTAACACCATTATTTGTTGTGCCTAGCAAAACATGAATCAATCCAAAAAAAAAAAAAACCATTTAGTTAATTAATATTTGCTAATTAATTATTTTCTTTGGTATCGAATAAAGCAAATAAGTACTACTTATTGAGAGCTGTATAATAATAATAATTTTATTTATAAAGTGCTGTTAACAAACAAAATGTAGGCTTGAGGCGCTATAATAAGATTACACGACAGCTAATATGACAAACTGATCTAAAAAATTTTTAAACGGGTAGATCAAAATGAAAGTAGTGTAGCATGTTGTCTGTCTGAGATCAATGGGGAGTGAGTTCCAAACCTTTGGTCCGTGCACTGAAAAAGCCTGCAGACAGTAACTTTTGAGGGAGAAACGTGGCACTACTAAAAGTGTTTAGTCCATTGAGCGCAGGGCTCTCTGAGGGACATATGGAGTGATCAAATCACTAAGGTTCAAGGGCATTTCTTTGTTGTAGATACACTGAGGACAAACTACTGATGGCTTGAGTTGTTCCGCTTAGTACGTACTGTGGGAGTTTCTTTTCTTACTTTCCTTTCTCGGATTAAGTTCAACTTTTTGGAATGTATAAATAGTTGATGACAATGCATGGACTAGCTAAAAATACAATTAATTAACCGATTAGTGGTAATTAATTCATTTTCTTTATTTAGGAAAAAAAAAAGATCTTATCCTGCATCATTAAAATATATAGCAGTGATATTGAGTATTTTCCCCTTGAATATGATTTTTCTTTTTTTTTTTTTTGCTTATTTCATCATCTTTCTATTGGTTAGACATAGTTCCGAAAAACAAAAAAAAAATATTATGTTAAAAAATATATAATAGAACTAACAGCACGGAAAATACAACAACATATGTATGTATAAATATATGTATGTGTGTTAGCACTGTCTGTATTTAAATGCAATGGCTTATGTAAGTACCTGTGTGTGTTTTGCTGCTTATTTAGATTTTAAAATCAGTTATACAATTTAAATAAAAAAATTACTTCAGTAAAATAAACATTTATGTTAAAATTCAATAAATCTAAAAAAAAATAACATTAATATATTTCAAAAGTCTATTTAGTTGTTTTTTTTTTTACTATCATTCAAATAAATAGCAAAAGATTCAAAAAACAAATTTAACAAAGACAATTAAAGCTTACTGTATACAAGTTGAACACAATATAAACGTCTGTAAATAACAAACAAAATTATACTTTAATCTTTCACATTATACGCAATCACAGTTGACAAACTATTGTTTTCTTTATTTATCATTGACCACATATAATATATCATAAAGGAACAATGAATTGAAAAAATGCCATCAATTAGGTTATATATAGTCCATTTTTTTAAATTAAGTATCTTCAACAGCATTAGTCAAAACATTTATGAATGATATTTTTTAGAATAAAAAAAAACAGAAAAACTAAATATTGAAACAATTTGAACGATGAGTTGAAGGTTAGACAGAGGGGGCTAGGTATTTAAAAAGATATATCATTACATTGTCAATAATTCTATTAATCAGATGAGGAAAAGGAAAGAGAGAGAGTGGGTAAAAATGTATCATCAAAATAAAACATTTACTAATAATTGTATCAACACTGTTCCAAAACAAACAAATTGTGCATATAATCAAACGTTTTCTGTCTAAGATCTTTCTTTCAGCAAAGGAGTTTCATCACTGACAGATCTGCCGATATTATCGCTTTCAGACCCGGAATCATATGTAGCTCGAACCAAGTTATCAAACTGGAGTTGGAAATAAAATGAAAAAAAAAACCCTAATACATTTAATAAAAAGAAAAAAAAATATGATTCTATTTCCGAGATATCATGAGCCTCATCTTTTGAACAATTTGGACAATTAATTAGACATACGTTTTTACAGCTGTTGCTTACAACTAAGACTCTTGTCTTTATCTGACCTTCCACAAAATTATTCGTGAGATGGTTTAATGGAGTGTATGAGTGTTTCTGTGTTGACGGTGGAAAGAGTGTAGTTGTGAATAAACAGAATTTGAGGCATCCTCGTCACCTGTCTTGAGTAGGATAGACGGCTCCAGAACGTAAGACTGAAAAGACTTGTTATTGTAGTGAATTAGATTTTGTTCAAAATATCATTTATATTTAGTACTGAAGTATACTCTAATTATTTTCATTTTATATTAAGTTGATTCTGTCTATAATCTAATAAAAGTTACATTTAGTATTGTTCACAAATAAGTTATTTCAAGTTGTCTACAAGTATTTAGTTATAATACGGCTACAGCTATTTAGTTGTCTACAAGTATTTAGTTATAATACGGCTACAGCTATTTAGTTGTCTACAAGTATTTAGTTATAATACGGCTACAGCTATTTAGTTGTCTACAAGTATTTAGTTATAATACGGCTACAGCTATTGAGTTGTCTACAAGTATTTAGTTATAATACGGCTACAGCTATTGAGTTGTTTACAAGTATTTTGTTATAATACGGCTACAGCTATTTAGTTGTCTACAAGTATTTTGGTGCTAAAATCAATGACCATCAACAACATGAGGGGAATGTAAAGAAAAATAAAGTAAAGTTCCCCTTTGAGACCTTGCGATCTATGGGGCTGATGATGCAATGGCCATCTGTTTCAGAGGCCCACAGTTAACGAGGGTGTTATGTGGCCAGCAAAACGACCAACCGCATTCACTTTTTCCCCTACAAATGTGAGTTTGAGTTTTTGGCACATCGGCACAATTTAGGCTATGTCGTGCACGTATTCCTTCAAGGACTACTCTCCTTTTCAAGAGCTAAATTCCATACAGTTAACTCATTAAAAACAAGGTCTATTCACAGTTAAAATAGTAAAGGTAGTAAAAATGTAATAATTAGTAAAAATCTTAAGTAAATATTATAGGGTCACAATTTCACTAATCAGATCTTCGTAGTCAACCCCACCTCCCGACAAATCCCAGTATCTTCCCTGGGTCGACATTGTCGAATAGTGTTTTAAAGTTGTGCGCTCTAAAAAAAAACGTTTTTCCTAGCATCCTGGTATCTGGGGCAATCAATGAGGATATGATCCAGCGTGAGGCGAGAGTCACAGTACTCACAAAGTGGGGGCTCCTCTTTCTTCAGCACAAAGAAATGCGTGGTGTAGGTGTGCCCAATCCTAAGTCTGGACATGGTCGTGCTACCACGCCTTGTCAGACACTTAGATGTGGATCGCCACCTGACATCCGCCACAATCTGCCTGAGTTTGTTGTGAGTCTCAGCCTCCCATCGATCTTGCCACTCTCGATAGGTGGCAGAGGCAATGCTTTGTCTCAGATGTAGCAGGGAATTTTGGTTCCTGACACTGCTTGATTTAGGGCTCTCTTTGCTTCTATGTCTGCGGTTTCGTTTCCCCCTATGCCCACATGGGAGAAGGCCCAGATGAAGGTGACATCCTTATGGTCGGCTGTTATTTGGTCCAACAGGCTCTTGTGTACCAATGGAATGTCAGTCTTCATCCGCCCTAAAGCTTGCAATGCAGATTTGGAGTCGGAGCAGATTATACATTTTCTCCTTTCTGATGCTTTGACGGCCATAAGTGCAAGCGATATTGCATGTAATTCGGCCGTAAAGATGGAGCAGCCATCGAAGAGTCTACGGCAGATTGTTTTATTCCAAAAATAGCAGGCACACGCGAACTTTCTATCTATTTTGGATCCGTCTGTGTAAATAGTGCCACAATCTCCGTAGCTCTCCTGTAGTTACCTAAAGTGGACTATACTTGGGTCTGTATTTTCTTTTTTGAAATTAAGAAGGAATAAATTTAATTTGGGTTTGTTCATCAACCAAGGAGGCTTCTGTGCGGTTTCTATTTTAGAAATTTGGTCAAATTTAATTTTGAATGGATTCTCTCATTCGGAGGACCAACGGCTGTATGACGTTATGCCTTCGATTGTATAGTTATACTTCTGTAGGGTTAAATATAGAGTCGAAAGCAGGGTTCGTGGGGTTGAATTTTAGCTGGACTATATACTGCATTGCAAGCTTTTTCATTCTAATGTCCATGGGGAGTTCTCCAGCCTCCACGTGCAGACTTGGGATTGGTGATGTACGAAACGCGCCGAGACAGAGACGCAGGGCAGCATTTTGTATGGGTTCCAGTATTTTTAGATAAGACTTCCTTTCTGCTCTATATATTATGAATCCGTAGTCAGACTTGGATCGGATAAGGCTCCGATATAGCAGCAGCAAGGTATCCATGTCATCTCCCTAGTCCGTATGGCTGAGTACTCTTAGTATGTTTAATGACTTTTGGCATTTCTTCTTAAGTTCCTATGTGGGGGAGAAAATTAAATTTGGAATCTAGGGTGAGGCCAAAAAATTTAGTAGTTTCACGACAGGGATCTTTTTTTTACAAAAATGCTAGCTAACTGTTTTGGAGTCTGAAAATTTGAAACCATTATCGTTTGCCCAATTTTGAATTTTATTTAAACATAACTGTCATTTTCTTTCTAAAATATTCATGTTTTTCCCATTAGTAAAAATGACAAAGTCTTCAACATTCAGAGAGCACTCTATGCCAGTAAACAGGGCCTTTATAATACTGTTTATTGTTATGTTGAACAGGGTTACTGAGAGAATGCTGCGCTGGGGTAAACCCATTTCCTGGTCATAGGTGTCAGAAGAGGAGTTGCCCACTCGAACCTGAAATTTCCGGTCTTTTAGAAATTCCCTAACAAAGCAGGGAAGGTGTCCTTTAAGCCCCATAAGCTCCAGGTCACGTAGAATGTCATGTTTCCATGTTGTATCATAGGTCTTTTCTATGTCGAAAAATACAGCTACTAGATGTTCTCGTCTTAGCAGTGCATTTCTGATGAAAGCTTTCAGCCTTACCAAGTAGTCAGTTGTTGTCCGCCCCTGCCGGAATCCGCTCTGGTAGTTGGAGATTACCTTATTTCTCTCAAGGTACTAGACCAGCCTATTGTTTATCATCCTTTCTATGGTTTTGCAGATGCAGCTTGTTAGTGCTATTGGTCGATAGTTAACTGGGCCAGACCCATCTCTTCCCTGTTTGGATATCGGTGTAACTGTGGCTTTCCTCTAGCAGTTTGGGAAAACGCCTGTTTGCAGGCTTGCCAATGAGGGTTTGGGGTGATGCTTGAGGAACTGATAATGGATTTCATCTTCTCCAGGCGCTGTGTCATGTGATTTGTCCAGCGAGTCCTTCAGTTCCTCAAGCGAGAACGGTTTGTTATAATCTTCATTGTTCTCAGATCTGCAATCAATGGGGTGTCTTTCCTCCCTGATTTTGACTTTTTTGGAACTCTGGCGTGTAGTGTGCAGTGGATGATTTATCTGCTATTGAGGATGCAAGGCAGTCAGTTATACCTCTTGGGAACGTAAAAGTTTGTCCTTGGTTTTTCAAATGCCCTGTTGCATTTGATTCTTTCCCTTTGATTCGCCTTACTGCCTTCCAAACCGCTCTAGCATAAGTTTTGGCATCCAGACTGCCGACAACATTTCTCCAGGAATTTTCAGTGATACTTTAGAGCATCTTTTTTGGAATTGTTCCCAATCGGCCTTATTCAGATTCCACCGCTGAGGTCGTCAATGAAGGAAGATTGTTAGTAATGATGATTGGAAAGTGATCACTTCCTTGTAGATCATTGCTTACTGACAATTTAAAGTCATCTAGAGGTCCGGAGACGTATACAGTTAGGTCAATGCATGTGAGAGATCCAGTTCCTGGGTGCAAGTAGGTCGGTGATGCATCATTAAGTATGCATAAATCATGTTGAAGGAAGATATTCTCCAGCATACGACCTCTTGTGTCAGTATTCTTTGATCCCCACATAGTGTTATGGGCATTGAAATCCCCAAGGATTATATAAGACCGAGGGAGTTGTTTCAATAGGTCCTCCATGTCTGTTAGGTTTAATGGAGCGCCTAGTGGTAGATACAGGGTGCAGCAAGTGATAAGTGTAGGGTTATCCTAGCTGCTACGGCCTATGGTGTGGTTAGTAGTTCTACCCTCTCATGGGGGACGCTGTCCTTCACAAAGATACAGACTCCACCTGATGCTCTCTCTGCATCCTCAACATTCTTGCTGTAAGCACTGTAGCTTCGGAAACTGATGCTATCTTTCAGAAATGTTTCCTGTAAGCAGACAGCTACAGGAGTCTCAGCAGAGTCCATCAGAGGCTGCATTTCCTCATAATTAATTTTGAGGCCTCTACAGTTCCACTGTAAAATTCTAAAGTCCATGGCTTATTCTAAATGACCTACTTGGAGCAATTAGCCTTGGGAGGCCCCCAGTGGGCTTTCCCTTTATTCCAGTGACCTTGGTATTTTTATACTTGGGTTTGGATGGAGAGGAGGACAACCCCCTTTTGGGGGAAGTCTTTCTCTCTGGAGAGGGGAGATCCCTCTGGTTAGAGCGGAGGTTATTTCCTCCTCCCTCACCTCGGGCATCCTCTCCGCTTTGATTTCTCCTATTAGGGAGATGGTCAACCTCTAATTCAGTAGAGGTTGGGGTGTCTGGCTGGGTTCTCTGAGGAGAACCTGTGTCAGACATGATGTCTCCGGGTACTCCCGGAGTGTTGGTTTTGACACGCTGCTCAGTCTCCATGCTCTCATCAGCGAGCACAGAGAACCTGTTCTTTAGCATGACAAAAGAGCTTTTTTGTCTCTTCGGAGGTGTGTTCTTTGGCGGTGTTTTCTTCTGAGTTGGAGGAGGGGGTGGTGGGGTCAATGTGTCCGTCTGTGCGGCTATGGATCTTTCTGCCTTACCCTTTGGTAGAGCCATACAGCCGATTTCGCCTGGCTGA
The DNA here is from genome assembly GCA_030265305.1 of Biomphalaria pfeifferi. NCBI lineage: Eukaryota > Metazoa > Mollusca > Gastropoda > Planorbidae > Biomphalaria > Biomphalaria pfeifferi. The sequence continues at coordinate 2,088,535 of JASAOG010000020.1, read as the reverse complement.
AGGTACATCATTTCTTGCCTTGTACTCCTGCAAGGCAACCTACTGTTTCCACACAGGGCAGTCCTTGGCTGAGTGGCCAGCGTGACAGTTTGGGCATTTGAACTGTGCTGTGCAGCCCTTGTCCTCATGACCCTCTCCAGCACATCTGGCACACACAATGTTCCTCTTGCAGACTGCCACGCCGTGTCCATAACCCTGGCACTTGAAGCCTCTCATAGGGTTAGGAATGTAGGGCCTCACTGAAACTCGTAGGTATCCTGTCTTCACATACTCTGGCGGTTTTCTAGTTCCGAATGTGAGAATAATAGTGGCGGTTTTGACCTCCTCGCCATCCCTGCGCCTGGTAATGCACCGGGCATGGGTGACTCCTTCAATTCCCTCCACTATTTCCTTCTCGGAACATTCCAGCAGGTCTCTAGAGCTGATTACACCTCTGCTGGTGTTCAGACCCTTGTGTGGCATGACTTCCACTTAGAGATCACAGATTCTTCTGCATCATAAAAGCCCATCAGAGTGTATCTTGCTATCAAATTCTACTAGAAGTTCCGAAAACTTGTGTAGCTTAGACACACTCTTGGGCTCTCCCACTACTGACTTAAGTCCCTTGTAAATGAGAAAAGGGCTCAACTTTGTCAGCTTTTCCCCTCCTCTGTGCACTTAATCACCAGAAATAATGGCCAGGTAGCACAGCTTTTTGTGGCCTCCTCCTTGTTTGCCTCAAAACGACGTCTCTTGCCCAGATATAGGTTTTGGGCAAGTAGTTTTTTTGGGTGTTTTCTTATCCATAGGTGTTCTTATTAGTTCGGCACCTGTGCTCCCAACCCATCATCGAGTCCAACAAGGGGACGGGCCATTCGGATGTCCAGAATGAGCCAGCCAGGGTTACACGGGTGCTATACTCAGTCAGCTGCTGCATCGGACATGTGTCCGATACAGCAGCTCCTTAATTGACCCTCCAGCCACTGCACTCCAGCCGGTTGATCCACAACGGGCCATTTGGGCCTCATGTCTAAGAGAATTAGGAGCCAAAGTATTGTGTTGTTGTGGTCTATCCTCAGAAAGACACCTACAATGCTGTGTGTCCTCTTTCTGGGGTTGACGACAAGTTAACATCTGGAAACCGGTACCGGTCTGTCAACTTGTGGAGGTTTCTCTACTAGTGATTTGGGAAGCGGTCATAGTAATAGAGTTCAGCCTGTATACAATGGCGTGGGACTTATGACTGAGTGATGTACACGAACAATTTTTTGTGTTGATTAGCCTGCTTCGTGGTACATAACAACAGTTTCAGGAATTCAATCATTTCAACTAAAACATTTGTACTTCTTGGAACCTTTGGGCTTCCATAGGATATTGTATACACAAGCCTCCCCCATAGTTTCAGAATGACAACACACCATCCATAAAAACGTCTTTATGTATGTGTCCCAGAATTGTTGGACTTTACTAGTAAATAAAGACATTGACCTTCAAAACTTCGGAGATCAGAGATTTCGTGTGAGATGTAAGCACATGTGGATTGTATGGCTTGAAATGTAAGCGGACTTTCATGCGACTAGGGCAGGAAAAAGGACAAGCAAATGAAGGCAAGCGCTATGAACAATTTCTGAACAAAGCTTTTAAATTTGTCAAAAACATTAATGTTTCTTGGGAACTTCGAGCTTCCATTGAAACTAAAGACAGTTCCTTTCAAAAGAATCCTAATATCAAGGACTTCGATTGTGTCTACAATAAAAGACAATAGTAAACCTAATGATCGTCAAGTTTGCATAATTTCTGAACATATTACAATGAATAGTGTAAATGATCATGAACTATATACAGTTTCTCAATAACCTTGACTGTTCAACAGTATTATATGGTCTGGATGTGAATGCGTCAACCTGTTTGTCATGTCTGTTATTGTAAGTGAAAGTATAATCTGAATAAACCCCATTAAAACAAGTCTTTAAATTCCGAACCCTTTTGATACATAATTGATTAGCACAATTGTCTTGAATACAAGAATACTATTTAATGTTTTGTCAGTCATGTACGTTTTCTTTGTAACACAAAGACTACAAAAGTAACATTAATTTTCTAAATTATATTTCTCATTTATAAAGAGGATAAAATAAGTTATAAACATAATTCTCACCTTAAATGCGCCGCTGTAACTGCGGTATTTTATTTCGATAACAAACAAATAGCTACGTGTAAATAGAATAGTGAAGAGTGTTGTGATCTTCACAAATATACTTTAGAATTCTCTGGATGAACACCGTAAAAACATGGGACATACGTTATTTTGTGTTTTACGGCTCGATGCAAGTTGAGTAGAGATGAATTTCAACTAAGTATAGTTAACTGTAAACTGACAGATATTGTACAGTCTTCTACGCTACATGTTACAGTAACGAATTGTTAGAGTTAATAGTCATTAAAGTTATATGAAGCTGAAAGTTGAGTCGTCAAGTTCTTTGCAGTGTTTTTATTTGTGTGCCTACTAATACATTTAGCCAGAAGATTCAGAAATACGTAACAATATCATATGATGGGCATCCAACTGGCTACCTTCTTCAAAGTCATTATATTAAGTTTGATAATGTATCGAAACCTTTACGCATTGGAACTCTACATCTTTATAAGAAATATAGGCCTAATGTTGTTTTTTAATTACTAAGTATGTAGGTCCTAAAAGTAACACTGTCTGCGATTGTGACTATTGCATTAGTTCTGAAATTCTGTTCGATTAAATTATTATTACAATTTAGAGTCTGTACAAGATTTTTAAACACGATGCTTCAGAGGACCTTTTATAAAAGAATATAATAAAACCTTTAACAATTTAATACATATGACATCCATTCGGCCCATTTGCTGGCCCTTCCAGCACATTTGGGTATTTGTCCAAACGCCCATATAGCCTGTCCGCCTCTGATATAGAGCCTGATCAAGATATGGGTCAATTGTGTTAATTCAATCGAATTGTTGCGGCCAGAAAATGTATATGACCAGGTTACGCTGGCTAGCCATTCTTTAGTTTTTTTGGTCCATACTTATTAGTCTTTCTTCACTGTGTTTAACATCACATTGTGATAGATCATGACCCACTGACCAAGCTTATTGACCCTCAAAACCTTTGGCAATTGCAATGTTCTTCAATATAATAATGTTTGTATTCTTTGTATTGAATTTGAAAGATTGTTTATTAACTAAAAAAAAAAGAAGAGTCCATTTTTTAGCCAGAAAACGGTTTGGTCCCCCTGATGGGTTCACTTGCAGTGAACTTTTGGAGGCGTTGGACTCTTCAGAGATATCCACTACCACCTGTTCAGCAGTGCCCACAACAGCAGCACACATGGCCAGGGCGTAGAGAAATGTGTAGAGTTTAGAAACCTTCGAATAAAGAGTTGAAATATTACTCTAAAGGTGTTTTAAGATAACAAACTAAAATATGGAATGCGCACCGCACCATAAGAGACACATTATAAATGAAATACAGACAGTGAACTAACACTATTTGGCTAGGTCTGGTTAGCAAATTAAAAGTTAGTTTGGCGATAAGACTCCACGAAGAAAACGTCATAGCTATACACTTAAGACTTGTCTCTCAGCCGCCGGTTAAATATAAGCTTCCTTGTCCGATCAGTTATTGAACTTTGTTGTTGTCTGTAAAAAAAAGTAAAGTTCCCCTTTCAGATCTCGTGGTTTATAGGTCAGATGATGTAAAGGTCATCTGTTTCTGTGGCCTACGGTTAACAAGGGTGTCATGTGGCCAGCACAACGACCAACCGCCTTTACTTTTCCCTAACTAATGTCAGGTACCCATTAGAGCTGGGTGGACTCAGAGGCGCCCGAAGATCCCAAAATTAAAAATCCCAGTCTTCACCGGGATTCGAACCCCGCCTCCGGTTTGGAAGCCAAGCGCTTTACGTTCGGCAACCGCGCCTGTAGTCTGTAGTTTATAAGAAAATCGCGCTTCTAAATACCGTGCTTTATCAAAGTCTTCAAATTGACATATCTTCTTACAATGTAGAGGAATCAGCAAGCATCATTACAATACAGAATATTATTTTAGCTTTCATTGACCTAAAATTCAGTTCAAGTAGTGTGAATGATTTCTATAAAGCTTATATCAACTCACTCTGTCTGCCTGGTAAAAAGATTTGTAAACGTTATTTCTCAAACACCCAATCTCTGACCCCTTTTACAATACCGCACTCTGCCGCGACCCCTCCTCCCCCCCCCCCCCGCTGACACACATACAGCAATGGAAGAATAGACAATGACAATCCATATTTTCATTGGTCTTAGGCGACCCCAGGCAGATCGTCAATCAACCTTCAAAGGGGTCGCGACCCACAGGTTGAGAACCCCTGGTATAGAGCAAAGGAAAGAAATCGTACTTGACATATGTGGTGGTATAAGTTGAATTAGCTCTTTATTCCCTTGAAGGGGATTGAGCCCTGAGTGAGCAAGTTTTAGTCAAAGACGGTAACATTGACCCAGATACCCCCTTCTCCCACTACACGTCCTAAGTGGTCCAAAAAGTGATAGTATCATAGCGTATTGAGAAAGCTAAAAGCATATTGGGATACACAAAAACAATTAGCAAAAATATTTCTAATTGCAAAGATTTATTATTGGTCAAGATTTATGAAAATTTTAATCACAATACGGATTCAAACTAATTGATACAATTACACGTAATATAAGTTTTGTTGTTGTTTTTTTAAAGTATTTTTTAAAAATGTTTTTTTTTTTTAACTGGAAGTGGTTCAAAACTTGAAACGTTTAGAACACAAAGTTATAAAGACAGTTAGTGTGGAAACAATAAAAAAAAATAGGCCCCCCCGAAGTGGTCCACCAAATCAGGTAAAAAGGCAGGTTTCATTATTTTCAAAAACAGCAGAATGAAATTCTATCAAATACAAATGACAGAGAAGAATGGAGAAAGAAGCTTGTCAGATCTTGTGTGGTGCCCCTGCGATCCATCAGACCAAGGGATTGGTGAAAGGGAATGTGACATTAGATGTGAACCTGCCTAACTGATGTCATATAATGAATATCTAATTGATCTAATTGTTTTGTAAAGGGTCAATATCTAATTCATAGTCTCAAGAAAAAAACATTTCCGTAAAAAAAAAAGATTAGTCCACTATACCCATAGCAAAACAATGCAGTTAATGCGATAAGATGATAAGATAAGAAAAGATAATATGAAATACTACTTATTGTTGTTTTTAAAATTATGTCCAACTAAAATTTATTTTTTCTCTTAAAAAAAAAGAAAACTTGTGTGTGTGTTTGTGTGTAAATGTAGTAGTTAGTATGACAGAACTTACAGAACTTTGCAATACAAATGTAATTTAAAAAATTATTAAAAAATCTAAAACTATTTCTATAGTTATGCGCACGGTGTGGTACATATTGGTTTCCCTATTACTATTAATAGTGAATAGTTGTAAAAGTGGTGTATTTTTATGAAAAAACTGCTTGCATAATTGATTTAAAAAATTAGATTTTTGCTTTCAGAAAAGAAAAAAAAGTAGCTGTTGCATCAGAACTGTGAATGGTCTAAAATATTATGGTGTCAGATTTTCAATATCTTTTCTAGTTTACGAGATCTAAACTGGGACGGACGGACAGACATTCCACACAAAACTAATTGCGACTTTTCCCCTTTCAGTGGCCGCTAAAAAAAACACACACAAAAAATATTTTCTTAATGCTCACTGTCACGTCAAGGTGTCAAGAGAAGTGTAAACAGGAAGTTCATTTACACATGGGTTTCTCGAAGAATTCTCAGGATTTCTACAAGAGGAATGAAACTGTTTTTATACAGAGGACTTCTGTCCTCCAACAAGACACAGCAGTGTACTTTAAACTCTCAGTCATTCAATTTGACTTCAGATATTAGTAAACCAATTTTTGTCAACAAATACTTATAAAATGTCGAGATGCCTACATACCAACATCTGATTATCTTGTGATGTATAGATACAAATAAATGTGTAGATGATGCAAGCGAAAACTTGTAGGAGAATCATTGATATGACGTCAACATTTCAAGCATACTGAAGTCCGCCTGTAGAGGAAATAAAATGAAAACAAGAAAATCATTTTGAAAGCCAATTGCATTAAAAGACAATACCTCCATCATACAACTTAAAATAAAAATATTTGGTTCAAACCGGGTATCGAATCCGTGATTTTGACTACGTCAGTTGCGTGAAATTACGTATTTAACGATTCAGCCAGCCGTGAAAATTCATAAATTTTGCTAATGTTTATTGATGTTAATTTAAATAGATCGAATACTAGACCTAGACTTCTGCTTTAGAATTCATAATTTAAATAGATCGAATACTAGACCTAGACTTCTGCTTTAGAATTCATAAGATGTATTCTAGACATAGAATGTAGATGTAATCTATATTAGATTTACGTAAAAAATATAAGTAAAGCTTAGATACTCTATCAATAAAATAGAAAGAACATAAAGTTTACTCTGTTGTCGTATAACCTGGAAACACTCTGGCTGACTATTTTTCTAAGTCTAGTCAAGCCAAAGTCACATTTATTTCTTATTTTCTTTGAAAATTTATATCCGTCAAACGAGAATTTTTCCCCATGTGGCCAGTGATATACATCAACTGTCAAATTTATAAGAAAATTGTTAAAGCAGTATTCGTGATCAGCGTCCGCCCTCCATGAAGAAGTGACTTGAGTAAAGTTATTGGGGAAAACTGAGACTAGTATCTAGTCAGAAAAAAGGGTTACAGAACAGCTCATCTCAGAGAACGTAAAAGATAAAAGTTGTTTCAATGCTTTGGGATATTTGCTTATGTTCAGCCCTTCTTCGAGTCTGTTTGACTTGTTGGTTACTTCCATCCACTCCATTCTGAAGTTCTGTCTCTTTATTACCCCAAATATAGCCAGTCCTTGTCTAGTTTTGAATCTCTGTTGTCTCTGGTTGATCCATGCAGCTCATATGCAAGCCCAAAAGAATTTTTAATTATTGTAACATTCCAGTTAACTATAACAACATGCCATCTTCATAACACAACTGACCTTCTTATCCTGAACACATTATGTGTTTTCGTAATTCAACGATTGTTATATTCAGTTCACTAGCCAGTATATCTTATGTGGTATTTTTCTTCTTCTTCTTCGTTCTCACTGTCATGTTCGAGTGTTCAGACGACTAGACCAAGACATGAGATGAACTGAGCAGTGGTTTCCAAATCAGGGAGCTCTCCATATAGTTTTCTTTCTATTGGGGTGATTTGGGGCCAATGTCTTATACGGGCCTCTTGGTAAAGAGAGCAGTTTTGGAGGACGTGGGCGGCATTCTTGGAGTGTTGGCCAGTTGTATTTATTTTCTTGTCCCTGCTCCTGGCGCCACAGGCAGAGATAGAAAAACCACCAACTCGCTTGTGTGGGCTCCTTCGAGGCGGAGAGCCCGGCCCCCTACCTGCGCGGCGGGATTCCACAGGCAGGACGCCACATCTATTAGAATCGTTACTCTACTCCAACAAAGATGAGGTTGCTTGTCAATGTGTTATGCGCCAGGAGGCCCATTGACTCCGACATCAGCCTGCTTTTCTTTTTTTGGTGTGCTCCCAAAGCCTTTGATCATCCAAGATCATCTGCAAGGCAGCAGGTGTTTATTTTCGGAGTTTTCTCTCCTAGATGAACTGCTGTCCATAGCTAACGAGCTTCATCTACCCGGGTTTAGAGTTAGAGCGCCCTAAACTTGCTTTTCGCAATCATCTCCCTAAATTTCTGAGATGTTTTTAGTAAATATTCTAACCACTGGAATACTTCACCTCATCCTCCATGACTGCAAACCAGTTGGTCCGCGGCTGTTTATTTGCTATTCACAGCTAACCCTTAAATCTAAGGGTCTTTCCCCTATCCGCCACCTGGGGACGCGCTTGGTAGAAGGTGGTAGCTCCCCCACGTTATGTGGTATTGGTTGATGGTATCCTTAGCCAGCCACAATTGTTATCATAAGAGTTCAATCAAACAAAAATTTTGGATTTAAACCTTTTAACCCGTATAGGCCTCTTTATCTTCAAACATTCAATCGCATAATCTTATTCTTAAACAAATGGCACAAACATTCACATCTAACTATTTAGACCAACGTGGCGAGTGATGTATATATCATATCTTTATGTGACTTGCGGTTGATGAATGTGAGATGAAACTTACACTCTGATATACCACCTTTTATTTCCCAAGCAGATGTTAGGTATTTTCTAAACAATATTTTATGCAAAGTTTCCCAAATTTTCTCGAGAAAAAAAAAGAACGCCTTTATAATTTTAGCTCGATGATTTTAGGCAGGTCAGCATTTAACCACAATGCCAGGTAGCCTATCAAACTGTATTCTAAAGAGACGTATCAATATTTGTGTAGACTTCAAAACCAAGCAAATAATGCAAGCCAAAACAAATGTATTACTACTAAAAATCTCCCTCACCTGCTACGACCAAAATCACCATACTGGGGGCTATCAGAGTTGAAAAGAGCAACAGAGCTTGATAACAAAGAAATACAACACCAAGGCGATGGTTGAAAAGGGAGATATATCTCCACTCCTAGATAAGAAACAAAATTAAACAAAGCTTATCGGGGGGGGGGGGGGCGCAAAATCACAGCCGTTATATCTTAATACTGTAGGAATAAGCTCACGTTTTATATAAAATAAAATTAATAAATTAATCTTTTTTTTTTTTTTTTTTTTGTTATGTTGTTTCATGTTTTGTCATTGACTATCTATATATATATAATTCTCTTCATGGCTCAACAGTTTGGATGAGAAGGAATTACCCCACAAAAAAAAAAACAAGAGGGGGAAGAACAAGTAGTATTCACCCATCACTACGGATGGATACCTGGTCATGCGGTTTGCGCGCTGAACTGTCGTTTGGATTTATCGATAGTCCCTGGTTCAAACCCTGCCCGCTCTCATCCCCCTTCGTCCTGTGGGAGGTTTGGACTAGGAAGTAAACTATCTTCAACTCTAAAGGAACATCCGAAACATGTAAAACATTTTTAAAACACTATATAGCAGCGCCGGACCCATTGTGACCAAAAAGTCATAAAAAGACAACAAGTAATGATCAATAGATCTGTGAAATATATTTAACTACTATTTTCAAAACTTATATTTGCTTTTAAAATAGACACTTGTTTATATTTGTTCAGTCTACACTTACTTTAAAAGTATTTTACATTGTTTAAGTTCCACTGTCGGTATTCTCAGCTGTGTGTTACTATTGTCTAATTCCTTGCTAATATCTTTAGAAATAAATCAATAGCAAAAAAAAAAAAAATCATTTTAGAAAATGTTTTTTTCTGTTTTACACGTTTTACACGTTAAAAATAATTAACTTCTCGCTGGACGACGGAGGATGGCAGCGAGCAGGGTATGGAACTTGCCTTGTTATGCAGTTTGCGCGCTGGACTTTTGTTCAGATTTATGGATGGTCCCTGGTTCAAAACCTTCCCGCTCCAATCCCCTGTCATCTTGGGGGAGGTTTGGACTAGAAAGTAACTAGAAAGTAAACTATCTTCAACTCTGAAGGAACATCCGAAACATGTAAAATATTTAAATATATTTGACTTGCTGATACTGAAAATACACAAAATGTTGTCTTTCTTTGTTAACATAGGGTAACTTTGCCTCCCTTACATTTACGTAATTGTTTTAGAATTGATGTACTTTTACGAAAAAATCGCTTGTGTGATTAATTTTATAAGCTAAACGGTTTGCTTTTAGAAAAGCAAAAGTAGCCGTTGAACCTAAACATTTCAAATATTATTTTAATATTTTTAATTTCTTTCTTGTTTTCGAGATCTGAGTGTGACAGACGGACATTTTGCACAAACCTAATAGCGGCTTTACTCCTTACGGGACCACTAGACATTTTTTGTGAATACTGTTCATATGAAAATAAACAAATTGTACACATAAAACTTTTATATATTGTGCTTAATTCAATGACATTCATTAGTCCGTTTTGAAATAAACGTGTCCTGCCCATCGCAGCTGGGACTGCATAAGGATTGTGTGGATACTTTGCAGACCCGCTCTTCGATGGACTCTAATATATGGTATTTTGTCTTGCCATTTGACATTCAGTATTTTTCTTAGACATGTCATGTAGAAGTGGTTCAGTTTCTTTGCATGATTTCTGTATACTGTCCACGTTTCTGGGGCATAGTGCAATGTAAGGAGGATGACAGCTCGATAGATCCCTGGTAAAATGTTACAATTTACATAAATCACTTGAATAAACGTCAGCGCCGCGCCAGATTGCTGAGTGTGTTAAACTATCGAGTCAACTGTAATTTGTGGTTGTCTTTTCGTTATGTCCCCTTCTTTCTCTGCTGCAACTAAGTGTAATGACGGAGTCAACTCCTAAGTTCTTAGTTTAAAAAACTATTGGCTCAGAAATGTCAAGTTTTCAACCTCTTGATGGAATCACTTCAAATTAATTGATTTTACTCGGTAATCAAGCAACAAAAAAAGCAATAGTGATACAGTAGTTTATTTACAGGAAGACTTACAGTTCAATTTATTTTGGGGAAGAATGTGATTATGTACATATATTTTTTTTAGAAGGGAGATAAATTTTAAATATTTAGAGTCAAAAAGATAGTTATAATTATTGTAAAAGTAAATTAACAGAGAAGATGAAAAATGAAAGAATGATAGAGGATGTGTTCTAATAATTACCATTTAACATATGTATAAATAATCTATTTTTTCACACAGTCTCTATCTCCTCTCTCTCTCTCTCTCCCACACACAGACATACACACATTCTCTATCATTCTATTTTATTAACACAATTTCTTTTTTTTAATCGAGCTGTAATGACATTCCAAGAACTTATTGGAACACTTCGTTCTACTAGGAATGAGTGTTCATGATGTTTCATACAGTTACAAGTTCAAATCTAACAACTCACAAGGAGATTTTTTCCTAGGATATGAAGTAGTTCAGTAAAAAGAACGCCTGCTTACAGGCCTGAATGTGGTTATCTCAGATCTTTTTGAGGCAATCAGTATGAAGAATGCAATACAACTTTTTAAAAATTATTATTATGTTGATTATAGATTACATACATTACCATGTGACAAAATAACTAGGTCACAGCTGGGGCTGCGCAGCCACTGGAAATACTGCATTCCTCGTTAATCTTCGGACTCGAAGACAAGCCTTATAATTATATATATAAATATATATTTATATAGATAGATAGATAGATAGATAGATAGATAGATAGATAGATATCTACAAAGCAGTGATATTGAGGTTTTTCCCCTTAAATATGATTTTTTAATAAATATTCTTTTAATGTTTTTCCTGTTTCATCACCTTTCTCTATGGATAAACAGTTGTGTGACATATTTCAGAAAAACAACAACCAAAAACAAGTACTTATATAAAAAAAGTATAAAATAGAACTGACAGAGTTGAAAAAAAAAACAATAACAGTTGTATGTATGTATGAATATGTATGAATGTATGTATGTGTGTTAGCACCGCATGTAAACGCAAGTGTTTATGTAGGTATGTTTGTTTTGTTGCATATTAAGATTTTGAAATATATAATATTGATAAACAATTACTTCAGTATAATAAACATCTATGTTAAAATTCAATAAATTTAACATTTTAAAACGAATATATTTCAAACGTTGATCTAGTTTAAAAGAAAAAGAAGAAAGACAATGTTTGTGATTCCATCATTCAAATAAAGAACAATAGATTCTTTGTTAAAAATTTGACAAAAAAAAAAAACATTAAAAGATTTCTGTATACGAGTTGAACACAATAAAAACGTCTCTAAATAACACACACAAAATATGCTTTCATCTTCCTCATTACATGCAATTACAATCCTTGCATGTAATGACAGTCTTGCGTTAAGACAAACTATTGTTCTCTTTATTTATCATTGACCACAGTGATATATCTTAAAAGAACAATGAATTGAGAAAAATGTTTTCATTTAGGTTAGAAATAGTCTGTTTTAAACTTTTTAAGTATTTTCAACTGCAAGAGTAAAAAAATTTATAAGTAATATTTTTTTTTATAAAATAAATAAAGACTAAAATATTGGTACAAAATTTTAATTTACTTTTTATTGAACGATGGGTTGAAGGTTAGACAGGGGGCTACGTATGTCAAAATATAAAATGACATTGTCAATCAGACTATTCATTTGAAGAGAGGAAGACAGAGAGAGAGAGAGGGGGGGGGGTGAAGATATATCATCAAAATAAAAAATTTACTGATAATTGTATCAACAATGTTCCTAGACAAACAAATTGAGCATATAATCAAATAACCTCTGCCAAAGGTCTTTCTGACAGCAAAGGAGTTCTTTCACTGAGAGGTCCTCTTGGTCTGCCAACATTATCACTTTCAGCCCCGGTTACAACTTCTTCGGAATCACATGTAGCTATAACAAAGCTGACAAACTGGAGTGGGAAATAAAATGGACAAAACATCAATGCCTTTAGTAAAAAGAAAAAAAAATACAATTCTATTTCCGATATATAATGAGCCTCATCATACCCTTATAAGTTAGCACCGTTGAACAATTTGGACAATGAATTAGACATACATTTTTATGATATCTTTTGCTTACAACTAAGCCTCGTATTTTTATCTAACCTTCCACAAAATTATTCGTGAGATGGTTTAATGGAGTGTATGTGTGTTTCTGTGTTGACGGTGGTAAGAGTTTAGTTGTGAATGACGTAAAATAAGTGGCATTGTCGTCAGCTGTCTTGTGTAGGATAGACGACTCCAGAATGTGAGACTGAAAAGACTTGTTATTGTAGTGAATTAGATTTTGTTCAAAATATCATTTATATTTAGTACTGAAGTATACTCTAATTATTTTCATGTTATATTTAGTTGATTTTGTCTATAATCTAATAAATGTTACATTTAGTATTGTTCACAAATAAGTTATTTCAAGTTTTTAGTTATAATACGGCTACAGCTATTTAGTTGTCTACAAGTATTTAGTTATAATACGGCTACAGCTATTTAGTCGTCTACAAGTATTTAGTTATAATACGGCTACAGCTATTTAGTTGTCTACAAGTATTTAGTTATAATACGGCTACAGCTATTTAGTTGTCTACAAGTATTTAGTTATAATACGGCTACAGCTATTTAGTTGTCTACAAGTATTTAGTTATAATACGGCTACAGCTATTTAGTCGTCTACAAGTATTTAGTTATAATACGGCTACAGCTATTAGTTTTACAAGTATTTTGGTGCTAAAATCAATGACCTTCAACAACATGAGGGGAATGTAAAGAAAAATAAAGTAAAGTTCCCCTTTGAGACCTTGCGATCTATGGGGCTGATGATGCAATGGCCATCTGTTTCAGAGGCCCACAGTTAACGAGGGTGCCATGTGGCCAGCACAACGACCAACCGCCTTTACTTTTACCCAACTTATGTCAGGTACCCATTAGAACTGGATAGACTCATAGTCACCCAAAAAATCAAGAAATTGAAAATTCCAGTACTCACCAGGTTTCGAACCCGTGACATTCCGCTTTACCGCTCAGCCACCGCGTTACGAATAGTAGTTCTTATATGAGAATAACCCGGGCATGCTACCCTGCCTCATAGTGGCGCCCGGGTGGAAACGATCGAGGGAGGAAACGATTAGGCTAAAAGGTAGCAAAACAAGACTCCCGTGGGGGTGCCTATGGGGGTGCGAGAGCATCCTCATTGCACTGTGCGGAGTTGTAAAAAAGCTCCCACAACCTTGTCACAATTCAGGTGCTGTTCCTCAAGGGGCCGTTACATAAATGGCGTGTCCCGCACGGCTAGCCTGGTATAGAAAAGGAAAAGGACGGGGGTCTTAGTGTATGCGGCCTCTTGCCAGCCATCAGTCTGACCCACCCGCCAGACAGAACAGTGTACACTGTTCTCATTGCCAGGTAGAACAGTGTACACTGTTTACACTGTTCTCATTCAGGCTGGTGAGAGAGAGCTCTTGTTCACTTTTGCTGGCCTAGAGTTCCAAGAGCCGAAGTCTCAACTCTACCTGGCAGTTTCAAGAAGAAGAAGAAGAACTATGAGAATAAAGAGATTATCTCGTTACTTAGACTGTGTAAGCTATTATTGGCCTGATCCTACCATGTCTATCCAATATCCTATCGGGACATTACCTCTGACCCATCGGATTAATTTCATGACACAAGATCATCTTCCTTCATGTTTGACTTGAGCTAGAGAAATGTTATCTGAAGCCCAAATACCAGAACTAAAAAATTTTGGTTAAATAATATAAGGAAAAAATCAGAATGTCTCTTAGTGGGCTAATGGGGATGTCTTCTGTGAGCGAGGAGTGGAACATTTTTACTGTTCACCCGGTGCGAGCATCACCACAGCTTGTGGAATGAGTTCATACATAAAGAAGATCTTGAAAATTTTAAACAAAAGTTGTTTTTTTTTAACTTGACCTTACTGAATATTTTTTTCCTCTCGATTTTTGTCAGTTTGAAAGAACAAAATATTCTAAGAACAAAGGAAAGGTTAATTCAAAACAACGCCGAGCTTTATTTACAATGGAAGTTTAGGTAGTTAAAGTTTGTTCATGAAAGGTCAATGTAACTACGGAGAAGATCAATAAAACAAGATGCGTAGATGGAAAAATAGACAAGGACTCCAATTAGGGTAATTGTCCAGAACACAGACCATTGGAGAAGTAATTTCGTGGTTCTATGCTCCACTAGGAGTAAAAAGGACTAAGTCTAGTAAGTCACAAAGTTTGTTCTATGGAGGGATACATTGAGAGGAGATAGGAAAAGTATATAGAATATCAGACAGTACGAAAAAAATATTTTTTTTAATACCCGTCTGTGATACTTATATTTAGTTTTGCTATTTTGGTCGAACTTGATAACGAATGCAGTTTTATATTATTTCTTTATCAGCCTCGTTTTAATTAAACATAACTTATAATAAACTTAGGCCAGGCTTCAAGGATGGATTTACCTACAGGCAACACAGGAATAGCTAAGTACTGATATCTGGACTTTAAAAGGCCTCGCTATGTTTAGTTTCAGGCGATATTTTTAGGTTGACACGAAGATATCATTCTAATTCTAATAATACATTTACGTTTAAACAAATTACGTTTTTTTGTCTTTATATTGTTGTAAAAGTATGTTTTCTAAAAGGTTAAATCAATTACCTTGTCTTGGAAAGACCAAGTAGTCAGAAGAGGGTTGCCAAAGGTGTACGGCGCCCTCGCCACATAATGACATAAAGTGGACACTCTGTGGACGATCATAGCCAAAAACTGAACCAAAAACAGCAAGCCAAATATAATCAAGAAAACCAAACCTGCAATAAAATAAAATGAAATCGAATCATTAGGACAGAAAGTAAAGAACAGAGTGTTTACAGCAACTTTATAAACTTTTAATTAGTTTTCGCTAAGTTTCAGTGCTGCCTTGGTTTTCAACCATTATTTGTCCTCGAATTCCTATATTCCAAAAGTAAACACATGCATTACTGGGAAGCGAAGTTCGAAACAAGCGCCCAATCTTTCTATTTGGCATTTTTAGCGCCCCCGAAAGGGGAAAAGACGCTATTAGTTTTGTGCGAAATGTCTGTCCGTCTGTCCGTCCGTCCCGTTTAGATCTCGTAAACTAGAAAAGATATTGAAAATCCGACATCACAATATTTTAGGCCATTCAAAGTTCTGATGCAACGGCTACTTTTTTTTTTTCTGAAAGCGAAAAATCTAATTTTTAAAATCAGTTATGCAAGCAGTTTTTTAAAAAGAAAAAGCTAAATACTATGCATTATAAGTTAGACCTAGATTAAAACAAATAGTAATCTTGTAAATTTCATTTTGGTGGATTCTTTTTTTATATTGCGCAAATTTTTTTTTTTGAGCATTCGAATAAGAGATTGATTAAGTAGCTAACACCTGAGGATTTATTCTGTGGATTACTTGTGTTTCTGTGTTTTTTTTTGTGATTCTGTGGATTTTTGTGTGTTTAGAGTGGACGTCGCGAGGGTTGTGTAGTTATCGTCTCTTTTCTGTCTCTACTTGTGATAAACCCTTGTACAAATGTCAGTTAAGACATTTTTTATTGAAAAAAAGGACCTGGATGGTGGACTTGTCCACGCCCCAGGTACCTTGCTTCTAAAGCTGTCAGGCCAAGGGGCTGTTAAGGCCACTATGGCGAGCCTAATAGAGTGCCTGAAACTAACACCGGACGAAGTGAGTTCTCTCTATCGCTTCGAGAACCCCTTTGTCTGGTTCCTGTTCCCAACATCCGCCCGAGTGAGAACCCGTATACTAGGGAAATCATTCGGAAATAAGGACTTCAAGGTAAATGTCTGTACCTTGGAAGACGAAAAAATCAGGGTTACCCTTCACTGGGTAGCACCAACCATAAACAAATCAAAGATAGGAGAAATCTTTGGAGCCATTGCAGAAGAAGGCTCCAAGATAGAGCCAATCAAGCTAGGCAACTCAGATAAGTGGGCGGCTTGGATAAAAATCCGCAAACAGACTGAACTCCCCCATTATATTCAGTTACGATGCGAGGACGATCCGAGGACCTATAAGGTCCTCGTGACCATCCCGGGACGTAGACAACAGTGCTGGCATTGCGGACAGGATCAGCACTGGTCAAACCAGTGTCCAAATAGGGCGAACCCCAGACGGGACCAAAACCCCACAGAAGGTGCAAAAGAGGTAGGAGGGAAAATCTCTTATGCCATGGCCCTTAAAGGTGAGGGAGAGAAAAAGCAATCCGAGATTGATCAACAGCTAAAAAAAGATGGGTTCACGATGGTTGAAAGCAGCAAAGGAGGGGGAAAAAACAAATAGAAGCTATGGGAGCTACTCCAAGTGGTCTCCCCCCACCAAACAGCCCTGAAAACAAATCTAAGCAAAGTAAAAAAATTAAAACATCCGGAGGGGCAAGTTCAGCACCCACCACCCCAACCAAAATAACAAGAAAGAGGGCCCTCTCTCTCTCTTCCTCATCAGAGGATCTAAACGAGGATCCCCGGGTAGAGGAGGAGAAAAGAGAGGAAGAACAGTTCAAGCTCGAGCTAAACTTTCCAGACTCCCCGTCAGTGCTAGTCATACATGAGGGCTAGGACCATAACACACATTCAAACACATAAACAACAAAGCAACTCTTAAAGATAAAATGCATACACACACAATAGAATAACAAACACGCAAACCAATCTCACACACTCATGGCAGACATCAAAATTTTGACACTCAACATCAGAGGGCTTAACAATAAACACACATACATAGCACACCTCACAAGGAAATACAAGCCAGATTTTATCTTTCTGCAAGAGACCAAAACACTCATACAAGGCCAAAAAAGCAGTTTCTCTTATGGGCCTCCGGGAGGGTTATTTTAGTTTAGGTAGAAAGCCACGAGGGACAGCCATTTTACAAACATCCAATAGGTTTTCAATCACACACTCATATCAAGACAATAGCGAGAGGATAGTAATAATTAGGACAAGCTCACAAAAACACACATACACGTTAGTCAACATTTATGCACCCGCTCAAAAAAAAGAGAAACACGAGTTTTTTGGAATGCTAAGTGACATTCTACACACTCAGTACGCAGGAGAAAATTTAATAGTAGGGGGTGATTTAAATTACATTGATTCCCAATTAGACAAGCAAAACACAAACACAGAGGGTCCTGCTCCTCATATAACAATAAAAACGCATGACTATTTGGGGGGGAGTCATCAAGGCTTTCCGGTTAGTAGATGCCTATAGAGAAGTAGAGGTCACGGGCCGGGTCACCACGTTCAGGGACAAAGCACACCAAATAGAAACACGGATAGATAGAGTGTATGTGCCAAGGGCGTGAAAAACAAAAAGTGTAACACATCTCGTAGAGACGTTACAATATACAGACCAGAAAGGAGTCTTAGTGGAACTGCTGAACCCAAAACTACAAAACAAAAAACACCGATCTGGAAACTTAACAACGACCTCCTAAATGACCCGCTCTATTTAAAAACAATCGCAAACCTCCTCAAAAATATAATACATGACTCAAACACACCCCATTTCAAAGTCACAGAAATATGGACGCTAAATAAAAGCTCCATTAAGCAGCAAAGTCAAATACTGGCCACACTAGTCAACTCAAAAAGGAAAAAAGAAGAGGAAAGACTTAAAAATTTACTCACACACGAAGAAGACGAAGCAGCCAAAACACATATACTAACACAACTAGAAGAACTATTTAACTATCAATACAAAGGAGCGGAATTGAGGTGCAAAAGTAAAAAAATAACCGAAGGGCCTAACAAACTTTTTTTATCAGCAGAACAAAACATTCAAATTGACAGAACTATTGACAACATTGTTGATAGTAAAGGAGAAACTATACACGACATGGACAAAATAACAGACACATTTACTAAACACTTTACTAATTTGTATGACAAGGAACAGACGGACGACAACGCACAAAAAGTATTTTTACAGAACTGCAAAGAAATACCAATGACAGAACAGACGCTCCCTTTACGCTAGACGAACTGAGAGCTGCTTTAGATACAACACAAAACAACAAATCCCCTGGCCCAGACGGTCTGACGTTTGAATTTTACAAAGCCTTTTTTCCCCAAATAGGACCCCTACTATTAAATCTATACAGCGACATGTTAGAGACAGAACAGTTACCTAGAGATTTCAACTTAGCATACATCACACTTCTAGCAAAAAAACAAGAAAACAACACCTCACCTAGCGACTTTCGACCGATCTCACTTCTAAACACCGACTACAAACTCCTGACGAAAATGATTTTTCTAAGACTAAAACCCCTCATACCACACTTAATAGGACAGGATCAATACTGTAGCAACCCAGACAAAAACATCGACGAACTTAACCATTTTTTAAGAGACATTATATATTACTGTAAAGACAAAGACTTGAAAGCAGCCCTCTTTACTATTGACCAGGAAAAGGCCTTTGACAGAATAGACCATGACTACCTTTTCAAAATACTAGACAAGACGAAGACAGATGGAAGAATGAAGAAATACATAAAGCTAGTTTACACTGATGCCACAAGCAAACTCATAATAAACCAAACCCTTAGTGGCAGTATCCCTATTAGAAGATCTGTAAGACAAGGGTGTCCCCTTTCTCCCTTTTTATACACCCTTTGGCTAGAACCCCTTTTAGAAACCATCAGGCTAGATAGTGGAATCACGGGGATAAGAATCCCAGGCCCCACGCCCGTAGTTAAAGTTAAAGCATACGCTGATGACACCACCCTTTTTCTCTCCTCAGAAAAAGACATAGCCGCAATCATAGATAAGTTTATTCAATTTGGGAGGGCAAGCGGGTCAAAAATCAACATAAATAAATCTTGTATTATGGGATTGGGCAGGTGGGAAATCCCCTGAAACATCCCCTTTAACCTTAAAATAGAGAAGGAAATTAAAATATGCGGCATCACGTGGACAAGCAACCCAACATATTACCACACACAGCAGTGGGAAAATATTTTAAAGAAAACCAAAAACACACTTAAAAGATTTCACTATGCAGCAACTACTATATTTGGTAGAGCAATACTAGTAAACAACCTGGTCATCCCGAAGATAGTTTATTTAGCAAACATCACAGAACCTCCACCAACTTTTATACCAAGCATAAACACAATCATTAGGAATTTTATATTTAAAAGCACTATCAGAAACATTAAACACACAATACTTATACAAAACAAAGAGGATGGGGGGATAAACTTACAGGACATCAGAACCAAAATACAAGCACTTAGATTAAAATACATAGGACAAGTAGCCAAGAACCCAAACAATTTTCCATTAACAATATACTACTACGGCTTAAGGTTAAATAAAATAATTCCAATAAAAAATGACACCCCACACCACTTTGGTACAAACACACAACCATTTTACAGATCCATATCAAGAATACTCCCCGGCAATGAACATCTAATACACAGTAAATTAAAAGACACATATACAACACTTAAGAAACAGTTACAAGAAAGATTATTCAATAGGATCAAATGGAGTAGAGAGTTAGGTGTAATAGATTTCAGAGACACTTTTATAAATCTACACAGCAAACACATTACACCCAAAGCCAGAGAAATAACATACAGACTAATCTTCGGGATGACCCCTGTAGGAAGGAAGCAAAGAAATGTACACACATGTGTTTTATGTCACACAGATAATGGTAACAATGAAAGCCATATGTTTTTAAAATGTAAAATATTTGATAATGTTAAATGCACTATGAAAGACCCACTAGAGGCAAACTGTAACACCAATGTTAATCTTAACCTAGCTATTGTTTTAAATAAATTGCATAAAATCAAAAGTAAGATGATTCATAAATTTAATCTAATAATAGTGAGTGAATACAGAAGTCTTGTGTGGCACAATAGAATTAAAGTTGTTAATAAGAATGTATCCTTAAATCCTTTTAATCTAGAGTTAATATTTGGAAAAATAATTGAACATAGAATTGATAACTATACTGGTTAGATAGAAATTGTAATTATTGTATAATTTATTAACTAAATTATCAGACCTCAGAGATAAAAATCTAAATACTGTAATCAATCTGTAAAGTTACTCTATTGGTATTATGTCAATTAGTTTAAGTGGTTATGCGAGTGTGTGAGAGTGTGTATGTACCTGGGTTAAAGATAGTTTGGGCTGAGAGATGCGGGATAGGAATCAAATTGAACTTTAATTATCTATGGAAAACTACTAAAGAACTGTCTTTTAAAGGGAAGTCAACACTTTTGAAGAATTATTTCTCCCTCGTGGTTACGTCTTCTTTGATCACATGATCGGAGTGCATGTCACAAGTCAACATCAACTGTGTCTGTAATACACTCACAGAACACGGCAAGCCCGTGGAAACGTAACAAGAACACTATGACAATGTCTATATCTTAGCGGCAGCCTCATCCTAGATATACTGGGAAACAAAGAAACAAGAAAACAAGACGCAACTGAATGGAGCCTGCGAAGAGACTAGAAACAAAAATAACCAAAACCAATAATCCTAAAGAATATAGACAAGGGCAGACAATTGGAAGGGATTAACCTGTTCCCTGATCAGTCTTTTTTAAATACATAAGGCATACAGGGCAACTGTATAAAACCCTATATTAGCTTGCCTCGCCTAATTACTTGCTATTACGTGGGAACATAGCATTGCTTCAAAGTCAATTTCCTGAAAGATTGTAAATGTTGCTGTGCATCTTTGTTAATGAGCTCATTTACGTTGAAGACTGTTACTGTTAAAGCAATAATACTGAGTCTACTTATAACTTCCCAAATACTACCCTGTATTACTTCATAGAAAAGATGTTCTGTTGTGTAAAATTAAATATTATTATATGTCTAAAATACTATTGACGAGACAGAATAGAGGCTTAGGATGAAATCAGTCACTTTTTCCTCTTCGTACTACCACCAAGTTCAATACATTATGTCCCCTTTAGTTATAAAGTGACAACGACAAATGCCAAGTGCTTAAAAGGAAACATAAACTAATTGGATACAATTACACTACAGAGTTCTTTTTGCTTCGTTTAATTTTTTTGAAAATGTCTACAAGATAACATAACTTAAATTCAGTTTGACTACAATTGACAACCTTAGCCTTGTCAAATTAGTAGATATTAAATGAATTGTAATTTCTTAACCACTCATGTTTTTATTTTTTTAAATGACTACAAATTAGTGGATATTAAATGAATTGTAATTTCTTGACCACTAATGTTTGATTTTTATTTTTTCTAAAATGTCTACAAATTAGTAGATATTAAATGAATTGTAATTTCTTGACCACGCATGTTTTTTTTTTATTTTTTTGAAAATGACTACAAATTAGTAGATATTAAATGAATTGTAATTTCTTGACCACGCATGTTTTTTTTTTTATAGTTTTGAAAATGACTACAAATTAGTAGATATTGAATGAATTGTAATTTCTTGACCATTCATGTTTTATTTTTATTTTTTTGAAAATGACTACAAATTAGTAGATATTAAATGAATTGTAATTTCTTGACCACGCATGTTTTTTTTTTATAGTTTTGAAAATGACTACAAATTAGTAGATATTGAATGAATTGTAATTTCTTGACCATTCATGTTTTATTTTTATTTTTTTTGAAAATGACTACAAATTAGTAGATATTAAATGAATTGTAATTTCTTGACCACTCATGTATAATTTTTTTTTTTTGAAAATTACTACAAATTAGTGGATATTAAATGAATTGTAATTTCTTGACCACTCATGTTTTATTTTTATTTTTTTGAAAATGACTACAAATTAGTGGATATTAAATGAATTGTAATTTCTTGACCACTCATGTTTTATTTTTATTTTTTTGAAAATGACTACAAATTAGTGGATATTAACTGAATTGTAATTTCTTAACCACTCATATCTAATTTTTTTTTTTTTGAAAATGACTACAAATTAGTGGATATTAAATGAATTGTAATTTCTTGAAAAAAAAAAAAAAGAGATTGAGCCTTTTCAAAACAATTACATCAATTATAAGACTTCAATTCAGTTAGGCCAGGAGAGGCGCGATAGCTGAGCGGTAAAGCGCTTGGCTTCCGAACCGGGGGCCCCGGGTTCGAATCCTGGTGAAGACTGGGATTTTCAACTTCGGAATCCTTAGGCGCCTCTTAGTCCACCCAGCTCGAATGGGTACCTAATATTATTTGGGGAAAAGTAAATTCGGTTTGGTCGTTGTGCTGGCTACATGACACTCTCGTTAACCGTAGGCCACAAAAACAGATGAACTTAACATCATCTGCCCAATAGACCACAAGGTCTGAAAGGAGAACTAGTTAGGCCAGGTTCACATCTAGCTTTGCATTCACTTGCACCTATCCTTTGATCTGCTGTACCGTTGGGGCACTACACAAGATCTGTCAACCTTCTTTCTCCATTCTTATCTCTCATTTGTCTTTGATATAATTTCATTTGGATGTTCTTTCTAAAAATATCGAAACCTGCCTGGTTGGACCACTTCAGGGGCCGATTTTGAGTTTGTGTTTCCACACAAACTGTCTTTGTAATCTTGTTCTTTTTTTAGTTCAATAGATTTTTTTCACTGTTTATTTCTCCTAATTCATCAATGGACCCTTCATATTAAATTGATGGTAAAAACAAAAAAACAACAATATAAGATAATTGTTATAGAGTGTCTGTACTTCTTTGTACTTTTTGTACTGTTGGAAGAGTTTTGATGTAACCACGAGTACGACTATCGCGAAAGGAGTGGATAAAAGGGAATGAACAAATGTTGTAAGTCAATTGGAGACAGAACGATGTGTGCTTATTGTAGTTTTGTACTGGGTTCAATTGTAATGTTAAAATGTATCGACATCTTGTTTATTTCATTGTGTTTCAACATTGAAGGGGAAAGCTGTATATATTTATCAATGAAAAATAAGGTATATTTTGTTTTCTAAGACGTTTTCAACCTTTATTTAGGAATTTTCTATATAGTTATATGCCCACAAAGGTTTACTTAGACTTGTATGGAGTCATAATCTAACAACCATTTGTAACCACTCTAGCTCAAAGCATAAAGAATATTTAAGCATCAGTCAAACTACCTAGTCGTGCGGTATGCGTTTTGTACTGTCGTGTAGAGGTCTCGATGGTCCCAGGTTCAATTTCTGTCCACTTCCATTCACCGTCGTCCTGCAGGAGGTTCGGACTTAGGATGTAATTATCTGAAGGACCATGTAAAACAAACACTTTTTAAAAATCTTCTTTCAATGGTAGGCTGAATGAAATGGACATGATATCAGCGTGGGGACTTGTCCAGTGTTGGCCCACTTTCAAATCAAAACTCTGTTTGGGTTCAGATACAATTTGATGTATATATTTTGGTCGAGCACTGAAGTTTAATTTTTAATTCTGACAAGTGAATTAGTAAGTTGACAAATTTTATACCTCAATTTGTTCCTGACAAGATCTGCCACTTTAGTAAATTTCTTTCTTCAGCTTTCATTGATTTTATCAAGTATTAATAATTTTCTTTAGTTTATAATTCAAGTGATTCGAATCAATCTTGATCAGGTTATGATGTTTTAAAAGTATTGTAAGTAAAAAATAACTTCTTACCTATAGGGTTAGCTCCTATGACGGTTAGATTTCCTTTGCTTGCGATAGTGGCCAGCAGGATCAGCCACAAAGTGTTGGCCACTGCTATGGTCATTATCCAGTTGTTTCGTAGACCAACGAGTTTTTCTAAAATATAAAACAGAAATCAGGAGCATCTAACGTTTCATACATAGGTACAAGAAATCCAATGATGTAGGATACTAGCAGCCACTGCCACCAGCATATCACATTTGAAATTATCAAAACAACAAATTTCTTGGAAGTAAGAATTTGTCAGCACACAGTTCTTCAAATTATAGATAGTGTTCTACAAGTTTTGTATTTATTAATTGATCAAATGCCGTTAATAGGTTTATCGATTTTTTCTTTGATTTTACCTTTACCTATCCCTTAGACTTTTGAACCCTTGGGACACCAAGCAAGACTCGTCGACCGTCTTTTTCCATTCCTCCCAGTCTTTTGCCTTGTTTAGAATCTCTTTCAATGGCAGGCCCGTCCATTCTTTTAGGTTGTCCACCCATCGCTTGCTTAGTCTGCCTCTTTCTTTTTTTCCTGGTAATGTTCCCTGAAGGAAGGTCTTTGCGAGCCCCGAAGATTTTGTAATATGACCATAGATTTTTAGGTTTTTTTTTACAATAGTTAGCAGGTCATCACGGGTCCGATCGCTGCTGTAACCCTGTCTCTTATCTCTTGTTTTGTGATGCTGTCTTTGAATGTGATGCATAGGATCCTTCTGTAGCATCTCAATTCCATTGCTAGGATCCTCCTCTCTAGCTCTCCAGTCATCGTCCAAGACTCACAAGCATATAAAAGTGTAGTCATGACAAGTGAGCGCATCAGTCTGATTTTGATGCTGTGGGCTAAGCTTTTGTCTTTCCATATTATTTTAAGTTTTGAAAGGGCTGCTGTTTTTAATCTGTCTAAATACTTTTTATTCAATCACTTTGTATATTTCTCTCTCACACTCTCTTCTTTCGTGCTTCTTTTTCTTTCTCTCTTACTCCCTCCCACCACTTCTTTAAAATAAAGTCATTTTAATCTCAGCACTTTTGCAAGTACAAATGTATTTACATTTTTAAACTTCCACATTGTAATGGTAGACATGAAGTTAACTGTCGAGCATTCTCTTACCTTTAATCTCTGCCTCCATGCCAAATGCTTTGAGGTCTGGTTCCAGACATTTAGACCTGAGTGAGGTCCAAAAGTCAAACTCTCCAACGTTACATATCATCAATTCCTTTAAGTGTACTCCATCTAGAAGTTGGCGCATCCTGATAACTTTCTTCTGAGCTAAGAACAAGGGGAACTATTAAAGGCGAGAACACACTTTAAAAATAAAAAGCAAAATTAAAAAAAAAACATTTTTTTAAAGCGTATCCTATCCAAATTTACAACCGTATACCTTAATATTTATATCCCTTTTTGATATAAACTAAATTAATTAATTATTACTATTTGATAAATCAATTTTTTAAAAATTAAATGTATATTTTATTATTAACAATGAATAAATGTGCAAAGTTTCAACTTGATCCAAGAGTGGGAAGTGGGAGAAATAACGTGTTCATAATTTGTACCAGACAGACGGAGTGAGTTGATATACTCTTTGTAAACAAAAATATGCTTAAAACAAAAGTTATTCTAATGTTTACCTTCTAAAGGATCTTTAAGCATCCGTATAGCATACAGCAAACGTTTTATATGACCTATATATTTGGCAAACAATGAGAAAGTGTTAGACATTGGAGATTTATATAGGTTACTTGGCAAAGTACGAAATCCAGCATTCTAGAGAATGACCATAACGGTTCAAACAAAGCATGAAATTTAAATTTTTAGTAAGCCTACAATTATTTCAACAACTTTGTAAAATTCGTATTAATCATGATTGATCTGTGTAAATGCTATGCCACAATTTAATTGTGCTGGGTAAATTTTTGATACAAAAGAGGTTTCATATTGTGCTGTATTGAAATGGACTATCTGATCATATGCAGCTGAAAATATTTTATGCGATGATTGTGAAAAACACAAGTTTGTTAATTTATCATTTGTATGTCTGAAATATAGGGCATATATCCTATTTGAGATCAAGACCATTTAGAAAATGACTGACTGCTGAAAGAGCTCGTAAAAATTACATTATAATATGAAACAAATTTTGTTTTTTAAAAGTAGATAAAATGGATTGTTTTTCGGATTTAAATTTTTGCATTCAAGTTGACCCTAACCCTAAGTCCCATCCTGATAATGAAAAATACAAATAGATTTTTCACTAAATACTACTGGAATAAAATGTACATCAACTTACATCAACTGTATTGACTAGCTTTTATGTTTAACTTTGTCGTGTTTTGTTTTTGGCTTAGTCATTCAATAAAATATCTGAATTTCGCAAATTGCTGGTAAACTTAAACGATTTTACTATTTTTTTACGTAGATTTACTTTTCTTTTTTGAAGCTTATCTTGATAAAATTTACCTTGTTTTTTTATTTCTAACTGGTCATTAATCATTTTGGTGTTGAATGATTTTAAAATCTCCATTTCTTTCAAAGTTTTGATCTTGTTTTTGTAAAATTTGTCTCGGTACATGGACAAACCTATTTCCTCCAACCAATCATCAACATTGTTCTGTCGAATATAACCAATCAACAGTGCTGGGTAGTAACTAGTTACAGTAACGCTAGTTACTGTAACTAGTTACAATTTGAAGTAACTAATGCTGTAACTAGTTACTTTTACTGAACTGTAACTAGTCTAAGTAACTAGTTACTTTTATAAGTAACTAGTAACGCAAATTGCTAGTTACTTTACTAGTTACTTTGGTCGTTGTTGTATCATGTGTGCGCATGCGCATGTGTGTTTATTGGCGCCTGAACGAGCCTATGGCAATCAATAATATTTGTTAAGTATTTTTATGTTTATGGTTATAGGAAGTTCTAGTTGGTTGTGAGCGATAAAAAAGCTAATTTAATTTATGACAAACTCAATGGCGGACTCAAAGCAAATGGAAAATTCTTTTGAACGTTCAGTGTTTACCGAATTTTGTACGAAAATTGAAATAGACAACAAAAACGTTCGTGTACGTTGCAAGATTTGTCCTCCAGCTACGAAACAGACTTATAGCTGTGCGCTCAATTCTACGGCCAATCTCAAAAAACATCTGCAGGTTAGCAAAGTTATGTTATTATATAATTAATAGGCTGAAGATGCCACTGTTTCAAAACATTTACATTTGTAAAAACCAATTTATTATTTTTTATGATTATATTTTTGTACTACTTTTTATTATTAGAGCGTTCATCCTGCTGCACATGATAAATTACCAACACTGAAGAGGTCTGTCACTTCATCAAATGGATTACCTGAACCGGTGGCGAAGAAACAGAAAACTTTAACTTCATGGACCAGTAATAGTGTGGCACTTCTGTCACAGCAACATGTAAACGATCTGATCATGAACTTTGTTATCGGAGACATGCAAGCATTTTCAGTTGTTAAATCTCCTGTTGAGAAAAAATCTGAAGCTGTGTTAAATGACATATGCAGCAAACTTTCTCTAACAAGTTTCCGCCCAAATGAAATAATTTTCATGGCCGAGTACATCAAGGTTATGCAACCATTAGCCATGGCTCTGGACACGTTGCAAGCTGAAGTCAACTGTTTCATGGGACTACTCCTACCAACAATTTCTTCCTTGCGTTCACATCTTTCTTCAATGAAGCCCTTATTGAAGTTTGCGGCTCCACTGGCTGATGCATTACTTAGTGGAATCAGTAAAAGATTTGGCCCACTTGAAGGTGAAGATGATTTGATAATTGCAAGTGCTTCTCATCCACAATTCAAGCTCCGATGGATACAGTCTGACGCTGAAAGAGTTCGAGCTAAATATTTGCTGCTACCAGCAATGCAGGCCATGGCTGGCTATGAGGCTGCAGGCAATGCTTCCAATGATGTTACAACTGCAACGACTTCATCATCTCATGTAGGAAGTTTCTTCTGTTTTTATGAGTCTGATACTGGAGGTAGTACTGCTCAGTCTGATCTTGAACTTTTCCTAAACGATTCTTCAAAAGACATATCTAGTCTCCAGCACTATCCACTTGTGAAATAAGTATTTGTTCGTAAAAACACAAGTCTTCCGTCAAGTGTTCCAGTGGAAAGGCTATTTAGCATAGGCGGTCAAATACTGACTCCACGAAGAAATAGTCTAACGGATGATCATTTTGAAATGATCTTACTGCTAAGAGCCAATAAAAAACTGATACAGTGATTATTGATTAGTTAGTTATACAACACAACAATTAATAGTTTTTAATGATAGGTTAATTTTACACTTTAAACTGGTTGATGTTGCTTTGACTAATATATTGGTGAATGATTGTTTTTTTTTTATAAATACTTATCATACTGTTTTTAATAAAGAATTATGTGACGTATTATAACCGTTGTTGGAGAATCATACAACCCATCGTTGACAATCCCAGTAACTAATAGTAACTATCTAGTTACTTTTTGGAGTAACTAGTAAAGTAACTAGTTACATTTTGAATAGAGTAACTAATAGAGTAACTAGTTATATTTTATCTGTTGTAACTAGTAACTATAACTAGTTACAATTTGACAGTAACTAGCACAGCACTGCCAATAAATAAGGCAAGCCCTTATAATATTTACTATTCATTTATACAATTTATTCAACAGAATATCAATTTAAAATATTTTTTTTAAAGATTAATATTACAAGCTACTTTGTTAAACGATAATCAACGATATGCAGCTATTCGCACGAAAGCTGTCCGTTAGTAATACATAGGCCTATTTCTATAGATATTCTTTGGATATTCTGGTAAGTCTAATTTGTGAGCAGCAGAACCATGTCTAGTAATGTGGGACGCACGGGGCATCAAGTGGCGAGGGGCATCAAGGTGTGTATACTATTCTTCAGTAGGCACATTATACATACGTAAACAAAGAGAAATCAATGTATTTGAAGTGCAAACTAAAAATTTATTTATTTTGATGTCAATATTTTTACCTTTATTTTCATAACTAGGTCCTACTTAGTTAATTTTAATATATACTTAAAATGAGAATCCACAAAAAAGAAAGGCTTGGCAGCTATCAACAACTTAGATGTTCCGACTAATGCAAAAAGGGGAGAAAATAATAAAAAAAAATGGATGAGTTGCTCGCCAAAAAAAAATTATTTTTTTTTTTGCTTCCCTTGCACACAAATAGACTTAGTAAGATTAAGTACCACATTTGCATCTAAATCCAACGATTGATTCAATAAGTGTGCGAAGTTATCGCCGAAAATTGAAAACCATAAGAACATATTCAGTCATCACTTGCTTGGAAAGAACTTGAAGTTTTTTTGTGCGAGAAGCCCCCGAATTTGCGAAAAAAAGATTTGTTGAGCTTTTTTGGAATTTTATAAAACTAAATATCGATTACATAGATGATTCAGTCCCGAGTATTGTAATCTTTATTGGCTTATTTCTGACAATAGAGGTAAGTGTGGCTACATTCAATCAACATCTTTTTTAAACTATGATAAGCATGTGATATAAAATTAAACTAATGACTTCTTTGTTATAAAGATAACATAAACACAAATAGACTAACCGCATCTTGATACGCTTGTTGAATGGGGCCTGTCGAATGTTACGTTAAGATATAAGGTGTAAACTTATCAGAAAAGTGTAGGCCTACTCATCAAACTTACCCAAAAAAAAAGTGTAGGCCTACTTATCAAACAAAATTTAGGCCTACTTATCAAACTTACCAGAAAAGTGTAGGTCTACTTATCAAACTTATCAAATAAAAGTGTAGGCCTACTTATCAAACTCACCAGAACGGTGTAGGCCTACTTATCAAACTCACCAGAACGGTGTAGGCCTACTTATCAAACTCACCAGAACGGTGTAGGCCTACTTATCAAACTCACCAGAAAAGTGTAGGCCTACTTATTAAACTTACCGGAACTTTGTACTCGATCTCAAATGCTGGCAAGTTGGATATAAGCCCGAGTAGATACTGGACATGCCCTTTGCGTTTCACCCCCATCTGAATTAGATCCGCCTCTGTAAGTCCCTTAATAAGAAGTGTGTTCTCATAACCGTGCTTCTTGAAGACACCAGAGTAGATCGTCTGTTAAACAAATTGAGCAGATGTGTTAGGCGAAGAATTGCTTACAAACTGTCAAGAGATGCCTTAGGTACAAAGTATAAAAGAAGGTCCAAGACAACGAAACTAGAAGCTGATCAACACAATTTCTAATCTTTTGTAAAGATGCTTCTAAAAATTGAAAAAAAAATTGGTCCATTCATTTTACGTACACTTAATTCTTGAGGTAACCACTGATCTACGTCCAAAGGTTTATTTTCGTCTTTTAGATCACTTGCATCGAATTCGTAATCTACATAGTCAGTGTTGGAAGCAAAGTCTAAGAAGAAAAAGTTATTCTTAGATTAACAAAAAAAAGCACGTCATGTTTGAGAGGTAGAAGTTCTAATTGGACTTCACTAATGATGCACTAGAAAATAGTAGAACATGTGTCGCAAATGTGTATTTATAATTTAAATAAAAGTCATATTTAGTTTGAAAATTCTTAGATACGAAGTTGATGTTACAACGCATGAATAGAAAATAACAAAAAAAATGTATGCATTTAATTAATTTTAAAGCATAACATGTCATTCACATGTCACTCAGGACAGTGTAGTGTGTAGACCATTATGAATATAAGATAAGATAATAAGTAGAAGAATAACTAGGTACGGATTTTTAGTTGCATAGAAGGCAGAAAAAAGAAACTTTCGAAATTATTTTGTGTGCCTTTAAGAATTAATCTGTCACAGTCTCGGTTGACATTGCCTGTCATATGTTCACCTCGGGTTGAGAGGGTGAAAAGACACGTGAAACTCGTGATATAGAAACAGGAAGTAAGAATGACTAAATTGACTTTTAGGTCAGTTAGTAGTATCTTTTGGTCACAGAAGAACGGTAGTATCTTTTGGACAGTCGAAGCCAGTGGTTATTTGAGATAGTAAATATATTTATAGTAGTTCTTTTTCTGTACTAAGAGTTGGATATGTATTAGTGAAGTCGTTATTGTTATCCGCTGTGATGTAGACGTGATTTAATATGTAAAGTTATATGTATATCTATTCCTGAGGACTTAGTATGTGGATATGTGTAATGTTACGTTTGTGTGGACGTAATTATGTTTCTATGCATTGGATCATTTTTGTAACTACTATTAAGTGCAACATATTGTTTTAGTAAATAAACGTTATATCTTGTCTGCCAAAAGTCGGAATCACTCAATCTACGCCATTTGTGTTTGTTACGTGTCAAGTGTGACTCCAGGAAGCACAAATCCAGCATTTTACAGCATTTGCGACACATTAATAGTGATGCACGTTTCTACACCTTAGTGACCAGTCCCGTGTGTAATATTACTACACTTCAAACACGCCAACGTTTACACTAATTCTGTGTGTTCAGCGTTGGCGAGTATATAGAGAGGTGCATGTATTAATTAATAGTTCCTGGTGTTCATTACCTCCAGATATGTATTGGTCTTCCATAACACTAATACGGCTACTAGCTCTGTCCAAACCATCTCCAGTAAGACCTGGTATTGAAGACTGTCGTAAGGATGTAACCTGCGTCTGTACACCGACACTGACACCAGACGTTTTCTCCTTGTCTCGGAAACAGCTGAATGTAACACAAGTAAAACAGCTGAATGTAACACAAGTAAAACAGCTGAATGTAACACAAGTAAAACAGCTGAATGCAACACAAGTAAAACAGCTGAATGCAACACAAGTAAAACAGCTGAATGTAACACAAGTAAAACAGCTGAATGCAACACAAGTAAAACAGCTGAATGCAACACAAGTAAAACAGCTGAATGTAACACAAGTAAAACAGCTGAATGCAACACAAGTAAAACAGCTGAATGTAACACAAGTAAAACAGCTGAATACAACACAAGTAAAACAGCTGAATGTAACACAAGTAAAACAGCTGAATGCAACACAAGTAAAACAGCTGAATGTAACACAAGTAAAAC
Source organism: Biomphalaria pfeifferi (assembly GCA_030265305.1). NCBI lineage: Eukaryota > Metazoa > Mollusca > Gastropoda > Planorbidae > Biomphalaria > Biomphalaria pfeifferi. Next base: position 2,056,223 of record JASAOG010000020.1, on the reverse strand, counting down.
AGCTGAATGCAACACAAGTAAAACAGCTCAATGCAACACAAGTAAAACAGCTGAATGTAACACATGTAAAACAGCTGAATGTAACACAAGTAAAACGGCTGAATTTAACACAGGAAGATACATTGAAATATAAAATCTAGTTTGTGTGATAAGCATCTCCTTATAGTAGACGTCTGACCTATGTAAGTATGTTATCCTTTCTTGCACCGTGTACTAAAACTTAACATTTTTATCTGAAATCTATCTTAGAAAAATTCAACAATGAAAAAACTATACTTACAAGAATATTTTCTTGAACCATTTCATAAAGAAGCTAGACCACCAATTAGATTTATAACCGACAGTTACTTTAGTTTCTTCTCTTGTACCTGATATATATAAACGTTCAGATTTATGTCTTCCTATAACACAAGGCAACACAATTTTTGTGTCTCTGAAATAACTATGATTTCCTGTTAGCTTATACATCCAAATGATCAAAAATAGTATTTGTTTTCCCAAAAGTTTGGGTTTGTAGTCAGGACATTGATAGTTCAGATCACGTATTGGATAGCATTATACAACGTTTAAAATACATGTAAGACTTATAATACACTTATGATGTTTGACAAAGTCTTCACAAACATGGTCCATACAGATGAATAAAAGTCAAAAATTGCATATTCTTTTAGACTGACGATTATAGACTAAATCACTATCACAGACTAGGCCCCAGATATAGTCCCCCATCATATTCTCGGTATACTGTCCTTGGTATCGATGTTCAAATTCCTTCAGGTCTTGATGAAACCTTTCTCCTTGTTCCTCTGAGTATGCTCCCATATTCTCCTTGAAATTACGCAGATGAGCATCTAGGATATGAACCTTTAGCGACATTCTGCATCCCATAGAATAATAGTTTCTCACAAGTGTCGCCACCAGCTCCGCATAATTCTCGCCTTATGATTTCCAAGGAATCCCTGAACAACTGCGATGAAGCTGCCCCAAGCTGCCTTCTGGATGTCTGTGAAACTGTTAAGAAATTGCTGAGACTCCATTATTTTCTTTATTTGTGATCCCACAAAGATCCCAGTTTTCACTTTGGCCTCTGACAACTTGGGGAAGAATTCTTCTAGGTATTTCACAGCTGCCGACTCTTTACCCAGAGCTGTAACAAACTGCTTCATGAGCCCCAGCTTGATGTGCAAAGGAGGCATTAGAACTTTCTTAGGATCCACTAGAGGCTCCCACTTGACATTGCTACTCCCAATAATAAAGTTGGTCCGTTCTGGCCAATCCCGACGATGGTAGTGTTGCTTGGTGTCTCTGCTATCCCAATGACAAAGATAGCATGGAAACTTGGTGAAACCACCCTGAAGACCCATTAAGAATGCCACCATCTTAAAATCACCAATTACCTCCCAACCGTACTGTTCATAGTTTAGAGCCTGCAGAAGCTGTCTGACGCTATTGTACTCCTCCTTAAGTTGTGCTGAGTGAGCCACTGGGATAGAAGGTAGCTGATTGATATTGTGGAGAAGAACAGCTTTCAGGCTGCGGGAAGAACTATCGATGAAGAGACGCCAATCCTGTGGGTTGCAGGGTATCCCTATTGCATCGAACAGACCTTTCACATCATGGCAGTAGCAAAGGTTATCATGAAGGGTGAAAAAGACTGAAAATCTTTGATGACGTTTTCTCTGACATGTAACTTGAACACTCTCATCTAACAGGTTCCACTGTTTCAGTTGGGATGTCAGAAGCTCAGCTTTGGCGAGACCAAGATCTCTCACTAAATCATTGAGGTCATCTTGGTTAGGAAAGTGAGGTATTCCTTCATCATCCGCTTGAAAAACATCAACATCCTCAGCATCACTAGCGATACTGCTGTCTTCCGAGGGCAGTGTATTCTGCGGTGGTTTGGGAATGGGAAGATCAGGGGAATGTGGAACTGGGGCGATCGAATAAGGGATATCAGGATAGAGCACAGCAGCTGCCTTTTTGCCAGATCGACGCTTTGATGGATCTACCATGCAAAAATAGCAGTTGTTCAGATGATCTGTAGGCTCTCGCCAAATTTTTGGTATCGCAAACTTCATGCTTCTCTTCTCCCCCCTGAACCAACCTTCTAAAGTCTTCTTGCAGCAGTCACAACTAACATGTGGAGCCCAAGATTTATCTAGATCTCCAACTGGCATGCCAAAGTAGGATTTATATGCTTCCTTCATTGTTGCTGATGTTGTCAAAGAATGTTTCTTCGCACGTTTCTTTATGAATTCGCCGCAAACATAACAGAAGGCATCTGCTGGATACGTGCAACCTCTAGATGCCATATTTTACATAAAGTCAATGAAGTCACTGATTTCAATCAACAATCAATATTCACATTGATTTTATCTGAAAAATCTAAAAAAAATTCAGACATATATTTAAAGATACAAAATCAATTCATACATGTAAATGCATATACACTGCAAAACAGAAAATGTTAGACAGCAGTGACAAAACCAAAGTTTTGCCTGAATAAATGAATTATAATAGGTGTTCTGGACCTAAGAAACAAGAAAAGAACAATTTCTTGTAGGGAACAAGAAAAAAATATTTTTTTGTTGCCTTGTGTAATTGACCTTTTTCAAAACCTGCCTCATTAGAAGCTATGTGTACTCTATTATTCAATATCTGTTCCATTAACATTTAGTTCTAAAAATAAAAACTTTTGTTTTAACCAATGACTATTTAATTACGGCTGTGTTATCTATTGTTATCAGTAATTTAAAATATGTATCCCTTAGCTTAAATACTTTGCATTCGTGTCAGAATACTGTTAAAAAAGGAAGTATAGCTTCAGTGACATTATAAGTATTATAACCATTCACACTATCCCAGACTTACCCCAGCTAGAGTCCGTTAGGTTACAAATACTGTAGAGTATAAGCACCAGGTAGGCTGAAGGGAGACACAGAAGATACCAAATACCATGGAAGAGGCAGTTGAACTCTCGAGGATGCAGCACTCCACCAAGTAAGAACACACCAATCAGAAATGCCAAATAGATTGTTGTAACTGATACTGGTAGGTAGATGCTGATATCTGATAGAATAAAAAAATAATATTGATTAAAATTAAACAGTACAACATGAAGAAATTTAAATTACTCTGACATACATATTTAAATCAGCAATCTTTCACATCCTAACAAGTTTTTCAAATTAAACTTCCTAAAAAAAAACAAAAAAAAACAAGGTTACAAAAACAGTTTGTGTGGAAACACAAACTCAAAATCGGCCCCCAAAGTGGTCCACCCAGGCAGGCTTCAATATTTTCAGAAAGAACATCCGAATGAAATTATATCAAAGACAAATGAGAGATAAGAATGGAGAAAGAAGGTTGACAGATCTTGTGTAGTGCCCCAACGGTCCAGCAGATCAAAGGATAGGTGCAAGTGAATGCAAAGTTAGATGTGAACCTGGCTTAACTAGTTCTCCTTTCAGACCTTGTGGTCTATAGGGCAGATGATGTAAAGTTCATCTGTTTTTGTGGCCTACGGTTAACGAGGGTGTCATGTAGCCAGCACAATGACCAACCGCCTTTACTTTTCCCCAATTAATGTCAGCTACCCATTAGAGCTGGGTAAACTCAGAGGCGCCCGGTATCGCCGGTTCGGAAGCCAAGCGCTTTACCGCTCAGCTATCGCGCCTCCCCCAAAGTCTCAATCTCTTATTCTTTTTTTTTTTCAAGAAATTACAATTTATTTAATATCCACTAATTTGTAGACATTTTCAAATAAAAAAAAACAAGCGGTTAAGAAATTACAATTTATTTAATATCTACTAATTTGACAACGCTAAGGTTGTCAATTGTAGTCAAACTGAATTTAAGTTATCTTATCTTGTAGACATTTTCAAAAAAATTAAACGAAGCAAAAAGCACTCTGTAGTGTAATTGTTTCCAATTAGTTTATGTTTCCTTTTAAGCACTTGGCATTTGTCGTTGTCACTTTATAGCTAAAGGAGACATAATGTATTGAACTTGGTGGTAGTACGAAGAGGAAAAAGTGACGGATTTCATCCTAAGCCTCCATTCTGTCTCGTCAAATAGTATTTTAGACATATAATAATATTTAATTTTACACAACAGAACAAAATCTTTTCTATGAAGTAATACAGAGAAAAAGGACTTCCTTGATAAGTAGACTCAGTATTATTGCTTTAACAGTAACAATCTTCAACATAAATGAGTTCATTAACAAAGACAAAGCTGCACAGTAACATCAACTATCTTTCAGGAAATTGACTTTGAAGCAATGCTATGTTCGCAGGTAATAGCAAGTAATTTGGCAAGGCAAGCTAATATAGGGTTTTATACAGCTGCCCTGTATGCCTTATGTATTTAAAAAAGACGGATCAGGGAACAGGTTAATCCCTCTCACGACAATTTTTTAAAGGTCTCCTTGAGATGTAAGAAGGCTACTCTAGCATCATCAAGGTGGCCCTTGGGTCTGTTAGAGCCATTCTGGGATATTTAACCAAGCAAAGGTACTGCTGTATCACAATTGTTCAGGGTTCTGTTAGGGTCATGTGTAAATTATTTCAAGATAGGGGTGTCGATTAAGGATTCTTTTTTCTCTCATTACGAGGGGTTTAAAAAAATTAATAAATAAATAAAAAAAAGTTAATTTGTCTTAAAATATTACATTATTCATAAAAGATTCTTGACTTCCAATTGTCTGCCCTTGTCTATATTCTTTAGGATTATTGGTTTTGGTTATTTTTGTTTCTAGTCTCTTCGCAGGCTCCATTCAGTTGCGTCTTGTTTTCTTGCTTCTTTGTTTCCCAGTATGTCTAGGATGAGGCTGCCGCTAAGATATAGACATTGTCATAGTGTTCTTGTTACGTTTCCACGGGCTTGCCGTGTTCTGTGAGTGTAGTACATACACAGTTGATGTTGACTTGTGGCATGCTCTCCGATCATGTGATCAAAGAGGACGTAACCACGAGGTAGAAATAATTCTTCAAAAGTATTGACTTCCCTTTAAAAGACAGTTCTTTAGAAGTTTTCCATAGATAAATAAAGTTCAATGTGATTCCTATCCCGCATCTCTCAGCCCAAACTCTGTAACCCAGGTACATACACACTCTCACACACTCGCATAACCACTTAAACTAATTGACATAATACCAATAGAGTAACTTTACAGATTGATTACAGTATTTAGATTTTTATCTCTGAGGTCTGATAATTTAGTTAATAAATTATACAATAATTACAATTTCTATCTAACCAGTATAATTATCAATTCTATGTTCAATTATTTTTCTAAATATTAACTCTAGATTATAAGGATTTAAAGATACATTGTTATTAACAACTTTAATTCTACTGTGCCACACAAGACTTCTATATTCACTCACTATTATTAGATTAAATTTATGAATCATCTTACTTTTGATTTTATGCAATTTATTTAAAACAATAGCTAGGTTAAGATTAACATTGGTGTTACAGTTTGCCTCTAGTAGGTCTTTCATAGTGCATCTAACATTATCAAGTATTTTACATTTTAAAAACATATGGCTTTCATTGTTACCATTATCTGTGTGACATAAAACACATGTGTGTACATTTCTTTGCTTCCTTCCTACAGGGGTCATCCCGAAGATTAGTCTGTATGTTATTTCTCTGGCTTTGGGTGTAATGTGTTTGCTGTGTAGATTTATAAAAGTGTCTCTGAAATCTATTACACCTAACTCTCTACTCCATTTGATCCTATTGAATAATCTTTCTTGTAACTGTTTCTTAAGTGTTGTATATGTGTCTTTTAATTTACTGTTTATTAGATGTTCATTGCCGGGGAGTATTCTTGATATGGATCTGTAAAATGGTTGTGTGTTTGTACCAAAGTGGTGTGGGGTGTCATTTTTTATTGGAATTATTTTATTTAACCTTAAGCCGTAGTAGTATATTGTTAATGGAAAATTGTTTGGGTTCTTGGCTACTTGTCCTATGTATTTTAATCTAAGTGCTTTTGGTTCTGATGTCCTGTAAGTTTATCCCCCAATCCTCTTTGTTTTGTATAAGTGTTGTGTGTTTAATGTTTCTGATAGTGCTTTTAAATATAAAATTCCTAATGATTGTGTTTATGCTTGGTATAAAAGTTGGTGGAGGTTCTGTGATGTTTGCTAAATAAACTATCTTCGGGATGACCAGGTTGTTTACTAGTATTGCTCTACCAAATATAGTAGTTGCTGCATAATGAAATCTTTTAAGTGTGTTTTTGGTTTTCTTTAAAATATTTTCCCACTGCTGTGTGTGGTAATATGTTGGGTTGCTTGTCCACGTGATGCCGCATATTTTAATTTCCTTCTCTATTTTAAGGTTAAAGGGGATGTTTGAGGGGATTTCCCACCTGCCCAATCCCATAATATAAGATTTATTTATGTTTATTTTTGACCCGCTTGCATTCCCAAATTGAATAAACTTATCTATGATTGCGGCTGTCTTTTTCTGAGGAGGGAAAAAGGGTGGTGTCATCAGCGTATGCTTTAACTTTAACTACGGGCGTGGGGCCTGGGATTCTTATCCCCGTGATTCCACTATCTAGCCTGATGGTTTCTAAAAGGGGTACTAGCCAAAGGGTGTATAAAAAGGGAGAAAGGGGACACCCTTGTCTAACAGATCTTCTAATAGGGATACTGCCACTAAGGGTTTGGTTTATTATGAGTTTGCTTGTGGCATCAGTGTAAACTAGCTTTATGTATTTCTTCATTCTTCCATCTGTCTTCGTCTTGTCTAGTATTTTGAAAAGGTAGTCATGGTCTATTCTGTCAAAGGCTTTTTCCTGGTCAATAGTAAAGAGGGCTGCTTTCAAGTCTTTGTCTTTACAGTAATATATAATGTCTCTTAAAAAATGGTTAAGTTCGTCGATGTTTTTGTCTGGGTTGCTACAGTATTGATCCTGTCCTATTAAGTGTGGGATAAGGGGTTTTAGTGTTTGAAAAATCATTTTCGTCAGGAGTTTGTAGTCGGTGTTTAGAAGTGAGATCGGTCGAAAGTCGCTAGGTAAGGTGTTGTTTTCTTGTTTTTTTTGGTAGAAGTGTGATGTATGCTAAGTTGAAATCTCTAGGTAACTGTACTGTCACTAACATGTCGCTGTATAGATTTAATAGTAGGGGTCCTATTTGGGGAAAAAAGGCTTTGTAAAATTCAAACGTCAGACCGTCTGGGCCAGGGGATTTGTTGTTTTGTGTTGTATCTAAAGCAGCCCTCAGTTCGTCTAGCGTAAAGGGAGCGTCTGTCTCTATCTGTTCTGTCATTGGTATTTCTTTGCAGTTCTGTAAAAATACTTTTTGTGCGTCGTCGTCCGTCTGTTCCTTGTCATACAAATTAGTAAAGTGTCTCGTAAATGTGTCTGTTATTTTGTCCAGGTCGTGTATAGTTTCTCCTTTACTATCAATAATGTTGTCAATAGTTCTGTCAATTTGAATGTTTTGTTCTGCTAATAAAAAAAGTTTGTTAGGCCCTTCGGTTATTTTTTTATTTTTGCACCTCAATTCCGCTACTTTGTATTGATAGTTAAATAGTTCTTCTAGTTGTGTTAGTATATGTGTTTTGGCTGCTTTGTCTTCTTCGTGTGTGAGTAAATTTTTAAGTCTTTCCTCTTCTTTTTTCCTTTTTGAGTTGACTATTGTGGTCAGTATTTGACTTTGCTGCTTAATGGAGTTTTTAATTAGCGTCCATATTTGTGTGACTTTGAAATGGGGTGTGTTAGAGTCATGTATTATATTTTTGAGGAGGTTTGCGATTGTTTTTAAATAGAGCGGGTCATTTAGGAGGTCGTTGTTAAGTTTCCAGATCGGTGTTTTTTGTTTTGTAGTTTTGGGTTCAGCAGTTCCACTAAGACTCCTTTGTGGTCTGTATATTGTAACGTCTCTTCGAGATGTTACACTTTTTGTTTCGCACGCCCTTGGCACATACACTCTATCTATCCGTGTTTCTATTTGGTGTGCTTTGTCCCTGAACGTGGTGACCCGGCCCGTGACCTCTACTTCTCTATAGGCATCTACTAACCGGAATGCCTTGATGACTCCCCCCAAATAGTCATGCGTTTTAATTGTTACACGAGGAGCAGGACCCTCTGTGTTTGTGTTTTGCTTGTCTAATTGGGAATCAATGTAATTTAAATCACCCCCTACTATCAAATTTTCTCCTGCGTACTGAGTGTGTAGAATGTCACTTAGCATTCCAAAAAACTCGTGTTTCTCTTTTTTTTGAGCGGGTGCATAAATGTTGACTAACGTGTATGTGTGTTTTTGTGAGCTTGTCCTAATTATTACTATCCTCCCGCTATTGTCTTGATATGAGTGTGTGATTGAAAACCTATTGGATGTTTGTAAAATGGCTTTCCCTCCTGGCTTGTTACCTAAACTAAAATAACCCTCCCGGAGGCCCATAAGAGAGACTGCTTTTTTGGCCTTGTATGAGTGTTTTGGTCTCTTGCAGAAAGATAAAATCTGGCTTGTATTTCCTTGTGAGGTGTGCTATGTATGTGTGTTTATTGTTAAGCCCTCTGATGTTGAGTGTCAAAATTTTGATGTCTGCCATGAGTGTGTGAGATTGGTTTGCGTGTTTGTTATTCTATTGTGTGTGTATGCATTTTATCTTTAAGAGTTGCTTTGTTGTTTATGTGTTTGGAAAGTCTGGAAAGTTCAGCTCGAGCTTGAACTGTTCTTTCTCTCTTTTCTCCTCCTCTACCCGGGGATCCTCGTTTAGATTCTCTGATGACGAAGAGAGAGAGAGGGCCCTCTTTTTTGTTATTTTGGTTGGGGTGGTGGGTGCTGAACTTGCCCATCCGGATGTTTTAATTTTTTTACTTTGCTTAGATTTGTTTTCAGGGCTGTTAGGTGGGGAAGACCACTTGGAGTAGCTCCCATAGCTTCTATTTGTTTTTTCCCCTCCTTTGCTGCTTTCAACCATTGTGAAGCAATCTTTTTTTAGTATTTAATCAATCTCGGATTGCTTTTTCTCTCCCTCCCCTTCAAGCGCCATGGCATAGGAGATTTTCCCTCCTACCTCCTTTGCACCTTCTGTGGGGTTTTGGTCCCGTCTGGGGTTCGCCCTATTTGGACACTGGTTTGACCAGTGCTGATCCTGTCCGCAATGCCAGCACTGTTGTCTACGTCCCGGGATGGTCACGAGGACCTTGTAGGTTCTCGGATCGTCCTCGTATCGTAACTGAATATAATGGGGGAGTTCAGTCTGTTTGCGGATTTTTATCCAAGCCGCCCACTTATCTGAGTTGCCTAGCTTGATTGGCTTTATCTTGGAGCCTTCTTCTGCAAAGGCTCCAAAGATTTCTCCTATCTTTGATTTGTTTATGGTTGGTGCTACCCAGTGAAGGGTAACCCTGATTTTTCGTCTTCTAAGGTACAGACATCTACCTTGAAGTCCTTCTCATTCCCGAATGATTTCCTTAGTATACGGGTTCTCACTCGGGCGGATGTTGGGACCAGGAACCAGACAAAGGGGTTCTCGAAGCGATAGAGAGAACTCACTTCGTCCGGTGTTAGTTTCAGACACTCTATTAGGCTCGCCATAGTGGCCTTAACAGCCACTTGGCCTGACAGCTTTAGAAGCAAGGTACCTGGGGGGTGGATAAGTCCACCATCCAGGTCCTTTTTTTCAATAAAAAATGTCTTAACTGACATTTGTACAAGGGTTTATCACAAGTAGAGACAGAAAAGAGACGATAACTACACAGTACTTTACTACACAACCCTCGCGCCGTCCACTCTAAACAGTAACACACAAAATCCACAGGATCACAAAAAAAACCCGCAGAAACACAAGTAATCCACAGAATAAATTCTCAAGTGTTAGCTACTTAATCAATCTCTTATTCGAATCCTTAACAAAAATAATGAAAAAGCACATTTCTGCCAATTGAAATATTTAAGAAAATGCAGTTTACAAGATTACTATTCGTTTTAAATTAGGTCTAACACAATGCATACTAAATAGCTTTTTCTCGGACCTCTTCCAGACAGAACGGTTTGTTCAATCATGCTTACACCCCTAGAGTTCGAATAGCCTTCGGATCAACTCTTTTGACAATCACATGGTTTTATAATCCAATTTTAACCTAATAAAACACCCTAGACCTTTTTAAAGCACATAAAGCTCCAAATTGCGTTCAACAATTTTTCTGCACACTTATATATTGTAACTGATAAAGCTTCGACTCTTGTACCTTACAGGACGTCAAATTCTAATTCAATCTTTTTGTCAATGGATTATTATGGACTGTCTGGATATGACAACTGTTACGCAAGACTGTAGAGCAGGGGTGGACTGGTAGTCAAAGGAGGCTCTGGTGTTTCTATACAATACAGCTCATAAATTGTATATCATCTGATGGGCATCCAACTATAAGGCTACCTTCCTCAAAGTCATTATGTTAAGTTTGATAATGAATCGATAACTGTACACATGCATCTTTATAAGAAATATAGGTCTACTGTTGTTGTTTTTTTTATCGCTAAGTATGTAGATCCTAAAAGGGTGAAGCCTACTAGAAACACTGTCTAAGGATGTTGGTTATTACATTATTTCTGAAATTCTGTTCGATTAAATTAAAATTACAATGTAGAGTCTGTATAAAAAATTTTTATAACACGATGCTCAGAGGGCCCTTTTTAAGAGAATACTATAAAACCTTTAACAATTTAACACATGTGATAGTGGCATCAATACGGCCCTTTCGGTGGCCCTAACAGCACATTTGGGTATTTACCCGAATGCCCATAGAGCCAGTTCGCCCCTGATGTAGAGTCTGATCAAGATATGGGTCAGTTTTGTTAAGTCAATCGAAACGTTGCGGCCAGAAAATGTATATGACCAGATCACGCTGGATAGCCATTGATCCTTAGTCTTCGGTCAGTAGTTGTCAATCATTAGTCTTTCTTCACTGTGTTTAACATCACATTGGGATATATCATGACCACTGACCAAGCTTATTGACCCTCAAGACCTTTGGCAAGTGCAATGTTCTTCAATATTATTGAATTTGAAAGATGTTTTTATAAACTAAAAAAAGAGAAGTGTCAATTTCTTAAGAGACTAAAAATGATTCCATGACGACTTACGCTGGTTTGGTCCCCCTGAAGGCGCCACTTCCAGTGAACTTTTGGAGGCGTTGGACGATCCTGACTCTTCAGAAATATCCACTACCACCTGTTCAGCAGTGCCCACAACAGCAGCACACATGGCCACGGCGTAGAGAAATGTGTAGAGTTTAGAAACCTTCGAATGAAGAGTTGAAATATTACTTTAAAGGTGTTGTAGGATAACAAACTAAAATATGGAATGCGCACCGCACCATAAGAGAAACATTATAATGAAATGCAGATAGTGAAGTAACAAGGATAAGTCAGGTTAGCAAAAAATAGTTGAGAGATAAGCCAATCATATCTTAAGATAATACTTTCCTCTGGTCTTATAAGATACTCGCGCTTCTAACTACCGTGTTTCATCAAAGTCTACAAAGCGACATATCTTCTAACAATGTAGAAGAATCAGCCAGCATCATTACAATACAGACTATTATTTTAACTTTTATTAACTTACAATATATTTGCAGTAATGTGAACGATTTTTACAAAGCTTATATCAACTCACTCTGTCTGGTAAAAAGTTAGTACACGTTATTTCTCCCACACCCAATCTCAGATCAATTGGAAATTTTGCATAATTATTTATTGTACCTGAAAAAGCAAGAATCAAGAAAAAAAAAAGTAACCAGTTGGTTAATTAACTTTTTGTATAAATTATTTTGTTAGGTATAGAACAAGCCTAAGAAATCGTACTTGTGGTTGTATAAGTCTAATTTGTTCCCTTTAAGAGGCTTGAGCTGTGAGTGAACACGGTTTTTCTTATGCGAAGACGGTAACATTGACCAAGAGACCCCCTTCTCCCACCCACCCCCCTAATCTCAAGTTGTCCAAAAATAGGATCATAGCGCATTGAGAAAGCTAAAAGCATTATATTGGGCTAAACAAAAACAATTGGTAAAAATGTTTCTGATCGCACAGATTTTTTATTGTTAGTCTAGATTTATTAAAATTTTAATCACACATGACTGATCCAAACAAATTGATACAATCACACGTAAATTAAGCTTTGTTGGTTGTTGTTGTTTTTAAATATATATATATATATATATATATATATATATATTTGGTTTTAATTGGAAGTGGTTCAAAACTTGAAACGTTCAAAAGAAATGTTCACTGTGACATCAGGGTCTCAAGAGAAGTGTAAACAGGAAGTTCATTTACAAATGGGTTTCTTGAAGGTTTTCAGGATTTCTACTTGAGGAATGAAACTGATTTTATACAGAGGACTTCTGTCACCTCTCCACCAAGACACCACAGCGTACTTAAGAATCTGTGTGATCAGCTTCGACTTCAGAGAGTAGTAAACCACTTTTTCTCAAGAAATAATTAGAAAATGTCGAGAAGCCTACATACCAACATCTGAGTATTTTGTGATGTATAGATACAAATAAATGTGTAGATGATGCAAGCAAAAACTTGTAGGAGAATCATTGATATGACATCAACATCCCAAGCATACTGAAGTCCGCCTGTAGAGGAAATAAAATGAAATACAAACCAAAAATAAAACATTAAAAAATACCTTTTGTAGTATATATATCCCCCTTATGCAACTTACGATATGATAAAATATATTTTAAAAATATTTGGTTCAAATTGGGTATGGAACCCGTGATTTTAACACCTTCAGATGCGTGAAGTTATGTACTTACCAATTCAGACATCGAGAATTCATACTTCTTTATTAATATTATTTATTTATGAACATTTAGATATAATACTAGACCTAAGACTACTGATTTAACTCTTTCCCTCCGTAATTATTTTCCTCGTTCCGATAGAATTATTCATTTTGCTCATTTGTATTTTACTATCCTGTTATGATGAAACTTCAATAACTTTTTGTTTGTTTATCAGAAAATGTTGTCTTTGGTATCGAATTACATGAGAATGCATGCTCTTTTTACATAACACAAATTAAAGTTTATAAATCCAAAAACCAATTTAGTTTCATGGGGTCAAATCAACGTTTGCATCGTCAGTTAGGAGAGAAAAAATTAAAATACATAAGATCTATTCTAGATCTAGATGTAATCTACATTACATTTACGTAAAAAATATTAGTAAAGCTTAGATATTTTATCAATAAAATTAAAACAACTTTAAATTTACTCTGTTTCTGTTATCGTTTAACTTCGAAACACTATGGCTGACTACGCCTTGTTTTTTTTTTCTAAGTCTAGTCAAGCCAAATTGTCATTAACTTATTTTTCACTTTGAAAAATTATATCGGTCAAACTAAGAGTTTTCAACATATGGCCAACGAGCTAGTAATTCTCAGCGATATATATCAACTGTTATATTTATAAGACAATCGTTAGAGCAGTATTCGAGATCAGCGTCGCCCTCCATGAAGGAGTGACTTGAATAGAGGTGTTGAGTATTGGGGGGGAAAATGAGAATAGTATTCAGTAATAAAAAAATTACTTAACAGCTGATCTGAGAAAATAGGGGCACGGTGGCTGAGTTGTTAAGCGCTCGGCTTCTGAGCCTGAGGACCTGGGCTCGAATCTAGATGAAGGCTGGGATTTTGAATTTCAGGATTTTTAGGGGGTCATTGAGTCCACCCAACTCTAATGGGTATCCGACTTTAGCTTATTAAAATAAAGGCGGTTGGTCGTTGTGCTGGCTACATGACACCCTGCTCGTTAACTGTTGGCTATAGAAACAGATGACCTTAGCATCATCTGCCCCATAGATCGAAAGATAAACTACTTTTTTTTTACTTAAATCTCAGAGCACGTAAAAGCTAAAGTTTTTTCAATGCTTTGGAATATAATTGCTATTGGCAGAGCCTCTTCTCCAAGTCTGTTTGACTTGTTGGTCCCTTCCATCCATTCCATTCTCTAGTCTGAAGTTTGTCCCTTTTTTACCCCAAATATACCCATATATGCCATTGGTTCATCCATTTCATGATACTGCAACTCACATACAAGCCTTAGAGAATTTTTTAAATTCTTGTAACATTCCAGTTAGCCTTATCAACAGTAGACATTTTGTCATCTTTATAACACAACTGACCTTCCTATCCTGAACACAAAGATTTACATTCTTATTTATTTGTTTTGTAATGCGACGATCGATATATTTAATTATCGAGATCCGAATGCCATTATGTCTATACGTTGTGCTGATTATTGTCATAAGCCTATTCATATTCGTTAATTCAATGGCATAATCGTATTCTTCACCACATCGAAAAAAATAATTTACATCTAACCATTATCTATAGCTATAAAATGATAGTTTTCGAGTCAATGTTGCAAGTGATCACATGTGTAGGTGGCTTGATGAAAGTGAGACGTATTTAACACCATGATCTACCGCCTTTTTTTTCCCGAACAGATGTTAAGTATTTTCTAAACATTATTTGACGCAAATTTTCTCAAAATTTCTGGAAATAAAAAAGCCTTTACAATTTTCGCTCCACGATTTCTGGCAGGTCAATATTCAGCCACCATGCCAGGTATCAAACTTTATTGCACAGAGATATAGCAATATTTGTGTACACTGCTAAACGAAGCAAATAATGCAAACAAAAAAAATGCATTACCACTAAAAATTTCCTTTACCTGCTACAACTAAAATCACCATACTGGGGGCTATCAGAGTTGAGAAGAGCAACAGAGCTTGATAACAAAGAAATACAACACCTAGGCGATGGTTGAAAAGGGAGATATATCTCCACTCCTAGATGAGAAAAAAAAAGCTTCTCTTAGGGAAAAAAACACAAAATCACTTTCATATATCACAATACTGTTAGTATAAGCTCCCTTTTCTATATAAAACAAAATTAATTAATGACAACTAATTAATTAACTTTTTAGCTTTTTTAGCGGCCCCCGTGAGGGGAAAAGCCGCTATTAGGTTTGTGCAAAATGTCTGTCTGTCCGTCTGTCACACTCAGATCTCGAAAACTAGAAGAGAAATGAAAAATATTATTTCACCATTAAATGAAAAGTTTAGGTGCAACGGCTACTTTTAATTTTCTAAAAGCAAACCGTTTAGTTTATAAAATTAATCACGCAAGCGATTTTTTCATCAAAATACACCAATTCTAAAACAAGTACGTAAATGTAAGGGAGGTTATGTTACACTATGTTAACAAAGAATGACAAGTATACCTATAACATGTACAAGAAATGTTCACAACAAATATAAATAGTAGTTAAAGGTGTTTTTTTTTCTGGTCATTTAGCTGCTAAAATTAAAAGAAAACATTTCTGTTTGTTTATAAAGACTAAGAATGCACTTTTTACGTAAATATCACGCACATTTATTTTAATGGACTTTTTATACAGCGACTTTCGTGCATTAGCGTCACACGTATTTGGAAAACATGGTGCAATCAGTTTCCTCGAAATTTTAAAAATAATCATATTTTAATTATTTTTTGTTTAGTGCCTCCACCAGAATAAAAGAGGGCTTATTTTTGTGCGTTTTGTCTGTCGGTCGGTCTGTCCGTCACGTTTAGATAAAAAAAATATTCTACAACCTATTGAAAATCTGATTAACCTTTTAATGCTCCTCTCGTAACATCTCAATAGTTTGAAATATCTATATTTGATTGTTCCGGATTTTTTTGTGCAAAAATAATCAACGCCAACGAATGTTTGTTTGCTCTTCTAACCTATATTACATTTAATTTCCATGCTTAAACGTTGCAAAAACACATTATCAATAATATCTTATTCCGTTTTTTAGGTAAATAGCATATAACTGTTAAATCAAAATATTTATACTGATAGATATATTTAATTAACTGTAAAAATGTTCCGGATATTGTTTAGTAAAAAAAATTCCGAATTTTATTTTAAAATCTACTAACGCCAAATAACTGTTTGAAATCCCTCTTTTAATTAATAAAACAAATAATCTTCTCATTTACGAAAAAATGTTGTTCCGGATTTTTATGAGAAATATTTCACTCTATTTTTATGTAAAATCTCACTTCTCTCTTACAGTACATTTAATTTTCTAGCTAAAATGTTACAAAATCTAATTATCATTAATCGTATGTTCCGATTTTTTAGGAAAACAACTTCAAAACAATAAAGTATAGTATGAAAATCTCTCCAGAAGGCTGTGGTACATCTAATTTTTATACGAGACCATCCCAAAAATTTGATTAACGGTATTACATTGATCTGGAATTCTCTTTTTCTCATACTATTTATACAAACATCCGGAACAATCTTTTATATATACTTCAATCTATTGCGTTCATACTTAAAAATATTGCGATGTTTCGTAACGAAAATTAAAGGTTAATCAAATTTTCAATAGCTTTTAGTTGTTGTTGTTTTTTATATTAAGATGTCGGACAGATAAACTGACAGACACAAAAAGCACACAAAAAAATGCGGCTTTAATACTCTTTAAATACATTCTTTTAGAACTCAGTGCACCAATGTCTATAAACCCTCCTTAAATATCTCGTGTAAATATAGACATTCTTTTGATATATAAAGCCAATCAATAAGTAGAATTTATTTCCCTTTTTCAATATCAAACATATTTTATTTTTTATTTATAGAAATAAATGTGGAGTTAGCACTTAAACATTGACAGGATACAAATCAGATATTTCCTACATGTCAAAAAGAAAATCAGAATACGTTTTTAGAAAACGAAAAGAACATTTTATTTTTTATTTATAGAAATAAATGTGGAGTTAGCACTTAAACATTGACAGGATACAAATCAGATATTTCCTACATGTCAAAAAGAAAATCAGAATACGTTTTTAGAAAACGAAAAGAACCACTAATTACTGAAATTTATGTCAAGATGGTAGGGTTTATCTCTCTTTCTGCTTTTTAAAACAGATTTATTTATTAGTTAATTTTTTATTAATTCATGTATTGTCATCAAATATGGATATTTCTGCAAAATTTCAAATTGATCCGGGAATGGAAAGTGGGAGAAAAAAAAACGTCACAAACGTAATAAGGGGATTAAATCCTAATAGACACCCACATCTCTCATTAAGTAGCATTTATTCCCCTTATTTCTACATATAATTACCAATAATTAATTAATTAAGTGTTTAAATTTTTGATTGATTCGTGTCTTGTCAGGTACAAGGAATAATTATGCAAAGATTCAACTTGATCCGAGAATAAAAAATGAGAGAAAAATATGTTTCAAACTTTTACCAGACAGACAGATAGAAGTTATTGGATAGTCGAGAGTCTGCCGGAGATGTTAGTGAGTCATCTAAGGGGCCAAGTAGAGAGTCAGATAGGATTTCAGCTTGTCATCTTAAGAGTCATGTATAGGTTCAAACATGGATTATACATATTGATTATATACCAATATTCATTTGGTGGGTTTGTATGAGTGTCTATATTCCCTATATTGTAGTAACTGCAAGAATAAAACTTATTCAGTGATTTATAGTAACTTATAGTAACTGTCTAAATGTCTAGCAAGTTTGATTCCTAGTCAACGGTAAACATAATCATGAAAACACAATAAGAAACATACACAAACATATTGCATTGGCTGCCTCATTGGCACCTACTTTCTTACCTATACTTAAGTAAATATATCTTAATGTCCATTCTTTGTAATCGAATCAAAACATGGTAGTAAAAAAAAGTAACTTTAGAAACACTAATAAATGCTCTTACAGTAATGTTTGGATAGATACATACCCTTATAACCAACATTAAATTGGCCAAGGTTGAAGCTATCCAACGCCTTCTCTGCTTGTAGAATTCTTCGAATTCCGCGGGGCAGTTGGTGCTGTTCTCTGAAGCTGCGCAGTATTCAATTCTCCATCCACTTTGTACCTAGCAGTGTGGAGGTTGTAATATAAAGAGGTGTTTGAGTCTGGAATTGTTTGCTGTTTCTCGTAAAATTAAATTTCACAAACTTTTCATCTTTAAGAAAAAATTAATAAAAACATTAAAAGTATTTAAATCATTAGTTGGTTTTTTTTTGCCAACCGTTATTTTACAGTGAGTATAAAAATAACAGTTTTGTTGCAACAACTATTTTTATAGTGATGATTTCGTTAATTACATTAATCTACTTCACAATTGCATTTGGGTTTTTTTGTTGTTATTTCTAGCATTACTTTAAGCGTTAAAATAATACTAAAAAGTGAACAGAGATTATAAGGCTGCATATATTACCGTCCTACAACCCTGTATTCTGTACACCAAATACGTCAAAAATCTAGCAATTTATAATGAAATCTTTTTTGTTCACACAAAGTAATCGTTTGCAAGTAAAGTAGAATCGAAATGATTTAAATGGAAAATCGGACAGTTTAACAGTAATTTACATATACTTTTATTATAAATAAATGTTACTGTGTCAATGCATTGTATTTGCTAGAATTAAACAGATATTTGGTCAATGTTTTGGTAGTAAATTTGTGAAGAAATCGTTTTATTTCCCTTTAATTTACTCATTCCGACTTAAAATAAAGTCTAGCAAATTCATATTGTTATTACAAGTTTATTAGTAAATTAAACAATAATCTCGATCAGTTGAGCAATGGGTCAGTTGAGCAGTGGGTCAGTTGAGCAATAGGTCAGTTGAGCAGAGGGTCAATTGAGCAATGGGTCAGTTGAGCAGTGGGTCAGTTGAGCAATGGATCAGTTGAGCAATGGGTCAGTTGAGCAATGGTCAGTTGAGCAATAGGTCAGTTGAGCGATGGGTCAGTTGAGCAATGGGTCAGTTGAGCAATGGGTCAGTTGAGCAGTGAGTCAGTTGAGCAGTGAGTCAGTTGAGCAGTGAGTCAGTTGAGCGATGGGTCAGTTGAGCAATGGGTCAGTTGAGCAGTGGGTCAGTTGAGCAGTGGGTCAGTTGAGCAGCGGGTCAGTTGAGCGATGGGTCAGTTGAGCAATGAGTCAGTTATCATGTCTCCTCTTATTATATTTTCGTTAATCATAATTACGTAATAATTGTAAAAGTCCCCGTCTGATGAAATCTTCTTTTACCACAGTCAATGACAAACATAGAATTTTTCACTTCAGTTTCCTATGAAATTATATTCCATGTGTTTTATATTGGTCTAATTTAGTAAAAGTCAAAGAGAAAATGCAATAACTTCGTGACAGACATATTGACCTATATTTTACTGGGCTCCAGCTACATTAGACAAAAAGTTTTAAAAATAATATATTTGATTCTCGATGGTCCGACACTTCATAATCGTTTCACTCAGTAATCAGACGCGTTGTCGACGTAAATTCATGTAATTAATGTCTATTTCTAGAATGTAGTTTTAATTGTAATGGTTTAAATTGTAATGTAGATAAATGTGTGAAAGCTGAAGTGTTTCGTATTTTAATATCAATATTTTTTTTAGTCTGTTGTTAAATTTATGAGAATACTATTTTGCATCATTATTTCAAGTACAGCTAATGTTTTATAATCCTAGGTTTTTGGCAATGCGGCAGGTAACTAACCATCAGAGTACACATCCATCTATCTTCTCCCATGTCTTTGGTCAGGAAATCAAAGGCAGACTCCACTTTCTTACAGTACTTAGGAAGGACATCACTCAGCGCCCTGCATCTGTACACACTGAAACATCCAGGGGCACAAAGCACCGACCCCAAAACATGCTCCGAGGCCTGAATGGGTTAAAAATGTTACAAAATAAATAGACAATCAATGACGTGATGTCAACTTATTGATAAATTTATGCATTCAGCAGTTATTACATGTCGTGTTAGAAAATAGAAATATAATGAATGAGTGCTATTTTCTATCATTATGTAATACAATGGCATGGTGGCTGAGTGGTAAAAGTGCTTGTAATTTTCGTATATTTGTTGAAAAGAGTCCTGAGTCCAATAAGATCAAAAGTCACCTGAAAAGTGAATCTTATTTTTTTAAATATATGTATTTTCTTTTCTTTTTAGTTTCTGTCATCATGGTATAAATATCAAACTTATAGAAAGGTGAGGTTTTAATTTAATGCTTAACTTGTTAACACTTTATGCTTTATTTTTAGTTTATATATATATAGAGAGAGAGAGATATAGATAGAGAGATAGATAAAGAGATAGATAAAGAGATAGATAAAGAGATAGATAGATAGATAGATATAGATATAGATATAGACAGATATAGATATAGACAGATATAGATATAGACAGATATAGATATAGATATAGATAGATATAGATATAGATAGATAGATATAGATATAGAGATATATAGATATAGATATAGAGATAGATAGATAGAAAGATGGATAGATGGATAGATAGATAGATGGATGGATAGATAGATGGATAGATAGATGGATGGATAGATAGATGGATAGATAGATAGATTCAAAAGTTAAGAAAAACTCAATGGTCAAAGTAAGTTTTTTTCTTTGTAATAAATATTATTAATACAAAGATCAAATATTTTCCTTTTTAAAGACTTTTATTAATGTCCAATATATGAATCAGAAACAAGTTTATGCTGCCAAGCATTGACATAATAGTCTTACGGGCACGCTAACAAACTTTTCACATTCCAAAAAGCTATCTGTCTCCAATAGAGCTTCGGGAAAAAAAGGCTTGGAATATTTAATTTTAAACAAACTATCCAATTCCAAACCACGCTCTATCACACAGCCACGATGACATGAAATGTTTATACTTAACGTAATTATGTCATTTAGAAAATTTTACTTTTTGAAACCAGTGACCAACAGCGTACTCGAACACCTGATACCAAACAAGTGGACCATATCCCATCGGGTGTGTCCTGGCGCATACAGCTCCTGTAGAGAGTAGGTATTATAGGTATACATATATGTATATTATGAAACAATTTACCATGTCCACATACAGTATTTAGACAAAGTGTTCGAACCTATTGAAGTGTCTCTGGTCATCAGGTCAAGCAACGCCTCGACAGAGTCAGGTGTAAACATGACATCGGCATCAGTTGTCAAGATATAAGATTCCCCTCCATTTGTTGCTGTCAGAAAGAGTTGTTGAATGTATGTATTTAACTGTTTTAACAACATATTTTCAAACGAGTAATACTGTTTTTGTAATAGTTTAATTCAGGTGATTCAAAACGTTGCTATCATTGTGAACAAATGGACCACTTAAGATAATGTGTATTATGTATATTCTGAGTTTATCAATATCAACACAATCAACTAATATTTCTCTTAGCTATGTGTCATGTCATTATACAAGCTTTAAGTAAAGGCACTCAATCTTGTGAGAACATTGTTCAGCATTTTTCTACAATTCCCCTCTTGACATATTTTCGACATGCGTGAACCAAAGAAAAGACTTTATTACCATGTATGTCTTAAAGCCTTATAGACATTGGGTCACTTTGAATTAAGGTTTCAACGCTTTACGAAGCTCCACTTTTAAATACTGACAAACTAACGGAGCATGTTTTTCAAAGTAAGGACACTGTTTCACCACCCCTCTTCAACAATGATTAATAATGACATTCACACACTGACTAATAAAGCTATAGATCCAATGTCGTAAACTGTTGTGCACGTTTAAGAGACTTACTGGAATCTTTGAGAAAGTCTAGGACATAAGACATGTACATCACTTGACTCCATCGCTTTTTGTTCTTCACCTGCACATACGAAATAAATAGCCAGACCAACAAAAGTTGAAAATATAAGAAGTTTATTTTTGTTCATCAGCTTCTAGAAATTATTGTTAAAAGATAGAATTGACAAATAATAACTATACATAAAAGAAAACGACTGACCAGAGTATTATCCTTTAAATGAATGCTAAAAATCATGAGGTCTTTGTCTTTATAGGAAGGTAGCCCCCAGCTCAGCTTTAAACCATAAGGTGTGAGAACCTTTGTGCAATGTTCTGGTTTTACACCTGTGTGGGGAAAAAAAACATTAAAAACACTTTCTCATCAATACTTTTATCTGAAAGATGACAGACTTTAACGTCAACACTTTCTAAAGAATTTGGAGTACAAACTTCAGAAGATCAGGTCTTTAACTGTCTCTAGTTCAAAGATTTGAATTTTAAAAAAATGAATGGATTCTATATTTCACTGGTAACGTGCATTGTAAAATATATATATATATATACTTTCCATTAATTGCTAAATATTTTTCTTTTGATATAAAATAAATAATATGATATTTGTGTGTGTGTAAGGATTGGGTAAAAAATAGAATATTTGATGGCATACAATATATTTCACTCAACAAAAGTTTCCGACAGTTTCTTCATATTATTTGGACTAGTAGTTTACCTAAAGTTTACCTAGAGTTTCTTCCAACAAAGAGACAAGAATCAATGGAAACTCTGATATTTTGTTGTTGCGCACTCCAGCATCAAAGAAAATGTGTGATTCAAAGTACGTCTCGCCTTCTTGCTGGGCCAAGTTTACACGACCTAATGACTCCAACAATTGTTTCATTTCCCCTTCGTCCTGGAGATAGACGTCAACAGTCAAGTGACTGGAAAAATCATACGTCACACAAATACCTACATTATTTATTTAGTAATATATTTATTTAGTAATATATATAATATATTATATCATCGAGTCTGATGATTAATGAGGAGTGCAGTATTTCAGCTGCGACCTAGCTATTTTACCATATTCAGCGCAGATATAACCATTCTCCACAGGTGGTCGATTTAAGTGATATTTTATATATTCATAATTTTACTTTAAGAAATGGCAACGCTGTATGAATAAATATTATTAAAAGAATAATATGCATCCCCTACTTAATATAGAAAGCCTTTCCCGCTTTTTCTATTTCTAGTAAATAAATTGTTTTTATGAAACGATTTCTATATTTATTTTAAAAGTAAAACGGTTCGCTTTAAGGAGATTAAAAGTAGCCGCCTCATATAAACTTTGCAGGCTCTAAAATATCATGAAATCGGATTTTCCATATCTTTACTAATGTTTGGAATATAAACATGACAGACTGGCGGACGAATGAACAAACGTTCAAACAACACAAAAGAAATAGCGGCTATTCCTTTTTCGGGGGTCGCTAAAAAAAAAATAACGCTATTTAGGCGTAGGTT
This sequence comes from Biomphalaria pfeifferi, assembly GCA_030265305.1. NCBI lineage: Eukaryota > Metazoa > Mollusca > Gastropoda > Planorbidae > Biomphalaria > Biomphalaria pfeifferi. Next base: position 2,033,056 of record JASAOG010000020.1, on the reverse strand, counting down.
ACCGTTATAAAGATCATAATGCTATCAAAATCAAATTATTTTGTTTTCTAGGTGTGCTCACCTCTCGATACATAGTTGTACAAATGTAGACTTTGGTCTTCATACATCCAAGTTTCTGGCGTCTAGATCTCGATCTAATTGTGATCTCAATAGTTTGCTTACGATTCAACAAAAGGAAGAAGTCAAGGACTGCACCGTTGTACCCAGGAACCCAGAAAAGCTGAGAAAGAGTAGCATCACATAATGAAAAAGACGTCCACAAGAATTTAATCATAGGATAATATTTATTGTATTGGTCTAAGCAAATGGACATTCAGTTCGACTACGATTGTCCACTTCAGCATTACTACTGTAACAATAACACTACAGGCACACACACAAGCAACAAATACACAGCAGAAAACAAAAGCTAAATCACTGTAGAGATCCGAGCTGTGAAGATGTACCAATGTAGATAGGATTGAAAAGTAAAATAGAGATTAAAAGAAATAGAACCAAAAGATACATTTTCTCTACTCAGTCATCTCATACTAATTGTAGCGTATTCCTCCATCCCAAATATCAACATAAAAAAACTCTCAACCAAACTTCCAGAATGAGCCTTTGAAGAACAATAGCAGCAATAGACATTTATGAATTACATGTATTTCAATCTTAAAGCATGTTGTGACAAAGCTTATATCAACTCACTCTGCCTTTATATTTGATAAAAAGTTTGTACACGTCATTTCTCCCACACCCTAATTTCGGATCAAGCTGAAATTGTTCACAATTATTTCTTTTACACGACAACACAACAATCGATTTAATAACAATGTAATTAACTATTGATAATTAACTTTTTTTTAGGCATCTTGAACAAGGGGAGAGCCTAAGAGGCTTTATCCCACAAGTTCGAATTCAGGTCGTTTCCCCCTTTTTAAAATATAAATGCATTCACAAAGCGATCACCCACATACCCCGTTCTTTCTCCACCACCTCTTTGCAACTGGTCCAAGTGATAGGATTATAGCGTATTGAGAAAGTTAAAAGCATGAAACTGCGCTAAACAAAACAATTGGTGAAAATATTTCCAATCGCAACAGATTTATTATTGTTAGTCTAGGCCTATTACAAATTTAATCACATGACTGATTTAAACTTATTGATACACTTAATATAAGCTTTTTTAAAAGTAATTTTATAAAGTTTTTTTTAACCATCAAAAATGTATTTACCTCTCGCTCTTTCTGTAAATAAACTAACTCCTTCTCAAATGAATGTCTCCCTATGGAGAGCATGTGACCCAAGGTGAAGGCCACTGCCACCATCACGACCAGCGCCAACTTGCCGTCATTGAACTGGCAGAAGACGTCGTCATCCATGAAGTCATTGCAGAACTCTCGAACTTTGATCACGATCACTGAAACAGGAAGTGACAAGACCAGGGGCAGCGCGAGACAGCCGCGTTGCATGTTGGTGTGACACGCGACGGCAACTAAGATGTAGCCAACCAGCCCGCCAATCAGATTGACGCCGAAGTTGGCCCAGACGTGAGCATCCCTGATGCTGGTGTGGAAATCCCAAGCCGAGAGGAAAACCGAGAGCATTTCCTGTGTGAAATTGACGGGGAAGTCAGTATCTAGGTAGTAGAAGACGAAGCAGAAAAAGAATGTGGCCAGGTTTTTGACTCCGTAAGATATAAACGATGACTTCCACGTGGTGGATGTAGACTCTGATCCTCTGCTCATAAAGGGATCGTCTGTACAACATAATTACAAAAATATTGTATTAAAAAATCATTAGGTCTAAAAACAAAAGAATAACTCTATTGAGATTTTCATCATAAATTTAATAACAGTAACCGTCTGTTGGACAGTTTTGAGGCAATAAAATAAATGAACAGTTTCAAAGAAGAGAAAGCGCCAAAAAGAAAGTTTATTGACCACCCAAGGGAGCCTAAAAAAATATTGACCATGTTAGGGAGCCTAAAAAACGTATTGACCATAAGATTTTGAAATAAAAGTATAAAATAAACAAGGACGCGCAATCGTAAATATGTTTTTGTTGCGCAATTGTCTTGCAAAAAAAATACGGCACGTTAAAAAATGCAGATTGTTTATATAGCCAAAACATCAATATTAGTCGGCTGTTCACCAGATAGCTAATACAATTAAACCGACATACGTGTATTATATTTTTAATTGTAGAACTTCAAATACCTTGAACATTTCTTTTATGAACAAAAAAAAAAGCTCAATATAACTTTTATTATGATATACAAAGAATCAGCTTTATAAATAAATCCAGGGCAGGCCCTAACTCGGGGCCCAATGCGAAATGGATTGTGCAAGGCCCAGTCAGGGTAGGGATAAGGATAATAAGTGAAAATTAAGATTTCGTGTTAGAAAAAATCATTCGTCTTTGTGTCACATTTGTATTAAATGAAAGCTGACAATGTCATTTTTTTTGTAATCGCGCGTAGGATTGGCGATAATCATATTGAATGACACCCCAAAATGACAATTTTGTCTATTTTTAAGGACATTTCATAAGATTTTACTAATTTCCGGAGATTTCCAGGACTTTTTCGTATATTTTGCAATTCCAGGAGATTTCCAGGAGCTCCTGGAAAATCAGGAGGCCACGGGAACCCAGTTATAAGTTATAATGGCTTAATTTAATAATTTTTTTCAAAATATTTTGGCCTGAGAAGTCGAAAGCTGTATGAAGTTCAAAGTACCTATGATTATAATTACGGGACCAATACAGTATTTACATAGGGTGCTTTGTTTATTAAAAAAAAAAACACTTTTTAAAAGACGGTTTGAGGCAAGCACTGACCTGTATACTCAATCCCAGACTCAGCTTGCTCTGTCATACGTTTCAGCAGCCACGGTAGCCATGCAACGTTCAGGACTGCAATACACACGGGAAGGTGCCATATGTCCTTGCTAATGCCCCCAGTATCCACTACCATGTAGATGACCAGTCCAATACCACCTGACAGATGAGAATTTTTAAGATGTTAAATATTACATTTGTTTAATTTCCCCAGCGCCTATATTTCATTATTCAAGAAAAGACACAGACGTAATGAGTGGATTAATCTGGTCAAGACTTAGTTGTTCAATTCTTAATTTGTTAGTTTTAAAAAAAAGCTAAAAAGGTTATTATTTGTTAATCTTTTTATCCAAACATTAATTTTTATTTGATTATTTCTTGTAAGTTAAATTCTATACAGCGACATACTATTTTGGTTCTGATACTCATGTCAGGGTATCCAGCAGTAATACACATTCATGTTAAAACTTTTGCGGCGCAATTGTCGTATAGACAGACGTAGAGTAAGGCAATGCACCCTTTCAGACCTTGCGCTCTTCGGGGCAGATGATTCATCTGTTTCTATGGCCGATGACTAAAGGTGAACCGCCGTTACTTCCTAAACGTATGCAAGGTGCCCATTAGAGTTTGATGGACACGGAGGAGTCCTACATATCTCGATATTCAAAATCTCAGTCTTCACTGGTATTCAAACTCGGGACCTGACGTTTCTGAAGCCAAGCGCTTAATCACGCCTTACTTTTTTTTAAGTATGAACTTCAAAAATATTTTTGTTTTAAATTTTAGTTTAAGAATATAAAATTATACTTGAATTTATATGTTTCTGGATATTTGGCACCTATATTCATGTGCACAAAATAGCAAGTAGCAAAACCATTTGTTTTCGAACCGAAAATCTAGAAATTAAAACCTGGTGAAAGATCATTTTGAACTCGAATTTATATGATATGCTCAGGGAAACTGTAGCAAATGCCTGGCCATTTTAGGGTTAAATAATAACATAGGGGCATTCAAATAATCTTTTTCCATTTTGTGACCGCCATGTTTTCTTGTGTATTTGTTTGTGCTTTAAATATGTGTTTCCAATTGACACACTTAAACCCACTTACCAAAAAGTAAAATCAAAGATACAATGTTGCAAGCCTTCCAGACAAATTTAACTCTGTGTTTGAAAGATTCAATGGTTGTCCCGACAACAGAGAAAGCAATGAAAGAACTCATCGTGAAAGCACCTAATGTTGGCGACATGTTGGGAAGCACCTTCAAAGCCAGGATTACCAAACCAAAAGGCTCCAAAATTCCAACTAAAACGCACTAAAACAAATGTAAAAAAGCATACGTTAATAAAGGGACAAGAGGGCTAACATTTATAAAAGGGAAATAAACCCTCCTAAAAACCCTCCTCTTGTAAAAGTGTTTTATAAAAGCTCGTTTAGTCAGGACTTACCAAAATCATCGCCCGTTTCGTTGGCCAGACCACCGTTCTACGACATAGGCCTGTCCAAGCAGACCTCAGAAACAGTAAGAAATATGGCACAGCAATAGTCAAGTAGATGAGGAGATAGTGGCCAGTGTAGAAGACCCACTGGAAAAAAAAGGACTAATGAATTAACATAGATTAATTTAAATTCACACTTAACTGATGATTGAATCAGATATTGCAACGTCTACAATTCAGCGTCCCAAGATAGCAACTATTTTGACTATAAAACAATTAGTGAAAGCCTCTAGGAGGTGTAATTTTTTTCCAGTCTTCCTACTGTAGTAGAGAACACTCATTGTAATATGCGGCACTGGTTCTTTTCTTTATTAGCAACAATTTATACTCAAATAGACTTAAGTATAAAACATAAAACACAAGAATAAGATAATAAGTATCAATTTAGGCGTAAGTTTTAAAATTATATCTTTCCGAATAATGTGGATTATGCCCAATCTTCGTGCCAAGATTTTCAGTTGCATTTCAATTAATGACAATAAATACTTTATGGTTTGAGTTATAGCCCCTACAATACGAACTTATCGTTTAAGAAAATCGTCATAACTTGAAATAAAAACTTTTCCCCGAATCCATTTCCTTTTTACAATATTCAAGTCTGAAATTCGTGGAACCTGGTACCTGTCAGGAACCTGCCTGAATCCAGCCTGGACGTTATCTCAAAAACCGTTCTGACGATTTTCCTAGAAATTTAGCAGTGAATGCGCTGAGAAAAAAAATTACAAGCTCGTTGGTGACATAGGGGAAAATCTAGTTTGATCGTTATAAATTTTCAAGTAAAAAAAATGAAATCAATTTAAATTTGGCTAGAGACCTAGATTTAGCATGATTTATGAATCTAGGTCTAGATACAACATCGGTTTTGAAAGGGCTATCGCGTTCGGGACGTTCGGGACTTTCCGAATGTAAGCGCTCCATTATTGATTGAAGAGTTTTGTAAATTAATGTTCAGGAAAATATTGCGTATCCTCTTCTAAGTCTAGAGCTAAATGATTACATTCAAATCATTGGAATATTATAAAGTGCACTAGATCTATACATTCGCTTAACCAGGAGTCTTTCTAGGGGGGAGCGCGTTAAAAATGTTCCATTGTTATTTAATCTAACATTCATTAATATTTTAGAGAAAAAGCATCGCTCTATAAGTTGCATACAGGAGGTATTGTCTTTTTTTTTTTTAAAGAATTTTAATGGGGTTTTTTTAAACATAAAAAGTGGAATAGCTTATATCTATACATCTCGGTGCATTTTGAGGACCCGTGTCAAGAAATTACCAACATCGCTACACCAAGACTCCCAGTCTGAGAGTTATTTAATTAATTATGGTCGCTTACCTCTTTATGGTCAAAATTGTTGGAACTAGGCTTCACTGAATTGAGAAATCTAGCCAGCGAAATGAATGACAGTTTTGTAGCAACAAATATGCAAGTGATGAAAGAGCCAAGAAGGATCGTTAGAGTCCATTTTGCAATGGGTACCAGTTTGGATGGCCCAGATTGTCTGCTCAATCTCTCGGCTATATATTTCTCAACTTTCCATTGGTTGTCAACAGTTAATGAGCTGCTATTCATTGAGTCCTCGCGGTTTGAAGGTGATGATGACATAGACATGTTTGGTTTGGTTATATTCAGTCTGACACCTGAATTGTTACCTATAGACACTTTTTTATTAATACATGAATAAACAAAGGTACACTTAACATGGTAATGTAATGATTATACTTATTATATGATAACAGATACATTCAACGATTAGCAGGACGCTGATAGTTTTTTAAATTTATCCAGTTAAGTTGATTAAATTTGCTAGTTTGCGATCACATTTAATTTTGTCAAAACTACTAATTAACTAATTATAGTAATCAACTAGTCTAATTACAAGTACTGTATTTAATATTCACAATTAGCCTAACCTCTTACATAGCATTAACTTTCTACATCTTTGTTGCGATTAAAAAAATGTAATCCAATGTGACTATGCGATGAAATTAAATGTAAATTTAATCAAAATTTATATTTTTTAATTTTGTAAAAAAAAAAAATCAAAATTAGCCTGTAACCTCAACAGGACTCACATTGTCAATAAATTTTTGACAATGACCTAATCTAAAACTTGATTAACAACCCTTTTCCAGTCTTTCTTTTATTCTCAAAACATATGATATATACAAATGTCATGTACAAAAAATGTCAGGTATAAAAAAATGTCAGATTCAACAGATACAGCAAAGGACAGGTTTAACACATGTAGGATATAACACATGTAGGATATAACATGAGTAGGGTACAACAAAATTTAGGCATAACAAATTGTAGGTCCGATTTCTTTTGTGGAGCAAATGTCAGGTACAACAAATGTCAAGTACAACAAATGTCAGGTATAACAGATGTCAGGTATAACAAATGACATGTATAGAAAGTGTCAGGCATGTTGGGTGCAATTAATGTCAGGTATAACAAATGCTAATTATAAGAAATGACAGATACAACAAAAAGAACTTATTTAGTTTGCTGTCCATTACCTGTTTAATATCGGGATACAAACACATGACCAGTTTAGTAAACATACTGATGTCCAACTCACAGCCTATGAGATGAAGCCGAAAAAAAACAAAAACATTTCCATACCGGGTACAGAAAAAAAATATATATTAAAATTATGTGAGCATTAGATCGGTCAAAATGAATTTCACCTGCTACGCACAAATAAAAACATATTACAATTAAATTCTAGCTTTATCATCACAATAATGTAGACAAAATGTCATTAATGTGTCAGTCGTTAAAAAGAAAATAGCCCACTTAAAAATGTCTACTTAGGGTGTTGCATCATGTTGGATGCAAGTGTCAGTAACTTAAGAATGCTGTTAAGTAGACATTTCCTTTCAATCCGTCATGTATGCAGCGGTTCTCAGTTGGTGAGAAATAATTGTTTGCTTTATAATATTACATCATTACGGGTGTTGTATTAAAGCATTACAAAACTATGGATGTATAATATTTAATGACTTCATACATAAATATTCGCTTGAATACGTACGTTAATATTATTTACACAAGACTTACTATATAGATGTTTTCAAAACTAAAATAGAATATAGATATCATTAGCCGCATTCTGAGAAGAAAATTGAATCATTGTTAGCTGAAATTGGGAACTGCCGAGTTACAATGAAGGAGACTGTATCATCTGGGCGTATGAAGATCGCTCATATAGCTTGCTCAAAGTCGACCGTCTTTCTCCATTCCTTTCTGTCTTTTACCTCTTTCATTGGCAGGCCCGTCCATTCTTTAATATTGACTTCCCATCGCTTTCTCTGTCTTTTTCTTTTTCCTGGTAGTGTTCTCTAAATGAAGATCTTTTCGAACTCCGAAGACCTTGTAATATGGCCATATAGTTTTTGTTTGCGTTTTTTTTAAACAATAGTTAGCAGGTATTTGCGGGGGCTAATCGCTGTAATAACCATGTCTCTAGTTTCCTCGTTTGTGATGCGGTCTGCAAACTAGTCTGCTACAAAATTTCCCATTTGACTTAACGTATATTTTGTGGTCACTTATTCGAAAAATCCCACCAGTGAAAGAGCTTATGAGATTGATTGTCTTTCCCTTTTTATCCATTATTCAAGACTTGGTAGTCGGACGATTCCCTTTTCCTCCCTTTTTATTCCCTTTTTGAATTTGTTTCATTGATTTATTATGTAATATACTTGTGGGAATCCTCTCATTTTGTTTCCCCATTTTGACTTCTACTCTCATTAGTAATCCATCTTTTTATTTTTTTTTTTTCTCTATCAATCAGTAAGCTCAAAAGCTGGCAAAGGTTAACCTGACCGACGTAGCTCTGAAACACTTTCTCTATCATCCAGGTTTTACCTGTCAGTGTCACATTTCATTCACTCTGCCCTATTTTCACTATCCCTGTAGTTACCAAATATACTGAAGGACCCTGTCCGGCGTTTTTGTTTCATTTTAGGAATGTAAGTGGACGATCACGTTTCGTAATTAATTGTTTTGTTTTTGTCGTTTTGGGGGAATAAAGGTCTATTGGTCTAGGTGTTTATGAATATGTGTGTGTTTATGTAGATTCGCTTTTTTCATTAATTAAGATAAGCATACATCTAATGTGTATATGTGTTATATATATAATATTATATATTACGAAGATTAAGGATGATTGCAGTGTTTCTCATGACTACGAAAGCCCAGTTGCGACATGCATATTTTTCCGCATCTCGTGCAGGCAAAGCCGTTGACTACCGGAAGTCTCTGCACCTGTGTGTGTGTGTGTAGACTTTATCAATTGTTTGTACAGAGTGATAAACCTAGCTTTTGATCAAGAAAAAGGAAAAAAAGGAAACCTTTGTGAATGGCTGTAGGAATCTTTCATCTACAAATGATCAATAAACACAGTAGGGCCTACTATTTATCTTCTCCCATAGATCATATGTAATCACTTGCGGATAGGGGGGAGGGCGGTAAGGGCGAACTCCCGCCCCCCCCCTCTGCATCCATTTCGCCCTCCCCCCCCCCCAACATTCGAGTGGGGGGGGGGGGTTCAATTTATTTGTAGAAATCCCGGCTTGTTAACAGAACAATTAAAATTTGGAATAGAATCGAAATGGTTAACTTATTTTCTCCTCCCACTTCCGAAATTTTTTGTTTAGAGCTTTGAATTATAGTTCTGTAACATGATTTCTCCATAAATATAGGACCGCACCCCCCCCCACTCAGAGGGCTTATGTGGGAAGGGCTGTAGATGTATTCCCCCCCCCCCCTCAATCGGCTAACAGGAGAACGACATAATATAAGGATCGGTTAAAATATCAATAACAATTTTTAATTATATAGATATTTAATTGATTCTGTTAACAAGCTGTGATTTCTACAAATAAATTGGAGCGCCCCCCCCACTCGAATGTTTAGGGGGGGGGGGGGCGGGGGCGGGATTGATGCCATAGCCACCATCCCATCCCACCAAATCGGTCAACATACTAGAGGGGGGGAGCGAAATAATATAAAAATAGGTTTGAAAAATAAATAATAATTAGTATATATTATTAATATAACTAATAAATTCGTATACAAATTGTGTGATTTCTTTACTAAAATTCGTCCGCCCCCCCCCCCCCACTTACTGCCCCCCTTGGATCCGCCAGTGCCTACTCGTCATGCATCTAGTCATGCATGTTAAACAATGACGTAAATTCTGCCAAGTCACTGGTTTTCCTGGCTGGCTCGGGAAACCCATTTATGCTCTAATAGGGAAGAATGAGCATTTGTATAATTTTGTCCTAGCATATGGAATGAGGAATGTGCCTTTATCTTTCTGTATTTTTGAGTATTTTATTAGGTTGTTTTTAGCGGCCCCCGAAAGGGGAAAAGATGCTATTAGTTTTGTGCGAAATGTCTGTCCGTCTGTCCTTCTGTCCCGTTTAGATCTCGTAAACTAGAAAAGATATTAAAAATCCGACATCACAATATTTTAGACTATTCAAAGTTCTGATGCAACGGCTACTTTTTTTTTTCTGAAAGCGAAAAATCTAATTTTTAAAATCAGTTAGGCAAGCAGTTTTTTAAAGAGAAAAAGCTAATTAGTATGCATTATAAGTTAGACATAATTTAAAACGAATAGTAATCTTGTAAACTTCATTTTCATGAACTTTTTTTTTTATTGCGGAATTTTTTTTTTTTTTTGTTTTTGTTTTGAGGATTCGAATAAGACATTGAACATTTTTCAAACAATTAGATCAAATATAAGACACCAGTTAGGCCAGGGGAGGTGCGGTGGCTGAGCGGTAAAGCGCTTGGCTTCTAAACCGGGGGTCCCGGGCTCGAATCCTGGTGAAGAATGGGATTTTTAACTTTGGAATCTTTGGGCGTCCACTCAGCTCTAATGGGTAACGGACATTAGTAGGGGAAAAGTAAAGGCGGTTGGTCGTTGTGCTGGCTACATGACACCCTGGTTAACCGTTAGCCACAAAAACAGATGAACTTTACATCATCAGCCCTATAGACCACAAGGCCTGAAAGGGGAACTAGTAAGGCCAGGTTCACATCTAACTTTACATTCACTTTCACCTATCCTTTGATCTGCTGGACAGTTGGGGCACTACACAAGATCTGTTAGCCTTCTTTCTCCATTCTTATCTCTCATTTGTCTTTGATATAATTTCATTCGGATGTTCTTTCTGAAAATATTGAAGCCTGCCTGGGTAGACCACTTCGGGGGCCGATTTTGAGTTTGTGTTTCCACGCAAACTGTCTTTTGTAACCTTGTTTTTTGTTGTTGTTTTGTTTTTTTTTGTATTTGAAGATTATGGTTCAGTGTTTTATGTATAATTTCTACTTTATGTTTAAGTTTTCTATTCTGAAGGCTTTCTAAATTTAGTGATTTTACTAAAGTCAAATGTGAATATTCGTTTGTTATTATTCTCACTGCTCTATTTTGTGTCTGTTCCAGGTTCTAAATGTTTTCTTGGGTTGTAGGGTCCCAAACAGAGGATGCATATTCTATTATTGGCCTAACCAACGTTAAATAACATTTTAGTTTTATGTTCTTATTTGATTTATAGAAATTTCTTTTAATAAACCCTAATGCTTTGTTTGGTTTTTAGATAGTTTCATCAATATGAGGATTCCATGACAGTTTTTCATTTATTATAACACCTAGGTATTTTGAGTTTTTAGTCTGTGATACTGGTTTACCATGAGTTAATTTGTTTTCTTTTTTTTTGTTACTCTTAACAACAGAAATTTTTATGGGTGAAAAGACATGCTCCAATTTGATTCCATTTCTGTAATGGTGTTGTTATAAAGCCATTTATTATTACAGTTTTTTCTCTCCCTATCAGAAAATATTTTATCCACTGATGCAATGGTGTGACTCTAGTCCAATGTGAATATTCGTTTGTTAGGAATCCCACTGCTCTATTTGATTCCCATTTCTGCAATTCATCTAATTCTTATTGTAAAATGTCTGTATCTTGTATTGTTTTTATTGTTCTATATATTATGCAATCGTCTACAAAAAATCTGTCTTTTTTAAAGCAAACTATGGTGGTGAACTTTGTCAAAAGCCTTAGAAAATCCGGAAAATGTAATAAGATAGCATCTATTTACTCACTATTATCTAATCCTTTTGAAAAATCATCATTTAGTCCTATTAGTTGTGTTTCATATGATCTATATTTCCTAAAGCCATGTTGGTATGGTGTGAGGACATTATGTTTGTTTAAGTGGCTTATGCATTTGCTACATATTATGTGTTTGAGGAGTTCACGTTAAGTGTAGGCTGGTTGTTTCCTCAGGCTTTTTGAAAAATATATAATCCCCGCATTTTAAGGAAGTTTTCGGTCTTGGTAATATTCTCCATTACTGACATAAAAAAAAACATATGGGTCCAAAGACTGTAACCGGAATATCCATGGGACAAGGTGGGGTTGGCCAATGGTCCATTCTCCGCCATCCACTGAACTCTCCAAATGAAACTTTTCTGCAGTAGAAAGCTTAAGGTGGACTGTGCCCTGGGTATGCCCTGTGGAATCGTCACATCCTGGTTCTAGGCCCCTTTGAGCTATCACATCCACCAGATCCAGAAAAAAACTTCATGATGGATTTAAATCCAGTAGTAGAGTGTAGTGTACGGTAGTGCAATGCAGACCTCCGTCGAAAAGCACCTAGGGGGGGGGGGAGGTCCACTATTATTCGCTTAGTAAAATGTAAGTTGAAAGGCAGTGGGGTTATTTATTACTCTTGGTCATTTCCAAGCCCCGATATCCACACGGGGGAATATCGCCATATATATATATCGACGGATCGGCCTTCAAAGCCACCATCAATGCTGGTCTTGGTGCCTTCCTTTGAAATAAGTGCACCCTATGGCGATTACTGCTCAAACTTTCAAGCCGAAATTGAGACTATCACAATAGCACTACAGACTGTGGAAAGCAAATTATATGAAGGAGTGCAATCACCATCAGATATTGTTGTCTTTACAGACTCCCAATCCACTTTGCAAGCACTTAACAGCAGCACCTCAAACAGCCCAAGAGAGTTGAAAATACTAATTGTGGTAATCCATCAGATGATCTCAAAATTAAATATCAATATCACACTACAGTGGATTCCTGGACACATTGGTGTCATAGGAAATGAAAAGGCAGATAAGCTATCAAAGGCAGGTTCATCTATGGAACAACCAGATAGACCTGTTAACTATCTCACCCTAAGATCAATGTAAGTCAACAATCACAAAGAGAAGTGGCTCAACCAATGGGCATCAGGAAACACAGGCAGAGCCATGTGCAAAGAAATGACTATGCCTAACAAACTGGACAGTATTAACTTCCTCCCCCGCAAAGAACAATCTACAATTTTCCAACTATGAACAGGACACACAACAAACTCCACACAACTCCCCCTTTGCAGACACTGCGCCCACCCTTATGAAACCGTAAACCATATCCTCTTTGAATGTCCTTTCCTAATTCTCCTTAGGCAGACCCTACTTCCACTACACCCTGTACGGCAGTACTGAACAACTGAAGAAAACAGCACACTTTTTTTCCTTGGTACAGTCTGCAAAAAAGCTCACAGCTCAGCAGTAATAAAGCTGGCTAGAAGAAGTGTTCACGTGTAATGCTGGTTAGTGATACTGGCCTGTATTATAGTTTCCTGGGTCAGATTTTTCTCCTTTTTTAAATAGGGGAATGACGTTAGCTTCTTTCCGGTCCCATGGTACTCTGCCCTGGTTAAGCCATGCCTAAAAGAGTATTTTGAACACTGGCGCTAGCTCATTGCTTAGTTCTTTGAGTAATCTAGCTGGAATACCATTAGCTCCAGATGTTTTATTTAGTTTAATGTTCGCTAACAGTTTTTGAGTTAGGTGTTTAACTTTAATATCCTTTTTATAAACTCTTTCTGCCTTAGATTCTTTAAATTTTTTATATGGCTTTTCCTTCTGTTTGCAAAGTTTCAGAAATCTATTATTAAACCAGCAATTTTGTTCATTAGCATTTAGTTGGTATATGATTTTCTATAAATGTTTTTACGATAGCTTTTAAAGAAATTCCAGAGGTTTTCAACTGGTTGGTTAATGTCTTTTTCTGTTGAAAGTTTAATGCAGCTTGGTGTAGTCATGTTATGTTGCATTTGTTCAAGAGTAAGATTTTTCTTTTGGGTTTACTATTGGCTAGTGCTTTTATCTGACTTTATATATTTTCTCTTCTATGTAGACTACATTCCTTTAAAATCCTACTTTTTAAAATAGTACATTTCTTTAAATAAACAGTTTGCATATTTAGTATATTTAGATTTTTTTAGTCACTACATTTTTAGAAAGCCCAAAGTAGCCGTTACACATATTTTCAACAAGCTACATTCGATAGTAAAATCAGATCTTCAATATTGCTTTAAGTTTTTGTAATGATTTAAACGTGGCAGACGGACGGACAGATAAAAAACATAAAACCAATAGCGGCTTAAAAAAGTGACACGAAAACTACAAGCCTAGATATATGTCAGATAGCGAGATATTTTGTTGAGGCTAAGAATAAATAGTCGCTGACTCATTAAAATAAATACTCAAATATAGATTTAAAACAAAATTAATTTTACTTACCAGATTCTAAACTAAACGTTTACCATATTCAAAATGTATTTCCTTTTAATTGATCAAAAAGTTAAATGAAGCGTGAACACCGGACTCACTATGCAGCACACCTGAAGGTTTGACCTTATTTCGTAGTGTGTTAGTATAGTCTCTTGTTTTTCACCTAACTTAACAAAGAGAAATCCTGGATAGAGTGAATGGGGTCATGGTGTATGAAGTATATGTTGTCGTCTGTCATGTAAGACGTAGGCAATGTGAAAGTTATACTTTCGAATCTAGCTGCGTGGCACATTTTTGTTGAACAATATGTGTGTATGATAGCGTTACACCATGATATCAGCAGGGGAGAAAATAAGAGAAGGATTGGGGAGGAAGGACGTTATCATCTTCTTTTTTGAAGTAACGTCTGTATTGTATAAGATAAGATAAGAAAGTGGCATAGTAACAACAGCAGTACAACAGTATAGATGTTGTAGTGTACGATTGTAGACTATATGCTATAATATTACAGCATATACTAATATGTCTAGTGCATGCTAACAATAGTTCCTGGATCATTAAAATGAACAAATGTGTCTCTAAAGAACCTAACGAGTGCCAGATTAAAAAGGGCGTAGTGGGTAACAGCCACAAGATTTCTTTCATAGCTCTCCCCTTACAGGCTCCGCCTCGTATTCATGTTATGAAAAATACATTTTCTTCTTAAGTTTTTATTATTATAGAAATGTACGAGCTCAGTTAAACGGAAACAAATTCATTATAGTCTCCTGACTTTCCTCTTAACAGTGTCTACTGAGGACTTTCCTGGTGACGTGGCAGTCTGCAGCAGTACGCTATCTGACAGGTAACGACATATCTTCTAAGGAATGTTTAGAGTTTTGCATGTGTTTGCGAGATCAGTTGCTACTGTCCCCTCGGTTATTTTAGATAACTTCCACATACCTTTATCTCTAAGTTTAGGTTTCCATGATTCTTTTTTTTTTTTTTGTTTTGTTTTTTTCATTATTAATTTTACTTAAATTGTAAGATTGTATCACCGCGTGTCGATGACTATTCCGGAGTCAATAAAGAGTAAATCGGATCTATTAAAATCCACCCTCCTGTCTGTATAGTAGACAAATGGTTTACTCGATAAAAATTTAGTTGGCATTTTTTGTAGTTAAATTTAACCACCTTGACATTGTTTATTTCATAGTGAATGTCTCCAATAAATATAATAAGTAGCTGTTGAACGATATAAGTGAATATGAAATCTGACATTGCTGTTAGTTGTTTGTTGTTTTTTTTTTTTTTTTTTTTTAGATGGGAGCTCATAAGAAGACAGATAAGTCGCTAAAGATTTCTGTCTCAAACTTGTCGTGTATTAGATGCTTTTAATGCTAGCTTATTTTTTTTTTACGATTAAAAATAAACAAGGATTTTTCATCTTTTTCGAAGAGATGAATCAATGTTTATTAAACCTCGTCAATTTTCTAGTATTCAAAAGACATTTTTAGCGGCTTCCGTAAATAGAAAAGACGCTATTTTATTTTATTTTTGTCTTTGTAGGTCTGTCCGTCATCTTTAATTTTTCTTCCAAAATATCTACGTAGTGGAATTTAAAATCAAGATTTTGATCTAGTCTATATATAAGACTAGACCTAGAAATTCTAGATCTAGAATTTACAATGACTTTAATTAGAATATAGATCTAGCTCTAGTCTAAAAAATCTACATCAGGTCTAGTCTAAAATATCTGGATTAGATTTGAATCTAACTAAAAGATCTAGTAGGATGGGTGACTGGTCGTGCGGTATGCGCTCTGGACTAACGTTCGGACTTTTCGATGGTTCCGGGTTCATAACCTTCTCTCCACCATGTCTTCCAGCGAGAGGTTTGGACTAGGAAGTAGATTATCTTCAATTTTGAAGGAACATTCGAAATTTTATCTTATCTTATCTAACATGTAAAACATTTAACAAAAAAACATTTTTGCAACGCCAAATGAATCTTTGAAATATTATTACTTTGGACAATCAAAACAAAATCATCATATCTTGAATATTCCTTGTAAATAGGCGGACCCTGTTTGGTTAGGTACAATCAGTGCTCTTTGTGACGGTACGCACCGGTACGGACTAGGCCTACCGGCACCTTTTTCAATGTGGGGAAAAAGTATTACTTTTCTTACATTTTTAATTAACGTTTATTATTAATTTATTAGTAGTTAAAAGTTAGGCAATCCATCATTGAGTACTGGCACCTATTTTATTTTAAAAAAAAAAAAAAAAAAAAACACTAGGTATAATAAATATTATAATTGTTTAAAGAATCTATCTGATCGGAAAATGCGCGAGGGAGAAATGGCGTTAACAATTATTTAAGAGGACTAAATTCAAAACAATTAGCCATATCTGTGAATACTGTAGTATGGTTTTCCTTGTTACTATTAAACAAAATAATGAATTACCAGTAATTATAATTGTCTAATTGGTTACTTTTTTTTTTAGTGATTCATGTGTGTGAGTGAAATAACGACTAGGCCTACACACTTTTTAGAAGACAGACAGACAGCTTTGTAATATTTTTTTTCTTCGGGATTTAAAACCGATGACCACATTCTTTTTTTCATTACATTTGTCCTGGTTCCTGCTATGCTACTCGTAGGCCTATTAACCTATTATATACAATTTAGTCCACGCTTGATCACGACTGCTAGGTGTAGATGTTCAAAGACACGTCTGAAATATGAAATGAAGGGGAAGCACATTTTTGAATCAGCTTTATTGAACGATTTGTTGAAATTTAACTCATGTCAGGATGTAACATGGAAGTATAGCGCTATCTGCTATGTAGCAAACTATCTGCCCTTATCTCAATGTCTCATATTTCAATCCTGGTGCAATTTTAGCTCCTGTTTATGTTTGTGATTTTATCACCGCGACTTGAGCCTACATTTTGTTTGTTACCAGCGCTCTACAAATTAAATTATTAGTATTTACAGAACTAATTATTTATTGGCATCTACCCATTTCTGAATAGCTACTTTGCATATCGGCCAGTGGAATGCTAATTTATAGGCCAATGTTTAATGTTTCTCAAATCATATTTAGCTATAATTGACCCAACAATCAATACATTTAAACAAAAAGGAAATAAAAAGAATGTCTTTTAGTTTCAAAAATAACCCAACCGGATCAAATACATTCCCCTCACATTTTTTAACGTATACAGTGATTAGAAAACAGTCTCAAAGAGGGTAGGCTATCTTTGTCGGGGTAACAACTCACCACACACAAAAATCTAAATCCAGTTACGGCTTTAAAGAAAACTGCAAAGTCTTTACTCTCAATGAAGTATAAAGTCTCACTAAATCTTTACAATGACAACTATCGCTTAGCTTGTGCCCAAGATTTTTTTTCTTACGAAACATTACTTTATTTTTATACTGAATGTAATTATTATAGAATTAGTTAGCCTTCTTGAAAATCAGAATCACGGACGCCCGTTTGTGTAACACAATAGAAAGCCGATCATGTCCTTCACATCTGCATCAAGAGGTTAGGTAGAGACACTGGTCATACATAGTTAGCCTACATACCTTTGTAGGTGATACTTTACATCGAAGGGATCCTTTGAAGATTGTTACACTAATAAGAGATCGCTGTCTACTCTTAAGGTCAGAGTCACAAGGTTACATTTGTAAAAGACAACACAAAATAGCAATGCCTAAACTAAACCAATGTGCAGTTCAACTCAGAGATAGGGCTAGTTCTATTATACAGAGAAGGAAGAAGTAGATTGTATCCGAAAAGACCAGAAAGGCTTTTTTTTCTGGACAGACCTATGCTTTAACACATACTTCTTTTTTTTTGTGTGTGTATTCCTATGCACGCATTGTGAGAGATAGAAAGAGAAAAAAAAGGGAGGAGAGAGAAACGAGAGATATATATATATCAAGTAATTAAACATAAGCATCTATTAGCGATATCAGAAACCTAAGCTGTCTGTAAGTAGTAGAGATCCATGATGACTTAAAACATACAATCCTATCTTATTTCCCATTTGTAAAAAACTGCTGACCATTAGATAACTTAAGACGTACAATCTGTCTATATTATTGTCCAGTACTATAAAAATGCTGACCATTAAATGAATTAAGATGTACAATCTGTCTATCTAATTGTCCAGTACTAAAAAAAACTACTGACCATTAGATGACTTAAGATGTACAATCTGTCTATCTTATTACACAGTACTAAAAAAACTGCTGACCATTAGATGACTTAAGATATATAATTCTTGCCCAGTTAGGAAAAAAAAACTGCTGACCATCAATCTGACTTGTCAGAGGCTCATCTTATCATCTCTTATAATTTACAGAAAAAAAAAAGATTGTAACATCTTTCCAACTATTATTTATTTGCTCATGACAATTCAATTTAACTAGTGGCAAACTGGCAGAACCTCCTGTTCACTGCAATTGTTCAAAGAGACATGAAGATGAGCTAAAACAAAATATTAATGTGCCAAAAATGAAATGTCCTTTGGCCAAACGCTACTGCTTTAAGGCAAGTAAGCAACAGCCTGTAATCAAATGTTTCACATTTTTATTGATGGACACAATGAAAGCATGAAGAAAATATTTTGATGTTCTCTGTCCTTATTCCAACATAAACAACAATTAGTGAAACATAAATTTAAATTAATTCAAATTTTAAGAAAAATATTTTTAATTACATTAATGAACAGAATTTGAATACAAAATTTAAAAAAAAAACATATCATAGAAAATTATCTCCGTCCCATTAAGTTTAGAATTCTCTTCCTATTTTCTTGAAGCTGAGCATCATTAGTCTTATCACTTGCTGGCTGAGATTTAGCATCTCCGCTGTAGTTAAGTTGAATGCTAGCCCTGGACCTGATGGTTGTGTCTTCAATAGGCAGTAATGTCACTGGTGAAGTCACATGGGTTGAACTGTTGGAATTGATGCTGGAGGTACTTCCCCTCTTCTGCAAACTGGAGTAACCTCCTAGACCAAATAATACAAATTTATATCTAAGCTTTTTGTCATTTTGGAAATGTATATAATATATACACCTAAATAAATATGAAAATATTAAAAAAATTGCATTTACACAATAGCAAATAGAACTAATTATGCATAGAAAGTAAAATTTATCAAGAAGATAAACCTGTCAACATCCAGCTATATAGTTTTATAAAGAAGAATCCAAGCAAAGAGGTTGAGACACTTTGGAAAGTTACTACAAAGACATCTGATAGACCTGTCAAATCAATTTGGCATGGAGAGGGCCTAGAGGCCACTGGTTACAATTTAAATAACTTACAAGATATAGTCATGCCACAGAATCCTCAGATTTTGCAAATAGCTAACAACTTGTGAAAGTAAGAAAAGTAACAGAAATGATGAGAAGATAACATCAAAGAAAGACACTTTCATTACTTCAAAGTTTTTATTTGCTATGAAAGCATCTTTTCTAAAAAGAAAATGCATTGGTCATTGTGATGGTCTGGCAAATTATTAATTATGAAAAAAAAAAAACATTTGTCAAGCTAAGAGGCATTTATGCCACAATGGTAAAACCATACTAAATGTTATTATTGCTTAGTATTGAACTGTTAAATACAAAACACTTTGACAACATACAATTTAATTGTGGTTTATTTCAATCAATTTGTATTGTTTTATGAGTTTGTGGAAGTGCCTTCAATGTTAAAGATTATTAAGTCATAAGCCAAGCCACATACAGGACAACAGTGGAAGCCTGGAGATGGGTTACCATCAAGATGGCAGTTGAAAATGCATATCCCATGGCTGGGCATGCAATACGAAGAGCCTCCAGACTTCTCTTATCAAAAAGAGTTGCTGGATGAGTGGACAACTCACCTGCTGGTTTTTTCAACTGTAAGAGTTCTTTCCTGGCCTCACTTAATGCTTCTGTTAGTTCAAACCTTTCTTCACATTCCTTTCTGACAATACCTTGAAGAAACTGTGCCTTGAAAGGTCATTGAGTTTTAAAAAAACAGAATTTCTTTTAAAATCCATACAAAACAAAGAAATGTTATATCAGTATATTCATCCAAAAATGGAGATTTAATTGATTGTAGGTAATGACTAGGGAAGACCCATAACTAGATAATTTTATGCAGAGATAGTTCTCTTACTTCTTCTGATGTTTCCTTTAGTTTGGTTTCCAGTAGAGTGATTTGACTCACAGACTCTAAATGTTCTTGATGAATATCAGCTAACTGATTCTGTAAATCTTTGATCTTTGCTGAATCTGATCCATCTAACTTGGCTGAAAAGCATGCAAAAAATTATAGAATTATTTACAACTTTGATAAAAAAAACAAAAACAAAAAACAGACGTAAATTTTCTGTGCTGCTGCTATTGTTCTTTTTTTTTCATATGAAAGAGATCAAATTTAGATGCAATGTAAGGGCTTTATCACGACAGAAAAATTATTATATAATTAAAAATAAGGAAATACCATTAATGTTTAAGTAAGTCTTGTCTTTGAGTCTGAAGATTAATGAGGAGTGCAGTATTTCATGAGGCTATGCAGTCCTAGCTGTGACCTACATATTTTGTCACACCCTGTGCAGACATAACTGTTATTCACCAGTGGTAGATTTAGGTTCTCTTTTTGCCATTTTATCTATTTTATCTCAAATGTTTACCATACCCTTTGTAATAAATCCTCAGCTATCTCATTAGGAAGCTGCTCACTGCCATGTGATCTCTATGTCAGTTTAAGCAAGTTGACAACTAAGCTGGTCTTTAAAGCATTTCCAGGGGCACCTCTGTTATGCAGACCACTTTTCAGTTAACCAAAAAAAAGATTTCCATTGGCATTTGGTCATCCTCTGTATGGGATATGTGCCTTGCCCAAAGTAGCTGTTGAATTATAAGCAGTTCCTCTATACTGTCCATACTGGTATTTGCAAGAGCATTGCTATTTGTAGTGTAGTTAGCACAAAGGATCATCATGAATGGATACCCCCCACCCCCTTAACATGGTGGACCACTTTTAAAATTTGGGTAACACACAGTATCAAATGACCATCAATTTTAAGGAAGTTGATATTATCTGGCAAAGGCCCATAGTGCTCTGCCTGCTTACAAAAATCAGTGTTTCAAAGCAGTGGTTCTCTTAGCACTCATCAAAGACGGGTAATATACAAATGTACTCCACCATTAATTAATAGGCTACAATAAAAACATTTCAGTTTACTTTTAAAACTTTTTATTGTGAAGGATAAAATGTTACTTTTAAAGTAAAAAACATTCATCGTATGTATTATAATAATGTTGACAACAATTTATATAGATAAGTAGCCTTTTCTAGTATCTTGAAATGTGTAAGTTTTACACGTTTAGCACTTTTAATTTTTATTAAAAAAACTTTCTGAATATCATCATTGGGAGAATATTGCTTTGAAATACATTTATTTAAAATACATCTCAAATGAAAACTGGCCATTACTAATGCTATTAAGTATGATTTGTTAAATGAGTCATCTCAATCTTTTATCACTTACCTGAACGATCCTGTAGATCATTGATTATTTTCTTAAGGCTACTTATTTCTTTTAACAGCTCCTCTTCTCTCTCACTAGATCTTCTCTTGCAATCTGTCACTTTTTTAAGCAAATCCTCAATTTCTTCTTTGTACTTCTGTTCACTGAGGGCTCTGTGGTTTTCTTTCTGTTCAGCATAATGAAAAAAAAAAAAAGAGTAAAGACATAAAACAAGAAAAACATTAAAAATACTTTAAAAAAAAACAAACACAAAGCTTATATTAATGTGTACCCATTACTTTGGATCAGTCATGGAATCAAAGTTGTAATAGATCTAGACTACCAACAACAAATCTGTGGGATTAGAAATATTTTTATTAATTGTTTTTGTTAAGCACAATTTCATGCTTGTAGCGCTCTCAATAGGCTAAGATCCTATCACTTGTCTGGACCAGTTGGAACAGGGTATCTGAGTGATCATTGTTTAAATGTATTTAAAAAAAAAAAAAAGAGGAGCGAGACTGAATTCGAACTTGTGGGCTAAATCCTGCTCATGCTTCTCAAGCCAACACAGTAACCATTCTACTAGCAAAGAGTCTATGAACATGGAAATAGTATAGTTATCTATTGTTTCTATTTCATATTTATGTTCACTAAGCCTTAGACGGCAGCCTAATATATTATGCCATCACTTTTGTCAACTACTATTTCTTTCCCTTGTTTGAGATACCAAACAAAATAATTAATTACCAATAATTAATTAACTAATTGATTAATTTTTTTTATTGATTCTTCTGTTGTCAGGAAAAGAAAATAATTTAACCTTATTTGAGATTGGGTGTCAGGAAACGTGTACAAACTTTTGGCCAGCCAGACAGAGTACGTTATATAAGCTTTGTAAAAAAGCATCATAGATGCTATTTATCAATTAGAAAAAAGCATCAAAGTTTTAGTATATTTTTTTTAAAAATTACATGCTTAACAAATGTTTATAAATTCAAGCTTGGTAAACATTTAATAAAATGAAAAATAAGAGTGAAGGGTTAAATGGATCATAATTTCTTACAAGATTATGTTTCTCTTTTTCCTGATCTTGAAATTTCTTCATAAGCTCATCATATTTATCTTTCTCTATTTGAAGTTCCTATTAGAAAAATTTACATTTTAAAACCAAGGTAGCACATTAGAAATATAATAGAGAAGGAGACTATTATCTAGATAGACAGGAGAAAAAGATAGGGCAACTAATTTGGCATATAAAATAAAAATAATCTAGAAATGAGACTTTCTCTCCCTTGCTTATTTAGTATTTTAAAAATAATTTTGTATGGTTATTCACACAAGATTAAATTTCATTCTTTGTATCTTTATATATTTTTTATATATTATATTTTGATAATCAAACTGTGATTTTTACTCACCAAGACAAACTGATGTTTCAGATTTTCTTCCAGAGTTTTTAATTCTCCCATGTGACGACTTCTTTCTGCAGCAAGGGCACCTTGAAGCTAATAGTATATGTGATACATATGTATCAGATAAAAATAGGCAATTTTAAAATATTACTTGAATATATATCCCTTATTTATTTTCTAATTAATAAAATTAGTGAATTTGAAAAGTTTACTTTCTGTGGCCAGCCTTCAGCCTCAGCTATTTTATTTTTGAAACTTTCTCTGAGTTCCTCAATTCTATTCTGGTGAGCTTCAATCATCATTTCTCTGAGAACAACACAAAACAATATTTTATAGTATTACATTTACACCATGTAAAGAAATTTTAATAGATATCTGCATTATTTTAATTCAATTTTTCAGGAATAATTTTAATGAGTTTTCACCTTTCTGATTTTAAAGCTTCCACCTCACTTTTAGTCCTTTTCAATTCTTCTTTCAAATCTTGAGCTTCATCTGAAAAAAAAAATGTATTTGTTATTGTTGTTGTTTTCTCCTGTTCTAATTTTTAAAAATTTGTTATTGTTGTTCTTATGGTGCTGAAAATATCATTCAAAGTTAGGGGATTCTTTGAACTTATTGATAGAGCCATCAGTCAAAGCTTGACCATGAATGTCTGTGAGAGCAAGTTGGACCAAATCACAATAAATATGCTAAAGAATGATGATAACATGAAGATTGATACTTTTCAGACAAATCACTAACTTCTTAAGTACCAGATAATTTAATCTTGCGAGTATTAATGGTAACTTAAGGTCAGAAACTTAAAGATGGAAGTAATAACTATTCTACCAAAAACCTCATTCCTTGGATCAAATGTATGAAATAAAAAATGTATGTACTTGAGTTTAACTTGCCCCACTGGGTCATCTCCAGCTCCTTTCTTTGTAGATCTTGGCATTGAACTTCTAATGATTTGATCTGCTTCAGACAGGCTCCTAGTTCATTCTCTTTGGATTTCATCTCTGTATTAAGTCTATGATATTAAAATTGTCTTTATTTATCTATTAAATTTCTCTTCTTTATTAAATAAATTCATCAATGGTTTTAAAATAAGATGAGGGAAAAATAACAAAACACAAAAATTTTCAAATAATGATTTTATCAATAAAAAGACAGCACAAAGATAAAAAAAACTAATTCAATGAAAACAAAACAAATAAAAACAACCAAATTTTAAATACTTTTAAAGTCTTTTATATACATGTGTCTTTAAAAATGGCATAATTGTTTAAGACTTTGAAGGCAAAACGATTCGGGTGGGGTGCAGGATATTGATTATAACCCATTATATTATTGAAAACTTACTTCTGTACAGCTAATTCATGACTCTGTTCCATCTGTTTCTGCTTACTCATGAGTTCATTCAGCTCAGAAGTTTTAGACCTAAATAAACAGCAAGTAAAGAAAAAGTGATCAATGGATCTATGAAATATACTCAACTACTATTTTCAAACTTATATTTACTGTTTAAAATAAATTTTTTTTATATATTTGTTAAGTCTACTTACTTCAAATGTATTTTATACTGTTCAAGTTCCACTGTCAGTATTCTCAGCTGTGTGTTACTATTGTCTAATTCCTTGCTAACATCTTTAGAAATAAATCAATAGCAAAAAATAAAATCATTTCAGAAAACTGTAAAAATTGAATGTATTATAAATACAGTCCTTTAAATTAAAAAATTACTCAATTAGTTCAACAGAAAAAAAGTTTTGAAAAAAAAAGAGTATTATTGGCATTCATGCAAAAAACAAAAACAAACAGGCTTGCTGTCAGTTTCAAATGTATAGCCTTTTTAAATAAAGCAAGAGGAAACCAATGAAAAAGAAATGCTGTTAGGGTTAAATCCTATTACATTAACTAATTTCTTTGTATTTACTTTTAAGCAATTTTTCTTTAAGTATTTAAAAAAAAATAATTTAGAATTAGAATGAGTATAAATTTTACATATATATTGAGTAAAAATAAAATTAATGAGATAGATTACCCAAAGTTTTGCCTTGCTTGTCTTTTATCGGTGCCCCATGTCCACTCTTTGCAAGGCAAAACTTTGTTAACGAAAGAAGAACAGGATGCAAGATGGGTAGAGCACTTTAAAGAGACCCTTAACCAACTGTCGCCAGACCTAACTTACATATTCAAGGACCCCTATCCAGACAATGATCTCAAGGTCAAGACAGACCCAATAACTGCTAAGGAGGTTACCATGGCCATTGCAGTGTTAAAGAATAACAAAGCACCAGGGCTAGACATGATATCAGCAGAAATGCTAAAATATGGGGGACAGTGCATTGTTAACAGAATGACTGATCTCTTAAATCTCTGTTGGCAAACTTCAAAAGTCCCAGAGGACTGGCAAAAGGGAGTGATTGTAAAGCTTCCAAAAAAGGGCAACTTGGCAGACTGCAACAACTGGAGGGGCATTACTCTCTTCTCTGTCCCGGGCAAAGTTTTCAGCACTGTTTTGTCGAGACGGCTTCAACAGTCTGTAGATGAAAGGCTCAGAGAAGAACACGCAGGTTTCCGAAGAGGCAGATCATGTACAGAGCAGATTTTCGTTCTACCCAATATCATAGAACAAAGTCTTGAGTACCAACAACGGCTATCAATCAGTTTCGTGGACTTCAAAAAAGCATTTGATAGTGTCCACCGAGAATCACTATGGAAAATAGAGAATACGGTATCCCAGAAAAATTCATCCAGATCCTACGACACCTTTACAGTCAGTCTAGTTGCTGCATTAAAACAGAAGAGGGAACAACAGAGTTTTTTTTACTATCGAGACAGATGTGAGAAAGGGGTGCATTTTATCTCCCTTCCTTTTCCTCCTAGCCATCAACTACATAATAAGGAGAGCAATGAACCAGACTGCCTTTGGTATTCCATGGCATGAACAACTCCGATTGACGGACTTGGACTTTGCTGATGATGTTGCACTACTCGGGGCTACAAATAAAAATGCATTAAAGAAATGACGGAGAGCATAGACAGAGAGGCACCCAAAATTGGCCTCCGCATAAACTTGGATAAGACTAAAATTATGCGAGTGGGATATAAGGCAAAGGGTGTCCCCGTCAGACTTGGCGAGTCAAAGCTTGAAGAGATGGACAAGTTCACATACCTTGGCAGCATCATAACAAATGATAAAGATGCTTACCATGATGTAGCATGCCGAATAGGAAAGGCAGGGAGCATTTTCCAAAGGCTGCAGCCTATTTGGACTAGCCAAGCCATTGGACTCGAGACAAAAATACACCTTCTCAACACAATCGTCATTCCAACTGCTACATATGCATGTGAGACGTGGAAGTCATCTGTCAAATTGAGAAAAGACTAAATGTGGCTCAACAGAGATGGCTGAGACGGATTTTTGGAGTCAGTTACACTGATCGGGTCTCAAACAAGGAAATCCTATGTCGAACTGGGAGTCGAACACTTAGTGAGGTTGTGAATGAGCGTCGCATGAGGTTTGCGGGACATGTTCTACATCAAAATGAATTACGCAAACCAAGAGTTGCAATAACATGGAAGCCAAAATGAGGAAAGCGCAAACAGGGACGTCCTCGTATTACTTGGCAACACACCTTCATGGAGGAACTCAGAACAGTGGACACCAGGTAGGAGGAGGCCTCAGACATTGCCAGTGACAGATCTTTATGGAGACAGCTTGCCGCTTAATGCGCCGAACGGCGTGGGAGGACCTAAGTCTAAGTCTAAGATTACCCAAAATTGAATTTTATAAATTAATCAATTATGGTATTTTAAAATTCAATTATCCTCTATCTACGACTTCATTTTCATATCCTTTATTAAGTTAGCAAAACAAAAGTGTAGATCTTAAAAGAAAATATACCATTTAATTGTATTTCTACTTCTTGAGAAGAACTAAGTCTTTTTGAAACATCTTCCATATTGTCTTCCAGCTTCCTGTAGGCTTCTGCTTGTTGTTCTAATTCTGATTTTTTCAGGTTAAGCTCATACATCAACATCTGAAGTTCAGAGTCTTTAGATGTTAAAGATTCTTTTAAAGATTTGTTGGACTGTGCTACAACCATGTGTTCCATCTCTAGACACTGAAGTTTACTGTGTAGAGTGTCAATCTCTGTCAAAAGTAAAAAAAAACATAACATTTTTTTTTTTGCTTGTGCAATGGATTATCTGGATAATCTCATGGCTTGGCACATGGCAAATATTATTTTCTAGTCAGTTTATTTTTTTAAAACTACAAAAGTCATCAACTGTTATCCTAGACAAGATAATAACATCAAGCTTATTATCTTCGACTTGCAAAAAAAAATCAATAAAAAACATGCTAAAAAGATGTTTAAAAAAAAAAAATGGAAATGGTATACAATTTTTATAAATGACTATTAATCTTTAAAACACTAGCATTCTCAAATTAAAGTCTCTTTACAGCCTTCTCAAATATAGCTATTAGTTACATAGTTTATTTTAAATTTTAACATTATTAAATATAAGAAAATTTAATATTTAGTTTCTAATTTAATAACAACAATTTCAGTTTGCTAGGATATTACAAAGTTGTGAATTTAAGATTATATAAAAGTTCTGAATAAATCTTGGAACCTTGAAAAAACTTTCTCTTCTTTTTTTTTTACACTAGTAAAGAAATGCTTCTATTTAT
The DNA here is from genome assembly GCA_030265305.1 of Biomphalaria pfeifferi. NCBI lineage: Eukaryota > Metazoa > Mollusca > Gastropoda > Planorbidae > Biomphalaria > Biomphalaria pfeifferi. The sequence goes on along the minus strand of JASAOG010000020.1, from coordinate 2,005,498 downwards.
ATCGGAGATGTGGTGACGAATCCGTATAGAGCTTGGCTTCCAAACCAAGACCCCGGGTTCAAATCCTTGCAAAGATTGGGATTTAAAATTCAGGGATCTTGGGTGCCTCTGAGTCACCCAGCTCAAATGAGTACCTGACATTAGTTTGGGAAAGTAAAGGCGGTTGGTCGTTGTGCTGGCCACATGACACCCTCATAAAATCATGGGCCACAGAAACAGTTGACCTTTACGTCATCCGCCTTATAAACCACATGGTCTAAAAGGAGACTTTTTTTTTCTATTTATTTCAACTTCACTTATTACTCACCTTTGGAGGACACTGCTTGTATCTGACCAACATTTCGTAAGACTGCAGTCAACTGTTCCAGGGTATCAGATTGAAAACTGCTAAACTGATGTTTTATTTGAGTCACATCCTGTTTGCAGTTTTTGACAGATTGGTTTAATGTTGAAAATTGTCTAATAGTGTGTAGATGTTTAGCTCTGTAGAGATTGAAAACATTTTATCTACTTAGAATAAATATTTCAATGTGGCCTTATGTGATTCTTGTAATTGAAATTATTTGTTTTGTTTTCAAGCTCTTGAGTTTTAAGTTGTAGTTTTGATATTCTCCCAATGCTACATTTAAATAAATTCTGTTACCCAATAAAACTGATGAGATCAAGCACACAGCCCCCCCCCCCCCCTCAAAAGTAATATTAGTGGGCATAACAACCTCAAAGTAATTTTTTCTTGATTATTTTCATGTATCTGTAAAATGATTGTATAATACTATATTATATTCACTCAATAGGCCTAGTATTTTGTTGTTTCAAAACATTTTACTACCTACCAAGGTCATCAAAACCTGCCTATTGATTTTACTTGTAATAGAAATGTATTGTGTTCTGACTTTTAATCATTTAATGTTTTTAAAAACTTTGTAAAATGCTTTTATGCATAAAAACTATATATTAAATGCTTAGTAAGTAACAACAAGTATAATATAGCCATTAGGCCTGCAATGAGTGAATGTGTCCAGGAAACAATACAAAAATGTGTAGCTTAAGAATGTGATTCACAGAAAGGAAGTAAAAAATTCAAGTCCATTCATCCATTTTTTTCTTAAGAGTTATACCTCACATGAAAAAAAAAAAACAAAAAAAAGAGAAAACAGGAATTTTACCTGTATGCCTGTATTTTTTCTTCATTGCTTTTACTCTGAGTGATCAGTTCACCCTTTTCTTTCGTCAGTATAATTAGTCTGATAAGTATTTCAATTTTTAAACATGAAAATATTTTGGTCAATAGTAAAAACTTTCAAAAAATATGTTTCCACAAATATTTGCAGACAGCAAGTTGTTATATTAACTGTTACTAATTGTAACCTCTAGTAAAACTATGTGTGGTAGTTTTAGTGATCAAATATAAGTTAATGTTCCAAAAAGATGAATATATTAAGTAAAATTATAAACATTTTCCAGCTGCCACATTCTAATTGGAATAGATTTCATAATATGGGTAGCATTATCAGTAGTACAAATGATGAAACCAATTCCAATAAGGCATAATTTAAAAAAGAAAAAAAAATCCAAATGAAACTCACAGCTTACTGTTTGTTTCTGAAAATGACTTAGATTCTTCAAGCTGTTGTTTAAGCAAAGAAAGTTCTTGTTGGAGAAGAGCTTCCCTTTTCTCTAACCCTTTATATTTAACTAGCTCTTCTTCTGTAGCCTTCAGCTTTTTCTCTAGTGCTTTTATTTCATTATGAATTAGATAGCTCACACCACAATATTTACAAACCTGGAAATACAAACAATTAAATATGTTTTAAACAGTCAATATTGATACATAATTTTTTTATATGATTTTTACTCTTTTTAATTCTATCTGAACTGAAGATTAGCAAAAACATACAAGCTTGGATTCTAAACTTTCTTATCAAACGCCCACAATATGTAAAAGTGAACGGGCATGTGTCAGGCACGAGAGAGCTTAGCACTGGAGCGCCACAGGGGTGTGTCCTATCACCAGTATTGTATAACATATACACAAATGACATTCAGAGCATATTAGCTGACACTCCCATCATAAAATTTGCTGACAACACAGTAATCATTGGCCTTATTGCAGGTAGCAAAAATATGTACTATTCAACAATTAACACTTTTTACCAAAGGTGTATAGATGACTTTCTAATTTTAAATGTTTAGAAAACAAAAGGAATGATAATAGATTTTAGGAAACATAAAGGCCATCTTGCAGAAATTCAGATAAATAACCAAACCGTAGAACAAGTGCAAAAATATAAATATCTAGGTACAACCATCAAAAACAAACTGAAATGGAGTGAGCACTGTTAAAACCTTTACACAAAAATTCACCAACGTCTTTTCTATTTTAGAAAGCAAGTTTAACATCAACAAAACAATAATTAAACTTTTTCATACAGCAACCATCAGAAGTCTAATTAACTTTGCCATCACCTGCTGGTATGGTAATACTTCACTTGCACAAAGACTTGACTAAATAGACTAATTAAAAAAGCATCATTTATCACTCAAACACAGCTACCATCTGTTAAAGAGCTTTTCTATGAAAGATGCCTTTCCAAAACACTCACGTTTGTCAAAGATAACCTTCATCCATTAAACCACTATTACATAAGATCTGAACAAAGTGGTAGTCTCCTTTCCATTAGAACTAAAACAGAAAGATTTTAAAACTCCTTCACCTCACTGTCAGTCAGAGTGTTACAAGATCACTGTAATCATCGAGAAGTTCATAAAAGTCTAATTCATAAAGGACTGGTTGTGAGTGTTTATGTGTTTCGTGTATGAATGTTGTTCATATTTGCATCTATAATGTTATTGTTACAATACAATTGTTGTCAAGCTGAATATCCATTTGATTGGATCAATAAAAATTATCTTATCTTATCTATCTTAAGATTCATATCTAGTTCTAAATAGAATAATATAACATGTTGCAATGCAAAAAATATAATCTAGATTTTAGTATCTATTTTATTGCAAACAAATTGCTTACAAAATTAAATTTTTAGATTTTTTAGTTATAATCATGTTAATAATTTAAAAATAAAACCTACATTTTTTAAAAGAACATTAAAACAATATTTCCAACTGCACCAAATAATTTATTATTGCACAAACAGAAACAAAAACATAATTTTTTTAAGGTTGAAAAATCTACTATAGAAAAAACATCTCATAATCTGAGACAGTGATGTCTGCTAAAAGCACAAGGAGAAATGAGGTTATGGTCAGGACTTCTGTACATAGCATAATGCCAGTAAGTTGAGTAAGTGGGGTAGTTGTTGTTATATTCAATTGAGACAGCAGTTCTTATAATAAAAAGCTAAAGTAAAAGTACCCTTTAAGACCTTGTGAACTAAAAGGGGGGAGGGGGGGGCAGATAATGTAAAGCTCAATGTGGGGCCAATACATTGACAAACCACCTTAAATTCTCCATCATATGTCAGGTTCCCATAAGAGTGGACTCAGGGGCAAGCATAAAATCCAATCTTCACCAGGATTTGAACTTGAGACACCTCTGTTTGAAGCCAAGTGTTTACCACTTGGCCACCCCACTCCATATTCCTTACAATGGTGTTTTATTTTTTTCCTCCAGCAATTTATTTACCTCAGATATTTAAAATCTAAAGTGTATGTTAGCTGAAATCCCTAGAAGGTTAGAAAATTTAAATGAATTGACTGAACACAAGTATTATAAAAAAAAATCATTAAAGCTCAGCCTCGAGACTGAATCTAGACTCTAGACAACTATTTAAAATAATCTAGATCTAATTAGTCTATTTCACCTTCCCCTATCCCTTAGTCTTTTGGATCATTGGGGCACCACACAAGATCTATTGACCTTTCTGTCTTTGCCTTTAATAGAATCTCTTTCAATGACAGGCCCACCCATTCTTTTATGTTGTCTTCCCATTGCTTTCTGTCTGTCTCTTCTTCTTTTCCCTAATACTGTTCCCTGAAGGAAGGTTTTTGCAAGTCCTAAGGACCTGTGATATGGCCATAGAGTTGAAGTTTTTTTTGGGCATTACTTAGCAGGTCATTGTGGGGTTTAAACGCTGCACTAGTCCTGTCTCTACTTTTTTTGTTTCTGGTGCAGTCTTTGTATGTAATACCTAGGATCTTTCTACAGTATCTTATCTTATCTTATATAATACAGACATTACTTCAAAAAAGAAGATGATTATTTCTTGGTCCTTTTGTTGCTTGGCTCATTAGGGGTTTACTTACAATTAAGAACACTTAATATTAAATATACTTTAACTCCAACATCCATGAAAAGCAATAATACTTTCCATGAAATAATAATAACTTTAATATTTAAGAAAGCACACAATAAATATTAATGCACAACCACCAGTCCAGGAAGCAACCGTCCAACCTTCCAGGACCAGGAACAAGACCTCACCGCCTAACACACTCTCTTGCACATTCAAAGAAGACTAAACCATTCAGTTCATAACACGTGCAAGAATATTCACATTCATAACCTGGGCCTGGGAGTATATAAACAAAGGGATATAACTAGCATAACAAAATATCAAAGTAATATATTCACTCTCACCATACCTTCCCCTAACAATGTCCTACGCATCATGCATTTAGTCATGCATATTAACCAATGACCTAAATTCTGCTAAGTCACTGGTTTTCCTGGCTAGCTAAGGCAACCCATGCCATGCTCTTATAGCACTAGGGAAGAAGAAGCATTTGTACAAATTTGTCCTAGCATATGGAATGAGGAATGTGCCTTTATCCTTGTGTTATTCTGAGTATTTTATAAGATTATGTTTTTTGAAGATTATGGTTCAGAGTTTTATTTATAATTTCTACTTTACTTTTGAGTCTTCTATCCTGAAGGCTTTCTAAATTTAGTGATTTTACTAAAGGTGTTACTCTAGTCAAATGTGAATATTAGTTTGTTATGAATCTCACTGCTCTTTTTTGTGTCTGTTCCAGTTTCTTAATGTTTTCTTGAGTTGAGGGGTCCCAAACAGAGGATGCATATTCTATTAGTGGCCTAACCAAAGTTAAATAACATTTTAGTTTTATGTTCCTTTGATTTATAGAAATTTATTTTAATAAAACCCTAATGCTTTGTTTGATTTTTTTATAGTTTCATCAATATGGGGATTCCATGACAATTTTTCATTTATTATTACACCTAAATATTTTGAATTTTTAGTTTGTGTTACTGGTTTACCATGAATAAGATAAGTGGAATTTATTTGTTTTAGTTTTTTTTTGTTATTCTTATTAACTGACATTTTTCCGGGTGGAAAGACATGGTCCAATTTGATTCCATTTCTGTAATGGTATTGATTTAGAGCCATTTATTATTACATTTTTTCTCTCCCTATTAGAAAATCTTTCATCCATTAATGCAATGGTGTTACTCTAGTCAAATGTAAAAATTCGTTTGTTATGAATCTTACTGCTCTATTTGATTCCCATTTCTGTAATTCATCTAATTCTCATTGTAAAATTTCTGTATCTTGTGTTGTTTTTATTGTTCTGTATATTATGCAATCATCTACAAATAATCAGACTTTTTTTAAAGCAAACTATGGTGGTGAACTTTGTCAAAAGCCTTAGAAAATTCAGAAAGTGTAATAAGGTAGCATCTATTTGCTAACTATTATCTAATCCTTTTGAAAAGTCATCATTTAGTCCTATTAGTTGTGTTTCATATGATCTATATTTTGGTTAGTGGGAAGGGTGATCGAGAGGCTAAATGTGCTTGAACTTGATTGGCTTGGCTACCTAGAAGGGGGCTCGAGGTTCGACACCCGACTCGGGCAGAGTTGTGTTTACTGAGCGCCTAAAGGCAGCACAGAAAACTAACTCCTAGATACCCCCCACCGGTCCACAAATGAGATTGGACCAAAAGCGCTCTGAGCATGCTATAAGCATGAAAGTAGCGCTATATAAAAGCTATAATAATAATAATATTTCCACAGCCATGTTGGTATGGAGTAAGGACATTATGTTTGTTTAAGTGGTTAATGATGTTGCTACATATCATGTGTTCTAGGATTTTGCATGTGATGCTCATTAGTGATACTTGTCTGTAGTTTCCTGGGTCAGATTTTTCTCCTTTTTTTAAATGGGGGGGGGGGGGGGGGGGTGACATTAGCTTCTTTCCAGTGCCTTGGTACTCTGGCCTGGTTAAGAGATGCATGAAAAAGTATTTTGAACACTGGGGCTAGCTCATTGCTTAGTTCTTTGAGTAATATAGCTGGAATACCATCAGGTCCAGTTGCTTTATTTGGTTTAATGTTCGCTAATAGTTTTTGGATTCCCTTTTCTTATACTTCTATATCTCCTATGTTGTCTACTTGGTTCAAATTAAGTAATATGTCTTTGTCTCCTGGGGCTGAGAATGCTGATGCAAACTATTTATTTAGGATGTAAGCTTTAGTTTCATTATCATTATGTGATTAGTTATCTTCTCCTTTTTAATGGTGCTATGTCTGTTTTTTCCATTTCCTTAGACTTAATATATAACCATAAGTTTTTGTTGTTATCCTTAGATATTACATTATGTAGTCACTCTGCAGCTGTCTGCTTACTTTTTGAGTTAGGTGTTTTATTTTAATATCCTTTTTACAAACTCTTTTTGCCTTAGTTTCTTTCAATTTCCTATGTAGGTTTTCCTTCTGTTTGCAAAACTTCTTTAATCTCTTATTAAACCTGCATTTATTTATTTTGTTTGATGTCTTGGTTGGTATATGATTTTCTATAATGTTTCTAGGATATCTAGATAATATATATTTACAAACAGAAAAACAAATCTTATAAAATACTCAGACAGACACAAAGATAGAGGTACATTTCTTATTCCATATGCTAGGACAAATTTGTACAAGTGATTTTTCTCCCCCTGTGTCATTAGAGAATGGAATGGGCTGCCAGCACCTGAATCAGCCAGGAAAACCAATAACTTAGCAGAGTTTATGTTACTGATTTACGTGCAAGACTAGATTGATACATGAAATGTGTAGCACATAGATCTAGATCTAATTTTTTTTTTAAAGTAACAGCTGACTGTAAGATTTTAGATCTACTTTTTTAAAAGCTTTTTTTAAGACCTGGGCCTGGACTAAATCTAGACAGATCTAGATTATTCTATGAATAATCTAGATAAAGTAAATATTATTAAAACTTTAACTCTTTAACTTAAATTACACTAGTGACTATATTATTATTATACTTACACTACTTTAACTTACACTACTTAACTGAAACTTACAGTTTTATCTCTTGCAAGATTTTGAATTTCTGTAGGCAGAGGATGTTGTGGAGTGTAGTGTATAAACTGATCATCATTGTCTTCTTCCATTTATTCTTTAAAGATCAGAGATTTATGTATCTAGATTATATATATATAATAATATAGTTCAGGCTATTCGTTCATGCAAATACTAAGAAGATAGACAGTAAGTGTAACTTGGGTAAATCTACCTCCTCAACATCAGCCATGTTGAAACTAATAAAAACACCTCCAATTGTGATCATATTCGACAAAGAGCTCCACAGTGTTGTACCAATAGACAGAAATAAATATCCCATATAAATATAGGTGTGTGCCATGGTTGTACCCTATTTTACGAACTGAAAACATAATGTTTTAATGACTATTGAAATATAGATCTATATAGAGAGAGGGAGATCTATAATGTTCTTTTACATAAAGTCGAGGTAAAAAGTAAAAAAAAAAAAGTTTTATATATATTTATAGATCTAGATCTAGGGAGTCTATCTAGGATCACTTAGCAGCTAGAATAGTGAATAAAGATCTAGATCTACCTGGCAGTTCAAAGGTCAGAGTGGTTAAAGGTCAAGTTAATGTTGTTACCTGAACGTGCTAACGCAACATTTTGACTACTTTGCTATGCTAGCAATCGTTTATTATGTTGATGTGCGAATAAAATGTTAATTTCTCCTAGATTTTTATACTAATTTATAGATGGTACCGGCCACCTGTCTGTTATTTTCAAGAAGGGTTATTCGCAAGGATTGCACAGACTCTACTGTAGGCATTTGTGTCTAGTCATTCAAAAATTTGTCTATTATAGCAATAACATGGCTCTCACCTTTCACTGTCGGACTGCGTTTTATGACCTATTTACAAAGAGATCGATAACAAACAGCAGCTGCTTTCTTCACAGTCTATTTCGACGAAACTATTCTACCAAGCTGTTTGCAGCTACAATGGCATCCTCCACTCAGGGCAAAGTACCAGCTGTCTCAGCTGCCCCAAAATGTTTGCTAAAACCGATAGATGTCCCCAACAAACTATTGATGGGACCAGGCCCATCGAACTGCCCTCCAAGGGTTTTGGCTGCAGGAGCCTTGCCAATGCTTGGACATCTACATCCAGAATTTACCAAGGCTAGTATATATACTATATTAGCAATCTTTTAGTAATACCAACTTTCCATGTCAACATATGCTAGACTAGAGAGTTAATGTAATATTTTACTTGGCCTTTTTTTTTTTAATGCTGTAACGTAGATATCTTGATCTTTAATGTAAGAAGTACGTCCTCGGCCATTACAAGGTTTCAATCAAAACATAATATTATGATTTGGTTTGGGTTGGTTGTTATAGAATACACACGATACAGATCTAGATGATTTTTTGATTCATAATTGCTTAATCTATCATTACAGTAAAAATTAGCTACATCACATCACACATAGATGTAGCCTGTTATCATAATCTGCTTCAATTCAACTTTAATGCCCTTAAAAAAATAATATCTGCTTCTTTCTTGTCTAATGAAAAAATGAGGCAACAATTATTTAAACTAAACAATCATAATCAGGGCCAGATTTAAGTATTTGGAGGCCCGTACACTCTTGCTTTTGTAAAGCACTTCTTTCAGGTTTTTGCAAACTCAGTGCACTTTGGTCCATTATTTTTTGTGAACATGGGGGGGGGGGGGGGGGGGGGGTGTTTTCTGGGAGAATATCCATGCTGCCTTGAGAGGCTTGGCAATCACAACTTAGTTCACTAAAGTTTCAAACTCAAACCCTCTAGAAAGATAGCTTATTAGATTATGCTACTGTATTGTTAATATGTAGTCAATACTGGTTGAGTAGTAAAGCATTTGACTTTCAAACTAAGGGATCATGAGTTCAAATCCAGGAAAAGGCTGACATCTTCAGTTGAACTTTTGGATTATAAGATTATCTCTTGAATCCATCCAACTCTAATGAACAAGTAATGGTAGTTATTTACTGGCCACATGACATTGTTGTTAGATGTTGACTATAGAAACATATGAGCTTTATATCATCTACCCCATGGGTTGTAAAATCTGAAAACTTTTCTTACTTAATCCAAGCAGATTACAATTTTTGTATTCATTTTACCATACATTCCTTTTTTTTTTCCATCATAGATTATGGATGAAGTAAAAGAAGGAATACAGTATTTGTTTCAGACTAAGAATGAGTGGACTTTTGCAATATCCGGCACTGGTGGGTAGGAAATATTGAATTAAATATTGCAATTTTAATCTTATACTGGTTCTAACTGTTCAATAATTAGGTCAATTAAAAACAAATTTGCATACTTCTTGAGTCTGATTACAAGAACATTATATCTTTGAAGTAAAATTTTATAATGCAATATAGCCAACTCTGCTTTTAAAATTGCAAGTATTGTCCTTGGGATAAATAAAATTAAAATCTATATCCCAATTGAATAACACTCTGGATTTTTATACATTTTCTAATTACTTTCTTGTCATCAAACCATATCTATCTTATTTTATACATACTATTAATTATTTGTAAGTAAAAATATTGGTATATGTCAAAGTGAATATCAAATTATTTTCAAAATGATGATTTTCAGTTTATTCCAGAGTTGTGATTCGTTGAAGGTTATTCTTTGTAAGAGCCTACTAAAATTATACCACTTCATAGAGACCATGACCCTTTTTCTTTTAATCTTTTATTTTTGCTGTTGAGCTGTAGGCTGTCACACTTAGTGCTGTCTAATTCATTGGCACTGACTGCAGCCTATAAAATAAATGCTGACTAGGATAAGAAGCATGGGTGTTCACAATCGTGGTGGGAAGGGGTTCATCGCACCCTCATTGGTCCTTAGAAGAAAAAATAAAGAAAAACATGTTAACTGTAAGAATTTCAATTCATACTTCTTATGCAGTTTTGGTTATCATCCTACATGTATGTATTCTATTGAGTGAAAAATAGTTACAAGTTAAGAAATAGAAACATTTTTTTTCTAACTTGCTATTCAGAAGGCAAAAACAAAATTTGTGTGAAAAATCATAAGAATAGAAAGTTGAATACTGTTGATAAATAGTTGATGGATATAGAACTTTATTTTGTGAATGTTCAACAGCTCACAAATACAAGGGCTTAAGACATGTACATTTGTGTCATAAGAACAGATGAAATAAAGATTTAATTGATAAATGAACATGTGATAGTAGGATAGTACTTTTAAGAAGACATATAAGTAGTGAATGTCATGAAGTAAGAAGTCTTTATGACACTTTTACTTTTAAGAAATCTTTATGACACTTTTGTTTGTAAGAAATCTTTGACACTTTTGCTTGTAAAAAATCTTTATGACACTTTAACTTAATTGTTAGTAGTCTTTATGACACTTAAATTTGTAGGAAGTCTTTATGACACTTTTACTTATAAGAAATCTGTATGACTTTTTTACTTAATTGTTAGAAGTCTTTATGACACTTTTACTTGCAAAAAGTCTTTATGACACTTTTACTTTTAAAAAGGTGATATATAAATTGAAATTACTTTTTGTAAATGGACTGATTTATTCAGGATGACTAGAATTGTTTGGGGTTTTTTTTTACACACAACCTTCAAGTATTATTCTTAAACCTGGGCCCACAGGTAGATATAGATGTACACTGTTGACCACTTTCCTGTTCTTATACCCCATAATACTTTTAAGGCTGCTTTAAAATAAATAATTTTGATTGTCTATTATTAGTTTTACACTTTTTTTAAAATTTATTTATAAAATCTGCAAAAGCATTTTTATTGTGAAAACAAAGGTTTTTAAGTCATTAAGATAATTTTTTTACTTCGAGTTATTAAATTTATGATAATAATAATTTATAGGTCATGCAGCTATGGAAGCCTCTGTGGTAAATTTGTTAGAACCTGATGATGTAATTTTGGTTTGTCAAAATGGTATTTGGGGCCAGAGATTAGCTGATATGGCTGATAGAAATGGTAGGCCTGATTCCTATTTTTTCTTGTATGCATTTAATTTTGTTTGTAGAAAAAAGATATTTTGAATTGATATTCACATATATTTTACCTCAAAAGATAGTTTATTTTAAATCTATTTAAATTTCTATTCAATGTAATTAAAGGATTGTCTTGTATTAATTTTTGTTTGCAGGATCAACAGTTAAAAAACTAATACGCCCTTACGGTGAAGTTTTTACATTAGAAGAAATTGAAAAGGTAGATTCCTTTTTTTTAATCTTAATTATGTAAATTTATAAAATCTGAGCAATATTCTTTTGGTTGCTTTTTAGTCCAGTTTAACATTTTTCTTAAATATTTTTTTTCTTAAACTGGTTAAAAGGACTTTAGGAATATTTGTTGATCTTAAGTTAATGATCTCTCAAAACTCTATTGTTTGCTGATTGTACCAGTACAACCATATTTTCTGATTCTAACTATTGACTAAATATATGACCTTGGATTAAAAATCCACCATCCATTCTCTGCTGCCCTGCTTGAAATTTGAGCAATTATGAGTAATTTTTAAATATAGAAATATTGTGCATAACTGACTTATATATGAATAATAGAGTATACACTTTTAGTAAAAAAAAGTTAAATATTGACTAGCAATTATAATGTTAATTAAATTTTTGTTCTACAGGGCCTCCAAGAGCACAAACCTAGTGTAGTGTTTGTAACTTATGGGGAATCTTCTGCTGGAACTGCTCAACCGCTGGAGGGATTAGGTGACCTTTGTCACAAGTTTGTTACACTTTTTATTCCCTTATGCAAATAAGTCAATTAGCTTATTATATTTGTTTGATTAGTTCCAACATGTTACTAGAAAAAGGGGACTGAAGTATTAACATTATCTAGAGTACAATAATTTGGTTTGAATAATATTCAATGTTAAGTGTGGTTGCATTTTATAAGATTTACATAATAATATGATGCTATAATGAAATACTTAAGAAAAAAAAAAAGAAATTTAGGCTCAAAGAAAAAAATAATACTAGAAATTAAGGCTCAAATTTTAAAGGATACTATAAATATTATTTTATAATATATAATACTTTACTAACATAATTTTAAAACCCAGCTTATTTTCTGAAATGAATTTCAATTAATATATAGTATAAGAAGTAGGCCTACATAAATTGTTTATTAGAATCTTATGTACAGTTATAACCCTTTTAAATGAGTCTTATGTACAGTTTTGCCCTTTTCAAGGAATTATAATTATTTAGTAATATCTGTAGACAATGCAAAAATTACCAGATAATTGTGTCTAATACAAATAGACCTTATTTTACCTTATTAACCATAATGTCTAAGACACTGATAATTTACAAAATGGTTTTGGGTTTGAAATCCACCTGAGATGATTCAGGACAGTTTTAAATAATTTCATACAAATGTAGCATTTTGAAATTGAAATAACTATGATTATTACTTTACTTTAAAAGAAAAATTTATTACAATTTATTTTGGTGATAGTTGCAATTCAACTACTAAGACTATTTTAAAAGAGAAAGTTTATTTTTAATTTATAAAATATTTATTAGTTAAGTTATACAGTTTCTGTCACCTGATGCACATACCTTGCCATGGTGTGACAGCTTGAGTACCTCAATGACCCTCAGAGCTATACCGGCTGGAGCTCATCACTCCTGGCAGGTACTACCAAGCCGAATAGGTCTGTTAGCAAAGAGGCCAGACAAAAGGTGCAATCCCCCTCCCCGGGACACAGGGGTTGTGCGATAGGCTAACAACCTGTCCATGAAAAAAAAATAGTGTTATAGAAACCAGAACAAAAGCACAAACACTAAACATTGTCAGAGGCGAAAGTAGAGCTCCATAAAGGAGACTTATGAAGCTATGCAGGGAAAGTCAAATGAATCCTGTGAGGCCGACCACTCTACTTAAACCAAATAAAAAAGAAATACTTCCTTATTCAGAAGGCAGCATTTAACTTGGGAACATGGAATGTCAGCACTTTACTAGAACCAGGTAGATGTGCACAAATTGCCAAGGAAATGGCCAACTACAAACTACAGATCCTGGGAATGAGTGAAGTTCGATGGAACACATTCAGTGAAACAAGACTGCAATCAGGAGAATCCCTTCTCTTCTCTGGAAAGGAGAAAGAAGATGACTTACATGAAAATGGTGTAGCACTACTACTAAAAAAGGAAGCTTTCAAAAGTCTTTTAGAATGGGAACCAGTTTCTGAACGAATAATTAGAGCCAAATTTTTGACTAAGTTCCAAAATGTTCACATCATTATGTGCTATGCTCCCACCAACCTTGCAAGTGATACTGACAAAAATACATTCTATGACCAATTGCAAAGTATAGTTGACAAAATACCTAGGCTTGAATGCCAAAGTGGGAAGTGACAACAGAGAGAGAGAGAAAAGAATGGGCACCCATGGACATGGCACCACAATAATCTGGCAGAACAGGCAGAAGAAGCAGCAGGTAAAGGAGATATAAAACAACTGTACAAAATCACCAAACTTCTCAGTACCAAAAAGGCTAATTGCAATGTTCCACTCCGAGATAAATACGGAAAACTACTTTCTTCAATAAAGGAACAACTTGAAAGATGGAAAGAATATTTTCAAGAAGTGCTCAATAGACATTATCTATGAAATCCACCAGATCTAAATGCAGGACCAACACTAGACATGAACATGGAAGAAATAACAAAAGAAGAAATAAGGAATGCACTCAAACAAATGAAGACAGGTAAAGCTGCTGGAATTGACAACATACCACTCGAAGTCCTAAAAGAAGGAGGAAGTGAAATAGTTGACCAAATGCACAAACTATTCAACAAAATTTGGTTAACAGAAACACCTATGGGTGAGTGGAAAAAGGGCTTGCTAATAAAATACCAAAGAGTGGAGATCTATCACAATGTGAGAAATGGCGAGGCATCACTTTGCTGTCAGTACCAAGCAAGATTTTCAGCAGAATCCTACTAAACAGAATAAAGGGAGCATGTGATGAACACCTAAGAGAAGAACAGGCCGGATTCAGAAAAGGGAGATCTTGTGCTGACCAAATAGCTACACTCAGAATAATTGTAGAACAATGCGTTGAATGGCAATCTCCTCTCTATGCAACTTTTGTTGACTTTGAAAAAGCTTTTGACAGTGTCGACAGAGAATCTATCTGGACTGTAATGAGACATTATGGGATCCCCAATAAAATAATAACCATAATCAAGAACCTTTATGATGATTTCACCTGCCAAGTAACCCACTGTGGCAAGCTGTCAAAGGAATTTCCAGTCACAACAGGAGTCAAACAGGGATGTCTTCTTTCACCAATCCTGTTCCTTCTAGTATTAAATTGGGTCACTGTAACGCAGGAAAAGGAATCCAATGGACTCTCACACAAAAGCTGGAAGATCTGGAATTCGCTGATAATATAGCCCTGTTATCACACAGACAACAGGATATGCAAGAAAAGGTCACAGCTTTAAGCGAAGTAGGAAAAAGAGTAGGCCTCAAAATAAACCACCAAAAAAGTACTTAAAGTAAACAATAAACAAATTGGAGACATAGAACTGGATTCTCAGACAATAGACCAAGTAGAAAATTTTATATACCTTGGGAGTGTAGGCAGTATATCAGGTGAAACAGATGAAGACATTAAACGCCGTATAAATCTAGCGCATCAGACATTTACACAGATAAAGCCAACCTGGAAATCTCCTCACATCTCAAACAAGACTAAACTAAGAATCTTTAACTCTAATGTCAAGGCTGTCCTACTGTCTGGTTCTGAAACATGGAGAACAGCTGAAGCCACAACAAAAAAAATACAGACCTTCATCAACAGATGCCTGAGAAATATCCTAAAAATACTCTGGTATGACAAAGTAGAAAACACCAAACTGTGGGAGATGAGTGGACAGAAAAATATAGAAGTGCAGATCTTAGAGAGGAAGTGGAGATGGATTGGTCACACCCTTAGAAAAGATACCAGCAACAGAGCTAGGCATGCCTTAGAGTGGAACCCCCAGGGAACAAGACACAGAGGAAGAAAGAACATGGTGACGCAGTGTACTTGAAGAAGCAGAGAAGACCGGGCAGAGCTGGGAAACCATAAAAAAAACTAGCAAGAGACCGTGGAGAGTGGTGTGTTTTTGTCGAGGCCCTATGTTCCATGAGGAACTCAAAGGAGTGATGATGATGAAGTTATACAGTTAATTAGTTTTTCTATTCATGCCCAAAGGTCAGTATAGCAGAGGAAGATGACTTGAAGTAGAATCCAGCTGTTTCTGTTACAAAATTATTATTTTATTTGGTCTTTAAACTACCACAAATCACTCCCCCTTTTTTTATTAACATCCTTTAAAAGCTGGTTTACATTTCAAGTCAAAGTCCTGGATTTAACACAAATGGCAATCCATTAATTGATCTGTCTCCTTTGATTGTTCAAAAGTATTTAGAGTCATTGAGAAAGTAGAGAATTTTATTTTCAGATATAATGCACTATTGCTTGTTGATTCTGTTGCTATACTTGGAGGAAGACCTTTGTTTATGGATGCCTGGAGTAAGTGAAAAGGATTACTTTCTCTAGAAAAAAAAATAATTTTAAAAGATTTTATAACGTGATATGTAGTAATAGAAACCTTAATTGTTTTGAGGTGGGATATTCTGTTGCGTTGTTGTTTTTTTGTTTAATAGAAATAACATTGGCTATACTGATTAACTCATCTGACTTGACTAGAAATAACATTGGCTATACTGCTTAACTCATCTGGCTTTACTAGAAATAACATTGGCTAATGCTGCTTAGCTGGTTTTACTAGAAATAACATTGGCTATACTCCTTAACTAATCTGGCTTTAATAGAAATAACATTGGCTATACTGCTTAACTCATCTGGCTTTAATAGAAATAACATTGGCTATACTGCTCAACTCATCTGGCGTATGAGAACTCTTAGCACTTATTTATAAGCAGCACTTTTTGTAGCTGTATAATGTAGTGGCTTATCCCATAATTTTGTTTTTTTGTTCATCTAAAAGTATCTGAAACTTTTGCAATCAGACTATTTTGTACTTGCATAAAATGTTATGAATATTGTACTACATAGAGACACATTTAATATTTCATTATATGCAGATATTTTTTGTTTCTCTCTACAGATATTGATGTTTTGTACTCTGGCTCACAGAAAGTGATAGGAGCACCACCAGCGACAAGTCCTATTTCATTTTCACTTAAAGCCAGGTAACAAGATAACATTAACTGTGCTGGAAAATACATTTATCAGACCCATTTAAAAAAAACATCATAGCTAATTTTATGTGTAATAGGATTTTTATTTAGGTTTTTTTTTAAATTACTCTTTAGTCTATGACTAAATTACAATAAAATTACAATTACAATTCTTATTCCATTATAATTAATTGCTAAGTTTGACTTTTTTTTTTCATTTTACATATATTTTGCATTTGATAGTCACCAGTTTGAAAGTAATTTAAAATTGCTTTATGAAAATTCATGAGTCATGTCATGCTCTTGTCAGTCTTGTATTGTGTGCAATTTTGATGTACATATTTTTAAAAAATCTCACCTTATTCTGGTCTGACAAACCATGGCTCTTGGGCCTGGCTTTTAAACTATTGTGTACTTAGGTGCAGCGTCAATGGCTCAAGTTCTTGTTGGAGCTTTGTATCACATTCTCTCAATAACTTTTAGACCCGAGAGCTGCTATCACATGTCAATATGATGTTCATTTATCACTTGTTTCAGCAGTAAAGCTTAAAATTATTTATACTTTGGTCTAGGTAATGTCTTATCTAGACTTAATGTTTTATTTTCACTTTGTAACTTACTGTTGAAAGGTAAGGGCTTGGAGAAGGAATATAGAACAAAGATAATGGTTGGTTACATTTAACACAACACTTTTCTAACCTCAGCACTGTTTGTTTCTAGTTATAACATGTTTTTCATTTAATGAAAGCTTTGTTACATTTTGAAGAGGGAATGATGTATCTGGGATTACTTTGCCTTGATTTTTAGCAAGATCATTTTTTTTTTTTATGACAGCACAATAATCTAAAATTTAGTAATTTCCAGCCATCTTATCATTGAACAAGGGACTGAAATATGTTTATGAGCTTAATCTGTTCAAATCTCTTGATTCCTGTGTCTTAACATTTCTCTTTTTCATTGTAGAGAAAAAATTGCATGCAGAAAGACAAGAATTAGGTCTTATTACTTTGACTGCAATGAGTTAGCCAACTATTGGGCTTGTGATCAAGGGCCTAGAAGGTTAGAACCTTACTTATCTAATACATAGAATTTCGTTTGCTTATCTACTACTGGAATCTCAAAAATGCTTCTCAACCTTTTTACTTCCACATACTCTTTATTTTGGCATGAGAGGTTCCGACGATAATTTACAAATCTTTTTGTAATAAGCATTGTTTATACATTATTATTATTATATTTTATATATTGCGTCATTTATGAGGTTAGACTTAGGATGTAATAATCTTTAAGAGGGAACATCTAAAGCATGTAAAACAATGATGCTATTATTACATTCTTAAAAATAAAATATAGAAATTTAGGCTCAAATTTGAAAGGATACTATCAAATTTGAAAGGATACTATATATATTATTTTATAATCATACAAACTATAGAATATCACATTCCTACTTGAGGCTATAATGTTGACATGCTTTCTTCACCCCTATAAAATATAGGGATGGTTTGGAATGACATTTATCAGTTTTATCAGTTGGAAGTACTATAAATTAATAAATCATGTGTGTCAATGATGTTAATAATCATGACATTACTGACACTGTGCCACAATCTGTATACTGGACAACAACGATTTCAGAACTACTTGCATACATCACACTCGATAACTAAACCCCTTGATACATAAAAGATAAATATAATCCACTGTGTCTTGAAATACACATTCATCACATTAATTTCACTATATATTCACTTAGTACATGACTAACTATTAACCATTAATGCTACATGGTTACTTTGATAACTATCCTACCTTCGACTGCCTAACTACTACATAGCTGCTTGGTCAATCGAGTTACTGCTATATGACTGCTTAGTTAACTGACTTACTGCTACATGACTACTTGGTTAATTGACTTACTGCTACATGACTGCTTTGTTAACTGATTAAACTCTCTCTCATATACCTGTACTTCTGGCCATTCAAAACTAGTATTCTCAATTCATATTTTCTTACTCTATATTCAACAAACTTCACCTAAATAAAACAAAATACAATCAGTTTACCATTTTATCTGTGATAGTGTACACTAAAAATTGCATAGATTTTTTTCTATCATTATTTTATTTTTTTTGTTGTCAATATTAAAACCCAAACACACATTACAATTATAATGTTAGTGACATAACAATAATTACACAACAAACTTAAATCCCAAAATCTAATAGACATAAATAAGTATTGTTTTTTAGATAAAAAATATGTTTGAACACAAACACACTGTCATGAGTCGAGTCTGTGACCTATTTCGATCAGTTTCTAGAAGCTCAAGTTCAACCAGTGCTAGTGTCCAGCGTAAACAAGTTAATTTTAGATATCCAATCGAAGAAAGAGGTTAAGGAAAAAAAATAGCACAGGTCAGCTTCTAGAAGGTCAAAGTTACTAAAATAATTATCGGAGAAGGTTCCAGGATTCTGGAATGTACGATCAAAGAAAGTATAAATTAAGGGAAAGTGAGTTAGATGGGGTCCTCGCATAGTAGTAGTTCTTGTAGAGCGTTGGTTCTCGCTCAGTAATAAGTTTTATGATATTAGCGGGTCCATTAAGTAAAGTTTTAGTAGTTGAAGTTGAAGTTATACTAAGTGAAGTTTTATGTATCATTTAAGTTTTATTTATGAAGTATCAAGTCAAGTTGTTATTGAATTAAGAAGTTAATTTTGATGTGAAAGTTTGAAGAAGTTATTAAAGAAGTTTGAAGAAAATACAGAGAGATGTTTCTTTCTTCATTTCATTGAATTGTCAAGTATTGAGAATATAATCCCCGGCAAATGTGCTCGTCACATATATTGGCACCTCCTGACAAAAAAAAGCATTTATAAATAAAGACAACGACGAAGTCAAGCATCACATACTACATTTTCAAAGAAGAAAGTCGACACATTCTAGCAAGCTCTACGAATTTTTATAAAGCCTCTAACGAGTGATTTATAGCCTCTCTGAACGACAAAGCCTCAAATAAAGCCTTATAAGAAAAGCCTCTTGCAGAATACTTCAACAAGAAGGCAATCTTTGAAACGAAACGGGAAAGATCATCTGTTTTAAGGTCAGTACCTTACATTTTACATTTACTAAGCTGTGAAAGCTATATTTACTAAAGCTGTGAAAGCTATATTTACTAAAGCTGTGAAAGCTATATCTATCAAGCTGTGAAAGCAACGTTACTAAAGCTAGTGTACACTAGTTTGTTTACAAACATTGACCACTTACATTCCTCAAGAGGAGACATCGATCGATATTTAACTAGGTCAGCCCTCTTTCACTTTTTACCTGTTGGCGGCTAGACTCTGCTTAACGAGAGTGTTGGCAGAACAATTAAACACCTACATTTCTGCTATCGTTAATTTCATACTATGGCGTCTCAAGCAGACTTATTTAAAGTATATATTTAAAATTAGCTAAGGACATTGGTATTCCACAAGAACATCAGTGGGAATGGTGTGAAAAACAAATTAAAGAAGAAGAGAAGAAACGTAAAGAAGGAAGAGAGGAAGAAGAAAGAAAACTTGAAAGAGAAGAAAAAAGAAGACAAGAAGAAAGAGAGGCAGAAGAAAGAAAACGTAGAGAAGAAAGAGAAGCAGAAGAAAGAAAATTTGAAAGAGAAGAAAAAAGAAGACAAGAGGAAAGAGAAGCAGAAGAAAGGAAACGTAAAGAGGACAGAGAGGTAGAAGAAAAAAGATTAGAAGTGGAAAAATTTAGACTTCAACTTCAGGAAGAGGAGTTAAAATTTAAAAAAGAAAAAACAGAGGTTCAATCGACCTTACCTACTAGCAATGCTTTTGACAAGTATAAACCTTCATCTAAAATATTACCTTTTCAAGAAAACAAAGATAATATAGATTCGTATTTGATGCGGTTTGAGGAGTTAGCGAAAGCATCAGGCTTACCAGAAGAACAATATGCACACCATCTCTTGATTTTATTGCAGGGAAAAGCATTAGATGTATGTACACAAATACCATCTCATGAACATCGTACTTATAAAGAAATAAAAGAAGCTTTACTAAGACAGTTTGGAGCTACGCAAAATGCTTATCGCAAGAATTTTTTTTTCGAAAGACCAAGGCAGGAAGACGATCCACAGTTGTTTGTCTCTGATATGGGAATGTGGTTTGATAGGTGGATATCTTTAGCTAATATTGATAGAACGTATGAAGCATTAAGAGACCACATATTAATTGATACCATTACTCACGCATATGCAGAAGATATTCGATCCTTCATAATCGAGAGAAATCCTAAAAATCTACAGACCCTGACAACAATAATACGTCAATATAAAACTGCTTATCCAAGTAAGCAAATCAGATCAGCAACTGATGACAACTTTATTTGCTTTTCAAGAGACAACAGAGCATTACCATCTTTTCAGACCGACAAAACTTTAATTTGTTATAAATGCAATACTAGAGGTCATTTCGCTTCACAGTGTAGAGTGAAGGTCATAGAGTGCAGTTTTTGTCACATGAAAGGACATTTAGCAAAGGATTGCAGAAAGAGACATAATAGTATCAGTGACAGATCTAGTGACCAGGCATATTCGCAAAACAGATCATTAAATGTAAAGAATTCAACATATGGAAATAAGAAACAGGTTTTTCCAAAAAACTCGAAGACAATGACTGTCATCACTAAATCACAAGGACTTCAGTTTTATCCTGGATTAGTCGGTTCTCAAAGAGTGCAGGTGTTACGAGACACAGGTAGCACTTCAGTTGTTATACGTGCAAATTTTGTGAGATCAAATCAATATACAGGCAATGAAATCGAAGCCACTGCTTTCAACGGTACTGTAAGTAAACTACCAGAAGCTTTGATACATATTACGACTCCATTTTTCAGTGGACATGTAGAAGCTTTAGTAGCTCAAAATCTACCTGTTGATCTCATAGTTGGTAATATACAGGGAATGCGTGACTGTACTACACAAGATCTTATTGAATGGAACAATACAATAAAAATGAGTCAAGAATGCAATGTAGTAGTCACAAGGTCAATGCAAAAAGAAAAGGAAAGACTTGAAACTAAACATATTGAACACAAGAATTCTGATAAAGTTGTTCAAGAAAATGAAAATGATAAGCAGGTAAACCATTTGCATCTAAAGACGAATGAGCTTGAAAAATTTCATAGTGAAAAATTTAAAGTTGAACAGAAAAATGATGAAACATTATTTAAAATGTTCAAAAACATCAATCAGCAAGAAAATAATGATCCTTATTTTAAAGAATGAATACTTATGAAGAAAAGTCAATACAAAAATAAAACTGTTGAACAAATTGTGGTTCCAAAAATATACAGAAAGACCATTATTAATACAAGCCATGATGTACCGTTTGCTGGACATATGGGAGTTACCAAGACCAAGAAAAGAATACTTCAAGATTTTTACTGGCCAGGTATTACTAAAGATGTAAAGAAGCACATTAGTACCTGTCATATTTGTCAAATGAAAAGTCCAAAAGGTAACAAAATACAAGCGCCAGTGCAGACAATGGAATTGACTGAGAAACCATTTCAAAAAGTAGCAGTTGATTTAATTGGTCCCATGCCAATTGAATCCAGCAGAAATCACAAATATATTTTAACTTTAGTAGACACATGTACTAGATGGCCAGAAGCTATTCCGTTAGTCAATATTTCTGCAATTGATATTACCAGAGCTTTATCTGAAATTTTTTCAAGGACAGAGTTGCCTGAAGTTATACTTTCTGACCGAGGAAGTCAGTTTACAGCAGATATAACTAAGACATTCATGGAGATGTACAACATCAAGATGAAGTTTACTACACCATACCATCCTCAAAGCAATGGGTTTTGTGAACGATTTAACAAAACATTGAAACAAATTATATCAAAAATAGCAAATGATAATCCGCAGAATTGGGATCTCCTTTTACCAGCTGCATTATTTGCTTATAGAGAAAGTATCCAAGACACCACAGGATTTTCTCCTTTTGAAATGTTATATGGAGCTAATCCAAGAGGTCCTATAACTACTTTCAAAGAATCACTACTAAAGTCAAACCATGATGCATCAGTTAAGAAAACTGCATTTCAGCATGTTCTCAATACAAGAAATACAGTAATAAATGCATGTGAAAAAGCTAAGGAAGCAACAGCCAAAGCTAACACTGATAGTCATAGAAGAATAAATGTAAATAGAAAACTTAGGTTCTTTGAACCAGGAGACAAGGTTAAATTATTATTACCTGATAAGAAAAATAAGTTCTTTATTAAATGGCAGGGTCCATTTACTGTTTTAAGAAAAGTCACAGATGTAGATTATGAAATCTGTATCAATAACAGAAACAAAGTGTTTCATATCAACATGTTACAAAAATACAATGAAGCTACTGATACAGAAGAAGAAGACGAAGAACTTGAAAAACATATTTCATGCTTAGCAATTATTCCAGAAGAAAATGAGGAGGATATGGATGAATTAGTAGTACCAACTACAACTTCTAGACAGACTGAAACCTGACAAGATGTCAAGATGGACAATTTATCATCACAAAGAAAAAAGGATATAACGAATCTACTCCAAGAATATGCTGATATATTTACAGATGTTCAAGGTAAAACGACCATTATAAATCATGAAATCAAATTGACAAGTGACAAACCTACCAAGTCACGTCCATATCCACTACATATTTACTATAGAGATTTCTATCAGAAAGAAATCAATGATCTTTTAGAACAAGGCATAATTGAACACTCGAATTCACCTTATGCTGCTCCAATAGTGCTAGTAAAACGTCCACAGTCATCATCGCCAAGAATGTGTGTAGATTTTCGACAGTTGAATAAAATAACATGCATTGATTCTTATCCAATGCCTAATCCAGAGGATTTAATGTCACAGTTTTCTGGAGCTAAGTATTTTACGAAACTCGATTTGACAAGAGTATATTATCAAATACCTATGACACAGGATTCAAAACAATACACTGCTTTTACTACAGCCTTTGGCCTTTTTCAATATAATTACATGCCATTTGGTTTAGTAAATGCTAGCAGTACTTTTAACCGAGCCATTCATAGGATGTTCGGACAAAGAAAAGACACAGTGTCCTATATTGATGACATATATGTGTTTCATAATACATGGGACGATCATATTAAAGGACTCAAAGAAATCTTCCAACAGTTGAAAGACAATGGATTTACTGTAAAACCAAGCAAAGTTGAATTAGCAAAATCAGAAGTTACATTTTTAGGTTATAAAGTTGGACACAATTCACTGAAAACACAGGACAATATTATAAAACGAATTTTGGACATTAAAATACCTCAAACAAAAAAGCAGGTTAGAAGTAAATTGGGACTTTGTAATTTTTACAGATGCTTCATTCCAAATTACACATCACTTACAACACTTCTTACTAACCTTACGAAGAAAGGACAATCTAACACAATTCCATGGTCATCAGAATTAGAAGAGACCATAAAGAACATTCAGTATGCTTTTGCACAAGAATCCATTTTGAAATTACCAGACAAGAAGAAGCGGTTTTATCTTGCTACAGATGCTTCCTCGTCAGCAATAGGAGCATGTCTGATGCAAGAATATGAAGGCATTCTACATCCTGTATTTTTTATAAACAGAAAACTATCTTCAGCAGAGACCAGATACTCGACCATTGAGCGAGAGTGCCTGGCGATTGTCTGGGCTATTTCAAAATTTAGGAGCACCCTTTACTTTACAGACAGATCATGCACCACTGGCATTTCTCAACTCTAAAAAAATGTCAAATAGTCGTCTGACACAATGGAGTTTGCAGTTAATGGACTATCAGTTTGATGTAAAGACTGTTCCAGGAAAATTGAATGTTTTTGCTGATACTTTGTCTAGATGTATGTAGATACTATACAATATATTGTTTATTGTTTAAGTATATTTTGTTTTAAGTCAGAAACACTAAATTTATTCATTTTTTATTCCATGTGTTTAAAGACATTTCAATATTCGATATTCTATAAAGTAGCAAAGGAGATATGATGTATCTACTATTCAGTTGTTTTGTAATATGTTAGTTACACAAGTTGGGAAATGTTCAGTTTAATATATCGATTATTAACAATAAATGTATAGACCTAAGATGTATATTATATATATATATGCTGAATGAGTACAACATTTTGATTTTGTTTTCTATTTATTTGTTAACATAATGAAACATTTTTGTTTCTATTTTTAGTTATGAGTTTTGTACATTCAATAGAGCAATTATATCAGTGTTTTAGGCATATGCTATGCTACTTGCTTTTATATGCAATTTTATCAATGTTATAGGCATATGTAATATTGCTATTTTACGTATTTTATATTGCATACAAAATGCTAAAAAGGCAAGGGGGTAATGTCATGAGTCGAGTCTGTGACCTATTTCGATCAGTTTCTAGAAGCTCAAGTTCAACCAGTGCAAGTGTCCAGCGTAAACAAGTTAATTTTAGATATCCAATCGAAGAAAGAGGTTAAGGAAAAAAAATAGCACACGTCAGCTTCTAGAAGGTCAAAGTTACTAAAATAATTATCGGAGAAGGTTCCAGGATTCTGGAATGTACGATCAAAGAAAGTATAAATTAAGGGAAAGTGAGACGGGGTCCTCGCATAGTAGTAGTTCTTGTAGAGCGTTGGTTCTCGCTCAGTAAAAAGTTTTATGATATTAGCGGGTCCATTAAGTAAAGTTTTAGTAGTTGAAGTTGAAGTTATACTAAGTGAAGTTTTATGTATCATTTAAGTTTTATTTATGAAGTATCAAGTCAAGTTGTTATTGAATTAAGAAGTTAATTTTGATGTGAAAGTTTGAAGAAGTTATTAAAGAAGTTTGAAGAAAATACAGGGAGATGTTTTTTTCTTCATTTCATTGAATTGTCAAGTATTGAGAATATAATCCCCGGCAAATGTGCTTGTCACACACACATACATTGATATTTATCATTCTTTTAAAGAACATAATAAAACAAACATGTATAATGTGACTAAAAGTGCTAAAACGTCTGCACCAAAGCTTCCTGCTTCTGTTTAAATTATAAATATTTTCTTTTTCTTCTTCAATGTAATAGTAATCATTGCTTAATTATTTCTCTTTCTAGATACCATCATACTGGAATGGTTACTAGTGTTTATGGGTTAAGAGAAGGTCTGGCAAGGTTAGCAGAAGAGGTATTTTTAAACTTCATTTCATGCTTAATGTTGTATTTTCTAAATCTAGGATTAAGTGGGTTTTTTTTCAACTATAAATGATTATAACAATCATTATTAAACATTAAACAAACAGCCTACCAGAATCAAAATCAATTTTGTTAAAAGTCATTAAACTGTTACCTTACATATTATGATAAATTATTGTTTATAATTTGGAAAACAGATTACCATGGTCATTAATTTAATAATTTTTTTAAAATCCAGTTTCCATTTGTAATAATTATTTAAATTCATTTTCATGTTATCTGTATTTAACTCAGCTTTCATAAAGTTGTCTTCTAGCTGGAAATAGGTTGATGAAAACAAATGAAGCTGTAGCTTACCAATAACTTTGGTTTCATATGATTGTATCTTGTCAAGAAAGAAATTATTTGTGTAACTGTTAATATATAGAAGAAAAGGAGTAAGCTAATGTTGTCTTTAGTTTTACAATTATTTTCATACATAGGGTTTGGAGAAGTCCTGGAAAGATCATAAGGATAGTTCAGAGCTTCTTTACCAAGGTCTAGAGAAATTGGGTCTTGAACTCTTAGTCAAAAATAAGGTATCTTAATTGAAATTCTTTTTTTTATTTGGACTTGTAACGTCAAGGTCAAGCATTATGTTTCTGAACATACAAGGGAAGACTGGGATTTTTAATTTAAGATTTTAGAAAATCCCCAGATAGACCCAGTTTAAAGTGTTACTGGTCATAATTTGAGGAAAGTTTGGCATCTATTCATTGCCTAAACTCAATTAACCTTTGCTACAGAAAATGGTCCAATTTACATCAGAACCATACCTTATACTTTCCAAAAGTCAACTGGACATGTTCACTTTGCTGCCAAAATGTTATTGATACATCCTATAAAGCAATGTTGTTTTTATTGAAATCTTTTTTTTTTTCAATTTACAGATAATGACAATAGAATTGAAATTTAAGATTATATTTATTGCACCAACCAAGGCAATATATAAAATCAAAATTTTTCAATGTTTGATTAATAGTTTTAGAAATGTCTACAAAAAGTTAAGCCATCAATATATATATTATATATATTGCACTCGAGACAAGCCTTATTATATATTGAAATATTTCTTTTACATAGGAAATCAGAAATCCCTGTGTTACAACCATCAAAGTTCCACCTGGCATCAATTGGAAAGATGTTACAGACTATGCAATGAAAAAGTAATTTTTTAAAACCTTGTTTTCTCAAGTTGGTTTTATGTTTTTTAACTCTTTTGAAAAGAATTTAATGTTTTCTTCTTGACTTGTATATTGTCAACAAAAGTTTCTTTCACAGGTTTTGGAGAAGTTTAGTAAGAAAGTTTGTAAACAATATTTCTAAAAGTTGTTTTCTATTTAAAACTAGTAAACCTTGACATTTCTATCTTATTTCAAATAGTTCATAGCTTTGAAACATTAAATATATGGATTTTTATTAAAACTCACTTTTTAAAAATTTATTGCAGTTATCGTGTTGAAATAGCAGGAGGTCTTGGAGATCTAGCTGGTAAAACTTGGCGAATCGGAATTATGGGATACAACTGCAGACCAGAAAATGTTCAGCTGGTGCTTAGAGTATTAGAAGAAGCCTTGGAGAGCATCAAAAAATAAAATTTGTCACCAAATATTTAGGCTTTCTATGTTTTGTTTTCATTACTAAAATCTGTGATGAACCTGAAGTTGTTTATTTGACATAATAATCAAAATACTGTTAATTTATTGTACTCCTGAAAATATGTCAGCTTCAAAGTACATATCAGGGTTTTTTTTGTTTTGCATTGATTGTGGCATTGATCTTCTGTTACTACAAACTACTTTTACTAAATTAATTACTAATTGATATTAAACATTGTCATTTCAGTAATAGAACAAGTCTCCAATCTTTTCAACCAATATATTTTGTTTCAGTTTTAGTTAAAAGTGTTTCCAAAAGGTTATGGTACCTTTTTATTTTTTTAAAAAAAAAAAAAAAAAAAAAGCTTCATTCATGCTTATTAGTAGGTGGTGCCTACATGTGTTCATAAGAATAACAAGTATGAGAAACACTGATGCAACCAGTATAATTATTAATTTCTAAATATGATGAGCTTGACAATATTTAATCCAGCAGGGTAATTAATTTTTAGTGTGTTTACTTGTGTATAATTGTAAATAATCTTGCTGTTTGTGCCATACAATAGTATAATTGTATTAATAAATATGTGCATTCATCAAAAGTTTGAGCTTGTTTTGGTTGTTATGGAGGAATAAAATAAAAAGATGTAAGCTTTAAATTTTCTTGAGTTACCAACTTTTGGTTTTAATTGTTGTCATTCTTAGTAAACAATTGTACATGGGGAAAAAAATATATAAATGCCAGTATATATTCCTATGTATTTAACCTACTCAGTACAAAGCTATAAGGGAAATTTATATTTACAATCTTCAAATAGTATCCTGAGCTGAAATCAAAGCACATAAGTAGATTGTCATTACTTGAACTTGATTATTGATGTTTTTCAAACGTTACTTCAGAGTTGAAGATAATCTATATCCTTGTCCAAACCTCATACAGGATGACGGGAAATAGTAGCGGATAGGGTATGAACCCTGGAGGTCAAGATAACCGAATGACAATCCAGTGCACATACCACACAACCAGGCGATTATCCTAATTTAAGCTAAATACAGTTTTACAAGTTTGGTATATGGCCAATACCAATAATTAATAATTTGATCAGAAGTTGTGATTAAAAATTAAAAGGAGCCTTTATTGAATGTAAAAATACCTTAGCAATTAATATATTTTGGGAAACACTAACTTACAGTTAATCAATTTACACAATTTAATTTTAGATTGGTTATATTTCAGGACTACCATTAAAAGGGTGACAAATTTAGATTGGTTATATTTCAGGACTACCATTAAAAGGGTGACAAATTTAGATTGGTTATATTTCAGGACTACCATTAAAAGGGTGACAAATAAAAAAGTCAATAGAGATATTTTTTTAAATGGTTTCTTTATTTCAACTTATTAGTATAACTTGATCTTCATTCAACAGTTATCTCTCTTTACAAAGTATATTTATAGTATTATACTAAAATAATAATAATACACACACAAAAAAAAATCACATGAAAACTATGTCAAGGACAATCAAATTCATTTTTTCCTTTTAGACACAAGGGAATCTGCAGCTTGGTCAAATCCTTCCTCACCAATATTCATCATGAGAGAGTTGGTATTTAGGTACACTCTATTCTGAGATTGGGCAATCTAAGAAACAAAAAAAGACAATTTTTTTTATTTGCAACACCAACACATTTTTTTTTTCAAAATAAAATAACTTTACCTTAACTTAATTATCAATGAAAGAGAATCAAATGTCAGCTGAATAGTTAATATATATATAAAAAGAAAGAAAAGCTCTGCATGACTACTAACTCTTCACCACTTGGAAACTATAAAGTAAAAATTAAATCCCTTAACAGGAAAGAATGAAGCCCTTTTCAATTCAATGAAATCTTACAATTTTTGTGTGTACTTTCATGTTTTCAGTTTCTATTCCTGTTTTTTTCTTTGAATTAAGGCATTTATTAAACATGTCTGAAATTAATAACACTTATAAAAGCAATCATATATTTCACTTTTTCAAAAACACTCAATGAAAATGTCAGCAGTGTGAATACACCTGTAAAGTAAATTACTAAAAAAATTCCCTGGAGAATGCTAAGCAGTAAGGGCTCGTTTTGTATCTAGAAATGAAAACTAAGCTAGAAATGAAAAATAAGCAGCCTAAAAAAAAGTGGATGTGACAGTGGTTTAAATGTAGAAAGGGTGCTTTGTGATCTATAGGAGCAGAGAGTCTGTGCTAGGGAACCCACTATTAGACATTCCATTTGAAGGCTTTTAAATTATTATTATTTTGTATTCCCTTTATTCCCCAAGTCCAAAGATTAACAGTAAAATATCAAAATAAGTTCAAATATGCTTACTGTTCTTGCAATGTTCTGTGCAGCTCTGATTTTCCTCAACTTGAGATAGCCAGGATTTAAACTCATGGCTTCACCAATTAATTTAGCAGCTTCAGCTTCTCCCTCAGCCTGCACAACTTTCTGTTGTTTCTCCTGAATGGCTCTTTCTACCAAGAACTGGGCTCTTTGGGCATCTTGTTGGGCAATCTAGAGTGTTTCAACAAGTTCAAAAGGTTAATACAGACAATGGGTATACAACAAATCAGAAATTTTTCTAACAAAAAATAAGACTGTGGCAACAGAAAATTTAGTCAATGGCCAGCAAGACTATAGCTAGAAAAAGTTAACTTATAGTTTATAATCTGCTTATGCTTTATGCAATATCAATTTACTGGGTTCATTTTAGAACAACTTGAGTGACAGCATTGGTAAAAAAATTTATTTCAAAATATTATGCCTAGTTTAACTTCAGTACCTGTTTTGATTCAACAGCTTGGGAATATTCTTTGCCAAAGCTAAGTTCAGTGATTGAGACATCATCAAGAATGATGTGAAAATCTTTGGCTCTCTGGTTTAGTTCTCGTCTAATCAGCAAGGAGACTTGTTGACGTTGAGTGATTAATTGAGAAGCATTGAATTTAGCTACTACACTCTTTAAAACCTGGGGCAAAAAAAAAGATTAAGTAAAATTAACATATAAGTCAATGAATCTTATTAGATGCGACAAGACAATGTAAAATAACACAATGTACTGCTATTAAGAAATGTTATGTGTTCTTTATTTTGAGAGAGAGAGAGCTAACATCCAATAAATATCTTACTTCATTACAAATTGAAGGCAAAACTCTTTCATCATAATCTGTACCAAGTTGTCTGTAAATTTGAGGCAGTGCCATGGCATTAGGACGAGACAAAACTCTTAGTGATATATTTACCATCTGCAAGTCTGGGGGGAAAAAAAAACAAGAAAAATTAGACTGTAAAATAAATATACAGAATGATTTTACATTTTAAAACATTCCTGATCAAGCGATTCTCATAGAAGAAGCTTCACTGACGTTCTTTTTATACCTTTGCTCCCAGTTGGTGATGATATTTTGTGTGGTCGAGATCTAATGTCATAAATTATTGGATACTGGAACCAGGGAACCCTGAAATTTAAAATAAAACATTTATTTCCCTAATTATTTACAATAATATTTTACATAAAAAAATTGAAATATTTATTTGCAATTTAGAAAAAAGTCAAGTCAACTTGTGCAATTTAAAAAAAACAAACAAGTACACTGCACTGAAACATAGTTATTCCTCAAGTCCCCATAAGCTTGACACAGTAAATTTAAATAGTGTTGCAAGCCTATATAGCAAATACACAAGGCATGATCTGATTTTATTTATGGTGAAAATTTTAACACACTTGATGTAATCACTCGCTTGAGAGCAGTGGCTCTTAATAGGATGACAATATGTGGTCCACAAATCATTAAAAGTTACCTAGACATATATTGAACAGAAAGATTAATAAATATATATAAAGACAGAAAATGAAATTGATAAGGGCTATCAGTAGATGCTGCATATTTAGCATTTTAAATTTCTTTTGTTGTTGAATTAAATTTAATGTTATAAATTGAAGCTTGTAATTCAGAAATTACCATTGTACCTGTTATACGTGGACAGATCCTTTTTTAATTTCCTGCTTCAAGTAGGTCTGACATTTTTATAAAGAACAAGATTCATTTCATGTCTACAAATTACTAAAAGTTGTAAGTAAAATGAATACAAATATAAGAGCTACGTTCATTGGATTAGTTTTGAGGTACTTAATGTTGTCATGGTAATAGCTGATATCTATATTATAAACAAGTGTTAAATGTCAACACTTTTATATATAATATACATTTATTTGACTATTTAATTTGTGTTTTGTATATATATTATATATAATGTATTATAATATATCTTTGCTTTAAAAAGTAAATGGGCATACCTAAAGTGAAGTCCTTCAACATAAATATCTGGCTTGATACCAGATAACCTGCTAAATATAATCGCTCTGTGACCACCTTCAACTGCAGCACACAAAAAAAAAAAGTTATTAGGTTGCTTGTAAAACACTTTTGCAGATTATTTGAAAATGTCTTAATTATAATTTTTAAAAAAAGGTCCCTCTGGTGTTAATTATTATTTTTATTTCCCTTTGCTGACTAAATAATGAAAGACTTTTTAAATATATATATATGTATCAATATTTTGTTCTTTTATTTAAAAGAAAGAAAATAATAATAATCTAGATACTTAAATTTGTTGTTTTTTTTTCTAACTATAAAAAAAAATTCACAATCTTCAGTTGGAAACTATTTTCTAGATCTAGATCTAAGTCATTACAATTACACACAATAATGACCTGCAGTTTAATATCCTGTTACTGAAGGTGTGTATAGAAGACGGAGGTGTGTGCATGTTAGGCAAATTTTTTTTTTGCTTTTCTTGTGGGGTTGGGTTTGTCCATATCTAAGTGCTCTGAGAATATAGATGTAGACAGATTAAATTATAACAATCTAGATAATCTTCATTCTTCTGATGAAATGGAATAAAAAAACTAAAATCTGTATGCCGCTGATAAAAGCAAAAAGCGAGATAGATACACTATGGGCTAAAGCATCTCATGAATTAGTGAATCTAATAGTGAAGCTTAATAAATGGAGCCTATATTACTCTTTGAGGACCACATCTGGATTCAATCGTTAGGTCCTAGAATTTAAAAACAGCCAATCTATCCAGATTCAACTGCATTTTTTGTTGTGAGGTCTTTATGAGAAATAAAAAAAATGACAACCTGGAAATTTGAGGAGAATTTAAACAAACTGTAGCAGTGTAGTAGTCTAGAATTTGAGATGAGGATGAGCAAACAGACTCAGTGAGTTTTACCTTTCACGTAATTTTCTTTTATATGAAGACTGCTACTAATTTTTTCCTTTGAAAGGAAGACAAGGCTGTATGCTTTCCCCAACAATCTTCTTATTGGCAATTGACTGGAAAATGAGGTCAACTGATTGCAACACAGGCATATAATACAATGGACTCAATGACAAAACAGCTTGAGGATCTGGATTTTGCAGACTTCTATGATATCTGCCTCCTTTCACATGCTCAGACAATATCAAACAAGCTCGCAATAGAAGACTGGTTTAAAAATCAATTTGCAAGAAAACTGAGGTGATGAGAATTAATAATACCCAAGAAACACCACTACAGCTGCAGGGAGAAAACCTATTATATATAAGAAACTGATAATTTTCATTATCTTGGAAGCATCATATACAAAGAAGAAGGAGCTGATGGCTGAGATGCAGATATAATATATATATATATATTACAAATAAATAATTAAACTATAAATTTGTATATATATCTAATATAAAAAGTAGAAAGTAAGGCGTATGTATGTATGTCCCCATATAGAAATCAAAACTGTTTGACCGATCTTGATTAAACTTGGCAGAAATGTTCCTTGGGTACTAACTTAGACTGTGGTGTATGTATTGTAGCCCTAAAACAAACTTAAGACCCTCAAAAAAAAAAAAGTTGACAGACTCTATTAAAGTTATATTATTATATGGATCTAGGCTTTGTTTACAATGTTGACATGAGAAAAGATCGAAAGGATTTAGATCTAGATCTAATTTTAATAACTACACTTTGCACATATAGTTTTTTACTTTGACACATGAAAATACAAAATATAGTCTATTGATTTCACTATTTAATAAAATTAGGCTTCAAATTTGTCTTTCAAAAGCATTTTTACATAAATTTGTTCCTTATATCTGCAAATTCAGAACGTCCTGACTTACTTATAATACCAATCATTTAACATATCAGATAAACCCCTTTTAATTGTACTTTATATCCTATTCATCTATCGTTTCTTTAGTTTTTAATAGATATGAATGTATCAGCTTTGGGTAAACCCATTTTCGCAAAACTAATTTTATTTTCGTAGCGAAAGAGAGAGTATATGAGGTAATCGACTATAAATACATATTGCAGAAGGGAATCTACTTCTTACTATCTAAATAATTTATTATTTAGCAATTACATGGTGTGCATTGACTAGGTACTTTGACATCCTTACTCTACTGACCTATAAACTGCTAGACTAGCTGCTATATATATATATAGTTTTGAAACAACATGGCTAGACTTCCAAACCCATGATGTTAGTTGATTTTTACATTTCCTTTATTTTTTAAAAACCCTTGTGCTAATTTTAAAGGAGGATTCCTAAGCTTTGAATGATACCACATTGTCAACAAATGAAAGTCATGTTTATTTTAAAAATTTACAGTATATCATAGATAAGAATGATTTTGGATTTAATATCATTTTTAAGCAAGTTTGGTATTATTTTATTGAATTTAGACCTAGATTTATGCTTAAAGTTTGTTATTATTTTTAATGAAATTTTGTCCTCCAAAATTAAGAAAAACTTCCCCTATCATGTTATAAATGATGCCTAATTAGGCTATTTTTCGAAATGGGTAAGTGGAAAAATTATAACTACCATAGCAATCTATGACTATAGTATTAAAATCATTATTTCTATTATAGAGTAGTGTTAGAAATATTTTTTTTTTCTATACTTAGGTACACAAAATATAAAAGGAAATCAGCTTATTAAGGCAAGTTTGGGCCCATTCTGACGATGTTAAATGAAGTCACTCCATGATGCAGCGACATGTGGCACCAGACATTAGTAATTCTCGTTGATAATATGAAGTATAAATGATTTATGCATTGTTTAACTCACGAAGCGTCGACATTTCGTTTCTGTGGCGTCCCGGCCGACTTTAGATTGATTTTCTATTCCAATCCACATTTTAAAGTGACCATTTTTAAACTTCAGATCTTTTAGACATTCTTCTTCCTGTCAGATCCAAAAATAGCCAATTTCCCCACCTGTTTTTGTGTTTACATGCTGATTATTCACCTTCGAATTTTTCTTGCAATATCCGATGCTAGCCCGGGTCCATGAGATGTTACAAAACATAAAGTTTCACATACTTTTAGTTGTTCTTTTTTAATATTACAATTAGATTTAGATCTAGGAATAATGAGAATATATTATATATTAGATCTACATGTATTGATGAAGTGGCCAATGATTTATGTCCATAGATCTAAAGTCTAGATCTAGACTAGAGACCGGACTGGATCTGCACCTAGACCTAGTCAAAATTTAGTGAAATTTAAGACATTTTAAGATAAATTGAAGCATATTAATGATAATATTGAT
Source organism: Biomphalaria pfeifferi (assembly GCA_030265305.1). Lineage (NCBI taxonomy): Eukaryota > Metazoa > Mollusca > Gastropoda > Planorbidae > Biomphalaria > Biomphalaria pfeifferi. The sequence goes on along the minus strand of JASAOG010000020.1, from coordinate 1,970,457 downwards.
TTCTGTATGCATTAAGTATTCTATTTCTTCAATCTTTAAATGCTTTTAACTTAACTGAACAACAACAAAAAAAAAAAAAAAAAAAAAACGATTTTTATCTATTTTTTTTCCTTCACTGTTACTTGTATTAAAAGCAAAGTAAAAACAATTCACTAAAAAATTTTTTTTTTCAAATCTAAAGGTCCATTTTTAACAAAATTATATATATTTATAAAGGAAAATTAATGGGCTATCCAATTACATCAAAACTTTTGTTATAGCTCTAAAAATGTTTCTCACAGAGGTCAGCAAACAAGCTTTTTTGTTTTTTTGTTGATAAAAAAATCAATCATACTAATTAGGTCAGGGTCAACTGATTAAATTTAGGTGTTCAATATATGATCTATAGTGTTTGCTGTCCAATTACCTTTCAGAATATATATAAAACATGGATATCAACCTTCATTTTATGGCATTTTAAGACCATTTTCTAACATGCATAAAAAATGCTAAAACTCCCCGAAGGCCACAGAAAGTTTCTTAAGACGCTTCGTGGGTTAACAGCTTATCTTTGTTCAACCTAGTGGAGAGAATGCTATCAAGGTGTTATTTTACATTATATTTATAAATACTATAAAGCTGAGGAAGTTTCTACCAAACGGCATTCTAGAAAAAGGATCGAAGTCAATTTTCAAACAATTGGAATGAGCTGTCAATCAATGTTAGCTGCATGTGAGGTGAAATAATCAAATTAAAAATAATATAATGGGGTAGCTGTGTTCCAAATTTCAAGCTTTTATCTATTATGGTTATAAAGTTATGATGAGATAAAGATGAAAATTCATTTTTTCGATCACAGTCTTTTGGACATTTTCTATCTCTATAGTCCATTTTTCTACAAATAAAAAGGCATAACTTTGCTCCTATATAACATAGAAAGATAATTTGGTATCATTGTAAACCTCTCAGCAAGCTCTACATAACTAGATAGTTTCTGTTGTTATATATTTATTTTGAATTTTTTGTCAAAGTGCCTACATTGACAGTACTCAGTGTCCAATGAAGGGGAAAGAACAAAAACTGCGTTCAATATAGGAGAATGAAGTGACCCAATTTATTTTAAAATAAAATCTTGAATATGAATGGTAATTCAAAAGGAACACAGCTATTTTTATTGTCCATTAGTTGAAGAATAAGAATCTGCTTTTTTGTAAGTTAAATCTTCACCCAATAAAAAAATTAATTAAATTAAAAATTTGACCTAGACCTAGTTGTAGTTCCCAAAAGTCAGTGTCCAGATATAGATCTAAGAATCTACTGCAGACTAAATCCAAACTTTTAAATCTAAATATTTCATCATCTTGTGACTTGTCTTTAACTTTAGACTTGACTTTGGGCTAGGTCTTTTACACACACTGAGACTGACACATGGCGCCACAAGATGTGGGGCAAGTTGGAGAGACTCAACCAGAAACAAGATGCCTGGAGGAAGCTGGTTGGTGGCCTATGCCCCAGAAGGGACCACAGGCAGAGATAATGAGTTAAGACTGACACAGTCACACACTCATCACTCACAACACACAGTTCAGTTGAGTTAAACTTACACATCAGTTATCACAGAGTTAGAGTACACACAGACTGAAAATATTAAATAATCTTAAAAGTCAAACATATACCAGTATAAAATGATTGTGTTAATCCATAGATGCCGCCAGCTAGTGCAGCAATACCTAATCCAGCACCAAAGCCTCTAGGGCCTGCTTTCTTTAAACGTCCAGCAAAATCTGCAGCCTTTTTTGCGTCCATTATTGCATGTGCTTAATTTAGGCAAAGGTCAACAAAACGGAAGCCCAAAGTGGTTGTTCTTTAATATTTGAAAACAATAAAAACTTTCCTGGCACGTTTATCAAAACGCTAACATTATTTTATTTGACAACAAAATATACACATATATCTTAATTAATAATATACATTATTAAGACTGATATTATTAATAGAATTTAAATATAATACAAATATATATATATTACTCTTCTTAAGCATCATTTAATTGTTAAGTGAAAGGCGCATTTATAATGAAGTTTATAGATTCAATGTATAAATACCAAAAAAAAGTACATTTCTAAAGAATGTATATATCTATGAAACAATTTTTTTTTAAAGTTGGCTTTAAAAATAAACATTTTTAGACTTAAAAAGTAAATTAGGTAGATCTAGCTTTTTCATATAAATATAACCTTAGGCAGTTTTAGAATGCAGACGCTTTATTGATTGAGATAATGCAACCTGGCACTTTGTACATTGACAACGATATCAACAACAAGGAAAACTAAACAGATAGGTCTATTATCTATAAGATCTAGATCTAGAAGCCAGATCTAAGTTTATGCAGAATGCTAAAATCTTAATCTACTTCTTTTTATTAAAATAAGACATGAGATAAGATCCGGTATAGATTTTTTCACATCGGAATCTAGATTATTATAGTCTATGAAATCGATTTAAAATATTAATCTACCTTGGCTTAATTAAAATAAAATTTTATAAAGTTAATAAAGCCTTAAAAGTTAATAAAGACTACAAGAAAGTAGTAAAAGTAGCCTATTCTAGACCCAACTACTAAACTAGTAGACCCAACTAAGCACCAGTTTAAATACAAATGGATCCAATTATTAATTATATAAGAATCAGATAAAGATCTATTAATCTATATCAAATTCTCAACATGGATATTAATCCACTGGCTAATCCAAAAGGAAGTAAACTAATCTGTGAAATTTGCCAGCTTCCAGCTTTTGTTCTGTGCAAATCCTGCAAAGTTACGTATTATTGGTAGGTATAGGCAGTGGTAATCTATTCTAGCCTATAGGTTTTAAATCAAAATATTATTGGGCAAATGAAAAATCTAGTGTAAATTCTATTAAAATGTGTGTACAGATATAGAATTTAAATGTCTGATATAGATCTATATTAAATTGGCATTCATCTATTTTAAATGGTCTTACATCCATTGTTAGTTTTTGATTAAGAATTTTATTGAACTATTAAGACAACTAAGCTTTTATTAAATATGCTATAGGTACCAATCTAACCTATCACAACATTTTTTATTATTATTGTTGTCTTTATATTTTGATTAATATAGCCTTGCCCTCAGCTTCAATTCAGCTAGATAAAGAAAGATTGCCTGTCTTTTATATAGCATAGAAAGCACAATGCTTTTACTTTAGGAATGGTTTTTAGATTTTATGTAGGCCTATACATTTGTCTGTTTTTAGCACCCATGAACATCAAAAAGCAGACTGGGTCAGCATCCATGAAGAAATATGTGACAAATTAGCTTTCTTAAGGCAACCAACTCCATTTTTGCCATCTAAAGAGGAAAGAGACAAGAGACAAAATCAAGTACAATTAATGAAGGTATATTTTATTGGTTTGTTTTTCACTTTAGATTAATATATATATGCAAGTAAGAAAATTTTCATTGCAATGTATGCATGCACTAAATTTTGTACTAGTGTGATGAAAAGTATCTTATTTAAACAGAAGAAACATATCTTGAAATTCTAGCCTATTAATATTTTTATTCAGAGGCGTGGTGCCTGAGGGGTAAAGCACATGGCTTCATACTAAGGTCTCAGGTTTGAATCCTGGTAAAGACTGGGATTTTTAATTTCGGGATCTTGGATGCCTCTGAGTCCACCCAACTCTGTTGGGTACCTGGCATTAGTTGGGGAAAAGTAAAGGCTGTTGGTCGCTGTGCTGGCCACATGACACCCTCGTAAAACTATGGGCCATAGAAACAGATGACCTTTACATCATCTGCCCTATAGGCTACCTTAGGATATATCCATCTATATTCTGCTTAAAAGTGTAATTAAAGATATTTTTTTAAATTTTATTGTGAAATACTTATAATTACACATTTCTGAAATTCAGATTGACAGAGAAGGAGTGGGGTAGCAAGGACTTATCTAACTTGCAGAAGAAATGACAGTATTACATCTAAAATATTATTTATTCATTTGTGTAATACTTATAATTTTTCTATTACTAGTAAATTTTATAATCTTATAAATATTAGATGTTCCTTGGAAAGAGAAAATACTTACATCAATCCAATGTAGTCCTGCATGTTAATTAGTAACTAAACACTGTTAAGTCATTTGTTTTCTTAGCTGATTCAGGTAACTTGTTCTTTGCTCTAATGGCACTAGGAATAATGAGCATTTGTCTTAGCATTTGAAATAAGAAATGTGCTTTTATTTTTGTCTTTCTGAGTAATTTTTTTAGGTGTTCACAATTATTTAAAAATTGTTGTGATTCCAATTCTTTTCACAGTTTATAGAATCTATAATATAATATAAAGAGATAAAGTTTTTTGTTTGTTTTTCAAAAGATTGAGTTGATAGAAATGTCAAGAACACTTGCACAAAAACTTCTTTTTGAAGGAAAACATGATGAATCAGTACCAGCAGCTACACAGTCTTTGCGGTATGCTATAGATGTTTACGGTGTTGCAACTATTGAGCTTGTTCCATCTTATCTTATATTAGGAGAGGCTAGTGTGGGTAAGTATATAAACCATGCTATTTGTCTTTTTTTTTGTTCTTCCATTTCTATTTATAAAACTTAGTAAATAATTAAATTTATTTATATTGTTTTTTAAATGTGGTCCAGTTTTGAAAGACCAAATTTTCATTCTTCAACTACCCAGTCTTTTGGTACTTTTTTTTTCTGAAACTAGAGACAATTCATGTGTCTCTATTTTGTCCTTTGATGTTTTTATTCAGTATTTTTCAGGATAGTGTAATATTTATAAAGAAAATACAACTTAAAATCCAGAAATCAAACCTTAAGAAATGTGTGCTATTGAAAGGGTGCATTCCAAAATTTAGTTCCAAACTTTCATCATGTTATGTGCAGCTATCAAATATGAAAACACAAGATATAAGTCCATCTATAAATGTTTGTCTTTTTACATATAATCTCCACACTTGTGCTTTAATTTTATTTTTAATGCAACAACATCTAAAGCCATTCAAAATTTACACACAACATTCAATTTAATTTAATATTTAAAAGAAATGAAAAATTTGAGTAACGTACTTGAAGCTAACCACAACATTCTCCAGGCTTGAATAAGCTAGTACAAGCAGAAGAATATCTTACAAAAGCACAGTGGACAGTCATGAAGACACCAGATTGTCCTAGATCTATCAAGTCAAAGCTGTACAGAAATCTAGGCTTACTGTATGCTGCCAAAGGAGATTTTCAGGAATCTCTTATTAATTTTGCTGATGATGTAAGTCAAGTTTTTTTTTAACAACAAAAATGGTTTAGTTTCTAAAGGCAGAGTTTAATTATTTTTTTTTATTTTATTCTGTGTTGTATTATCAAGTAAATAATATATAGAAGTACTATAATGTATTTTCTTATTTTAACCACAAAATGCCTAATTAAAATTGTTGTTTCAAAATTAGTTTGTAACAATGATTAAAATTTATTTTTTTTACAGATTTATCATTCATCAGAAGAGTTTGGAACAGACAGTATTCGCACTTCTGGTGGTTATTTTCATATGGCTAATGTTTTTTTCAGACAAGGAAAAATGAATATAGCTGATTCTCTTTATAGACAAGTATGTTATTTTACATAGAAAAAAAAAATTTTTTTCATGTTTTTTAGCTTTATGGTAAAGCAATGTTTTGAAAATTATATAATAAGATATTTTTTTTATTGTTTTAAAATAAGAGATATTATTGGCTTTCAGCAGTTAAATATTTAATTGGGTGGTGGAAACATTTCAAATGACAAGTATAGAATTAATGATCCAAAAACAAAGTCTCAAACTAATTTTTTCTTATAACTGATCTAGTGTTTTCTATAGATAATGAGTAAATAAGCAATTGTAATAGCTTTTAATACAGTAACCTTAACTAAAAAATAAACAACACTCTGTATGGCAGTGCAGAGCTTTTGAGAAGAACAACTTGCTATTAGTCCATACAACTAATTGCTAAAGAGCCTAAAACTCCAAGAGCTTTCTAGACAGAGAAGATTTTTTAAAAAAAAGCTCAAATATTTCTTGATGTAAAAAATGTTTTTATTTGAATATTTGATAAACTTTTCTTTTTAGGTAATCAATATTTGGCATAATCATTTGTCAGAAATTATTAAGGCAAAAGTGCCCTCAGAGGAGGAAGCAGCCAAATCTCGATCAAGAATGATAGGACCTGCAAAAGGATTATTTGAAGAGTTGTCCAGTGGATTAGGTATGCTAACTGTTGCTGAAAATTCATGTGAATATTATTGAAAAGCTTTCATAGCAAAAAATATTAGTCTTTTTGTTTCTTTGTATGATAGAATGAACCATTAGTACATTTCACTCTCCCTTTCTTTGCAGATGCTGCTCAAGATGCAGAAGCCATACAGATTCTGACTTCCATCTATGACATCCGAGACCACCAAGTCAATCGACAAGCCCAGGATGTAGCCAAGACCTGCCATGCATTGGCTATGCTGTTTTTTGTTCTTGGAGATATCAAAAAGGTTAGTGAAGGAGAAAAACGTTGAGAATAATCTTTTTGACATATCATTTTGTTTTACTGAACACTCCCTCTTCAGTTAGCAATGGACACATTCAGAAATCTTTAGAAGTTAACAATAATAGGCCAATTAGTTTCTCTTATCATTGATAAAGCTAACAGTCTACACTTTCTTCATAACCTCTTCAAGTCAAAACTTTGCACCTCAAGCACACTGGTTTTTGTCAACTCTTATTATTGTTGAATGTTATATACTTTTGTATTTGATTTAAAGTATACAAATTCTTGCATATTTTAAAAATCATCTTAGAGCTTCATTCATAGTTTTGTCGAGTCAGGAGAGAAAGTAATGTAGAATTTATTTAATAAACAGCAACTTAACAAGTTGGGATTGATAAAAAAAAATAGTTTAAAAATTTTACATATGAACAGTGATTTAAGGTGGATTGATTAATATTTATGTATAAATAAAAAATGTTATGTTTTCATTATTGGGAAATAAAGAGATATTATTGTTAAAAAAAAAAGAAATGAGTAGAATTTCTTTAATAAGTGGTGGTTACTTGATAAGTAAAAAAAAAATATTTTTTTCCATTTATAAAAGGCTCCTTAGTTTCCCTCAACTTTAATTAAAAGATAAGTCTTCACAATTTATTCAAATGTCAACATAATTTATCTGTATATGATGGTCCTTGGGTATCCTCCTCATCTCAATGTGAATTGTACTTAGTTTGAGTGGATATTTGAGAATCCTGCCAACAAATGCCATATACCAAAAATAATTGTTCACTTTAGATAGAAGTCTACAATTTTACAAAATGTTTGCCTTGTTTACACCTTTTAATAAGTGTTGAATTATTGTAATAACAGTTGGTAACTATTACTTGATTGATGCATGTTTGTTAAAACCAGGCTAAAGAGTTTGGTAGAAAAGCGATTGTAGAAAGTGACAAAATCAAGGATGATAACTTCTCTAAATCTCTGGTGGAATTCATGAAACTCTGTGAAAGGCAAGGAACTACAAATTAGAAACTTTGGCACATTTTTCTGCCAAAAGACTACACAACACATCCTTTTGTTTGGACTATTACATCTGAGTGTGCCATTGTACCGAATTAAGAAGATATATTAATAGATAACATTTTAGTACAAATCTAAAAAGTATTTTTTTAACAAGATTAAATGTCAAAGCAACAAAATCAAACAAAAGAGTGAAAAAAATAATATTTTTATACAAACATTGAATAATTTCATTGTATAATCAGACTGTGACCAGAAAACAGACTTAGTTCTATTGCACTAAAAAGTATTTGGTAAACATTGCACACTGTGAAATAAACTATTTGAATTCTGTGATATGTAAAATACAAACTAAATGTAGGGTTTGCTTTGTAAATTTTTCAATGTGTTAAACTGTTAATGTGCAAACCAATATAGATATATTTTAATGTATATCACTAATTAATGTACATTATTAAAAACAAAATGTGTTTAAATTTCATATGCCAAAAAAAAAAGATTATTTTATAAATATCTATAGAAAATAAATAGAATGGTATAACATTAGTGCACGTCTTTGTTGTTTTTTTTTAGATTTACGCATGATTTAAAATTTCACTAAGAAGTTGCTGGTCATTACACATTTTTTCTCATACATTTGACTAACTAGACAAAAAGTTGTAACAGTGGTTGGGCCTCAGGCACATAGAAATAAAAAAAACAAGGAGCTTACATAGTAATGATAAATATCAAGAGGCACAAAATAATACATGGTGGAATATATCTGGGATGTACAGGCACAATGCAGAGAATGGGTTCAAGGCCAAAGGGCACTGTGATGTATTTGTGGTTAAAAAAAAATAATTTATAAAATATGTACTTAAGCTTAAATGTATGAAAAGTTGTACTACTAATGATGGGCCCATTGAGAATATTATTGCTTGAAAGCACTAAGTTGTTTGAATAAATATCTAACATTAACACTGCAGAGTCTAACATAAAAAGTTGCAAAGTTACTTAATCTTATGCAGCGCAGCATATCTAAAGATAAATTGATACACTTTTTATTTATCATCAATAGAATACTATTTTATAAAGAATATTATATATTTAAAAACATTGGAATAGAAAAATAAAATGTGAGATATAATTGAAACTTGTATGACAGTATATTAAATATTGGTAATTTATAGGTAATATTTATTTTAATAAGTGTAAGTGTATCTTTGGTTATAATTTCAATACAAAAGCATTAAATTTTCAGACATTTAAAAAAAAAATTTTAAATACTTAATTAAATTTGTGTACATTGCATACTGATCTTATCTCAAATTTATTACAAATTTGTGTTTTTTTTTCTGATGGAAAAATTCATTAAACTAAGACTCTAGAAGCTTTGTTTCACAAATGATTCATATAAAAATGGGTTTTGAAACATAAGAGAAACAATTCTTGTTAAACAACATAAACAGATAAAAAAAATTATATATTTAATTTGATCCAAGATGCATGATTTTATAAAAAAAAAATTAAAAAATATAAAAAGTATTTTTTTGACACAATGAATGCCAATTGGTATCAACGTTACATTGATAGAAAACAAATTCTGTATTGTTTAAAAAAGTTTTCTATGAAATTCTTTTTTTTTTCCTAAGCGATAAGCCTACCAAATTCTTATGTATTTAAAGTTAGGTTTCTTGTACTTGTTAGTAATATATGCCAAATAAAATAAACATAGATATAGGAAACTGCTACTTTGGTCCAGCAGGTTTCTTATATGTATGTTTATTGTATTTTCTATACAGCTGTTCACCCCAGCAGAAGTAAAACTTATATTTTCACTAATATATGTAGCAATGTTTTCTCTATCTTAGAACATGCATTTGATTACTGGGGTAAATTGACACACAAAAGAAAGTAAGTGTATGGAATACACGTGATATAAAAATAAAATTGGTTGTTGGTATATATTACAACAGCACAACAAATTATCTATGTAATTATAAATATATATAAAATTGTTGAGCAGGTGATGCAAAAATTTTATGATCTGGGGAAGGGTGGGATAGGACAATGTGCAGGATTGAGCATAATAAATATATGAATGGGTTAGAGAGTACTTTGAAGATTAAAGCAGCGAAATTCCTGATAATGACTTTGTTCCATAACCAACAGTTTCATTGTTAACCCTATTAAAAAAGAACTTAGTTCATTACTTCAAGAGTAAGAGATTCATAATGAAAGGTGAAACATAAAGAGTTAAAGTGAAATATTAGTATTCAGCATCAAGATATACCTGTGACAAAACTTTTTATGTAATGGATGGTCAGACTACCCAAGAAGTTTCATAGCTACGATGCTCAGTTTTGACAGATTAATTCAATATTGCAAATTGCAGTTTAGTTCCCTTCACAGAATAACATTGTTTTAAAAAAAATCGAATAAAGCAACAAATTTTAGCTATAGTTATAATGTTGAATCAATAAGTCCAGTCTGCAATTCTTGCAAAATAATGTATAGTTTTAACTTCATATTTAAAAAAGACACTCAGAAAAAAATACTAATAAAATGTTTAAATATTGGTCACAAAATGTTGCATTACATGTAAGTATATTTAAGTCATTGCCAAGAATTTCTTTACTTAAGTCTGTAAACAACATTGCCAAGATATTGTTTAATCATTTAAAACTTAGTTTTAAAATATTTTTGGCACATCATATACTAGATCATAAAACTATATAATAATAAAATTACCCTTTTTTTAATTCTATAAATTAATTTAACACACATTGACCATTAAATAAATAAAATAAATGTGTATATTTACAACAAAGCTTTTCTTATTGAAACAAATATTAATAAATAACATAACACTGTTGAATACATTTTTGTTTTTGACACCAAAGATTGGGTAGCTGTTTTTTTGCTGCTTTTTTTTTTTTCTATTTTATAAATTGAATTTGAAATTTAAAGAAGTTAGATTAAAGTAAATCTCTTACTAATATTTAGAACTTGAAAAATAATTTACTATAATGACTTTTTGCAGTTTTTGTTTATTAAGTCATCTATCTAAACATAAATTGCTACAATAACAATTTTTTTCTTCATTTTGTATTCCCCTAACTTACTTACATATTGAGTGCTATTCTTACTAAAAAAAAAAAAAAGGAATATTTTGTTTAAAAAAAAACTAAAAAATTAAAGCTATTTATAAATGATTGTGATTGATATATTTATGAAGTGTGAAACAGGATTTTTTAAAGAGGTCCCCTATGTTGAATCGATACTTGGCCTTTCAATAAGGCTGTGATTGAGCGTCATATGAGATTTGCAATGTTCTCCAACAGTATAAATCATATGCCACAATGGTAGCAACGACATGGAGGGAAATCCTCATATAACATGGTGTCATATCTGCATAGAGGATCTCAGGAAATGGACATCAGTTGGGAAAAGGCTGCAACTATTCCTGCAGACCAGTTTTATGGAGACAGCTTGCCACCCAATGTTCCAAACCACATGGGAGGATTTAAGTCAAAGTCCCCTAGTTGTACAAATTAATCTATGGTAGTTCTGCCCCCCAAAAAAAGCATTTTTAGAAGTATAAAAAATATTACATTAAATATTTCATTTACATCTTACAAATTTCTGAATATTGCTATCATAGATTATTATAAGCATGTGTCTTACAAATAAAAACACAACATTCATCAAACAAAACTTTAAAAAAAAATAATGAGTTTTTTGGTATAAACAAACATCATCAATGAAAGTAGTAACAAAAGAAACTAAAGTTTGAAATGACCAAAATGTTGGTATGGTTGATTTCAGTGTGAACTGATGTATAGAAATCAAAATTATTGTATATCTTAATCGGCAGTTTTTGTGTTTTGTTTTGAATAAATGTGCAAATATCATTAGAAACTTAAAACAATCAAGATCCCAATATTTTAACTGGTTTGTGAATTTTGAAAAAATAGAAATCTACAAATAGGATTAACCTTTTTGTATACCCACAGCGAAATGAGTCATATTAAAAATAAAAAGGCCCTGATTCTTAGATATTTTACTAGAAAAAAAACTTAAAACTTGATCATTCAAGATTTGTTTTGTATATAATTTTGGAACATGAGGCTAAAAAAAAACGTAAATAAAATTAAAATTTCAAGTCTTATGATCTTTATATGTTTCTGTTCAATCTGAGATGATTCTTTTTAAAATGCCTAACATTATAGATGAAGTGAAGAAAATAGGAATATTGATTAATTTAAAAATAAACAATATAAAAGATATTTTCTTAAGATTGAAAACACATTTTCAATCATGCTTTTTAGCAAAATATAATTAAAACTTTATGCTTAAATGATATAAATACATAAATAAGTTTTGGTCTGAATATTAAAATTGTGTAATGTGCACTACCAACATTTCCAATGTAGATGATCACTTTGGATTTGATGTAAGCATAATGTATAGATGACACTAGATCTAGAAATAATTGGTGTAAAAGAAATATTTTTAATCTTAGTAAATTTCAATTGTTACAATAAAATTAGAAAATGGAATGGGTTGCCTGAATCAGCCAGAAAACCAAGGACTTAAAAGTATTTAAGTCACTGATTAACATGCATAACTAGATTGACACATGAAAAGCATAGAATGCAATTATCTTCTTTTTTGAAGTAACGTCTGCAATCTAAAAGATAAAATAAGAAAATGAGATCTATTAGATATTTTAAATTGATGTTATATAAAAAGTAGAAATGAGATGGAAACAAAACTATTCTTACATGTGTGTACAGCTTGGAAATTATGAGTTCTAAATTCATTTCAATCAATATAAATGTTGGAATCAGTTTGTAAAATTAGCGCTTTAAAAACTTTTTTGTAGCTTCTCTAAAACCAAATAACTTTGGTTGTACATCTTTCCTTCATATTTAGGAATGTTTAGTTCTGTTACTGGATTTATTTGAAGACCTTGTTTAAAAAAACGAACAAAAATTAATTTATATGCTCAATGTACAAAAATAATGGAGTTCAAGCTATGAAATTATATTTACAGATTTTGGTTTCAGTGTTAAATTCTTATTAAAAAAAAATTATTTAATGTTCGCATATTTTTTGGAAATTATAAAGATCCTATTGCTCTTCACAAAATAGGTAAAGTATTGAAGTTACCTTAGTTGATCTAATATAGCTTTTACAAATAAATTACTTATACAGAGGAAAAGGTTCTACTACTTGCAATTTATGGACTATAATAACATTTTTTAAATTTGTTCAATTTGTTGTTCTATTTGAAGAGACCAATTCTCAGTTGTGCATGCAATAACAAGCAAAAAATTCATTCCCTGTTTTAAGTGCATGATACAGATATAAAATTTCTTCAATTTGTTGACCTATTTGAAGAGGCCAATTCCCAGTTGTGCATGTAATAACATAAAAAATCATTCCCTGTTTGAAGTGCATGGTACAGATATTAAACAATAAATTAAATTTAAAAACAACACATACTGCTGATATAACATTTGATAAGGTTAATTACTAAAAAGTTAGGTCTGAATAAGCAATTTGCAATGTCAGATAGCTAAATAAATACTTGTAGATTAGTAACATTTATTTATAGAACAGAATAATGATTTAGTTTTTTATTTGTGAAGATTTAAAGCCATTTTTCCATGTAAAAACAAACCCTGGTTATCATGATGTAGATAAAAGAAAAACTTGAGCATGATGAAGTTTCAAATTGAGATTCTAAGATACCATGCTGACTTGAAATAAAGAACTTTATCTCTACTGTAGTCTAAATGAAACAGATGACTTTTACATCATCTGCCCTCTAGACCACAAGGTCTGAAAGGGGAACTATTCATAATAAGAGCAGTATTCAATCACTAAGCAAACATTTAATTATTTTTGTTTTTACTTCAATAATTTGCTTTTCATTGTGGATAGAAATCAGAAATGATTACATACACATTGAAACATGAAATGATTGCTTTGTAATAATATTTTAACATCACCTTGGTAAAAAAAAATGGCAGTTCATTTTGTGATCAACTTTAGATCTATATTATTTGTAGTGGTGATTTTTTTTTTCTTATCATCACATTATATCACAATAAGTATGTCATTTAAATAATCTCAATCTTCTTGCTACAATAGGGAACATGCAACTCAAGCACTCCAAGAATCTTGCTAAGAAAATATATCAATAGTTTTTTTCACTGTTTTTTTATTTTTTAAGTTTTTAACTCTGTCAAAAGAAGAGTTTGAATTAGAGTTTAATTGCTTCATGTGCAAAAGTAACGTAAATTTACTTATGAATGAAAAATGTGTTTTTGAAAAATAATTCTCAATTTTAAGAATTGCATTTTCATTTTATAAATCACTATTTATTCCTTTTTAACTTAAATTGACAGAATTAATTAGATTAAGTAGAAAATGTGTTTGTTTTCAATATCAGTTATGTATCTTTTGAATCAATGACACATTCTCGAAATTCACCGTCTTTAACATCTTCGATTGTTATATGAATGTCAACAGGATTGTCTCTCTTAACGTCCAAATGATGATTGTCCAGTCTATTATTGGTGCAATGGTTGTTACAGTTCTCATTTTCATCATCACTGCTGATGCTGTTGGTCTCATGCTGCATCTCCTCTTTGGTGGGCCTAAAAAACAAGCACTTAAAAGCACTGTATGCTCTAGAACAGTAGGCTCCCCGATGAGAGGAGCTTAGCACGGACATGTTATTTCCTTTCATTTGATTCCTGTTACGTCGGGACTGGCTGTGCCATCGTTTTGTTGGTGTGCAAAACAAGTCAAGGTTGGATCGTTTCCCATTACCCGAAGAGCTTGAGCTATCTGAATCTTGGCTCGACTGTCTTGAAGACTTGTTTCCTTTTTTGATATGATTGCTCTTTGAGGTTTCATTATTGTTAGGCACATTAGATGAATTTCCATTGGTCTGATCAAGGGCACTTAATAAGTTTTGATTGCGACCCAAGTGCTCATTGGCTATCAGAAAAGACTCCCTGTAGGCATTAAGATTAGTCATTCTGTCAGGAAGAAGACGGAAAAGTTCTTCATAATGGGTTTCTTTTTCAGCTTCAATAGAGTTGACAACATATTTAGCAGAGTTTGACATGAAAGGTGACTTCTTTAAACCAAGAGGTCTTAGGTGAGGCTGTAAATGTTCAGAAGGTGAAACTATGTTCAAAGAGTCTGCTGACGTATCACTGTCTTTTCTATCATTATGAATATAGTCGGCCATTATAGGTGTGAAACTTCCAAATCCTTGTAACGACAGATCTTCAGATCTCCGCTTTGAAGTTGGTGGTGTTGATAAAGCCGTAGGATCTGCTGAAAGGTAAGACATTTTGGGTCTGTTAACATTATCTTTAGAGTCAGTTAGTGAAACAGCACTAAGCTTTCTCCTGTAGTCAGGGAAAGCCTGATCGCCTAAAGAAACAGCACTGAGTTTTCTGACACACTCACTATCAGCTTCATCAATATTTCTTCTGTCAAAGGGTGTATCTGTTAGCCTTGGATCCCCCAAAGAAGCTATACTGAGCTTTCTTCCAGATGGTGTATCCATTAAAGACACAGAACTGAACTTTCTGTAGCATGGAGGGTCAATCACAAATGAAGTACTCATTTTGCGTCGATATGGGGATTCCATAAGAGAAACTGAGCTCATCTTTCTAGCGTTTGGGCAGTCCAGCAAAGAAGCTGCACTCAGCTTTCTGGCACCAGGGGTGTCATTAAGGGATGCACAGCTCAGCTTGCGAATATCACTTCTGGAAATAGCACTGTACTTTCTTCTTGACATATCTGCCTGCATAGACTGAGCTATGGAGTAGGATGAAAAAGAGTTCATGACACTTCCTGGAGTTTTCCTTGGGGTGTATGCAGCATACCTGTAATTGCTGGATGGTGTTGACACTGATGACATTGGAGCAGACATAGGTGAAGAAGTGTTGTCCACTGAGCCAGAAGACAATGACTGTGCAGCTCTTGTGTCCATGTAGAGCTTTGAATTAACAAAAATTATTGGTTTCTGGGGACTCTGAATGGAACCACCTGTCGATGCTGTCTTGGAGTTATCAGTCCTAGATGTTCCAGTGGATGAACCTGAAGATAATGATGACTGAGTGTTGCATTCTTTCATAGACTTTTGTTTCTGGGGTTGATTGGTGGTAAAATTTCTGGGCTTTACCTGAGCTGAGCCAAGTCTTATAGCAAGCCATTGAAGGGCATCTTGAAGACCTTCTCCGCTGACTGCACTGACAGGTATGATGCCTGTAATAGGTAAAGAAAATATTTCTCAAAATTTTAGTTCACTTTTTTTATTGCAATCTCTAACTCTGTCAATTTGCTGAGAATGTCAAGATCAATGAAATAATAATTTTAAAATATCACTTCCTAAAAATATTTTTTTCTGACTTGACTACATCTAAGTCCTTAAAATGCATGAAAAGATAAGGTTCCTTAACAAATAAGCAAATCTGAACAAATTCTGAAATTCTTACCCCAAGGATGTTTTAAATATTTGAGACCTAATCTCTCGGATATTTCTTCCACTGACATTGTATCAGGTAGGTCTATTTTATTGGCCAGAAATAAGAAGACTGCACTGGTCAGTTCTTCTGCATTCATGGCTGGCTTAATGACATCGTAGTTCAACTCATCCAGTCGTTCTGGATCATGACTGTCTATTACAAATACCACAGCATCTGCCCCTTTGTAGTAGTGTCGGAACAAAGGGCGCTGAAAGAAAATTACAATTTCATTCATTTCGGTTGAAATAATTCATGCACACTTTTTAAAAATTATATTCGGTTGAGATGTCATATTAACAATAACAATGGTCAGTGTAAAAGCAAAAAAGTAAGTTTAAAATTTAAAACGTTCAATCATGCTGTTATACATCTTTTTAATTCATCAAGGGTTGAGTAGGCCTAACATAGAACAGAGAAAATCAAATGGTTAACAGGTGGTTAAAAATACTGACACTTCAGATTTATTTATTAAGTTTATCTCATTTGGATGAATTTAGTAGAATCAAGCTTTTTATGTGACCTAAACATGATCTTTTGCAATGAGATGGTTGATAGAATCCAGAATATACAGGAGTACTAAGAAAAAAATAGCTCATTTCTTTAAAAACCTTGGAATTCATTATCATTGCTTTAGAAGAAAAATGCTGTAATTTCTTGGACATTAAACAATCTATATAAGAGTACCTATCAGTAAATAGATTTTCACCATCCAAAATAAAATCAAAACCTCAACACTTTTGTTTCATTAAATATGTAGCCTGCCAGTACACTAGATAAGCTTGTACTGAGGCCTTATTAAGATGACCTTACTGAGGCCTTATTATGATGACCTTACTGAGGCCTTATTAAGATGACATAAAGAGCCACCAGTATGTCCATTGTTTCCGATATTCTATGTTTTATGAGTAAAATAAATTTTGTCTACCCGCACCTTTGTATACTCCGCACGGCCGACATTCATAAAAAACTTGTATAACCGACAGGTTATATGCGTGAAAATATGGTAAGTACATTGTTGTCACAGTCAAGGCAGAAAAAAGCTGTAATATTTTAGTAAGTAAACAATCATCAAGAAAAAAAAAAGAATACCTACTATTTTATCACGACTGCCAATGTCCCATGCAGTAAGATGAAGGTCCTTATACTGAATGCTCTCCACATTAAAACCTTTAAAAAAATTTATTTACTTTAAACTTGCAAAAGAAAATATAACATGCTAAAATCTTCACTATTATTTTGTATCCATTTGTATTTTTTAAAACTTTTCATCCTCTAATCAGCTATCAAAGGAAGTTAATAAAATGCATGGTTAAACACATTAATAGTAATGTAATAATACAAACCTATTGTAGGAATAGTGGTGACTAGGTCATCAAGTTTAAGTCTGTACAAAATGGTTGTCTTGCCTGCTGAGTCTAAGCCTAGTTAAAAGTAAATATAAACTTTTTCATTATATTTTATCAAGAAAAAACAATCCAAAACCATGATTTTTTTCCTTCAGTACAAAATGTTATATATAAATATATCAATTAATTTATTTTTTTCTATTTATTTATACATATAACATATATAACAATATATATATTGGCCCACTCCCCTATGTCTGCTTCTGGTTGAGGGAGATATTAGAGTGAAGTCTGTTAATTATAACAGCATTATGTTTTTGATTTACTATCATAATTTTAAAAGCTTTTTGCTTGTAATCCCTATGATTGCCTTTTTTAAAAATTGTCACACTGTGCTAGGTGACAATTATAAACCAGTTGATTTTTTGTTTAAATGCCTAAACATTTTACCCAGCGCTCAGGTGGGTTACTAAGGTGGGTTACTATGCTTAGGTCATCCTTGCATAAGACTATGGGTAGACTTATAGTGTACGGGATTACTATGGAATGATAAGCCCTCAGACCTAGGCTTCTTGGTTTCATTAATTGTTGTTTTTTTTCAATGTTACTTTGAGACTGATGAGGAAAAAAAAAAAAGAAAGCTGGTCCCTTTGAGACCTTAATCTATGTTGGAGATCGTTTGTCATGAATATTGCAGATCAATTTAAGGTCACAGCTGAGGAATTGTCAATAAGAGGTGAAAATTGTTAGCATTATATATATATTATTATTTACTTTGTCTTTTCATGATTTAGAATTAGAAGTAGCCTATGGCCTATATGGTATATTATAGTAGCGTATAGTAAAAAAAAAAAAAAGTATTGGTTAATGTGACAAAAATTATATGTGGGCTACAAATAGTCGAGAGACTTAAACAAATTAGGCCTAATCTACACAATTTTGCTAAAGGTTGTAGATTTAGACCAGTGTAATATATAGTTTACCAACATTGAGTAGTTGTAAAATTTACCACGTTAAATGTCTACCACTTAATGGGGAGAAAAAAGAGCAATAGATTGATTTAATTAGTGAGCAGGTTAAGAAATTTCTACATTTTTTATCACTCTAATTTTTAAAAGGTATAAAAGGAAATTCTTATGATTTATGCATCAGTATCAGACTATAAACTATATAATGCAAACTCAAGTTCACAAGTTTGAGAAGCACTGAATTTCAAACGATTGGGCTAAATATGCACTGCCCTGCAAATTTAATAGTACCGGTAATCGAAAAGTGTAAAATCCACCGAGTACATGAGTCACTGATTGCATCACTGCGATGCCAGTTCCGTGACTTCATATCGATTCTTCGCTATAGGCCTACATGACCCCATACCAACACGGGAGTTTCCCCACCCACCACTTTTTCTCTTTGTCTTATGAAACATGACGTCGGAATCGTGAAAGGACTTTTGAGTTGGCCCCGCGATATAGCTGTTATAGCGATAACAGAGGGGTTTGACACCGCGCGTAATGAATATTCTGGTTAAACTACCCCAAACAGCCCGCGTAGTTTCATTCAGTGATTGTTGTTTACTATCTGTGACGTCACCGCTAGCGTTATATAATCGCGACATAAAAGAGACCTACAGAAAAACGTAGAGGGAAAAAAAAAAAAGATCGGAAATGATTGTAAAATAAATGGGAAAATAAGCAATGTCAAGGACGTTGTATTGACAGATGTATGCTGCCAACTAAATAATAAGAAAGGATTTTGAGTTACAAGGGAAAGAGTTTAGAAATTAAAAATGATAAAACGTGTATGTGTGTTTTGTGTATATTTTTCTTAGAGCAGAAACACCAAATCCCTGGCTATTAACTGTAACTAGATGCACATTTCCGATATCGTGATAACATTTTGACAATACTTTTATGAGGAAAATAAAATAACAGTGTTTTTAAAAACATAAGGCATATTATACATTTTCAACAACAAAAAGTGTGAGGTGTTTGTGAAACATCCAGTAGCCTATTTTGTTAGATTACATTTGAAAGAGTTTCATAAGCTCAGACTTTAAGTTTTATAGCTTACAATATTCAGGAAGATTGTATAATAATAAACTTTTCTGTAACATGCTACTTTTTTTTTACCCATCCAAGAATTTGTTTATGTTTAGCTCAGCTACCTGTTACATGGTGAGAGTTTCTGTTTTCTTCTTGTTTCTATCGTGCAATAATCTGTATGAAAACTATAGCAATTTATGTTATCTTATTTGGCTGTTTTGGATTATTTACGTTGTTCAATGCTAGATCTATATACCCGGCCTAGTTAATAAATTATGAATTCATCGTCGCAAAGTGTATACACGTTGACAGAACGATATCAGTTCTTAATGTTTAGCACAAAGTACGAGGACCTAAGACTTCTGCACACTTGTTGTTCATGGCGTTTGAGGAATTTGATGTATGCTACACGCAACAATGGACGACAGTTATCTGATTGTGTTTCCATCATATCATTCTACTTAGGTAACCCCAGAATAGATCATAGGAATTTAAGTGATAATTTTGGTTTTCAATAAATAAATATATTGTTTTGAAATTATTTGTCTTTTCTTCGTCGTGTGCCGCTAAATGTACAATTTTGTTACTCACCCAGCAAGATAATCCGAACGTCTTTGTGCCGAAGGCGGGCCCAAAGATTTCCCATCTTGACCTTCACCCTGGCGAGAGATAAGGCTGCAGACGACATGTATGCCAATTGATCACAACCAAGTTGATCAAGGAGGCGGGTAAGGGCTGGCTAGAGGTTGGGGTGGTTTTGGTGAGAGATGGCTTGGTCACTCTAGGTCACTTTTGGCCAATGACCTCAGAAGTGTTATGGACACCATGGTCTAATCGGATTCTGGACAGACTTGCATCGTGATGAAATTATTTCAAACCCTGAAAGCGAAAAATAAATTATTAAAATAATTTTACATAAGCATATTAGTCTGGTATACGCCTTGGAGGTCCATAAAATAAAACCTAGTTAGAACCAAGCTCGGCGCCCGACTCGATAGGAATTTAGGGTGCTTTGTGAAATCTCTCCGTCTTACGCGTTCTTTCTCTCTCTCTCAATTCTTTCTCATTTAGGATACTCTCTCTCTTTCTCTATCTTAATTCTTTCTCATTTAGGATACTCTCTCTCTTTCTCTATCTTAATTCTTTCTCATTTAGGATACTCTCTCTCTCTTTCTCTATCTTAATTCTTTCTCATTTAGGATACTCTCTCTCTTTCTCTATCTTAATTCTTTCTCATTTAGGATACTCTCTCTCTTTCTCTATCTTAATTCTTTCTCATTTAGGATACTCTCTCTATCTCAATTCTTTCTCAGTTAGGATACTCTCTCTCTCTATCTTAATTCTTTCTCGTTTAGAATACTCTCCTGTTTTCTAAAGCTACTCTCGTGCCCTCTTTCTCTCTATATCACTGAGGCTACTCTCGTGTTCTCAATCTTTCTTTCAACTCTTGTTATAAATTCCTGACTTTATCTCAATAACGCTTTCTTCTTCTCTTATGTCACCAATATTTATGAATCTCTCTTCCCTTTCCCTTTTCTCTCCATCTGTTTCTTTCTTTCTTTCTTTATATATATATATATATATATATATATATATGCATATTTTTATCTGATTTTGAATGCTCCTTAACCTGTTCCTATTGAAAGTTTGTCCATAAAGTTTACGAGAATATTAAAAGTATCAATTTTCGTAGAATTGCTACAACAAATACATCTACAACTTTGTCACATAGTTCTACGAAAAACGTATGAAATCGAAGCTTTTTGTTTACAAAAAACTAAAATTGTGAAGATAGATTTAATGCAATTTTTTCTAACTCCTTTCATACTCCCCCCTCCTCGCCAAAAGATAATAATTCTGTTTTGTGTGACAGGAAACAACAGAAGCCCCTTGTAGGGTAAATAAAAGTTAACTTTTATACACCATGTACCTGTAACCTACGGGTATAAAAACAGATCGAGAAAGAGACACAATGTGGTATACAAATATTCGTAATATAGTGATTAATATCTTATTTTACTTTAAAAAAAAATATACTACCAGCATCTTCTATATGGCCCAACCACGATGAAAAAGTCATGGGTAGATAGCTCTTTTATTTCTGCAAGTCGGACTAGAGCTATCCCGCGTAACTTTCGTGGTGACAGAGAGCTAGGTTTAGAAAGAAAAAGAGGGGGGGGGGGGGCGTATACTACGCCAGGGATCGGCTCGTATAATATAAATACTTAGTTTTATAAAACAAAAGTTCACAATTTCGGAAGACCAAGAGGAGCTGTTGCTTCAAGAACCCATGCTGAACATTTATACGTATACATATATATTTATATTTATTTTAATAGTATATTCATACATGTAACAAATGTCAAAGGAATTTTAAGGAGTTACTGGAGTGTGAAAAAGTCGATTTTTGGTAAAAAAAAAAAATCGACTTTTCAATTTTGGTGTAATTAAATCGTTGGACATGGATTTTATAAACTGGCACCAAAAATTTTCTAAAAAAATAGCATTTTTTATTGAAAAAAAGCATTTTAATGATGCATGCTAAACACTATTTTCCATTTATTTCTTAATACAAATTCACTGTTTTTGAGAGAATGCATTTTTTTTGTGACCCCCCCCCCCCCCCCCCTGTAACATATTTCTAAAATCTCTGGAACTAATAGAGATAAATGTGTCAAATTTGGTACACATATTCAGAGAATCAGCTAGTTTTGATGACTTTATCTGAAGAGATTTTTAATATATGATCTTTTGGAAAAAGAAATTGGATGCATTTTACAGGTAAAAGAAATCACCCTTTTTTAAAAAATTATAAAATGCACAATACTAAGTAATAATGCACAAAACTTTGCTAGTTACTGCGAGCCACCTTTATACTTTAAAATGTAAGTATTTGTAGATGATCTCATATCATGTTTTGAAAATTTTAGAATTTTCCTATATGAACTAATTTTTGTTTATATTCTAGATGGCCGCCATTAGCATGGCAACCCGGAAACATTAGACAACATTCAATATATATTTTTTTTTTAGTTGTCATATGATATAATATAACAAAAGTTATTAAGTTAAAGCAAAAATTAAAAAAAATAAATTTCGCACTCAAGTAACCCCTTAACAATTATGGCATATACGAAAAAAAAAAAAAAAAGAGTTTGATTACCTCCCGTTAGAAATGTCCTTTTAAAACACAGTACATCGTAAGCTTATTCGGTATATATATGTCACTTAATTTTCTTTCTGTGTGTGTCCACCAATTGGTAGATTTAATTTTAAAAACAATGTGTATATTTCTACAAGACCAGAATGTAGCGCTGCGTCTTTTTATACGCATTTACGTCTTCAGTTTTTTTTAGATTTAACGTGACAGATAGACGAAGCACACAACCAATGGAGGCTTTTCCCATCGGGGGCTGCTAAAACTGTTGATAAAACGCCTGAATGATGTTTGGTTCACATTCGTTAGCATCGATGAATGCGGTCGCTAAAAGGAATTGATGATTTTATTTATTTATTTTTTTAACGCGGAGGCGGGGGTGTTTTAAGGAGGGGAACATTAACAGGGGAAACGGGGAGAGGGGAGACGAATGATTTAAAAGGCAATTCTTGAGTTGGGAACAACTTTCGATTTTTGTATATAAAAAAAAAGGATGCGAGCGTGGTGGGGTGGGGTGGGGGTATCTGTGAGAGATTGAGTGTTCTGGAATTTAACTTTGTACAAATCCACAGTGACGTGTGAGTCTTGTGTATGTGTGTCTCAGAGAACGAAAATCGCACGAGTTCGAAGGCTGTCGTGAATCTGATGTCCTGTTGCTGGAGGAATGGGGACATCTTAAAAGCTGACAGGAGACGCGGCTGGCAATTAGTAAGGCCTCCTGCGGGTGAGCACTGACAGAACAGTTTGAGCCCTCACCCAACGCTCACTGAGAGGTTATATTCAAAGCAAGACCAAATAATAAGATCCACAACACATGCGCACACAAGGAAGAAAAAACAACAACATGAGAAGTAGTTATCTGTTCGTGAGCGTTTCACAAATGTAAAAGAATCTAGTAAAAGATGTTTACTGATGTTGGAATGTTTTATTATATGTATAATGTAATACATGATAGATAGATAGATAGATAGATAGATAGATAGATAGATAGATAGATAGATAGATAGATAGATAGATAGATAGATAGATGAGGTCGCTATTATGTCCTGATAAGGTTTACATTATGTCCGGATAAGGTCTATATACGTCCCAATAGGGTCTGCACTAGGTCCAGATAAGGTCTACTTTAGGTCCTGATTAGGTCAACATTATATTCTCACATGTACGCCAAGTTATGACTAGGTCTTCATCAGGTCCTGACTAGGTCTACATAATGCCCTATAAATCACATCTGCGTATACGTATTCAGATTTGTTCAAGTGTGTGTTAGTGCGTGATTAAGAAAGAGGGAGAGATAGCGTCTCTGTATGTAATTTCTGCATGTGTGTGTATGTGTAGGCTATTTCCATTAAATATGGCGCTATAATTACCGGAATACACTGACACGTTATAAGCAGATTTGTCACAGATGTGTCTAAGATTGTGATGACTATGTTTGAAGTAAAAGTAGGGTGTGTGTGTGTGTTATTCTTGTGAATGTATGTGTATGCATGCGCGCGTCTTAATGACCAAAAAAGGGACAGTTTAAACAAATTCTCAGTAGTTCTGTTGAGACAATTACTGATACAGGCCTGGCTGTTTGCTTTTCTCGACATTACTAATATTCATTGATATTCTTCTGCAGTCTGACTATGTCAACCCCAGTCTCACTAGCCCCAGTCTCACTAACCCCAGTCTCACTAACCCAGTCTCACTATGTCTACCCGCCAGTTTCTTGCCTCACATGATCATGTTTCCAATCGATTTTCGTTTCCTTCTAAAAAAAAAAAAGAAAGAAAAGAAAAAAATCTACTAAGCAAAACGATTTTGCTCCCGCTCGTGTGTGTGCGCCAGTGAGTGTGCGTGTCTATGCGTAGAGAGGGTGCAGTTCGAATATCAAGCCTGTCGTTGGACTTAAAATAGAATATAATCGTGGATTTTCGATCAATCAATGCTTTTTATTTTCTTAAAATAGTCTTATTTTCTTCTTTGACTAAAAAAGGCTTTTTTATGATTATAAAGAAACAATATCTACATTTATAGTTTTTCTTTGAGACTTACTATCACGCTTTAACTAAGAATTAACTAAATATGCTATAGAAATGTGAGGTAAGAAAGCTTAGAAGTCGAACTTAGAGTAACTAGTTTGAAGTTCGAATCCTAACAGAGAGTTCGGTTCTCTCCACTGAGTACCTGGCAATTAGATTTAGAAGGTAATGATCACATAACATCTTAGTTATCTTAGGTATTTACTGACCCCAACAAATTAAAACATCTTTTAATAAGTCTTACATAGTTTCAATGACGAATTAAATAAAGGTCCAAAATTGTACAGAAAATGAAAATTCCCTAAGAAAGAAGTGAGCCCGTTGCTTAGCTGGTAAATCTACTTATTAGACGAAAGCATAAAGATAATTTTAACATAAATAGGCCCATTAATATCTCTATTGAACTTTTTAAAATACCAAACTAAATGTGTAATCTTAAAATATCTGTAGTGGACCGGCTCTGTTAAGTTTGGTTAATTCACATTAGTTGAGAAAGTCCCTTTTGGTGAGCTAAAAGGTGGTCAACGTAACAGAGCTGCCCCAAGGAAACGCTTTAAAGACCAGCTTATGCCACAATTTTCTTTACCTGACACAGAAGACACCTGACTGGTTGCATGCGGACACATAACGCGACAGCTGGAGGTCGCTTACAAAGGCCGCGGGATACACATTTGAGACCAAATGAAAATCCGCTGCCGAGGAAAGACGCAGACGGCGAAAAGAAAATCTTAATCGACCACTTGTGGACAGTGGTTATGCTTGCCATGGATGTGGCAAAATATGTAGGTCACAGCTGGGACTGCGTAGCCACGGGAAATGCTGCATTTCTCATTAATCTTCGGACTCGAAGACAAGCATTATTATTATTATTATCATCATTGTTATTATTATTATTATTCATTATTATTATTATTATTATTCATTATTATTATTATTATTATTTATTATTAATATACTGTGAATAAACGTCTATGTCTCGTTGAGTTGCCTCACTTAAGTTATTACAATTGGTGTCAGAAGTGGGATTATAGGCAACTCAACGAGAGGAGATAGGCTTTGATTACAATGACATGTTTGAAGCTATTACATCAGCTTTCAATTAAAGAGCTAAGACAAGAGCTTCAGTACCGAGGTTTAAAACCCGTCGGTAGCAAAGAAACGCTCACGGCTCGTCTCCGGCAAGCCTTGATTGATGACGAAGAAATTCCGGAAACTTGAAATTGAATCTGGGATTGTTGAGGTCATTGGCGAGTACCAGGACCTTAGGAATGCATTAAATGAACAATTGAACATGATCTGTAATATGATGAGGAGCATGATGTGGAACAAAGTAGATGAAAGTGTGTTGCAAGTAGAAGGCCAAATAGACCAAAGTGATAAAATTGTGTCGCAAGCAAAAGGAGGAATAAACTCGTTAGGGAAGGAGCAGTTACCTGGTCAGGACTGTGGCTGCACAAACAGTGGTGATGGAGGCGCTGGGGATTGGAGCGCCGTCTGTGACTGTGTTGTGGGCAAGTCTGACGGGGATGACTTTCAGGACGAGAAACGTGACAACGATTGCTGCGACGATCTCAATGGGATATACAGAATTGGAAGAAAAGAAACAAATGAAGAAACTAGAGAAGTCTGTTATGTGCCTGAAACTTTTGTTCCTGGTATACCTGCAACGAGCCGGACAGATCAAGACAACGTTGGATCTGCGTCTAAGCTTTCTGCTGTGGACCTTAAAGACCTCTATTTATCTGTCAGTACATTTGACGGGACCTCGAACCATGAAAGCCTCAAGACCGTTTCTGATTTCTTGCCTTGGATGACGTCGGGTGAAATTGTGAATACGGGCCCCAACAATGACCGAGACAGAAACAACGAATTTGACTTTGCAGCGGCATAAGAGAGAACTCCATACTTAACAACTGCATCCAGGCGATTGACATGAACTGTATATGCGGCGTCCTACGGGGAAAGTGCCCATGCCAAGAAACCCAGCTACAAGGTCTGAACTTAACAGACATTTGTACTTCTGCCTACATCAGTGAGAGTGACTTGAACGATGGTGAATTAATTCTTGCAGAACCTGATGCAGTGATGGATGAACATTGCTTATGGAACATTACAAGGGTGCTTCATGGGCATACCTTACAGATGAAGCTAAGAAAGACTATGTGCTTGAAACCCATGGCTAGCTGTGGGCCTACAACTGTGTCACGACACGTCCATGGAAAAGGTCCGCTGACTCAGCGCTTTAGAACAACAACCCTGGAATTTACGGTGATCGCCACAACATCCATTTGTGTTACGTGGCTGGCAACCCTGACCTCCACTAACTCTCCATGTGTCAGCTGGCTGGCATCAGCGACTATCGTCATGAGGTCAAAGCAGCGACCACGATATCGCCTCAAGCGTAGACAGGCCAGCTGGAAGAAGAAGCGACGGCCACGGGAAACGGTGCAGATGGCTTTGTGGGCAACAGGCACTCTAATGTCTGTGGTTCCCACCGATCGACCTCCACCTGAACTACTTGGGCGGAAATCGTTATCCTCTCTTCCTAATGTTGACATCCTTTTCAGTCTATTTTATCACAGTGCGCACCATCTAGCTTAGATGTCGGTGCGCATGGTGGAGTTATAACAATACGATGCTTAACTATACTGGACTTAACTATGGCTGCCTTGTAGTGTGACATCTGTCGTCACAATGACGCCGGTTTGAAGCCTGACGCCATCCCATGCCTTTTGGTTTGGCTTTGGTATAGGACGTAAAAATCTTCAATTCAAAAGAAACTTGTGAAACTTCCAAGTTAACTCTCTAGAGATAATTTATGTATACTATACTCTCTCTATATATAATTCTCTTCATGGCTCAAGAGTTTGGCAACGCAAGAAGTAAAGGAAAGATCACGAACTAGAGTTACCCTAGGAAAAAAAGAGGGGGGGGGGGGGAGAACAATTAGTATTCACACGTCACAAAATAGCAGGGTCGGACCGTTGTGACCTAGAAAGATCACCTTTTTTTATTTCTACCTCACGAAATTTAGTGGCATAAAAAGAGGGGGGGGGGGGGGGGTTAGAACAAGTAATCTACTCAGTATGCACCCGTCAATAAATAGCAAGGCCGGACTTAACCGTTGTGGAGCCCTATGCGAAATGGATTTCGTGGGGCCAAGTTTGGGTAGGGATATGGATAATAAGTGAAATTTAAGAGTTTTTATTAGAAAAAAAAATTCGTCTTTGCATTTTATTCATTCTGTACTACTTACAGAACTACTTCACGAGCCTTGCGTGTAGCAAAGTCATACAGTATATCATAATAATTCTGTTTCCTACATAGATCCCCGCTCAATAGCAAGAATTACCAAATGTTTCAATCTATCTACAAGAATTGTTAACCTCAAGTAATTCTTCATTCGTTGAAGGCGCGAGAAGTTTCTTTCACCAGATGCCACAATTACGGGTATTGCATAATGCCGTTTTTTTTTATCGCGTGTAGGATTGGCATTTTCCATTTTGAATGACACCCCAAAATTAAAATTTTTTGTGTATGTATTTTGCGATAATTTTGTTTGTTTGTTTGAGTTTACAAAGATTTTAATAATTTCCGGAGAATACCAGGACTTTTTCGTATATTTTGCAATTTCAGGAGATTTAAGGTACATCAGGAGGCTGAGGGAATTCTGTTATAAGTTATAAAATGGTTTAATTTAATAACTTACACATAGAATTAGCGCAGGTCCTTTGAAAGTGTGAGGCCCACTGCGATTGGTCAAAGGCCAGCCCTGCAAAATAACGACGTATGCTACGCCTTGGGTCGACTAGTACTATATAATACTAAACTATTCTATACTATTCCATACTATACTATTACATACCATATATTAAGCCCCTATCAATTATTTTGGCAAAGTTGTGTATACATTTATATAGGAATGTGAGCTGATCCAAGATGCATATTTCTATATTTCTACAAAACCTCTATTCGAGTCATTCTTTCGTGGAGGGTGGGCGAATGCTGATCTCAAAAATGGCTCTAACGATTTTCTTAGAAATCGAACAGTTGATGTATTTCGCTGAGAAAAGAATTACTCGTTGGCAACATTGGGAACAATCTAGTTAGACTGTCATAATTTTTCAAAGTAAAAATTTAAAAAAAAAATTTAATTTGGCGAGAGAATAAATCTAGGTTTAGATCCTACATCGGTTTTTAAAAGGACTATCGCGTTCTTGAAAGGACTATAGCGTCTGGGAATTTCCGAATGTAAGACTTTATTGATTCAAGAGTGTAATTAATTATTGTTCAGGAAAATTGTGCGCATTGTCTTCAAAGTCTAGATCTAAACGCTTATCATTGGAATATTAAAATGTGTTCTAGATCTATACATTGGCTTAAGCAGGAGTCTTTCTCAGAGAGAAATTAGAGGGGACGGGATAGAGAAGTGTTTTTAAATCTAACATTCATTTCTTTTATAGAGATTAACAATCGCTCAACAAGTTGCATAAAGAAGAAATAGTCTATCTTGCTAAAGATATAAGTGCAATGAAATTCTAACGACTACAACTGTTCATTAGATCGGTGCCTAGTGCGAATAATTATTACAGAAGTACTATTGTTCTTTAAAAATTAACGTTTTTTGAAATAAAACAATAGATGTAATAATTTTGTTCTAATTCTAATGAAACCACGCTTGACCGACTGTGAAACTTTATACAACGAATGAATGCGGAAAATATTGAAAACAAAAGAGTGTCGGACCAAGGTCTGAGGCATCACTAGCTGTATTGATTACTTCCCTTCTGTTTGTGGGAACTCAAGTGGAGAGTTTTAGAAAAATTGCGGATTATGAAATATCTTCTCTGTCTCTTATAGTTAACAAAACTTCTCTGCATGAGTGTTTGCGTTTAATTAGTTGTATAAAGGGCTAATATTATTATTAATAATAATAAGCCTTGTCTTCGAGTCCAGAGATAAAAGAGCAGTATTATATTATCTTATAAAATATAGACGTTACTTCAAAAAAAGAAGACAATTACAACCTACGCGTATCAATCTAGTCCTGCATGTTAATCAATGACTTAAACTCTGCTAAGTCATTGGTTTTCCAGGCTGACTGAGGCAACCCATTCCATGTTCTGATAGCACTAAGGAAGAAGGGGTATTTGTACAAACTTGTCCTAGCATATACAACAAGGAATGTGCCATTATCTTTGTTTCTTTCTGAGTATATTCACGTGGATACTTGTCCCAGCTGTGACCTACATATTTTGCCATACTCTGCGCAGCACTAACGGTTGTATTCCTGTGTTCAATTTAAGCTCACTTGTCACCGTCTACGCCTATCCAGAGCTATAGATTTCGGTATCAAGTGTAAATCCCAGTGTGGCCTCTCTTTCTTTTTCTCTCTTTCTCTCTTTTTTTTCTCTCTCACTCTCTCTATTTCACTGCCCCCTCTCTCTTTATCTCTTTTCGTCTCTCTCTCTCTTTCATCTTTCTTTCTCCCTCTTGCTCACACAGTATAACACATTTACAAGACTGTCTCCAAACAAGAAAAACATTTTTAAAAATACTTTTTTTAAAAAAGCACAGCTTATATTGAGCGTACTTGTATCAATTAGTTCGGATCAGTCATGTCATTAAATTTGTAACTGATCTAGAAAACAATAAAAAAAAGCATTTATTTAAAAAAAAAAGGGAAGGGGGACGACCTGAATTCGAACTCATGGCTCAAGCCTTCTCATGCCAAGATGGTAACCACTCTGCTAGTGGAGAGCATATGAACATGGAAAATTATATAGTTCTCTATTGTTTCAATAGTGTCGTCTTATTATTTCATGACGATGTATAAAGGGAACTAATTCAGCTAATACCACTATTTCAGTCAAGTATATTGTTTTTCTTTTGTTTGAGATAACAAAACAAACAAATTAATTACAAATAATTAATTAACTAATCAAGTAACTAATTGTTTTTAATTGATTCGTGAGTTGTCAGGTAAAAGAAATGATTGGGCAAAATGTCAGCTTGATTGGAGAAAGGGTGTGGGAGAAACAACATGCACAAACTTTTAGCCAGACAGACAGACAGCACAAACTTTTAGCCAGACAGACAGACAGCACAAACTTTTAGCCAGCCAGACAGACAGACAGCACAAACTTTTAGCCAGACAGACAGACAGCACAAACTTTTAGCCATACAGACAGACAGCACAAACTTTTAGCCAGACAGACAGACAGCACAAACTTTTAGCCAGACAGACACATAATGATTTAAGCCATATAAGCTTTGTAAAAATGTCTATTTCCCCAACTCCCAAGCTGCTCCATCCACTAGCACAACGTCAAAGTTTAGCCACGTGATTTCGACCTTAGCATTTTACTATTGGATCGTTTCGAGCGAAGCGTCAGAGAAATGGCGTCATAAAAAGGTGAGAAAGTACTTTAGAGATCTACTCAGACAAAGAAGAACAAAAACTTGGAGAGCGTGGGGAAAAGATAAGGTAAGCGAAGTTACTTACAGCCATCGAGTTACCCAAGTGTACGTTTACTACAAGATGTTAGTCCTACTTGTACCGGTATACCAGAAGATGTAAGTCCTACTTGTACCGGTATACCAGAAGATGTAAGTCCTACTTGTACCGGTATACCAGAAGATGTTAGTCCTACTTGTACCGGTATACCAGAAGATGTTAGTCCTACTTGTACCGGTATACCAGAAGATGTTAGTCCTACTTGTACAGGTATACCAGAAGATGTAAGTCCTACTTGTACCGGTATACCAGAAGATGTTAGTCCTACTTGTACCGGTATACCAGAAGATGTTAGTCCTACTTGTACAGGTATACCAGAAGATGTAAGTCCTACTTGTACCGGTATACTACAGAATGTTAGTCCTACTTATACCGGTATACTACAGAATGTTAGTCCTACTTATACCGGTATACCATACCTGAATATTTCTAATAGTAAAGCGACCAGTTCAATGATATCGTAGCTAGTTTTCATTTTTTACGACACCAAGCTTTTGAACAGAATTGAATGTGACCCAGCGGCATGGGCGTAGCCAGGGGAGAGGGGTTTGTGGTTCAACCCCCCCCCCCCAAATGAAATCCCCCCCCCCCCCCAGCAGGAGGGGGGTCGGAATTTAGTGACTGATTTATTGCTTTAAATTTGTTTATTTTAGGTGAGATTTTAATACTAAACAATCACTTGCCCCAGCGCAGTTTTGCAGTTACACCCCCCTCTTTATAAAACAAAAGAAAGAAAAATGCAAACAAGAGTCCCCAAATTTCAAGAGCATAGCTAAGGAAGATTTTGATTTCAAAACCCCTCCTCTTCAATATAAGACTATCCATACATCTGTCACTTGATTCTATGAGCGTAGCAAAGAGGGGTTTTGTGTTTAAACCCTCCACCTTCCAGCGGGGTTTGCAGATAAAAACGCATTTAAAATGCTATGAGTATAGCCAAAGGGATTTTGAGTTAAAACACCCCTTCAACGGGATTTGAAGGTAAAAAAATACCCCTTCAATATAAACAAGATTGCAAAGACAGTTTGTGTGGAAACACAAACTCAAAATCGGCCCCCGAAGTGGTCCACCCAGGCAGGCTTCAATATTATCAGAAAGAGAGTTGACAGATCTTGTGTAGTGCCCCAACGGTACAGCAGATCAAAGGATAGGTGCAAGTGAATGCAAAGTTAGATTTGACCCTGGCCTAACTAGTTACCCTTTCATACCTTGTGGTCTATAGGGCAGATGATGTAAAGTTCATCTGTTTTTTGTGGCCTACGGTTAACGAGGGTGTCAAGTAGCCAGCACAACGACCAACCGCCTTTACTTTCCCCCCAACTAATCTCAGGTACCCATTGGAGCTGGGTGGACTCAGAGGTGCCTAAGGATTCCGAAGTTGAAAATCCCAGTCTTCACCAGGATTCGAACCCGGGGCCCCCGGTTCGGAAGCCAAGCGCTTTACTATTCACCCACAGAGCACAGCTTGCAGTATAAAAAAAGTTCAGGAATATGAAGTTTACAAGATTCGTTTTAATTTAGGTCTAACATATAATGCATACTAATTAGCTTTTTCTTTTTAAAAAACTGCTTGCATAACTGATTTCAAAAATAAGATTTTTCGCTTCCAGAAAAAAAAAACTAGCCGTTGCATCAGAACTTTGAATGCTCTAAAATATTGTGATGTCGGATTTTCAATATCTTTTCTAGTTTACGAGATTTAAACGGGACGGACGGACAGACGGACAGACATTTCGCACAAAACTAATAGCGTCCCCTTTCGGGGGCCGCTTAAAAAGCAAATTACGCATTTAAAATGCTACGAGCGTAGCTAAAGGGGGTTTTGAGTTTAAACCCACTTCAGCGGAGTTTGAAGCTAAAAAATACCTCTTTAATTTAAAAAAAAGTAAATCACACCGTCAAAAATCTATGAGCGTAGCCAAGCCAGGGGGGGGGGGGGGAGTTTGAGTTTAAATCCCCCTATTCCAGAGAGCTTTTTTTTTTAAGTTTAAAAAACCTCCAGATGGTTTTGAGTTTTAAAAACCCCTACAGAGAATTTTGAATTTGAAAACCTCTCTCTGCAATATTATTCTAAAGCAAACTACAGTTACCAAAGTCTATGAGCGTAGCTAAGGTGGTTTTGAATTTGTTAAAAAAAATCCAGAGATTTTTTAGTTTAAAACCCCTAAATCAAATGATTTTGACGATAAACTTCTATTTTCAATATAAAATTTAAAGCAAACTACAGTCACCTAATTCCATGAGCGTAGCCAAGAGAAGTTACAGATTTCTACCAGTGGCTGAGCTCCATTAGTCATCTGCCAAAATTGAAAAAAGAAGACTAAGTGTACCTAAACAAAGATGGCTAAGACGGATTTTAGGAATCAGTTATAGAGATCGGGTCTAAATCAAGGAAATCCTATGCCGAAATGGGAGTCTAGCCCTTAGTAAGGTTGTGACAGAGCGTCGCACGAGGTTTGCAGAACATGTTTTCCGACAAAATAAATTACGCATAATAACAGTTGCGATGACATGAAGGCCATTACGAGGAAAGTGCAAACAGGGACATCCTAGTACAACTTGGCGCCACTTTCATGGAGATCCTCAGAGCAGGTTTCAGAATTTGCCAGTGACAGATTATTTTAGAAGCAGCTTACCCCCCAATGCCGAACAGCGAGGGAGGATCTAAGTAAGTAAGAATAGCAGATTTGATTTTTGAAATAAAACCTTTTAATAGCAGTATATGCATTTTGTTGTCTTTCAATACAGGAAATAATGCTTTTGGCGAGGCTTGTACAAAGGAGTTATTGTCTTTTAAAAAAAGTACTTTTTTAAATTTTTTCTTGTTAAATAGTATTTTCAGTCTAAAAATTATCATCGGACACATATCCAGGCATTATGTTCTGCTGGTTTTAATGTGTATGTGTGTGCTTTAATTTCCCAAAGAACAGATTTTCGATATGAACATTTTGTTTATAAAAAAATATCTATATTTTCCCATCCCAGCTCGTGATCTCTTCAACGCTAATGCACATTCGTTAACCCATCTCACGGAACCGCCACTGAAGAGGTGATGAAAGACATTGCTAAGATAATGGCCGAAAATAATACATCGCTCAAGCGAGCCTTCACACAGAACATATTTGGGGATGAGTCGAGCTCCTGGTAGGCTTGTAACGTGATACTATGATGTTGGTTTAAATAGGTAACTCACGTGAGTACTTACTAAGTAGGAACCACAAACACATGAGAAGAGGTGAATTGATCAGGTAGATAACATTATCAAGTGGGAATCCGAGTAGGAGGATTAAGAGTCATGTTTCTGTCATCAAAAACACGAACGATAAACTTTCTTTTTATTTAAGTTCCAAATTTTTGTTTAGGTGTTAACTACATGTTTGAATTGGCAGCTCTATATCAGTGATTTGAAAATTCTTATTTTCAGTCCAAGGTAAAAAAAAGTATGTCAGCAAGTGAATGCTTCAAATTCTTATGATGAAAATGTGTGTCATTTGGAGATATGATGTCTTATATCTGTAATGTTCTGTATAAAGAAGAACAAACATTTCTGGAATAAAGTGAGGCGAACACCGTCCATTCAAACAGAATGGCAGTACATTATATGTTACACTGCAGTTTGAGTCACTAAAATATTTTCATGACTTTCCAGACATTTGTAGTTTCGCTTCCAGACCTTACAGTCAATAGTGTTCATTTGTTTTTATGATCGAATGTTAGGTACTAGAATGAAAATCCCGATATTAAAAACCAAATTCTTCAATTGGATTCAAATTTGTGGCTCCGCGATAGGGAAAAAAGGCACATGGTCGCCTGACACCACCTCGTCTCAGCATTGACTGTCATCGTTTTTATATTCTTTAATATGTAATTCTTTTTTCACCTTTTAACTACTATATTTTCATAATCAATACAGCCCACGAACTACTACACACACTACGATACATACAATGAAGGAGCATCCTGTCTCTCCATTCCACACACCTCTCCAAATAACTCATAACAACCACCTTAGTCCACTTCAAACATTATATACCTCAACCACATCACACCTTTCTAGCCATCCAGTTCAACCATCTAACCTTTACAACCACCACAGTTCAACAACTTCACATCTCCAACAATCTCAGACCCACCGATTTTCCTCCTCTTTAGTCCAACCACCCCACCTCTCCAACCACTTCCTATTTCCAGCCACTCGACTTTTAACTGCAGTCCTTTTATTTACTATCTTCAGTACATTATGCTACCAGCATAATCACCATTCCAACCTTTCACTGTTGAGTCCATCTGAGACTAGGTAAAGCCTGACTTTGATAAGTAATGCCTGATTTTGATAAGTAAACTCTGAAATGTCGACCTCTTTAAAGAATCGATCCTGTTCGCCTGCCAAGTTGTCGTTCCACTTATTTTAGTCTTTAAGATTGAAGAGAAAGACTTTTTTTTTTTTTGGGTTACTTTTTAGTTTTCCTTCACAATCTATACGAGGCCATCTCATTATCTGTCAAGGATGTCTAGTGCCGCAAAAGTTTGATGAGTCTCGTTGCCGACACAAGTACACTGGTCAGTTTGAACTCATTAAGTCATGAAATATTTATAAAACACCGTGTCAATGTATAGAGCATTCATAAGCTTTAAATGTTACAGTCTGTTTTTTTATGTAGCATGAAAACTAGAAATATAAAACAAAGAAAAAGAATAACTAGTGCACTAAAATAATGGAATAAAACAATCTGAACTAGACTTGTCAGTAACTTTGTTCTTCAAGCATCAGTCAGTTATAAAGGCTTGAGTAACCCAGTAGTGATTATGTACAATTAGAATTAACAGGACATTTATTTATTTCTCGAATGGACGCCTGTACATTTTGAATCATCAGGATTTTTTAAATTGAAATATTGACTAGGATTTTAATAAAAGCTGTATCAATTTTTTATGCACTGTCCTGTCTGACCCACGCCCTGCACTGCCCTGTCTGACCCACGCCCTGCACTGTCCTGTCTGGCCCACGCCCTGCACTGTCATGTCCGGCCCACGCCCTGCACTGTCCTGTCTGGCCCACGCCCTGCACCGTGCTGTCTGGCCCACGCCCTGCACTGTGCAGTCAGGTCTTTTGTGTTTTAATGAATGAATATAAAGTTTCTAATTTTTTGTTGTAATTATAATTTATCGGAAATCGCCAGATCTGTTTTGCTATATTTTTTTTAAATCTTGCTATTCGGAAATACCCCATGTCTGGCAAATCTGTTTTGTTGTATTTGTTGATGTTATTGTTTTACGATATTCTCCCCCCCCCCATCCCCATGACCATCAAATCTCATTTGTGACGCTTATATTTTTCTATGATGTTTTCCCTAGGTGTCACTTACAAAGACCTCATCACAAATGAAGAGATTAGAAACAGGATCAATACAGCAATTGGACCCACGATGACCTGCTAACCACTTTTAAAAAAAACTCAAACTCTATGGCTACATCACAAGTTCCTTAGGGCTCGCAAAGACCTTCCTTCAGGGAACAGTACCAGGAAGAACATGAAAAAAATGGGAAAAAAACGATGAGAAAACAAAAAAATGGATAGGACTGTCTGTGAAAAATTCTATTCAAGGCAAAAGGACAGAGAGGAATAGAAAAAGACGATTGACGGATCTTGTGTGGTGCCCCAACGGTCCAACAGACTAAGGGGTATGTAAAGCTGAATGCTGTTTTCCATTCTACAAAGCATTTTTTTTTATAAAGTTAATTTCTAAATATCAAAATAAACCTTTTTCAGAGCCAGTGTGTAACTACAAGGTTTACATGTCACGTGCAGACAAAATGGCTGCTAGGGAGAAAGAGATTATAAAACACATATAAGTAAGATCTGAAGGGGAGATAAAGCGTATGTGTGGTGAAGTTTTTTACTGGTCACCCAGCACGCGATGCATGCGTTGAATGATAGAATGTGTACGCTACTGATATCAAATTATACGTGAGCGTGTCTGATAGCAGACCGATACAAAACTAAACGTGCGTACCTGTATTACTGCAGTGCATAGGCTTATACACGTATCTAGACACACACATGTAAAGAAACTGACAAACATCCACATACAACACCCAAATACCTGCACGCACCCATGTAAAGAATCTCAAACACATGCACACACTCATACATGTGCACAAACACTTGTAAACATGCACAAACACGCATTCACATGCACATACTCTCACACATGCACATACATTTAACATATGTATTGATAACTAAACACATACAAACACGCTGACATATACACACAATCACACACTCAACCACATGCACACACCCAAATGCATGAACACACATATGCACACACACACTCACAAATATTCACAAACTCATTACATACACACATATGCTCACGCACAAGAATTTACACATCCATAATAATAAGGCTTGTCTTTGAGTCCGAAGATTAGTGAGGAATGCAGAATTTCCCGTGGCTGCGCAGCCCCAGCTGTGACCTACATATTTTGCAACATCCAGGGCAAGCATAACCATTTTACACACCCATACAGACCTGACTATAGTTTATGCACATATGTAAGCGTTAGCACCAAATCCTGCAGACCTATCGCTCGCGGCACTGGACGGCATCCACGTGATCTATTGAAGCAGAGACAAGCTGGAATCGAAATGATCGGCGTCCACATGTGCTGATCATATTTCATGTCTATTGGACAAAAAAAGGAGGCGGAAGAGAGGGGGGGAGAACAAACAAACTTGGGGCCAACTTGTCTTATTTAACACAAACAAACTTGGGGCCAACTTGTCTTATTTAACACAAACAAACTTGAGGCCAACTTGTCTTATTTAACACAAACAAACTTGGGGCCAACTTGTCTTATTTAACACAAACAAACTTGGGGCCAACTTGTCTTATTTAACACAAACAAACTTGGGGCCAACTTGTCTTATTTAACACAAACAAACTTGGGGCCAACTTGTCTTATTTAACACAAACAAACTTGGGGCCAATTTGTCTTATTTAACACAAACAAACTTGGGGCCAACTTGTCTTATTTAACAAGCAATTTTCAGTTATGTTTAGATGATCATAACGTTTGCATGGAGAGAAAAACGAATATGATGGTAGAGTGAGGATGAGTGATAGTAAGGAATGTCTTAGCCTGCAATTTATTTAGGGCAATAAATACAGGAATATAATTAGAATCGAAGGAAATAATTTTACACACACCAAGAAATTGTATCACTAAAAAACATCGTTGCATGGTGGGGTCAAAAAGTCATAAATCTAGAATCCCCTATTTCCGCAACTTCACGTCATCTATCGGCTGTTACCAGTTCGTCTGTGAAAGATAAGCTGCTGGTCCATGTCATGATGACATCCACTTATCTTTTATCTCCAACAGTTTATTCTACACACTGTATGATTGTGTTTTTGAAAGACTATTGGATGCTCAAATGTTTGATGACAAAATTGAGTGAATCGATTGATTACCCAGACATAACTTTGGTTGGTTGCTTTTTCACCTTATTGGGACTTATTATCTTTAATCATACTTTAATTTACTTTATTAATTGTGTATTAGAAAAAATATTTTTATACACACTGTGTTGAAACGGCGGAAGGGTACTTAAAAGTCTTTTAACAAGAATGAAATATAGTTTTAATTACTTCTTAGGGCGTGAAAGGAAAAATATAATTCAATATTAAATTATCTGAACGGATATAAGTTATTGCTTTTATATAGCTCTACTTTCATGCTTAATGGATGGTCAGAGCGCTATGGTTCAATCTCATTTGTGGACCAGTGGTTGGAGAAGGGAGAAGGTTTTCCGTGCTGCTTTTAGGTGCTCAGTAAACATAACTCTGCTCGAGTCGGGTGTCGAACCTCGAGCCCCCATCATAGGTAGCCAAGCCAAGTTCAAGCGTGATTAGCCTCTCAACCAAGCTTCTCATATATATATATATATATATACATATAGGTATATTTAAACAGTTAGAAAGTGGGGATATCAATTTAAAAGATCACTAGTCTATAAAATTACACTTCATGTGATTCGCTATGCTAAAAAAAAGCATATTGATTCTGTTTATGCCCCTTGAAAGACTGCCCAAATTCAGATTATGCCCCTTGACAAACTGCCTGAAAATATCGTTTGACAGACCGGAAATAAATCCCCATCCAATTTTCATCGCTTTGGATGGGTCTGACAGCCGATTGAGAAGACACCGGGCCAGGACTGAAAAATGACCATAAAACAATAACGCTGTTGATGCTGCAGCGTGGCGACCAGGTCATTAATCAATTTAATAGTAGCTCGTAGTGCTGTATTTATTTTCATATCACAAAACTTCCAAAGGACCAAAAAGAGTAACGTCCTCTCTTTCCATGATGTATAAACATGGCATGTAGCATATAGTCTACTAGCAGCAGTAATTTGCATTGGTTATTGTGAGTAGAAGATGCATAAACATGGCATGTAACAGCAGCACTAAATTACATTGGTTATTGAAAAGAGATGATGAAGAAAATATGATGAAATATAAATAGGCTCAGTTAAAGATTCGAACCAGGTATCTCCATCTGGGCAACACTGCTGAGCAGCCTCAGAGGTACAAAGCTTATGTTCAGGCCCCCATTTAAGTCAGTTAAGTTGTCTGGACCTTTATTCACTCACTACCCATGGTCTGTCAATAACTATAGCACCCTGTTGTTGTTTTTTTTTGTTACAGTACTAAAGCTTCTCTGTAAATTTAAAATATGAATCGTTTTCAATAATTTTTTTTAATTGTTTAGCTTAGGGCATTTATTACTTAATTTTTTTGATAATGATTAATTAGCGCAAAAGTACAGCTTGAAACTCTTTAAACATATATACAAGTACAATCTATAAATATTATAGCACATCTACATTCTATTTTTTATCTGTACATTTTATAGATCATTACACAGATGGACCGTTCAAAAGATGGACACTCTATAGACCATTCAACAGAAGTACATCGTTGAGATTATTCAAAAGATGGAAACTCTATAGAACATTCAACAGAAGTACACCGTATAGATTGTTCAACAGATGGACACTCTAAAGACCATTCAACAGATATTTCAATAAATCCAATCTCTAAAGCTCTTTCAACAATGGATACTACATTTCATTCAACAGACAAACATATAACAGTAGTTGTATAACTCATTAGATTAACAAAGAAACAGTAACTAACTTAGAAACATTTCGCCGTTGCTTTCACGTTTTGTCTTTTTTTTGTTGGGGGGGGGGGGATGGGGGGGGGGGGAGGTGGTTAAAAAGAAAGGAGAACAAATAAAAACTTGCTTAATGTAAAAAAAAAAATGTGTTTCTAGTTTGTTTTTTTTTTAACTTTTTTTTTTGGCTAAGCAGGAAGACCATTACATAGCGTGTATTTTAAAGAGGTCAAGGTGGAAGTATGAGCAGAGAAAGAGAACAGTGAGTGAGTGCTGTGATTCATGGGTTGTGACGTTTCCTGGGCATGTTCCAGGTAGAGAGAATTACCTGAGCAAGAAGAGTGTCGAGTGGGCTGCACTAGTTTGTTGTTTTCTAGTTGCTTTGTTTCTATGAGTAAACTATTGCAGAGAAATGCGTTGTACGTTTTACTCTAGGTTTTGGTGAGGGATCCCCCCCCTCTTTTGTGGCTCAGTTCATTTTTACTTGACCCAAAAAAATACGTGAGTAAAAATGGGAGTCATAGCCGAAGTCTGACTAACACAATATTTTATCAACACCCATTTATGTTTTTGTGTTAAATGCCCTAGCATCCAGACCCCCCCCCCCCCCAACCCCCCCCCCCCCCCACACACACATTAAATATAGAATCTCCAGAATGTCACAAGAAATGCGTAGGACGTAATTATCTTTTTTTTAAGTAACGTCTGTAATATATAAGATAAGAATATAAGACGATAAATTTATTGACGCCCGTCTAATGTCCTCTTCGAAATGTCTATTCCAGTCTGACAGGCCAAACCTCTAGCGTGCAGAAGAGATTACATATTCAATAATTCATGGCGAGAGCAAATCAAAAGCAAGATGAGTCATCAATAAGCAGATCTGGTATTCGGTACTGCAACTAGATCTAGTATTCGGTACTGCAACTAGATCTAGTACTCGGTACTGCAACTAGATCTAGTACTCGGTACTGCAACTAGATCTAGTACTCGGTACTACAACTATATCTAGTACTCGGTACTACAACTATATCTAGTACTCGGTACTGCAACTATATCTAGTACTCGGTACTGCAACTATATCTAGTAATCGGTACTGCAGATCTAGTACTCGGTACTGCAACTAGATCTAGTACTCGGTACTGCATTTGTGTCAAATGGAGAATTTCACGATACATGTTCGATTGTAAACAATGTCAAGGACGCTCTATTTAAAAATCACCGTAGCCAACAACAAAATAAAAATGTGTTTGTTACAAGCGAAAGTGCTTAGTAATTTGATTTTACTGTGCTAAAAAAGTGAACAAAATGTATCGCCTCCCTTCTAATTTGCATGGGCGATCCAGACTTCCTTTCCATACACTGGACACACCAAATAGCTAGCGTTTTTATATTTATTTGCTGTAGAGAAAAATCTCCAATATTACTCTATGCTAGACGCAGGGGCGAACTAGGTGTCAAAATCGGTCCACCGACTGTTATATAATCGACATCATTAGATTGTTAATGTATCCAAAACTAATCGCATTCATGAGTTGATGCAAAATATTGTATAACGTAGGTCTAGGTAGGTTGGTAGTACCATAGGTTGGTAGGCTCGTAGGCTATATTTAATGTAATCAACACAATTATTTTGAATGGAATAATGCTTTCTAATGAAACAATGTATGTCCATACTAGCGCGAATTCTTGACACTGTAAAGACTGCATAAAGCGTAGGCCTACGTTGAAGATCAATATCGAATCTCCTTATACCCGTTATTACAAAGTTTAAAATCTTTTATAATATACTAAGGGTGTTACTGATATTCCAAGCGGACTATTCGACGGCAGTCCCATCCCAACGGCCCATTGGGTGCCGGCCCCCTGAGCATATGCCCAACTGCCCTCATGGCCATTCCTGGCCAGTCTAGAAAGACTACATTTAATGCAGTATGGATGATATCGTGTTAGTTAAACCTACCTCCAAAACAAAGTTAGGACCTACGTAATTATCAGATATTACATCTATAAACACCAAAGCATTACTTACAGATACATTAAATATTAGTGTAACATAATAGTCTAGAAGACACAATGTCATCAGTATAAATGTTTACTACGTACCATATCAAGTGAAGGAATCTAAATACATTAGTCACTACGTTCTCTTGGATAACGCTATCCCAGGTCTAGCAGTAATCAAATGTCGTCCAGAGTTTCTTATAAGAAATAATTGTTAAAGAGTCAACACAAATCTAGACCTATTTGATGTTAGATACAGTGTTTCATATTTCAACATCTTACAGCCGACTAGCTTTTAAACGTAGGCTATATTCCATCGGGAATTCAGCTGGGGGAATAATGCTGAATTTTTGTGGGGCTTTTTTCTTGTTGTTTCGCAGTGTCGTTTCTCCCAACACACCTTCACGTAAACGAGAGTGCATCAAGATCCCCCCCCCCCCTTTTATTAAAATGTCATAGTTACCAGTAGATCCAGGGACAGCTAACTCCAAACGCTCTGACGTAGCGAGTTCCCTTGATCACAAGGCGACATGCAAACAGAATCGAACTTAGCCTGTTTCAAGCCAGATCGATAATTCTTCCCCCGAGACCAATAGTGGCGGCTGGGTGTTATCGAATACAGGCATTCGTTGTTTGTTTTTGTGTTGACTAAAGAGTAAATGCGTGTGGGCGATACAAATGTGTCTACTTTTGTTTTTGTGTTTTTTAGGGTGTAAAAATAAAGAATATTTAAATTTAGAAAACGGATGGTTAGTGATTCAAGTTTCACACAAGAAAATATATAGGCCTTGAAGAAACAAACAAGAGAGAGAGGATATGGTGGCCAAGTGGAGAGTCATTTAGTGAGTGAATGTGTTGAATGAGTGAAGTAATTGAGTAAATGGGTGAAAGAGTGGTGAGTCAGCGAATTAGTGAGTTATTAATAGAGAGTGTTAGCGAGTGAATAAGTGATATAGAAAGCAAGTTAGTGAGTGATATAGAAGGATGAGTTAGTGAGTGATATAAAGAGAGCGTGAATGAGTGAATGAATTATAGATCTAGTATGAGTAAGTAGTTAAGTGGTATAGAGAGGAGTTAGTGATCTATAGAGTTTGTGAGTGAATGAATATTTTAATGATATGAGGTATGAGTGAGTAAGTATTTA
The DNA here is from genome assembly GCA_030265305.1 of Biomphalaria pfeifferi. Classification (NCBI taxonomy): domain Eukaryota; kingdom Metazoa; phylum Mollusca; class Gastropoda; family Planorbidae; genus Biomphalaria; species Biomphalaria pfeifferi. The sequence goes on along the minus strand of JASAOG010000020.1, from coordinate 1,926,938 downwards.
AGTATGTAAATTGGTGAGTAAGTGAATGAATAAATGAAAGTTTAAATAAAAGAATAAATTCTTAAAAAGAGGAAAAATCAAATCAGAATAAAAATAAAAAGGTTACAAAGACATTTTGTGTGGAAACACAAACTCAAAATCGGCCCCCGAAGTGGTCCACCCAGGCATGTAAAAAGGCAAGTATCAATATTTTCAGAAAGAACACCAGAATTTAATTCTATCAAAGACAAATGACAGAGAAGAATGGAGAAAGAAGGTTGACAGATCTTGTGTGGTGTCCCAGGGGTCCAGCAGACCAATGGATAGGTGAAAGTGAATGTGAAGTTTAATGTGAACTTTGCCTAACTGATGTTTTATAAAGAATATTTTATTAATTCTAATTGATCTAATTATTCAAAGCCTCAAGGAAAATAAAAAAACATTTCCGTAAAAAAAATAATTAACTAATTTTCCTTTAGTTCAGCTTTCTATGGCTATTATCCAATATTACGGTTCACATGATTATATGAAAAACTACTTATTAATTGTTGTTTCAACTTATGTCCAGCTTATATGCACACTAAATAGATTTTTTTCTCTTAAAAAAAGTAAACATTATTTTTCGGTAAATGTAGTACTTAGTAGGACAGAACTTACTTAACGTAGCAAAACAAATGTAAAAAAAAATGTTTTTTTGTAAAAAATCTAAAACCATTTGCATAAATGTGTTTTTAAGAGATAGCAAATGGCAACTGCCTCTGCTAGAGAGCCTCCCGTGTTTATTACTAATAATAGTGAATAGTTGTAAAAGTGGTGTATTTTTTTAAAAAAACTGCTTGCATAAGTGATTAAAAAAATTAGATTTTTCGCTTTTAGAAAAGAAAAAAGTAGCCGTTGCATCAGAACTTTCAATGGTCTAAAATATTATGATCTAGTTTACGAGATCTAAACGAGACGGACGGACAGACATTTCACACAAAACTAATAGCGTCTTTTCCCCTTTCGGGGGCCGCTAAAAATTAAGTCAAAGTTAAGTGAAAAGAAATGTATCCTAAAGCAATTATTAATTAAATGTTTCCTTGCAGTATGTTTGACCATATGAATGGGAAAAAAAACAACAACTGCGGAACTTAAAATGTGTCAACAAAATAAACACTAAGAATAATATTAAAGACAAAAAATGGCATTAAAATAATGTACATATTGTTTTTCAAATGAGATAATTTTACATATATATGCAGATTGCCTATAAACTCTACAGAGAAACACTTTTTTGTAGATAAACATTTGACAAAAAGACACTCTTTACAAGTGCAAAAATAAATGTTAAAGACACACACACAGTTTACATATACAGATACACTTAGAAACACTAAGGACATTCATACATACTTAAAACAGAAATCCTCCTTGCAAAGTCCTTACTTGAAAGATAAACAGATACACACTTCATAGAAACAAACTTCACAATTTCAGAAACACTTCACAGATAAACAGATACACACTTTATAAATACTTCACTTCACATTTTGTTTGTTTTACGTTTCGGATGTTCCTTCAGAGTTGAAGATAGTTTACTTCCTAGTCCATACCTCCCTCAGGACACTTTACAGATAAACACAGATATACACTTTACAGATAAACACTTTACAGATAAACACTTTACAGATAAACACTTTACAGATAAACACTTTACAGATAAACACTTTACAGATAAACACAGATACACACTTTACAAATACATGCTTTAAAAAAAAATATATGCAGCTACAGCCATGTACGTTTACATGCTTTACCAGACACAGCTCACGTGACCTTATTGATTGCACATCTTTGAATTGCCTAGATCTAACCGTGATTTTTTGCTCAAAGAATCGTTACTCAATTTTACTAAAGAAGTGAGCTATATCAATGAAACAAAAAATAATTATGTTTTTATTATACAGAATCAAGCAGTTCAAAGAAAAACCTATTTCAGAACTTTTGACTTCATTAGCCAGGAAACGTTTAAGGAGTTTATTTATGTTGAAAACAACAGCAAACAATACGAACAGTCAAATCTATTTGGAAAGCAGGAAGAGAACATCCGAATATCAAGGCTGATAATTAAAGGAACAAGACATGGACGTTGGATTTTAATATTACTAGCTCACCCGTCATACTTTAGAACAACGTCTAGTCTCTCTACTTCTACAGCCTTACTTGAGACAATCTTAATTTCTTCGTTTCTTGTTGTTATCTGGGTTTGAAATCATTACAATCTGAATGTCTACATGTTTTATCAATATTCAATACGAAATACTTTTTTTGTAAAATATTATCCATTGACTTAATTAATGTTAGGGGTTTAGGTGAATGTACTCTGGTGGAGGATTTCCTGACATCATCGTGTGTATCGCTTTCTCAATTTCGACGATATGGTGTCATTAGGACAAATATATATGTATGTGGTTTCTTATGGACAAAAATAAAGTAAAGTGGCCTTTACAGACCTTACGATCTATGGGGCAGATGATGTAAATGTCATCTGTTTCTGTGGCCTACGGTTAATGAAGGTGTCATGCGGCCAGCACAACGACCAACCACCTTTACTTTCCCCAACTAATGTCAGGTACCCGTTAAAGCTGGGTGACTTAGAGGCGTTTAAGGATCCCGAAATTAAAAATCCTAGTCTTCACCAAGATTTGAAAATGTGAGTTCTATATTGACTTTCTGTGGGTGTCACGTTGGTGTCATGGACGTCATTTACGCGTCATATGTACTTCGTGTGGGTGTTATGTGGATGTCATAGGAACGTTATGTGGATGTCGTATGGAAGTCATGTTAATGTTATATACACTTCATGTGGATGTCATATGGAAGTCATGTTGATGTTATGTACACTTCATGTGGATGTCAAGATGCATGTTGATGTCATATGGAAGTCATCTTGGTGTTATAGACACTTCATGTGGATGTCATATGGGCATCATATTGATGTCAGGTTGGTGTTATATGGACTTCATGTGGATGTCATACGAACGTTATGTGGGTGTATATTGACATCAATTTTATGTCATAATGACGTCATGTTTATGTCATATTGGCGTCATGTGGATATCTTATGGACGTCACGTTTGTGTTATACTTGAAGCTAAAGGCTTCTAATTTCTACCAAATAAAATTTCATTTTGTGTTTCAGCCAATAGTTCTACCTGATATTTACATATATTTACATACATTTACATCTATCATCTAGAGGTCTAATAAAGTACGGACCAAGAAACAGAAGACATGAAAATATCAAAATCGAATGGAGGTTTTTATTTTCTTCCACAAAAGTCTTCCACTTCCCAGACCCATGTCATTATCATCTCTGGATGTGACGCCTCATCTCCCCCACCCTACCCCTTAGTATCCTTCTTTCGAGATGTGAGGCCTCGAGGCACGCTCCCAAGTAGGAGACCAATCCTAATTGGTTGGAGAGAGGACATCGTTGTAAACAGTCTCCGACGTTTCTTCATAGGTGGATCTCTCTCTCTTTGTCATTTGAAATTAAGGTGGGTGACAGAAAGAAAATTATTAGAATGCATTGTAGTACCTCGAAAAAAATCTGTAACATTGGATCTTGATTCTATTTGTGAGTGATACAAGCTGGTAACTCTCCGCAAATCCATCCACTAGGAGCTAGAAAAACATATTGAGTTCAAGCCTTATGCTTTTCGTATGGATAAAGCGAAAATACCTTTAGCTTTCTCGCCATTTTGTCGCTAGTTAAACGGTTAAACAGTAAACAGTTAAATCTTTATTCAATCTGAAATCACTCGTTGACTTTTCAATAATTGGCTGGGGGTGAGGTAGCGACACGTCCAGTACTAGGTGATCCCACTCCTAATAAGCCTCAGGTCAGTAAGAAAAAGAGACACCTAGAGATGACCTAGCACTGCCAAAACAATACCAAAAAAAAAGAAAAAGAAACAAGGTTACAAAGACAGTTTGTGTGAAAACACAAACTCAAAATCGGCCCCCAAAGTGGTCCACACAGGCAGGCTTCAATATTTTCAGAAAGAACATCCAAATGAAATTATATCAAAGACAAATGAGAGATAAGAATGGAGAAAGAAGATTGACAGATCTTGTGTAGTGCCCCAGTCCAGCAGATCAAAGGATAGGTGCAAGTGAATGCAAAGTTAGATTTGAACCTGGCCTAACTAGTTCTCCTTTCAGACCTTGTGGTCTATAGGGCAGATGATGTAAAGTTCATCTATTTTTTGACCTACGGTTAACGAGGGTGTTATGTAGCCAGCACAACTACTAACCGCCTTTACTTTTCCCCAACCAATGTCAGGTAGACATTCGAGCTGGGTGGACTCAGAGGCGCCCAAAGATTCCTAAGTTGAAAATCCCAGTCTTTACCAGGATTCGAACGTGGGACCCCCGGTTCGGAAGCCAAGCGCATTACCACTCAGCTACCGCGCCTCTCCTGACCTAACTGAAGTCTTATAATTGATGTAATTGTTTTGAAAACGCTCAATTTTTTTTTTAATCGAATGCTCAAAAAAGATAATTAAAAAAATTTACCCGCATTTTAAAAAATGTTCACGAAAATGAAGTTTAGAAGATTAGTATTTGTTTTAATTTAGGTCTAACGTATAATGCATACTAATTAGCTTTTTCTCTTTTAAAAACTGCTTGCATAAATGATTTTAAAAATTAGATTTTTTGCTTTCAGAAAAAAAAAAGTTGCCGTTGCATCAAAACTTGTGATGTCGGCGGATTTTCAATATTTTTTTCTGGTTTACGAGATCTAAACGGGACGGACGGACAGACGGACAGACATTTCGCACAAAACTAATAGCGTCTTTTCCGCTAAAAATAAGTGCCAAGCTTGAAGATTGCAGTTAACCTTGAATATATCGGGGCTCAAAACTTTTGCGGGAAAACGTCTAGCTGATGTAAGACAAAGTCTGTGCAGCCAAAGCAGAAAATCTTGTTGAGCTAGGGAAAAGACTCTAATAAACTGATTGTCGCGTAGTGTCTTTTGCTTTGTTGTTGTTTTTTTCCTCCACTCGTAGTACTTGTACGGGGCGAGAGTGCCTTGTAGTTTTGTTTTGATTTGTTTTTCGCTAAGTTACAAAGTCCGATGACATCTATTGGACATTCTTTGTCATGAGGCAGTCCACCCTCTGAATTTGGTTGAAACGGAAGGTGTGTTGGTCCGTAAAAGGTTATTATATCTATAGTCTGTACTAGTTTCTCGGACTTATATTATTCAGTAGGATTGTTGGACCCCTGTTTAGGGTGAGTTATATCTCTTATTGTATGTTGTATGAAGTTGTCACTATTTCTAGTTTTAGAGTAGAAGTTAAGTTTTGTGTTAATTTCGTTTATAGGGTGCCAGTGTTGGAGTTGTATATACTGAGCTCGATTCTATGCTAGTGTGGGCGTCGCTTGCCGTCTCAGAAATATATATTACAGTTTACAGTGTCATTGTCAAATTGGCGATCATCTGAGGTCTAACTTTACTATTACCGAGGTTGGCAGTTTTGTGACGCCAGTCGGTCAGAGTCTGGTGGACTATGAAACCAGGGTGACAAGTTGATAGCAGTAGCAAAGGAGCTTAAATAAATTGTTGAATAATATCTATCTCTCTCTCTCTCTCTCTCTCTATATATATATATATATATATATATATATATATATATATATATTGGCGGAGTAATACATGGAGGTGTACAGAAGTCTCTTGATGGAAACCTCATGCTGAGTACTTGAACCGTTTCCAGTGAGTAATGTTTGGTTCAGGTCCAAGTGTCATTGCGAAAGATGGGAACACAAATACATGTGATACATTGGATGCTTACTCACGCAAGAGCAATCATTTCAATGTTCATGTTCTCTTAGTGAGTAAACAAACAACTAAGCTGAATGTAAATACAAAACTTACACATCAGAAACATAGTATCAACACTCATATAGTTGCCATGGGCGTAGCCAGGATTTTTTTTCGGGGGTGGGGGGTGGGGGGATTTCACCCCCCCCCCCCCCGACCGAAAAAAAAATTATATATATTATTATATATAAATGTTGTCTATTTATCATCCTCATTGTACATACACATATATCAGTTTCATACAATTAAATTCATTTATTTTTTTTTTTTTTTTTTTTTTTTTGTTATTTAAACTATTCACATAGTTGGTTACTCTATGTACGACTGTGTGTGAGTGATGTTCTTGTCAGGTTGAACCCCGGGACCTTAATAGTGCAAAGGAATTTAACAACACAAATAATTCCTAAACCCGACACTGATGGACTTTAGTTCTTCAAGTACGTTAAGTAGCAGGCTCCACTCAGCCAACTTTGTTCTTACGTAATTATAGCCACCCGAAATAAATGCTATTACGTTGTTCGTATTGGTTCTTATTGCGATTCGAAACTGACAAGTGGCTCTTAGATTTTGAGCTTGTAAAGAACAAACAAGTATAAGAAAAAAAAATATATCTAAGGGGAAGAACTCCACATTAAAAACATTATTTCTCATTATTCTATGATTTCATTTTCTTTTTCAATATCAAAACAGCATAATTAATTGCCACTAATTAATTAATAAATTGGTCATATTTTTTTCAATCATGTTTTGATAGCTACATTGAATAATTGTGTAGATTGTCAAGTTGATCCGAGAATGGGAAGTAGAGGAACTAATGTGTACACACAAGTTGACAGAGTGAGCTGATAGAAGCTATATAACAAGAACAATATAACAACAAGGTTACAAAGACAGTTTGTGTGAAAACACAAACTCAAAATCGGCCCCCGAAGTGGTCCACCCGGACAGGTAAAAAGGCAGGTATCAATATTTTCAGAAAAAAAAACATCAGAATTAAATTCTATCCAAGACAAAGGACAGAGAAGACTGGAGAAAGAAGGTTGACAGATCTTGTGTGGTGCACCAGCTGTCTAGCAGACCAAAACAAAGGATACGTGAAAGTGAATGTGAAGTTAAATACGAACGTGGCCTAACTGATGATATATGATCTAATTGTTTTGTAAAGGGACACAATCTCTTCATCAAATCCTCAACAAAAAAAACGAAAAAAAAACTTTTTTTTTTAAATTTCCTTTTAGTATTTTATGGTTTTGATCTACATCCCGCTGCAGTTCACGCGATAATATGAAAACCTACTTATTAATTGTTGTTTTAAATTATGTTCAACTTATATGCACACTAAATAGCTTTTTTTCTCTTAAAAAAAATTAACATTATTTTTGGATAAATGTAGTAGGTAGTAGGACAGAACATACATAATGTAGCAATACAAATGTATAAAAAAAATTTTAGCAAAAAATCTAAAACCATTTGAATAAATGTGTTGAGAATATTGTCAGTTGTGGTCTTTCATACTAAAGAGCCTCCCGTGGTTGTTACTATTAATAGTGAATAGTTGTAAAAGTGGTGTATTTCTATGTAAAAACTGCTTTCATTAGTGATTAAAAAAAATAGATTTTTCGCTTTTAGAAAAGAAAAAAGTAGCTGTTGCATCAGAATTTTGAATGGACTAAAATATTAAAATGTCAGATTTTCACTATCTTTTCTAGTTTACAAGATCTTAACGGGACGGGCGACAGACGGACGAACAGACATTTCACACAAAATTAATAGCCTCTTTATCCCTTTCAGGGGCCGCTAAAAATGCTTTTTTAAAAAACAAACAAAGATTATATTTATCGTAGTTTTATCCATTAGTGTTGGATCAGTCCTGAACTTAAATGTGTACTAGATCTAGACGAGCCCTTATAAATCTGTGCGATTACAAATAGTTTAACCTCTTGCTTTTGTTTAGCGTAACTACGTGCTTCTAGCTTTCCAGTGCACACTATGATCCTACACTTGTCTGGACCAGGTGGAAATAAAAAGGGGGAGGGGGAGAACGGGGGTATCTGGTTGAATGTTACCTTTTGGTCACTTTTTCTAAATGCATTTCGTTAAAAAAAAATGTAGGACTTGAATTCGAGCTCGAGAGGTAAAGCCTCTTCAAACCATAGTATTTATGTTGCTAACCACTGTGCCAGTGAAGTGCATATAAAAATAGAAGTTTTTATAGTTATCTAATGTTAGTTTCTAACTGCCTAATTATTTATGCAAAGTAGATAGGGGATTAATTGAACTTATGCCTTCATATCTGTCAAGTACAATATCTTTCCCTTGATCGATACGATTCTTGTTTCGTCAGCTGCAAGAAGTAGTTGTGCAAATGTTCAAGATGATCCTGGATTGTGGAAGAAATAACGTGTACAAACTTTTGACCATACAGAGAGAGGTCATATAAGCTTTGTAAAAATGACCAGTGTTTAAGAGAAAGAAGGGATTGTGTCTCACTGGACAATGCTTAACATTTTAAGCTAAAGCTGCGGAAGGAGTTATCTCTCTTATTAGGTCATAAGGGGAAATAATTCTCTAAGGTGAAAGAAAATGTCTTGTCCAGCTGGAAATGTCATTCACTTGGAGAAGGTCAAAAGAAGAAAGAAAAATTGTTTAGCCGGAACTGAGGAGAATAGATGTAGCGTGTATCTGGAGGTGAATAGATGTAGCGTGTATCTGGAGGTGAATAGATGTAGCGTGTATCTGGAAGTGAATAGATGTAGCGTGTATCTGGAGGTGAATAAATGTAGGGTGTAGCTGGAGGTGAATAGATGTAGCGTGTAGCTGGAGGTGAACAGATGTAGCGTGTAGCTGGAGGTGAACAGATGTAGCGTGTATCTGGAGGTGAATAGATGTAGCGTGTATCTGGAGGTGAACAGATGTAGCGTGTATCTGAAGGTGAATATAATGGGTGTCCCTTAAACAATGTGCTTATTATTTTGTATATAAAACAGTATTACAAATAGATTAGCTAGCTTTGTGTAATAGATGAATCAGGTAGCTAGAGCTGACCGTAAGAAGTGTACCAGGGAGCTAGAACAATCTGTAATAGGTTTACCTGCTGCCTGAGACTGAATGCAATAGATGAATGGGGTAGCTGGGACTGAATGAAATAGATGTACCGGATAGCTGGGACTAAATGTAATAGATGTACCGGTAGCTGGGACTAAATGTCATAGATGTACCGGGTAGCTGGGACTAAATATAATAAATGTACCAAGTAGACGGAATCGTATTCAATAGATGTACCAGATGGCTGAAACTGAATGTAATAGAGATACCTGGCAGCTGGGAATGGGTGTATTTTGTACATAGAAAAGTATGTAATAGATGTACCATATACATTAAACAAATTTGGATAGATCTAGAAGAAAGTTGCTGGATATTGAATAGAGCTGACTTTACTGACGGACGGTTGAGAAAGAGAGTACAACTAATTACCCACCCCCTAAAATCTCTACCTCTTTAATAATTTTTGTTTTAATGCTTTGTTATTTAAATTTTATATACTACTAATTTATATGTCATATCTATTTCTTGGCTTTATTACTCTTTGCGCTTTCCATTTTAAAAATAAATAAATAAAATAAAATAAACCTGCGTATTGAGCAGGTTTACAACAGGTAAAGACATTTGCAAAAGTGTATTTTTTTAAAGAAATTATGTTGAATAGTTCAAGATGTAACATGGAAGAAAACAAAAACATGACAAAGGTTTAGATCAGTAGAAGATAGAAACGAAACTGTTTGGGAAAACAAACAAAAAAATAAGTACAACCCATTAGCTAGATCTGGTGTTTGGCGTAAGTTAGCGCAGAGTAAATAGACCAGAAGCAGTTTGACCTAGATCCATCATGACACGTCATATTAAATTAAACAGTGATGCCTATCGATTCGAGATAACCACGAGGAGAGATAGAGAGAGACAGAGATAGAGAGAGAAAAAGATTAAGTCGATAAACAGTTCAGTAATGAAAGAACAGAATTACAAATAAATATGTGAAACCAGATATTTTTTTAGTAACTCTGTGCAAAGAAAACTGTTTATTACAAGATAAAAAAGAACAGAAAACAAAAAAAATGTGTCTCTTGTGAGCAATAGAGTTCAACTTCTTACCTTCTCTAGGAACTCCTCCTTCAGAATCAATATATCATTTAAAAACTGGGGGGAGATAGAAGCGTGAGGCTGATACTAGCAGCTTCGTCTGCGGCTCTGACGATGATCTATGTATACCTCCCTCTCTTGTTCTTTGTCAGTGTTGTCATCTACCTGCCACGCGTCATTACTCCGACACACATGCGTGCTCTCGCATGGCACACACACACACACATACACGCTCATGAAGCTGAAACTTAATTTTAACCTAGAGAGTAGTGTGCCTTGGGTGGGGAGCTGGGGGGGGAGGTTAAACCAGGTATTGCCGTCAAGAATGAGCACTCTGTCTGTGCCGTCACTGCTCACGCTCATGCGCACACACAAACACACACACTTTGAATGAAAGACACACGCGCGCATTGCACAATGGCTAAACGCGCAGGGAAAGGACGTGAGCGAGAACGTCCAGTCCGCTGGCGGTGAGCAGAAAGCTGTCGCTACGGAAATCCCCGGAAGAGCTCTCTTTCGCGTGACCTAATTTTTATTTCTCTGAAGCAGAGGGGTTTTATACCACTGGTAACAAGGTCATCTGAACATCGGAAAATCAAAATAGTAACTTCGGACAGAGGGGCGACTGATAGATTTTTTTTTAAAGTTGATTGTCATTTCCGCAATTCTTCTAAAAAGTCTATTTGAACTGATCAAAATTTGACCTTTGTAAAGGTCCCCTGTGTAATCAATGACTTGAAGGACCCTGACTAAAAATGCTAACTAGACTTTCCAGACCACAGAAGAATTAACAAATCTAGAGACAAGGTGTAATCTTGAAAAAATAGATTGACCCCCCTTAATCAGTTTGACGCATGGCTTGGTTAAAACCAAGTGTTGGAGAGTCACGTGTGCAACACAGCAAACGATCCATTTGTGGAGCTGAGTTTTTCTAAAAAGTTCTTAGCATCACTCACTTCAACAATTCTTCATGTATGGAGCACCACCAGACATAAGGACGAGAGAGGGGTCTATGAAATGATTGGAAGAAAAGTAATAGAAAAAAACATTATTTCATTATAAACAAAGCTTATGTAAGGAAAAGAATCACTAAATCAGGATTTAGCTCCCTTTCTGCTATATAAAAAAAATTAATTAATTAGTACTAATTGATTAACTAATTGTTTATTTTTTTAGCGGCCCCCGTAAGGGGAAAAAGCCGCTATAAGGTTTGTGCAAAAGGTTCGTCTGTCCGTCTGTCACACTCAGATCTCGAAAAACTAGAAGAGATATGAAAAATATTATTTCACTTTTAAATGCGGCTTGAAAAGTTTAGATGCAACGGCTACTTTTGGTTTTCTAAAAGCAAACCGTTTAATTTATACAATTAATTATGATTTTTTCATAAAATTACACCAATTCTAAAATAATTTCGTGAATGTAATGGAGGCAATGTTACAATATGCTAACAAAGATGGGCCACTGTTGTGCATTTTCAGTATCACTAAGTCTAATAGATTTATAAAATATACAGGAAATGTTTACAACAAATATAAATAATAGTTAACGGTGTTTTTTCTGGTCAACCAGCTGCAAAAATTAAAGAAAACATTTCTGTTTGTTTATAAAGGTTAATAATGCACTTTGTATGTAAATATCCCGTTCATTTTTTAAAATGGAATAACTATACAGCGACTTTCGTGCAGTAGCGTAACGTCGCAACATGCTATGGTGCTACCAATTCCTGAAACTTTTTTAAAAAATGAGATTTTATTTATTTTTGGTTTAGTGCCCTCATCCGAATAAAAGAAGCTTATTTTTGTGCGTTTTTTCTGTTGGTCGGTCTGTCCGTTAGACTTTATTTCCATGCTTAAACGTTGCAATAAACACATGATCTTTAATACATTGTTCCGGTTTTTTAATGTAAATAACATATAAATGCTAAATAAAAATATCGATACTGATTTATATTTCATTAACTATAAAGTTGTTCCGGATATTGTTTTATAAAAAATAAATAATGTCAAATAATTGTTTGAAATCGCATAATCGACTAATATTACACTTATATTCGTTGACACTAAGTCACTTTAGTTTATTTATCAATATCAATTGTTCCGAATTTTTCAACTTAACAAAACAAATTTATGTCAAATGACTTTATTTTTTTCAAAAATATCGACAATAGGTTGTTCAGGACTTTTATAATGAGAAATTAATTTACTAGAAACGACTATTGAAAATCCCTTTTTTACAGTTTTACAGTTAATTGTCTTGCAGAAACATAATAAAAGTTGTTTAATCAGTAATAAATGTTCCGGATTTTGTTTCGAAAAAGAAATCGACCTACAATACCTTAATTTTCTTACAAATCGTCCCCAAAAATGATCCGAATTTAATATGAAAAATTTAATAACGCTAATAAATGTTTGAAATCCCTCTTCTAATAAATAAAACAAATACTTTTCTCATTTACGAAAATTGGTTGTTCCGGATTTTTTTTTTTGAAAAATATTTTAACTCTATTTATGTAAAATTGCACTTCTCACTTACACTACATTTAACTTTCTAGCTAAAACGTAAGAAAATCTAATTATCGTTAATATTATGTTCCGATTTTTAAGGAAAACAACTTCTAACACCAAAATATGGTTTGAAAATCTCTCCATTAGGCTATGGTACATCTAATTTTCATAACAGACCATCCTACACATTTAATAAACGGTATTTGATTAATCTGGAATTCTTATTTTCTCTCACTATAAATATATAAACATCCGGAACAATCTATTATAGAAACATAAAACTAATGCGATGTTTTGGAAGGGAAATTAAATTTTAATCAGATTTTCAATAGCTTTTAGTTTGTTTGTTTTTCTGATGATATCCAGAATTTTCATCACGCTGCTGCCTTTTTTGGTTAACCTCGGTTAAACAGAAGTCATGTTCCAGAAGTCACCCAATAAAAACCTACTCAGCCCAAAGATCACCGCGCATAGACATCCCTTAAAGTGGTAGATAACTTCACATTATCTGGGAAGCATAATATCAAATGACACATTGCTTTAAAGAGAGGTTGATATGTGATCAGGGATAGTCGTGCTTTTGGACGTCTCCAAGTGAGAGTGTACGAAATAAATCGCTCCGCCTGTCTACAAAAATAAGTGTCAACCAGTGATTCTCTCAACCCCTCTATGTGGATCTGAGACATAAGACTTTATAGAAAGCAACTTTAGATGTCTTGAACGACTTTACCAAAGAGAGCAATACAAACAGAGATATTCTTGCAAAATGGTATGAACTTCTTATAACCCGACAGTCACGCTTTACAGGGCACTTATTACGTATGGGGGACGAACATATTTTTGGCAATCTTTTTTTTTTAGTTAGCTGAAAAGGTTGTTGGAGTAACAGAGATGCCTCACAATAACGCATCTTTATAATACTAAGGCGATGTTTTTAAGTCTCTTAGAAAAAATGCGCGATTTTACTGTGTTACTAGGTGCACGTTTTACACTATAACGTAGAGATTTTGCATCACTTGATGATTCTTACTAAAGCCATAATAATAAGGCGTGTCTTCGAGTCCGAAGATTAGTGAGGAATGCAGTATTTCCCGTGGCTGCGCAGCCCCAGATGTGACCTACATATTTTGCCACTTCCAGGGCAAGCATAACCATTGTCCGCAGGTGGTCGATTGAGATTTTCTTTTCGCCGTCTGCGTTTGTCCTCGGCAGCAGATTTTCTTTTGGTCTCAAATGTGTATCCCGCGGCCTTCGTGAGTGACCTCCAGCTGTCTCGTTCGGAGGCCGCATACAACCAGGTGCTCTCTTCTATGTCAGCCAAGGAAACTTGACGCCTAAGCTGGTCTTTGAAGCGTTTCCGTGGGGCGCCTCTGTTACCTCGACCACCTTATAGCTCACCAAAAAAAGACTGCCTTTGGCATACTTTCGTCTTCCATACGGGATACCCAGTGCAACTGTCGGACCATAAAAAGTCCCTCTATACTGTCCACATCGCTGTTTATAGTGCGGCCCTGCCACCGTATATCCGCAATCATCTTTGGTGAAAGCACTCAAGAAGTCTTGTTGTTTTCTGTAAAGTGTTCATGTCTCAGAGCAATAATGAATGTATTAATTGCAATATTAAATGTCAGAAAGTAACCATTTTAAAAGTTACATTGCAAAGACTTTCTTCCAAGCCTAAAATAGCCCAATAGTTTAACGCGAAAGAAGCAATGCAAAACGTTAAGTCGTGAACTGTGGTTTTCTATAGGCCTACTGTTGGGGGGGGGGGACTTTCTATTCTAATCGCCATGTACAATTACATTGAGAACTGACAGAACGAAAAAGCAGCTTTTCGGATTGACAACAAAATTCCCAAAATGACTTCGGGTATATATCCTTCCTTAACAAATAATTCATCCGAGCGAGGCTCGGTCACCTGATATTGTTTATTAAACCTCGTAATGTGACTCGCATTTTAAAAAGACATAATAGTTAAATTTATATCTAATCTAATTACATGTTTCGGATGTTCCTTCAGAGTTGTAGTCCAAACCTCCCGCAGGACGACGGGGGATGAGAGCGGGCAGGGTTTGAACCTAGGACCATCGATGAATCCAAACGTTAGTCCAGCGCGCAAACCGCACTACCAGACAGCCATGATTTAGACTATGTCAAGATCTATAATTTTAATTTTTAGACTTTAAGTGTAGATTTTTATTTCTAAAGTCTAGATTGGCAATATGTCAATATTGCAATGTTATAAAATACTAAAACTAATCTACTGTTATAAAATTTAATATTGCAATTAGTCTATTATTGATTATCTAGTGTGTTTTTTTTTACATAAATCTTATCTAAATTACATCTACATTATCCCAAATATATATTTTATATCTAGATCTAGTAGATATAGATATTGAGAGTACTAAATTAGAAGTTTAATTTAGGTAGATCTACATTCTCATTCTAGTTCCATTTAAATGAAAATGCTCAATACCAAAAGATTATCTAAAATCGCTCTTCGGACATATTGTACATATCCGGTAGTTGTCATTCCGTAATGTGTAGTTATATTATCAAAAATAGGCTATTAGTTTATAACCAGTTTGTCATTAGGTTAAGAACGATGCCTGGTCGTGCGGTTAGCGCGCAGGACTGATTATCTCTACGGTCTCGATTCCATCCTCGGCCTGCGGGAGATTTTACATTAAGAAATAATTTTTTTACAACGCCACATGAATCTTTGAAACATTATTACTTTTAACAATCAAAACAAAATCACATCTTGAATATTCCTTACAAATATGCGGATCCGACAGGGATCTGTCTCCTACGGGGGGCAGCCTCTGAGTTTGTGTGGCAACATAAATTTTCTTTGTAATCTTGTTTTTTGATCGATTCGTGGATTGTCATTGACTATAAAAAATTGTGCAAAATTCTAACTTGATCCGAGAATAGGAAATGGGAAAAATAACGTGTCAAAACATAACAAGGGGACTAAATCCATTCATAAATCCACATTTCTCATTAAGTGGCATTTATCCCCCCTCTTACGATATCAAACTAAATAATTAATCACCAATAATTAATTAACTAATTGGTTACATTTTTTTACTGATTCATGTCTTGTCAGGTGCAAAGTTTCAATGGGAAATGGGAGAAAAAGCATGTTCAGACTTTTTTTACTAGACAGACAGACAGACAGAGTGAATTTATATAAGCTTTGTAAAAATATGAAGGAATGAACGGACCATGAGTTGGATTTAAAAAAAAAAAAGAGAAATGGAGAGACCTGGTCAGCTGACGAGGTGTGTTCTCAACGGTCCATCAAACAAGTTAAAATGAAATTAAAAACCTAACTGCTTAATGATGAGCTTTTATTTGACAATAAAGGAGTTGACAATAAAACTTCAGGCGCTAGGTAAGTTCAAGTTGGTGGTATGCCATTAATGACGCTATATAAGTGCTTGTACTGTGTCAAGTAAGTGTCAAGACTAATCAATTGTTACTGCTGTCTATATGTTGGTAATATATGTCTATGTAACAAAGGTGTCCACGTAAAGACCAGCTTAGGCACCAACTAGCTTTAACTGGCATAGAAGAGAGCACCTGGTTAGAATGCGGCTACAGAACGAGACAGCTGGAGGTCACTTACAAAGATCGCATATACACATATAAAACCAAAAGAAAATCCACTGCCGAGGACAGAATTAGACGGCTAAAAGAACATTTAAATTGACCATCGGTTATGCCTGCGCAAGGTGTGGCAAAATATGTAGGTCGCAGCTGGGGCTCTATAACCACGGGAAATACTGCATTCCGCATTAATCTTCGGTCTCTATGTTACACTGAAATTGGGAGATGAATATGTATTTACATGTTAGTATTTTTAGAAGCTCGATCGGATGACCCAGTATCCACTTGTATGAAGAAAATCTTTGTTCAGACAAACAAATATCGAAATTCGTCTTCATTAAATAAAACATTTAGTCCTTTCAGTAGAAATCATGAAAAGATAGGAGACACACTATAGAATACAAATTGTAATTCAAATTCTATAATACATTCCCAAAAGTAGCGTAGACTTAATATGAAGCTTGAAAGTTATGAACTGAGCATACTGATGTTGGACTCTGAAACATGCTAATTTCCTCCGTATGCGTTTATTAAACTGAAATTTGGACAATTTACTCCCACTGGAAACGAATTATTTCCCTTTCATTTTTTTACTCTTTTGTGTAGAAACTCGAAGTTTCGAGAAGGCAATATGTAAATATCGTTACAGTTTACACTTTCTTAGAGTATACGTATATATGTATATGGTTGGTAATGAGTGTTAGTACTATGTCAGTGTTAGTACTATATAAGTGTTGGCACTATATGTACCGTATGTGTTTGTTCTATGTAAGCAGTGCTTTTTTAGTGACAGTATTCACCGGTACGGCGTACCAGCACTTTTTTCGTTGTAGTGAAAATATTATTACTTTTTCTTGTATTTTAATGTTTATTATTAATTTATTAGTAATTAAAAGTTAGGCAATCCATCACTGAGTACAGGCACCTATTTTTTTTTTTTTTTACAAAAATAGCACTGTAAGTAAGTATAGTGCTATGTAAGTGTAGCAACTATATGAGTGTTGATACTATGTTTCTGATGTGTAAGTATTGTATTTACATTCAGCTTAGTTGTTTGTTTACTCACTTAGAGAACATGAACATTGAAATGATTGCTATTGCGTGAGTAAGCATCCAATGTATCACATGTATTTGTGTTCCCATCTTTCGCAATGACACTTGGACCTGAACCAAAAATTACTCACTGGAAACGGTTCAAGTACTCAGCATGAGGTTTCCATCAAGAGACTTCTGTACACCTCCATGTATTACTCCGCCAATAAAGTAGATTCATCAATTGCCTATCACTCCGCTGAGTGCTCCAGAGTTAAGTTTATTTCACCGCTTGAGTACATTATATTAGAGATAACTGCACCTGCACTTGCGTGAGCGGGGGGGGGGGGGGGGTAACTGGGTGATGACGTCATCCTTGTGTGCCTCACGTGAGTTGTTCGGGGAGGAAAAAAAAAGAAAAATCATTTAGCTTTAACTTGCTTTCATTTTAGATTAAGTCCAGATATGTGCGAGTGTCTGTGTGTGTTTTCATTTCCTTGAATATGTTTTTTCTCTCTCTATGTCACTCTCTAGCATTCTTTTTCTCTTCCTGTGTGTGTGTGTTTCTGTAAAGGTCTAAGGTGTACCAGCAGACGTTGACTACACCAGGTGTGAGTAGCCAGCTCGTGTGAGGTCAAAGGAAACAACAAAATAGAACATCCTCACAAGATTTTAGTTTTTATGTAACAACATACAGATGAGGTGAGTAGAGGAAAGAAAGAAAAGAAAAGGAAGATAAAAAATATTTAAAAAAGAAGGAAGCCAAGAGAAGTGATGAGATATTTTAAAAAGGTAAAAAGAGAGAAAAAGATTTTTAAAAAAGAGAGGAAAGAGGGAAAGAGAGACGACTAAAAAAGGTAGTTACAGGGTCACTTGCAGGCCTGTTCTAAGGCTTTATAATTAGGCATGGAGCCACAACTCCAGAAAAAGAAAGCTAACCCTAATTAGGTTTCAGAACATCATCCCCGAATAATACATAATAACCTAATCTACATTTATGCCAAATATTTCTGATTGACTGATTCATAACATATCGCTGGAACCGCCATACAGATTTGCAAGATATTTTGTCCTCATGTTTCTCTTATTCTAAAAACCGGCAATTTAGCAAAACATCGCAAATTTTTCTATTAAGTTTTTGTATCTAATTTTCGTTATTTTCCCAGGTGGTGCCTCTCTAATTTTATCTGCAGAAAGAAGTTTTTCTACATACATATCTCTTAAAGATTATTTTAGAAAAACTATTTTCAAAAAACAAATTACCAAAATGAGTAGAGTTAATTTCTTAGGCACATTAGATTTTTAAAAAAAAAGGAAATTGTGCTTTTTCATTGCTTTGTTTCAGTCATAGAATTATATATATTATATCTAGACTGGTCTATTAAAACTACAAAAAAATGTGAAAATGTTTTAAAAAGTGGAAACAAGTAGTTATAAGAAGTGATTTTTTTTTCAACACTAACCTATGTAACATATAATTTAATTTTTAGATCTCGATATATTAATTGAACATAAAAAAATAAGAGTACTCTCGTCTCATAATTATTATTTTGTAATTTTTAGATACAAAATCTAGAAAGATCTAGGTAATCAATCTATTTCAATGTACATAATGTGAGCAGGTCAGGGTGGCGCTACTGAGTGAGGCCTTTTTGTTATCTGCTGCTCAACATTTATTCATTTATAACAGTAGGCAGTTGGTAGCTCTACTGGATGGACCCAATCTGTGCACCTCGGTCTGCGACCAAGGGGCTAGAGTCGCCTAAGCAACCAGACAGCACAATCAAACTAAACTTAACTAAACTAGCTAACTAAAAATAAAATAACAAACTGAAATTATAAAAGGAACTTATATATACTTTATTTACATGAAACCAAAACAACAGTAATAAAACTAAATTTACACACTACTAAACGATTGATCAACCCTACTTAACTGAACCTAACAAATAAAGCAGCTATTTGGCAAAACTACAACAGTAAGCTACTTGCAGCAGCAATAATTACTACGGCAGCTATGGGGCAACAGCTATAGGGCAACAGTAATAACTGCGGCAGACCGTTAGGCAGGAATTGTAGCCTGCAATTACAAATATAAACAAACATAAGACATAATAACAAAATAATAATGAACTAGACCTAGTCTAGCACATACACATACCTAAATACATGAGGTAAAAACAATTACCTTCATTTAGCTAATAAAAAGCCATACATTATTATTATTATGATACCTAATTAAAAGCTTACGCCACAACACATGTTGGGCCAGACAATAATAAACATAAATCTAGATTTGGCTTAACAAAGCCGCCATCATGGAGCTTTGAGTAGGACGCAGCCATCATTTACATTAAAAATTAAAATCGGACACATGCCAACTTGTTAGAACCGTTATCCTAACTATAATATTAATAAAAATAATTTTAGAAGACATAAAGTAATAAAATATTTACAAATAGACAAACAATAGAAAAACAATAAGGGGATCATTAAGGATGGCTAAAAGGGGGTGACGCTACCCAACTCTACGGAACTTCCGGTTCCATTAGAGGTAATCATGGCTAATTAACTAGCCAGTGATGCCACTACACTAATCAGTCTGCATCTAGACTATAGCAATAGATGTAGAAACAATTAATACAAATACGAACCAAAGAAAGTAATAATAAAAACATTTTCCAACTTACAGGCGGTCCCAGCTGAAATTATACAACACACAATTAGCTTTATACAGGCACCACTGTCAGCACTGACCACTGGTCAAGACAAAAGAGAGCTCAACGTGGTTCCGGAGCTAGCTATAACTGGTCAGCGCGAACGTATCGGAGAGCATGACGTCACGCTAATTATCTAAAACTAAACTGGACTACCGATTTCCCTAATTTATACCTAGCCGTACACAACAATAAAATCTAGCAAATTACTACACAACATTATATACCAAATTAAACAGCATTGAAAAGAGAATCTTAAAATTTAAATCCTACAAAAATACAAAAGGAAGATAAAAAGTTATTTCTATTCTAAACTCATATGGAGGCTCTATACCGTTTACAGACCTGCACATAAACTGATATTAAAAAATAACAACCAATCCAACGCTAATGCCAAAGACAAAAATAAGCAGAACTAACCAGGGACAAAAAATAGGAAATTACATCCACAGCTCTAAGGCTAGTTAACTATTTTAAAAACTACTTTTCCTCTACAAGTAAAACACAAATAACAGAAAAAGACTAAAACTAGCAGAAAGTTATAAATAGCGAAACTACAAAATACTCAGCACTGAACTATATAAACTAAAATGACAGTAAATTACAAACATCATAGCCCTGGCCTATATAAATTACAAATTAAAATAAAGATAAAGTTAGGTCAAAAATTAGATCTAGGAGCGCCAGCTCACAATAAGATGATTAAAATCAACAGACATGAATTATTTCGATCTAGGATTTTTTAAACATTATCTCAATGGAAACTAACTCGAAATGGCTTTGTTTCATATATTTGAGTGAATATATAGTTCTGTGATTAATAGCCCACTCTAAAGAAAATCCAAGAAATGATTTTGCATTATTTTTAAACTTTAAAAACTAAAGATCATTACATTTCTAAGACAGAAAAGATTGATTGGGGCGAATTTCCTTACAGCTTGAAAAAGAGTTACATACAGAAAAATCTTCATATTGGCCTCTAGGTATGTGAATCGATCAATCGCGGATAAGGATTTGTTTCCGATTTTCCAGTCTAGATATAATATGTATAAGTCTATGGTTTCAACCCTCTCGGATACTACTTTGGTAGTTAAACGTGCTCTCCCCGACATAAAGCTAACTGATAGGGGGGACTCCTGTAACAAAAGTTATAGAAACACTGGACTAGAAATTTTTAAGCTAACTCTTGTTATTTATCTGGTCTATTACTAAAACTTGTATACAAGTACACAATTGTATATTTATAAAATGTAGTAAAGTTACAAGAAGCACTGCGTTGTTGGGTCATAAAACAAGTAAAAACAATTATAAAAAAATATGAAAGGTAACATGAACAATGACTAATACTTCTTTTTAAAAAGTTGAGTTCTTATGTCTAATTTCAGTCGATAAGAAATGTTTTCCATAACAAACCCAGCCCAATGCCGCCATTTAAGTCAGGCCCTAATTAACAACATATCTAAAGAAAATAACGATGCCAAGAGTAAAAAAAAAAATAATCGAGACAGTGTTTCGTAAAATCAGAGGGGACATAATTGTATTTATTTAATTCTTATAAATATTTTCTCAATAGTCTCCCTTACATTCTGCTGAGAAAGTATACTGAAATAAATAAAAAAAAGATAAATCTTTAGGTAAGTAATACGGGGGGGGGGGGGGGGGGGGGAAATCATATACTTCCTATGTAGGCTTCCTTTCCTCATTCACACACATTGTAAAGAAAAAAAAACCCATTAAGCTACAAAAAAATGAAATCAATATAAAAAAGACGTTGAAATGTTCCATTCGTTCCTTTTCTCAGTCTACCTAACCCTTTTCACCGCGCCATTCCCTGGTTTTCCAAACCCTCATCCCATTTATGTCCATTGGAACTAAAAACCCACACTAAAGCAAAGACGATGAAATCATTATCTAAAAAAAAAACATGAACACTTCATAAAAGTCACAATTACCTTTTTTTTTTACCACGCACCACCCTCTTTTTTTTCCCCCACATCTCATAATCTCATCTCTGACTTAGGTCCCTTCTGGGGCATAGTCCACCAACCAGCTTCCTCCAGGCGTCTCGGTTCTGGGCGAGTCTCTGCAACTGTCCCCACGTCTTGCCCATCTGCTTCCAAATCGCGGCGTCGTGTATTCCTGGGCCGTCCACCCTTCCTATTTTCTAGGGGGTTCCAGGTTCCGGGCTTGCCTTATTATGTTGGAGGCAGGCTTGCGAAGGGTGTGACAATCATCTCCAGGGTCTCTGAAGGATATTTACTTCAATGGGCTTTGTTCTTTGCCGCAGTTCCTCATTCGAGATCTTGTCTGGCCATTGGATCATACGAATCTTCTTCAGACAGGTATTGATAAATACCTGGATTTTTTTCATGGTGGGGATGATGGTTCTCCAGGTCTCTGCTCCATAAAGCAGTATTGGCTTAACAATGGTGTTAAAGAGCCTAATCTTGGTGGTGGTGCTTATTTCCCTAAATCCCCAGGTGTTCTTCAGCTGATAGAAGGCTGCTCGAGCTTTACCAATGCGGGTTCTGACATCTGCATCTGTTCCTCCATGGTGGTCTAGGATACTGCCGAGATAGGTGAAGTTTTCCACCTCTTCCAGCGCCTCACCTTGGACTGTAATGGGTGTGTTGTTGGATGCCTTTTTCTTACCTCTGTTTATGGTAAGACCCATTCTAGCTGAATTTTTCGCAACGACGCTTATCTTTTCCTACATCTGCTGGTGTGTGTGTGAGAAAGAAGAGCAAAGTCATCTGCAAAGTCAAGGTCGCCTAGCTGTTTTCACATTGTCCACTGTATACCGTTCCGCTTCTGGTCTGTTGCTGCCTTCATGACCCAATCTATGGCTAGTAGAAACAAGAAGGGAGAAAGTAAACAGCCGTGTACTTGTTTGTACTTCAAATACATCGGTCTGTTGTCTGCCATGAACTACTCTGCAAGTCATATGACTTCTTGATGATATTTGTATTTTTTTCAGGCACTCCATAGTATCTCGAAAGTCTCCATTGGGTCTATCTATCCTTGCTGTCAAACGCCTTCTCATTTTTTTTTCGGGTAACCAAATTTCCATCAGGCCAAATGTCCGGTGCCTAAAATACTGGTGCCTAAATTTCCAGAAAAGTCTCTTATATATTGCAGAGAACGCCCTGTTGCATCCAGGAAAATATTCCTTGTGTCTGGACACGAAATGATTCATATGTAAAAGTGTTGTCTCTCATGTGTTTATGAGATACTGGCCATAACTGACTATTCTGTCCTCTTAAAAAAAAAAAGAAAATATGTTTGCCACGACTAGAGTGCGATGTCTACAACCATAACGTTGACCCTTGACCTATCAGCTCTGGTCCAGGATACACATGACTCAAATTGGGTTATTCTAATGACGCAGTGTTATGAAAGTAACAACAGTGAAAGTTTCATCAAAGGAAAGTGTTAGTCAATGTTTGTTGACTTAGTTCAATGAACTTACTGGGTGTAGGAAGAAAAAAAAACTGCTCCGGCACGTTGAACAGACTATACGTTGTTCAACTGTGTCTTGAGCGAGTGTGTCAGGTCACGTGGATCTGGCACATCGATTGAAATGGAGCAAGAGACTGTCATGTCAGCAGCACAGCTGATCGTTTCAGCTGTTTAGAACACATTTTTTGAATCCACTTGACGTAGTAATGTGTCGTTGTTGTGTTGGATGAGCTGAGTGTGTTATAGTGTGTTATGGTGTAGATTCACACACAGGTAGGATTTGAGTTAATGTATCTAGAATTTCTCTGTTCATGTACTCCCAAAATAAATGTCAACCTAGGCTTAAGATTAGCTTTAATGTTTCATTGGAAATTTCGTCAGTGTATGCGTTATAAAATAATTTTTTATATTAACAAAAGAGAATCGTGTTTTTTCCCCTCAAAACTTCCCACGCTGTCCCACTGTTGACAAACACAGAATGTGTTGTCAGGTAAAGGATATTAATAACATTGACCTTTGACATTACTTGAAGCGCGCAACACCGATTAGTCATAACATTAACCTTTTACATTTTATTCCATTTTTACTTTTTAACATAGCTTATGATCAATAATAGAGACCGTGAAAATGTAAGCATAGTGCGGGTGGAGGAGGGTATTTACCCACACAGATCTACACATTGTATCCGCCACCACATAAGGTCACGGCTTGTTGGTGTATTTGGTTTAGACCAGTGGTTCCAAAACTTTTTTGTCTCGTACACCCCTTGCCATGTTTTCTGGTTTTCGGTAGACCCCCCTGCTTAACTTATACCGGTACTGCAATTTAGCAAATTCACCAACTCCATTTTTTAAAAGTAATTTCTAGCTGTCATGAGTAAAACAGTAAAATAAGTAATTTAGAGCTACTTTGTAAGTTAGAGAGATTTATCTTTTTTATTATTAAATTCAAATTTATATCAATTAAAATAACAATTGATATGTATTACTGGAACCACCATACACACTGGAAATGTGTTGTTGTTGTTGTTGTTTTTTTGCAGATTCATCATCCGTTGCTACAGATATTATGTTTCATATAGGAATTTGTTGTTCTATGAAGTAGTTCTTCAAACGATAAATATCAATTAATTAATTAATTGGCCTTAAGTATCACTGCAAAAGTTTTCGTAAAGAGCAGTTTCTTGTGTATTTCTTCATCTTTCACGTCTGGCTCAACTATTGGGTCCGCGGAACTGTTTTCTCAAACAGGAGAAGGGGCGAAGTAACGGGCGTCCAAACCAGTAAGCTTTGGGCAGGAGGGACTCATTAGCCTAGCCTTCAAACCACATAGCAGGGGTAAAACTGAATTCAAACCTCTGCTGCCTTGCAGATATACCAAAACATGGGAACTGTTTCGTGGGTCAACCTCGAGGAAAAATAAGGAGCCGAGGACCCCTAGGCAGTATGCAGCACACAGCGCTACACTCAGTCAGAGCATGTGAGGCCACTGATCCCAAACGGTATATATTGTTTGCAAAGAATTACATATAACTCATACCATCGATGTGCCTACTGTGTTGTTGCTTAAAGAAATTCGTTTAATAATATCAGATGTACGTTTGTGTAAGACAGTTTTTTAAAACTACTATAACAGCTGGTAAAATTAATGTTTTATCTATTGTTTTCCGTATTCGGCTATAAGTAAAGAGATCTTGTAAGACGCTCACAAACCACCATCTTCTCTATATGATGTTGAAGAGAGATTTTGTGGGTCTAATTCTGAACTTTATCTATGAGAGTTCGAAAGTTTTTCAAACCTTTTTCTTTTTATCAGGGTGACATCGTCTCAATTGATCTTCCGATGGAATTAGTTTCATATCGTCATAAAAAGTCACTTAGGCAACCGCATGTTTGACAAGGAAGAAATGAATCCCAATTTTAAATAATCAACGCTGTACAATCTATATTTCTTTTTGTTACATGTAGAAAAAATTAAGCTATTTAAATAAGTATTGAAATTAAATATAACACATTTTGTTTTGAATAGCAGGATAAATATTGATAGGATTAGATAAGGTACAAATCATAAATTAGTGTAGAAAATAATTACATTGATGAGATGTGAAAATTAAAGTCACGACGTGCTTAAATTAAATCCATTTTCGTAGACCCCCATGGACATCTCATAGACCCCCAATTTATTTTTTCACGTTCGTAGACCCCTTGGAACTCTTCGTAGACCCCTGGGGGTCTATATCGACCACTTTGGGAATCACTGGTTTAGACTGTTCCAATAACAAGGGATAGTTTGGTTAGGTGTATTCATGAGTACGAAACCTTATTGTTTGGAAAGTGCCGTAAATCGGAGGTTGTTTTTAATTACATTAGTTGAGCTAGACAGACAAGACAGACAGACAGACACAGCATTTACGTTGAGTAGATCTTCCTTTCCCATCCAGACATACATTGCACACAGATTCCAATAGGATGGCTTCTTGCACGATCGGTTTGCTCTTGAGACTGTCAATGGTTCTTAGTATCTTCTTAGCATTGCCTGATTTACGACAAGGTGTTGTTGACAGCGACAACTAAACCACTGTAGGCGTATTCTATTTAAACTTATAGAACTTGAAATAACTTGAATAAACTTCTTTTGTGAATTAAACTAAATAAAACTTTTATTACATTATAAACAAATTTAACTTGCTATGATTTGGGTTAAATTTTAAAGTTTGAATTTTTATCGGCCCCCGAAAGTGGAAAAGACGCTATTAGTTTTGTGTCCGTCCGTCTGTCCGTCCGTCCCGTTTAGATCTCGTTAACTAGAAAAGATAATGAAAATCCGACATCACAATATTTTAGACCATTCAAAGTTCTGATGCAACGGCTACTTTTTTTCTTTTCTGAAAGCGAAAAATCTAATTTTTTAAATCACTTATGCAAGCAGTTTTTTTTTTATAAAAATACACCACTTTTACAACTATTCACTATTAATAGTATCAAACACTTGAGTCTCTTTATTAGCGGAGACTACTATTGCACATTTTTTTAACACATTCATGCAAATGGTTGTAGATTTTTTATTTTTGTATTGTTAAGGTATGTGAGTTCTGTTATACTAAGTACTATATTTACACACAAAAAATTATTTACTATTTTTTTAAAGAGAAAAAAGTATGCATTTAAGTCAGACATAATTTAAGACAACAATTAATAAGTAGTTTTTCATATTATCGCGTGAACTGCAGTACACTTAGAAACCGATACACCTAACCAAAGAAAACATTTTTTTTTACGAAATGTTTTATTCTTGAGGAATTAGAGCTTGGCCCTTTACAAAACAATTAGATCAATTCATTATAAGACATCAGTTAGGCCAGGTTCACATCTAGCTTCACATTCACTTTCACCTATCCTTTGCACTGCTGGACCGCTGGGGCACCACACGAGATCTGTTTAACTTTTTTCTCCATTATTTTGTCATTTGTCTTTGATAGAATTTCGTTCTTATAATATTGAAACCTGCCCTTTTACCTGCCTTGGGTGGACCACTTCGGGGGCCGATTTTGAATTTGTGTTTCCACTCAAACTGTCTTTGTAACCTTGTTTTAAAACTTTTATTTCGATGTTACTAAATTATAATGTAGTTCTAGTAACCGATCCCTTGATTTGTTCTCCATTCATAATATGGAGATATCCTGTTTAAAAGTTACACATTTTTAAAGGAACTAGGGCAGGCGGTCAATGGGCTAAAAATAGCAATTAGCAATGCTACTGAGTTAGTTTACCGCGAATGTGCATGTTTTGAAAAGAAAAAACTGATGCAACTTAGTAGTTCATGAATTTTGATGATAGTTGCAACGATGCAGGAGGCTGGTATTAGAAGATATCTCGTTTATCTAGGCACAGACTAATGACACATACAGGTCAGGATAATACTGATCACAATTACCTATTCCCGTATCAAGTGCAGTCAGATATAAATAAGTGCAAATCATCTCCCGATATCTGTAACAATTGTTATTTTCTTGTGCAGAAAAAAAAACCTAGATCTTCTTTTTTTGATTGTATTAGAGATTGTATCAGAGATTGTATCATACTGTAAGTTTTGAATTATTTATATTTTTTAAAATTGTTTTCTTGAAAAAAAATGTTGATTTGTATTACAAATTTTCATCCTCGACTTTAAGGTGAAGTACTTTTGACACTGACCTATACAGAAAGTCCATTGGACTGAAATTGATTTAACTTTCACTCTTAACTTCTCCTCTTGACCTGTTCTCTGTCATAATATAGTGCTACTAGCCAAGGATTATGATAAGCATAAGTTATACGTAATGTGAGTGTGTGTTTGTATATTGGCTGATGTAATGTTTGCAAGTATTGGCGGCCTGTGAGTGTAAAAAGAAGGGATATAAAGGGAAACATCCTAAACAAATACTTTGCATCAGCATTCTCAGCCCCAGGAGACAAAGAAATATTACTTAGTTTGAACCAAGTAGACAACATAGAAGATATAGTAGTAGAAGAAAATGGAATCCAAAAACTATTAGCCAACACCAAACCAAATAAAGCGTCTGGACCTGATGGTATTCCAGCTAGATTACTCAAAGAACTAAGCAATGAGCTAGCCCCAGTGTTCAAAATACTCTTTCAGGCATCGCTTAACCAGGGCAGAGTACCAAAGGACTGGAAAGAAGCTAATGTCACCCCCCTATTTAAAAAAGGAGAAAAATCTGACCCAGGAAACTACAGACCAGTATCACTTACCAGCATCACATGTAAAATCCTAGAACACATAATATGTAGCAACATCATAAACCACTTAGACAAACATAATGTCCTCACCCCATAAAAACATGGCTTTAGGAAATATAGATCATGTGAAACACAACTAATAGGACTAATTGATGATTTTTCAATAGGTTTAGATAATAGTGAACAAATAGATGCTATCTTACTAGATTTTTCCAAGGCTTTTGACAAAGTTCACCACCATAGCTTGCTTAAAAAGTTAAAATATTTCGGCATTAGTGGTCCATTGCATCAGTGGATTAGAGATTTTCTGATAGGGAGAGAACAAACTGTAATAATAAATGGCTCTAAATCAACACCGATAACAGTAAACTCAGGTGTACCTCAAGGAACAGTCTTAGGTCCACTACTATTTTTAATTTACATAAATGATTTACCAAATTACATTACTTCAGGTACAAAAGTCAGATTATTTGCAGACGATTGTATAATATATAGAACAATAAAAACAACACAAGACTCAGATATTTTACAAAGAGAATTAGATGAATTACAGAAATGGGAATCAAATTGGAGCATGTATTTCCACCCAGAAAAATGTCAGTTGTTAAGAGTAACAAAACAACTAAAACAAATTAATTCCACTTATCTTATTCATGGCAAACCAGTAACACAGACTAAAAACGCAAAATACCGAGGTGTTATAAAAAATGAAAAACTGTCATGGAATCCACATATTGATGAAACTATAAAAAATCAAACAAAGCATTAGGATTTATTAAAAGAAATTTCTATAAATCAAATAAGAACATAAAGCTAAAATGTTATTTAACCTTTGTTAGGCCAATAATAGAATATGCATCCTCCGTTTGGGACCCCTCAACTCAAGAAAACATTAAGAAACTAGAACAGACACAAAATAGAGCAGTGAGATTCATAACAAATGAATATTCACATTTGACTAGAGTAACACCCTTTGTAAAATCACTACATTTAGAAAGCCTTCAGGACAGAAGACTCAAAAGTAAAGTAGCAATTATACATAAAACACTGAACACTCTTAAAATACAGAAACAAAATTTAATAAAATACTCTGAAAGACACAAAGATAAAGGCACATTCCTCATCCCATATGCTAGGACAAATTTGTACAAATACTCTTCTTCCCAAGTGCTATTAGAGTATGGAATGGGTTGCCTGAGCTAGCCAGGAAAACCAGTGACTTGGCAGAATTTAAGTCATTGGTTAATATGAATGACTAAATGCATGACGCGTAGGACGTAATCATCTTATTTTTTGAAGTAACGTCTGTATTATTAAGATATGAAAGATAAGATAATGGAGACAGAAATCTGTACAGTGAAAGTTTATGATTTTAAATATCTAAAAAGATTTATTTATTGAATCTTTCATCATCTTGAGAGTCACTATTTGGTTTTATTGTATATTTTAAATACTGTGAATATTTGTTAATGAAATTTTGATTTTGTTTAAAAAAAAAAAGATATCTCGGGTTTCATTCATATTTGTGGGTAATTATTAATGCATATGTCGTCAATGGTAAGTCATCATCATTCATCATCATCAAACTCCATTTGAGTGAGAGCTTGAGAGGCTCAAATCCTCTCTTGCAAAAGTCCTGGATAGAAACCCTGCTGTTTTGCGTAGTTCATAAATGTCGCCATTTAGGTCGAGAATTTTTGGTTTCCCAGACCTGTTGAGACAGAGATCAGCAAGTCTGGGGCAGTCAAACAGAATATGAGGCACGGCCATAGCCGTGAGAAATATGAGCCAACAGGACAATGGCCTGTCCTGCACTGTGCTATAATAGCTTGCTCAGACCTGGGCAGCCTCCACCACGGGGAAGTGCGGTCAGGGCGTCTCATGCTCTCTCAGACTCCACGGGCTTTTTGGGACTTGTCCCAGCACTCAAACCACTTTTCTATTTCTGTTTTTTTTTAAAGTATAGCCAGAGCATAATGAAAACTTACAGCCTGTTCAGTGGGTGGAATTTGCCCTCCCTGATGGGCCAAGGAGTCTGCAATAATGTTGCCAGTCACACCTATGTGACTCGGTACCCACTGCATTATTACAGGGGTGCCATAGCGTTGTTTAATGTTGTGTGAAACCATGATGACAGTGTCGATATTGGGGGGCCATGTCCGGGGCTTTGCGAAGGCTGTAGTACAGGTTTTTAGTCAGTGACCACAACAATCTGTGTTGCCCTCAAATGTCCCTCGCCGAGTTGAGAGTCAATGACCTTCAAGACTTCACAGACTGCCATGGTCTCCGCATCAAAACTCCAAACACTACCACATGGTCCAAAGATTTTGACTGAGTGAGACCCAAGAAAGTCGATGTAGGCTCCATAGCCTGCTCTCCCAGAGTCTATCGATGCCGACCCATCAGTGTATGCAAAAATAGCACTGGGCTTGAAGGTATTAATGGTCTCCAATGCTAGAATTTAAAGCTTGTTAGATGAACGTATGTCTGGGGTTGTTGGGCTACACCAAGGGGGAAGGGGATGAAAGCGTTGAATGTTTTGTCAGTTGGTGGAGAGGCCAGCTTCATCATATAGTCTAGTGGCATGATGCATAAAAGACTGCATCTGAATACGTCTTCTGCTTCTCCAACCATCCACTAGTTTTCTAGCTGGGGTATTTATCCAGCCTTTTATACCGCTCAAAGCAGGTCAGTACTGACCTTTCGCTCCTAAGGTTTAGTGGACCTGAATTAGCCATTATATTAGCCGCATTTGCTGGACTTGTCCTAAATGTTCCACAGACAAATCTTAGTGCTTGGGACTGTATTTTATCTAGTTGTTCAAGAGCAGTCCTAATGGTAAGTTGAATTCTCTATTGAGAGATACACTACTAAATGCTTGACACATAGGACGTAATCATCTTCTTTTTGAAGTAATGTCTGTAATAGCTCAATATACGGTAAGATTACAGACCTACCCAACAATGACCTTTCTTTTTCTGCTATTGGTCAGATTTTGTCATTCGGTGTTTTGAACTTCAGTGATGTCAGCAATTCTATTCACAAGAGCTTCAAATTAATGATACGAAACTGACACATTGACGCAATCATCCTTTTCTAGGTTCTACTTTTAGTTTTCCTGCCCGTTTATCCACCAGTCTTCTTATATTCGTGCCTGTTTCTTCATCTTCCAGTCTTCTTATATTCGTGCCTGTTCCTTCATCTTCCAGTCTTCTTATATTCCTGCCTGTTCCTTCATCTTCCAGTCTTCTTATATTCGTGCCTGTTCCTTCATCTTCCAGTCTTCTTATATTCCTGCCTGTTCCTTCATCTTCCAGTCTTCTTATATTCGTGCCTGTTTCTTCATCTTCCAGTCTTCTTATATTCGTGCCTGTTTCTTCATCTTCCAGTCTTCTTATATTCCTGCCTGGTCCTTCATCTTCCAGTCTCCTTATATTCCTGCCTGTTCCTTGATCTTCCAGTCTTCTTATATTCCTGCCTGTTTCTTCATCTTCCAGTCTTCTTATATTCCTGCCTGTTCCTTCATCTTCCAGTCTCCTTATATTCCTGCCTGTTCCTTCATCTACCAGTCTTCTTATATTCCTGCCTGTTCCTTCATCATCCAGTCTCCTTATATTCCTGACTGTTCCTTCATTTTCCAGTCTTCTTAGGTCAAGCCAGTTCTTTCCTTCGCAGGTCTTATTATATTCTGATAAACAGTATGAGACTAATGGTGACGCTTTCCCTCGTATTACTGATTTGATTCGAAGAAAGAATGACTGAATATTGCTAAAGATAAGGTGCGTCCATTTCGTCTACATACAATGTAATGATGTAATCAAAATATTTTTGTTTTCTCTCCTCCTAGAGACTAGAATCTAATTATAGAAGTGACGTAATCAATTCATGCCTTCAACTATGGAGGATGGTGTTAATGAAAGGACGCCACTCTTGGGCGATACACGTGATGAGGGAAAGCCTCTCTCTTCTGACACCATCGCTACGTCACGAAGGTAAGTCCTTCTAGAACAAATTAAAGTAGAACACTCCTCAAAAACTGAAAGAAGTGGATTAGAATCCAAGTATTTTTGACAGAAGAATGCTGGAGATGTTTGAAAAGGTTTTAACGGTTGAGTTACATCCCCCTGCTATTTTGATCCCAATCGATCACTTTTTACCAAGCCAGTCACTCTGTTGGTCTGGTCAAAAGTTGTTCACGTTAGTTCTCCCACATCCATTCCCCTAATCTAGCTGAAATTTTATTCCATTATATATTTTACCTGACAACACAAGAATTAATTTAAAAAAAAACAATTAGGTAATTAACTATTGGTAATTATTTATTTGGTATCTCAAACCAGGGAAAGAAATTGTACTTAACTAAAGTGGTGGCATAAGCTAAATTATTCCCTTTATAGGTCGTCGTCTGAGGCTTTGTGAACACAAACGTGAAATAGAATAGATACCTATACAATCTATTATCTTCATGCGGTCTTCGCTAGCAGAGTGGTTACAGTGTTAGCTTGAGAAGCTTTAGCTCAAGAGTTCGAATTCAGGTCGTTCACTTTTCTTTTTTTTATAAATACATTTAAAAACGATCACCCGGATACTCCACCTCTTTCCAACTCGTCCAGACAATTGATTGGATCATATGAAATTGAGAAAGCTAAAAGCATGACATTGACCTAAACAAAAACAGTTGGTAAATTTAATTACATTACTGATCCAAACGAATTGATACACTTAATATAAATTTCGTTGTTGTTTTTAAAGTATTTTTTTTATTTTGCATTGTTTCTGATTTTCAATTCAAGCAAAGCATTTGTCTTTTACATCTGTTTGTTAAGAACAAAATAATTAATTAAAACTACATGTTGCCATATCTTGTCTCAAATACATTCTCTTTTAAAAATAGTTATGTTTAAATGAGACTAGATTTAGAATCATCGATTTAGCGATTCAAAAAAAAAGGAGTTTTACAAAGAATCTTAATCAATTAAAACATTGTACTTTCTTTTGTTGTATCTGTACAGACATCTAAACAGTAGCATAATTAATAGGTAAATCAAAGTCAACACTGAAGCAAATATTCTTGAGTTGTAGACGCTTCATTCGTTTGTCTCATACTTGCATTTGACGTCATTGTCCTGTCAGTCAGTGGCGGACATTGCAAAGTGATTCTAAAAGTGATTCTAAAAGTGTTTCTAAAAGTGATTCTAAAAGTGATTCTAAAAGTGATTCTAAAAGTGATTCTAAAAGTGATTCTTTGACATAGCGTTAGCTACATTACACCATCATTGTTAGTCTAGATCAGTGAAACCCAAAATACGGCCCGCGGGCCAGATCCGCCGCCAAACGCTATTTCCTGTCTTGAAAGTCAACAAAATGCATATTCTGAGGCATCAACAGTGCATTATCCTGCTATTAAAAAGTTTTATTTCAAAAACCTAATGTGCTAATCTTACTGATATAGATCCTCCCGCGCCCTTCGGCGCATCGGGCGGCAAGCTGTTTCCACAAAAATGTATCACTGGCAATGTCTGAAGCTTCTTGCCACCTGCTCTGAGGACCTCAATGAAAGTATGGCGCCAAGTGGTACTAGGATGTCATCGCAACTCTTATGCGTAATTCATTTTGTCGGAGAGCATGTCCCGAAAACCTCAAGCGACGCTCTGTCACAACTTTACTAAGGGTTCGACTCCTAGTTTGGCATAGGTTTTCCTTGATTGAGACCCGATTTCTATAAATGACTTCTAAAATCCGTCTTAGCCATCTTTGTTAAGCCACATTTAGTGTATTTCAATTTTGGCAGATGACTATTCACTGCACTTTATTAATGAAGCCCAGCCACTGGTAGAAATGTGTAACCTCTCTTGACAACGCTCTTGGAATTAGGTGACTGTAGTTTGCCTTAGTTTTTATATCGAAATTGTCTGATTGGGGGGGGGGGGGGATTTAAACCCAAAAAACTCTGGAGTTGTTTTTATTTAATTCAAAACTCATTTAGCTACGCTCATAGAATTTGGTGTCTGTAGTTTTCTTTAGAATACTATTGAAGAAAGAGGCTTTCAACCTCAAAACTCTCTGTAGGTGGATTCAAAAACCCCTTTTGGCTTGGCTACGCTCAAAGCATTTTGATTGCGTAGTTTGCTTTTTTTATATTGAAGAGGTTGTTGTTGTTGGTTTTTTTTGCATCAAGTCCCGCTAAAAGGGGTTATCGCAAATTTCGGAGGGGGTTTTAACATCAAAATCGTCCTAAGCTGTACTCTTGTAATTTGGGGATTGTCGTTTGCATTTTTTTTTATAGAAGAGGGGGATTTAACTGCGAAACCCCCTGGTAGGGGTATTTAAACTCAAAACCCAGTAGGCTGTGCTGGGGTAAGTGATGGTTTAGTATTAAAATCTCACCTAAAACAAACAAAATCAAAGCAAAAAATCAGTCACTAAACTACGATCCCCCACCCCTGCTGGGGGGGATTTCATTTCGGGGAACGCCTCCCCCTTGACTACGCCCATGACGGTTAATATAAGATTTGTTATTTTTAATGTATTTTTTATTTTTATTTTTTGTTGGTTGTTGTTCAGTGCATAAAAGTCACTTTTTAAAATCTAACCATTTTATATAATGTGTCAGAAGCAATTTGTGTGTCACATCAACTCAATGCTAACTAACGCTAGGGGTCGACGACCATAATTGTTTACAGAAACAGATTCCCAAACTAAGGGGCGTTAATCCTAGCTAGAAACGTAGCCATGGAGTAGAAATAGTTTCGGACACAAGAACACACAAAGCATTTATATGCTCGATTTAAAAGACCCTTGTAAGAAAATACATCTTTCGCTGTGTAAGTAAAAAAGTTCCCTTTTCAGACCATGCGGTCTATAGTGCAGGTGATGTAAATGTCATCTGTCTCTTTGGTCCATTGTTAACGAGGTTGTCATGTGGTCAACGCAACGGCCAACTGACTTTCCTTTTTCACTAAAAATCGCGAAATTAAAAATCCCAGATTCGAACCTCAATTAGGAAGCCATGTAATTAACCACTGAGCCACCGCGTCTTCTAGGCATAGGTTCTTGTTTATTATTTCAGTTTTTACTTTTAAAGACGTCTCCTCAATTAGTTATCTCCTACACACACAGATACACACAGGTGTTGCTGGCATAAACTTTTCCAAATCTCCGAAAACAAGAGTTAAGGAGGATCCAAATAATTCAAAGCTCTTATCTTTGAGGACAAACCTTTACAGTGATGAGTCGTGAGAAACCTATGTTACGTAATCCTTTCTCGAACGAACATTTAGAATTCTAGACTCAGTGCTCCGACTTGGTGTCTCATCTATTCAGTCGGGTATTTAAAAGTTGGTTTAGGATAAACTTCTCACGAATTAATGTAAGTACTAGGGTTTCTAATAAAAATGGTTCATTGTCTGTTTCCTTTTTTTTTAAGCCTTTTTTTAATGATGTGGCCCGCGATACGAGTGTCGGAAATTAAAATGGCCCGCCGGCCGAGTTTGAGCATCAGTGTTCTAGACCAGTGATGCCCAACCTAATTCGACCTGCGGGCCATTTTTATTTCCGACACTCGTGTCGCGGGCCCACACGAACAAAAAGTAGGCCTACAAAAATGATATTGACCTGAAACCTGTAGATCCTGTGCTTCATTCATTAATGGGATATTTGAAATGTATCTTTTTTCCCCGCGTCAGAAGATGGCTTCATTTCTCTACTTAAAATATCAGCACGATTGGGCTTCATTCCTGTGTTTATGATATGAGCAACTGTAGCTAGCTTTACAACCGAGTCATTTTCCTGTCTCTTTTTGGTAAATATTCCCATCAAGCCTCCAATTTCTAGGCTTATTTTAACAATCTTTTATTCGCCGTACAAACCAAGGATGCCTTCATATTTGTTTTATAATGCCGTTTATATGTTGTTGTTTTTTTAAATAGCCACACTTTCTTTATGAAACAAATATGTTGGCTTATTATCATGTTTCACAAAAAGTAAAGAACCGTTCACTTTTCCTGGTAGTAAACGTACATTCTACACTCAAGATACCTATTTCATAAACGCACAAATGTTTAATGTCATGGATCTTATCATAAGGAGAAAAATTGTGGGCCCTTAGCCCCTAACGTAAGTAAAGATGCATTTTTACAATTTTTGGAAAAATGGGGGGATTTTCTACACTTTATGCCGACATTTAGGCGGGCCGGATGGACTGACGTCGCGGGCCGGATCTGGCCCGCGGGCATAACTTTGGGCATCACTGTTCTAGACTAATGTCTTTTACGATGTCTGGATTTGTATCATCAACATTAGAATTGTAAATATTCCAAATCTATACATGCTAATACCAAGATTTGTTTCGGAGGGAGGGTGATTGGGACGGAGTAACAAATGTCGCAATTTTTTTTAAAATCTAGCCTTCAGTAGTTATTACGAGCAAAGTAACTGCTTTAGTAAAAAGTTATTTTCTTTTTAAAATGGAGGAATCGTCTTCAACAACAACAAAAAATGTTTCTTCTTTATTTAATAATACTAATTATTATTATCTCTGAAACAAATTTGTTTTGCTATTCTACATTACAAAATACAATACATAATTAGATCAAACAATTTGTACGATATGTGTATGATGGTTTCAGATAAGTACCCCATGGCTTGAGATAAGTACATTACTTAGTGTTATTAGGAATACTCACGGAGGTCACCCTTTGCCTCCTGTCGGAATGTTCGAGACCAGGCGCTAATGTTGCTTGAGTTAGGTAGCCCACGGCTTGAGATAAGTATTCCGTGGCTTGAGATAAGTATTCCGTGGCTTGAGATAAGTATTCCGTGGCTTGAGATAAGTATTCCGTGGTTTGAGATAAGTATCCAATGACGCGTGATAAATAAGTTAGGATGCTTGAGATAAGTATCCTATAGCTTAAGATAAGTAGCCCATTGCATGGCTTGAGATTAATATTACATGGCTTGAGATTAGTATTCCGTGGCTTGAGATAAGTATCCAATGACGTGAGATAAATAAGCTAGGGTGCTTGAGATAAGTATCCTATAGCTTAAGATAAGTAGCCCATGGCTTGAGATAAGTTAGTAAAATTACTTGAGATAAGTATGCAATGATTTGATGTAAGTATTCCATGGCTTGAAATAAGTATCCTATGACTTAAGATAAGTATACTATTGCTTGAGATACGTATTCCATGACATCAGTTAATATTCCATTGTTTGAGAACCCTTGGTGCTAACAGCCCAGCTAAACAATTTCCCTCCCTCCCCCGCAGTCATTATCAGGTTAATTAAATAATACATTACATAGCGTTATTAGGAATACTCGCGGAGGTCATCATTGCCTCTTATCGGAATGTTCGAGAAATTCACTAACTGCACTTTGCTAAGTTACGGGAGTTGATTCGACTGGTGGTGATCCGGCGCTAATGATCTGTTCACGTTTTGAAAACTTTTTTTTTTAAATCTCAGAACTGCATTCCAAACACTTCTGCAGTGGTTAAGTAGCTCATTAGAACCACATGGTCATGTAAGGCAGACGGTACGTTTATGTTTCAAGATTTTAAATGTATCTTAGTGCTTCTAATTAATACACGAACTCAATTCATTTCAAAACATGGTTCGAAAAAGTGAACAACGTAAAGTAAGGAAAGACAAATACCAAGCCCAGAAAATAGCCGCTAAAAATAGTGAGGATAATGTGGAAGTAGCTGCTGCTTTGCTGAAAAGGTAAGGAAGAATCATTAGCATTATGTTAAAAATTAACTAATAATTATTCTCTGCCAGTGTAGAGCTTCGTTAGAGAGAAATAAAATTATTTGAAGCCCCTTTAACAGTGTTCAATCAGTCGTGGGAATGTAGAAGTTACCGCGAGGCCGTTTGGTCCTCTGCAAGCAGATCACGGCTTGATTAAAATTCTGGATTAAAATTTTCGAGTCTCCATCGAGATTTCAGCTCGCGAATTTTATGCAGTTTGATATAGGCAAGTGAAAAGTTTTTTTTATAAAAAAGCCCACTCAGTCAGTAGCTTACGTCTGCTACACGTTTCAAACACGTTATTTTCCCACTTTCTATTCGCGGGTCCAGTTGTAACTACACGATTATTCATTAAAACATGAAACAATTAAAAAAAACAAAAAAACTATTAGCTAATTAAATAGGGACCATTCATTAATTTTGTTAGATATCGGGAAAAGGGAAATAAGTCTAACATCATTGAGATATACGGCTGTAAATGTAGAGTTCTTCTTCTTTGGTTTTTTTTTAATAGTTTTTTTTTATTTGCTTGTTTTACTTTTCAACTTTGAAAAAGGTGATTTCGTCATGTAGTAAAAATAGACACTAAGTGTATCTTATCTTCACTTTTGTATACCTTACAGAGGCAGACACTAAAACACATACAAACACTGTCTCTGACTAGCGCGACAAACGCTCTACTTTGACATTTAGGACAGACTTGGATCTAGGGACATTGATATAACCATATCAGTGATTCACATGCGATCTCAGGTCGCTGCTTATCAAATTTATATATTGTTACGAATCTCACTATCCAGGCTCTCTGCAAACTGCACCATACACCAACAACTGAAAGAACTTGACATCTCAGGGCTCCAGAAAAACGTAATAGTTTATTGTCAATAAATAACAGCCAATATTGTACAATAGGCAGCACGTAACACAAGACTGTACTGGTCTCTCTCTCTCTCTTCTCGGACTTGTACTGAGCCGTCGTAACGAACCGTAGATCGAAAAGTTGTGTCTCCTGTCTCTGATACCTTCGCTCTTTATATAGGGTCCCTGCTGGCCTTCTCGAACCGGACAGAACGCTGCTCGACGTTTCTGGGTGGTCAGATGACTACAAATCTCGTGACGCTCCTGAGCTGTGTTCACGACGCCGATCCTTCCCGAACCGCCATGTTGAAACTCGTCTCGGCTGACCGTCGTAACTCGTCACGCTCGACCGCTCGTCTAGCGCTGGCCTGGGGCGATTGGCGTTGGTTGACTACACACACACACACCACCCCCATCTGTGCCACCACCAGGTTTATAACAATATTATTAATTTCCTTTTAAACTCCTTAGGAAATCATTAACTTCCAACGTCCGTTTGAAGCACGAAACCAGTGGTATATCGAACATATCTACACGCCTTCTTATATAATACAGACGTTACTTCAAAAAATAAGATGATTACGTCCTACGCGTCATGCATTTAGTCATTCATATTAACCAATGACTTAAATTCTGCCAAGTCACTGGTTTTCCTGGCTAGCTCATGCAACCCATTCCATGCTCTAATAGCACTAGGGAAGAAGGAATATTTGTACAAATTGTCCTAGCATATGGGACGAGGAATGTGCCTTTATCTTTGTGTCTTTCAGAGTATTTTATTAAATTTTGTTTTTGTATTTGAAAATTATGGTTCAGTGTTTTATGTATAATTGCTACTTTACTTTTGAGTCTTCTGTCCTGAAGGCTTTCTAAATTTAGTGATTTTACTAAGGGTGTTACTCTAGTCCAATGTGAATGTTGATTTGTTATGTATCTCACTGCTCTATTTTGTGTATATTCCAGTTTCTTAATGTTTTCTTGAGTTAAGACAGACATAAATATACAAATATTTTTTTTTCAAGTT
Organism: Biomphalaria pfeifferi; assembly: GCA_030265305.1. Lineage (NCBI taxonomy): Eukaryota > Metazoa > Mollusca > Gastropoda > Planorbidae > Biomphalaria > Biomphalaria pfeifferi. Next base: position 1,887,252 of record JASAOG010000020.1, on the reverse strand, counting down.
TATATTGAGTGTAATTGTAAATAAGGTTGTATCAGTCATGTAATTACATTTTTAATAGACATATAGACTAACAGTAATAAATATGTACGATTTAGCACAATTTCATGCTTTTATCTTTCTCAATGCTCTATGGTCTTATCACATGTCTGTACCAGTTGGGAAAGGAGAGCTGAAAAAGAAGGGGGTGACTGTGTGATCGCTTTTTAAATGCATTTTTAATTTATATATATATATAAAAGGTGAACGACTTGAATTCGAACACAGGGCGCAAGCCTCCACAAAAGAATGACGTAGACACTGTACCAGAAGTGCTTATGAAACTAGAAGGTTTTTTTAAGTTATCTATTGTTGGTTTCAAACAAACTCTACTCAAAGTATACCGCCACATCAGTCCAGTACAATTTCTTTCCCTTGTTCAATACCAAACAAAATAATGAATTACCAATAGTTAATCAACTATCACTTCAATGCCAACAATCATTTTGGTACTTATGCACGGCAGTACATCATATACGAATAAGTTTGTGTGTTTAAATCAGAATAGAATACTTGAGTGACTTATATCTATTGCTAGTTCATATGTCATTACTGCAATCTGATGTAGGCCAATGTCTGAAAGTGGCAATCTGTTAATTATTTTTTTGAATCTCAGAATCAGTAAAGTAAATATTGCATATTTTATGTTCCAATAATTGACTACCGGTCCTATCCCCTTCATGTGTTTCAGTATCACGTTCACATCAACTCACTTAGTCAACTTAGTCGAGGCGTTCTTTATAGCATTCATAAACATTTTTGTTTTCACTGAAGTTAAGTGTCTTGTCAGTAAGGCTAAATCTGGATTTCTCTCTCTCTCATTTTCCTAAAACTTCCGCCTCATTAGTTTCTATCCTATACACAACAATTGTTTTTCAAGATTGTCTCTTTATCAACATTCTTCTAGCATCATACTCATAGCCTTACACACAAATATCGGAAATCAGTTTGACCTACAGCCAGTCGTTATCAGGTCTGAATGTTGAAATTCTGTAGATACAGAAAATTCTACAAATCAGTTGACTGTCACATTTTTACGGCTCAATCAACAGTTTTGTTTCAGAACCTCGCGAGTTAAGCTTTTTTTTTTTATTCTCCTTTCTCAAGTCAAATTAAATACAAACCCAATATTAAAACAAGGCTGATAACTGTGTCCTTTTATCCAAGTCTATATCTTCCCCTTGCTTGGTAGCCACACAACTGCGAGTGCTTGTACAGAATAGTATCACAAGGTGAAGATATCTCAAAGAAACACAAAGTCTTAATTCTGAAACACTTAGGTCGAACGCTACAAAACATCAAAGTATATAACATTAAAAGAAAGTAATACTTGATTGTTGTTGTTTTTTCTTTTGGAATTTGTTCTATAACTTTGTTTGTCCCTGTATTAGCCACTGTGAAACTGATAAGCGTTGTCTAATGGGATGTTACTTTTAATTTTTAGTTCCTCAATTGACCAGTTTTCTTTGGTCGTCCACTGGATCTTTACTCAGAACACTTTGTGTTGCATGTCATCAAGAGATGGTTGACCGACTGACATTTTTAGTATGTGACCAAACTATTTTTTAAATGGTCATTCATTAGCCAAGGCTGATTATTGATGGCGTGGTGGCTGGTTTTCGAAATGAACTGTCTCGGGTTCGAATCTCGGTGAAAACTTTGGCTTTGAATTTCGGGATTTTTAGGACGACGATGTCCAGCCAACTTTAAAGGGTACCTGCCATTAGTTGGGGCAAAGTAGGACTAAATGCGGCTGGTCGTTGTGCTGGCAAAATATCACCCTCGATAGCAGAAACAAATAATGTTTACATCCTCGGCCTGCAAGTGTTGCAATAATGACCATTTTAAAATATTTTTTATGGACCTTTGTACCGATTTTGAATTTCTCATATGATTTGTTCTTAGTAGAATCTAACTACCTTTCTTTTCACATTGTATGCATTTATTTATTTTTGTTTTGTTTTAATATCAATGATTTATATCAATGTTGTCAAAGTGTCATTACATGTGACAAACTCTGCACTCATCACTTTTATCCACTCGCGCACACACAAACTCTCTCATAATCGGAAAAAAAATACTGCTTATCTATGTGAGTACTAGGCCCTAGATTAACCCTCGAGAGACCTCAATATTAGATAAAACACAGTCACTGTTAAAAGACCACAACACGATTGTACTTCTTTCTCCTTCAACGACTATTTGAGGGTTAATTTGATCTAAACGCACTGACAACATTAGAGTGAGATCTACAAAATCATCACTTTGTGTGTATTCTCACTGATAACATTTTCTTACGGAAACTTTATATTCACTATATGTTCTAGTAGATTTACAAGGAGTTTCTCTTGCTGGTGAAATCACTAGCCACTATTTCATGATCCAGGTTTTTTAGTGATATAAATTGTTCCGTTTCGATTTTTAAGTTTTTTTTTGATGTTTTCCAAGTGTTTCAGGATTTCTGTCGGTTATACGTAAACACAATTAAACCATGCAGCAGCGTATTTATCTCTTTAATTAATTTGGTACAAAAATCAGGGTAGTCATATAGGTCAGTGTCTCTAGTTAAAAGAAGGCCGAAAATTAGCAAAATGAATTTGTGTACATTCAATAAATGCGAATATTGTTTTTAACCGAAAAAGTTGTAAAATAAAGTGCACATAGACTTATATATTATATCTAGACTGGAAACCGGAAATAAATTCTTATCCGCGATTCATCGATTCACAGACCAATACATATATAGATTTTTAAGTACGTAAACTCTTTTTTCAGGCTCTAAGGGGAGTTGCCCCAATCAATCTTTTCTGTCTTAGAAAAGTAATGATCTTTAGTTTTCAAAGTTTACAAATAGTGCAAAATCATTTCTCGGATATTGACGCAAATATATGAAACAGAGCCATTTCCGGTTTGTTTCCATTGAGATAATGTTTCAAAAATCCTAGATGGACATAATTCATGTTCATTTAAATCATCTTATGTACATTTAAATAGATTTATTACCTAGATCTTTCTAGATTATGTATCTAAAAATTTCAAAATAATAATTATGAGACGAGAGTACTTTTATTTTTGATGTTCAATTACTAGATCTAGATTTAAAAATTAAATTATATGTTACATAGGTTAGGGTTGAAAAAAATGACTACTTCTTTTAACTACTTTACTAAACAACGCCTTGATCCAACTTTCTAAAAAAAATCTCCATGTTCAGTCTAGATATAGTATATATAAGTCTATGAAAGTGCACTAATGACGTCCCTAAAATGTTTAAGCGACTTCAAGAATGTCGTTAAAAAAAGAATTAGGGGCGGGGCGCTGATCTTACACGATTGACGAACAACAAAATAATGCGCCTACAATCGACAAAGATTGAAAATGTCTGTCATACTGCCAGGCTTAATACTTTGTTTATGCATCAGACGTTCATATTAGCAGTGTCTGCGAAAGATTAAAACATTGTGTTTTGCATCCAGAGTTTGTGTCTTACATTGGAGTTTTAAGAATCGAACCTTCTGATAATGTTTGGATAGAGTGACTATTATTATAGCTGAGAGTTTTAGGAATGTTCATGAATTGCATTTTTTTATTTGCATCTAGTAAACTATAATTGGAGGAGTAGATTGTCCAGAAATCTGATCTAGACTAATTTCCCGACTTTGGTCAACAAGTGCCAAATTGTGTAGATAGATGCAGGTCTATACAGAGAGATGTAGGTTATATAGATATAGGTCTATACAGAGAGATGTAGGTTATATAGATATAGGTCTATACAGAGAGATGTAGGTTATATAGATATAGGTCTATACAGAGAGATGTAGGTTATATAGATATAGGTCTATACAGAGAGATGTAGGTTATATAGGTATAGGTCTATACAGAGAGATGTAGGTTATATAGATATAGGTCTATACAGAGAGATGTAGGTTATATGGATGTAGGTCTTTACAGACAGATGTAGGTTATATATATGTAGGTCTATACAGACAGATGTAGGTTATATATATGTAGGTCTATACAGACAGATGTAGGTTATATATATATGTAGGTCTATACAGACAGATGTAGGTTATATGGATGTAGGTCTATATAGATGTAGGTCTATATAGATAGATGTAGGTTATATAGATATAGGTCTATACAGAGAGATGTAGGTTATATAGATATAGGTCTATACAGAGAGATGTAGGTTATATAGATATAGGTCTATACAGAGAGATGTAGGTTATATAGATATAGGTCTATACAGAGAGATGTAGGTTATATAGATATAGGTCTATACAGACAGATGTATGTTATATAGATATAGGTCTATACAGACAGATGTAGGTTATATATATGTAGGTCTATACAGACAGGTGTAGGTTATATATATGTAGGTCTATACAGACAGATGTAGGTTATATATATGTAGGTCTATACAGACAGATGTAGGTTATATGGATGTAGGTCTTTACAGACAGATGTAGGTTATATATATGTAGGTCTATACAGAGAGATGTAGGTTATATAGATATAGGTCTATACAGAGAGATGTAGGTTATATAGATATAGGTCTATACAGACAGATGTATGTTATATAGATATAGGTCTATACAGACAGATGTAGGTTATATATATGTAGGTCTATACAGACAGGTGTAGGTTATATATATGTAGGTCTATACAGACAGATGTAGGTTATATATATGTAGGTCTATACAGACAGATGTAGGTTATATGGATGTAGGTCTTTACAGACAGATGTAGGTTATATATATGTAGGTCTATACAGACAGATGTAGGTTATATATATGTAGGTCTATACAGACAGATGTAGGTTATATATATATGTAGGTCTATACAGACAGATGTAGGTTATATGGATGTAGGTCTATATAGATGTAGGTCTATATAGATAGATGTAGGTCTACATAGATAGATGTAGGTCTACATAGATAGATGTAGGTCTATACAGATAGATGTAGGTCTATATAGATGTAGGTCTATATAGATAGATGTAGGTCTATACAGATAAATGTAGGTCTATACAGATAGATGTAGGTCTATATAAATGTAGGTCTCTATATAGATAGATGTAGGTCTATATAGATAGATGTAGGTCTATACAGATAAATTTAGGTCTATATAGATGTAGGTCTATATAGATAGATGTAGGTTTATACAGATAGATGTAGGTCTCTATATAGATAGATGTAGGTCTATACAGATAGATGTAGGTCTATATAGATGTAGGTCTACCTAGTTTTGTTTGGATATGTCCATCAGGTGGTTTCACTTTCCCGTTATCACAGTCACTGTAAAACAAAATGTAATGTCATGATAAAATATCTTTAATCACAGGTCTATTGTTTTTCGATTAAGAACACAACGAAGCAGGTTTTTATAAGACTTCTGTGTGCCCATTCCTTGTTTCCATTTAGATTTTAGAAGGTCTTGAAGAAGAGTTTGTAATTTCACTTTAACATGATCTTTTATTTTGTTTTGTTTCGCCCTTTTGGCTTTAAATACAAATTTTGAAGAAATAAATGTTAATGGACTAGTCACGTGTTTCTATATTGCTCTGTTTTGTTTTTCCATACGTTATGCTACTGACTATTTCTTACCAAGTTGTTGCAAGTCTGTGTTCACGCATGAGAACATAGAAATCTACGCATGCTAATTATCAGTAAAAAAAAAAAAAGCTTTCTTAATTTCTGATTTAAAAACAAACAACATGCCATTTTAAAAAAATACATATCTATATGAAATTCTCTTCATGGCCCAACAATGCGTTACACCACGATAAAGTCGTGGAAAGATAACTCTTTCTATTTCTGCAAGTTGGACTAGAGTTACCCCACTTAACTTTCGGGGTGACAGAGAGCGAGGCTCAGAAAAAAAAAGAGGGCGGGGTGTATGCTACGCCGCGTGTGGGCTCGAAGTAATTCTTTTAGCTATGAGTAAATCTAAATGTTGCTGGCCTCCTTCAGTCATAGAATGACCAGGGTTCGTATGGTAGAGCATTTGTTCATGTGACTATAGTGGCTTATCGTAGAGAGACATAGGCCTAGATTCAATAAAAAAAAAGTTAAATTATTTGTATTTATGAAAGAGAATAAGCTGAATGTATTTGTCTGTTGATAATTCCTTATTTATTCTAGAGTGAACCAGAAAAGTGAAAAAAAACAACAACTTAAGACAGTCACTTTTAACTGATTTTAAAGCTTCATTAATCAGATTCTTTTTTAGGGACCCATTTATTTTTTTTCATATGACAGTTATCTTGTTCATGATATAGATATATATTGTAAGCGTGCTATAGAGAAGGAGTCCCGGCCACTTGTCAGTCGCTTGTCTTGTTTAACTTCTGTATCTTAAATTTACTATAGGCCTTGCAAGTGCTTCTTCGTGTCACTAGGTCGTGATCTACTTGCTTGTCTACAAAGATTACAACTTAGTGAATTAGGTTTTGAAACATTTCTTCAGCTTTGGGAATTTAAAGAGACCAAGAGAAATTCTCTGCATTTTTTTTCCCTCCTGATACAAATCAATATCTGTAGATCAATACTAGGCTACGTACAATGATGAAATCGTATAAATTGGATAATTCCGCCAATCACGAGGATACTACCGACGGTGCTCCGGCACTGATACAGACAAACAATCAAAATGGAGTTTCTCCTGGAGCTAAAAATCAAACCGGAAAGAAAAAGAAGAAAAAAGATGACAAGTAAGTCAGTGGTTAGTTTTGGAAATGTGCTTGTCATTTCGAGTGTTGTTAGTTTGTTTTTTTTAAATTAAAGTTCATCGAAATCTGTTCGATCTAGTTTGGTCTACAATCACAAATGAGCAACTTTAAGATTGCTTTTGAAAATGCAGGAGGCGCGGTGGCTGAGCGGTAAAGCCTGACGGGTAAAGCGTTTGGCTTCTGAACCGGGGTTCCCGAGTTCGAATTTCGGGATCATTGGGCGCTTCTGAGTCCACTCAGCTATAAAAGGTACCTGACATTAGTTGTGCTGGCCACATGACACCCTCGTTATCCGTGGGCAACAGAAACTGGTGACCTTTACATCATCCATAGATCGCAAATTTTGAAAGGGAATTTTTTTTTTTTTTTTTTTTTTTTTAAAAGGCAGTACGGAAACCCTTCCCAGATACTGCTTCACTGGTTCACAAAAGTGATTAGATCAAAGCGAACTGAACATGCTATAAAGCATGAAAGTTGCTTTAGACAAAAACAATTAAATATTTCCAATAGAACACATTTGTTATCGTTAGTCTAGAGCTATTACAAAATAATAACATTATTGATTCAATTTGTATATTTAATTTCACTCAATATAAGCTTTGTTTTTTTTTTAAAGTATTTTTACTCACTCTGTCTGTCTGGTAAAAAGTTTCTACACGGTTATTTCTCCCACATCCAATTACGGATCAAGCTGAAATTTTGATGAATTATTTCTTTTACCTGACAATACAAAAATCAATTTAAAAAAAACATATTACTTAATTAAATGATCAAGGGAAAGAAATTGTACTTGTACTGATGTGGTGGTATAAGCTGAATTGAGCCCCTTTACGTAGTCCGCCGCTTTAGAGTTTGAAGCTAACAATAAAACCTTCTATTTTCAAAAGCGATTTGCTGGTAGAGTGGTTAGTGTATTGGCATGAGAAGCCTGAGGTGGCCTTAGCCCTCGGCTTTGAATAAAGGTCGTTCATCGTGTTTATAAAAATTAGTTTTAAAAAGCGATCGCCTAGATACCCCGTCTTTCTCTTCACGATGCTTTCCAACTGGTCCGGACAAGTGATATGGTCTTAGCGCATTGAGACAAGTGATATGGTCATAGCGCAATGAGACAAGTGATATGGTCATAGCGCATTGAGACAAGTGATATGGTCATAGCGCATTGAGACAAGTGATATGATCATAGCGCAATGAGACAAGTGATATTGTCATAGCGCATTGAGACAAGTGATATGGTCATCGCGCATTGAGACAAGTGATATGGTCATAGCGCATTGAGACAAGTGATATGGTCATCGCGCATTGAGACAAGTGATATGGTCATAGCGCATTGAGACAAGTGATATGGTCATAGCGCATTGAGACAAGTGATATGGTCATAGCGCATTGAGACAAGTGATATGGTCATAGCGCATTGAGACAAGTGATATGGTCATAGCGCATTGAGACAAGTGATATGGTCATAGCGCATTGAGACAAGTGATATGGTCATAGCGCATTGAGACAAGTGATATGGTCATAGCGCATTGAGACAAGTGATATGGTCATAGCGCATTGAGACAAGTGATATGGTCATAGCGCATTGAGACAAGTGATATGGTCATAGCGCATTGAGACAAGTGATATGGTCATAGCGCATTGGGACAAGTGATATGGTCAGAGCGCATTGAGAAAGCGAAAAGCATGAAATTGCGATTTAAAAAAAAAATGATAAAAATATTTGTAATCACGCAGATTTATTATTGTTAGTCTAGAGTTGATCTATTACAAATTTAAATTATGACATCCAAACTAATTGATACATCTCAATATAAACTTTTAAAAAATGTATCTCTTTTTCTGTTTTTCTTCTTTTATAGTTTACTTGTTTTAAATGTCAAAGCAAGAAAAATGGGTCTGGAAGCTGTTATGACATGATTAGGAATTAGTTATTTGTTTCGGGAATAAGGGGAAAGTTTTACTTAGCGACAAATGACGTGACCGATCTTTAAAAAACAAGAACGCTCTTAGTGACGCTAGAAAGAGGATGCTTTGTGTAGAGCAGTAGAATAGAGATACGAATGTACGGACATAGCTGACATTGGACGATTCCCTTCTTAGTTATTAAATGTATTTGTAAACAGCACCAGCGTCGACTACCTATTTTGATTGTTTCGGCTTTTCGCCGGTGTTACTGTAGTAGTTTTGAGTTCGGTATTACCTCCATCCAGACGTAGATCTACACTAGATATATCTACAAGCATCACCACCGCGCGGAAGCCTGAACAATGTACGGACATAGCTGACATCGGACGATTCCCTTCTTAGTTATTAAATGTATTTGTAAACAGCACCAGCGTCGACTACCTATTTTGATTGTTTCGGCTTTTCGCCGGTGTTACTGTAGTAGTTTTGAGTTCGGTATTACCTCCATCCAGACGTAGATCTACACTAGATATATCTACAAGCATCACCACCGCGCGGAAGCCTGAACAATGTACGGACATAGCTGACATCGGACGATTCCCTTCTTAGTTATTAAATGTATTTGTAAACAGCACCAGCGTCGACTACCTATTTTGATTGTTTCGGCTTTTCGCCGGTGTTACTGTAGTAGTTTTGAGTTCGGTATTACCTCCATCCAGACGTAGATCTACACTAGATATATCTACAAGCATCACCACCGCGCGGAAGCCTGAACAAAGGGGATGTAACTGCTGGTTACAAATAGATTTGTATTTTTCCAGAAGTGTAATGGCGCCAAATTTTTTTAAACAATGACCTAGAATGCTTCTTTTTTAAGTACAGTCTCCAATAAATGGTAGCTTAAATGTATGAAACTATTTCTTTTTTTTTAGTTGTTTAAACTCTGTGGCTATTGCGGAGGAAAGAACAATTGTATTTTATACATTCATTGATTGACGTCGTTCACCTTTTTTGTTTATATATAAAATAATTTAAAAAGCGATCACCCATACGATCAATCGTTCGAAAACGAGTGGTGCAAAGACAATGGATAGAAGATGACTGTTTCACCCGACTAATAGCTTGTCATTTCACCAACTTCTTATTCATCCACATTTGGATCATCACAAATGGCTCACTGGACATTTGGCTCCAGCGAAAATTCGTTCTCTGAAGGAAACAAAATTGTCTCACTATCTGTGGCAGCCATGTTCGTCCTAGTGCTAAACTCCTACAGGACATCACAAAATAGCTGACGAAATGGCTGGAACTCGGGGACCATCATGCCGTCAGTCTGAAGCGAATGTTTGGAATATTGGGGTCACCTTGATGACAAATCTCATATCAACTCATTCTGTCTGTCTGCCTTATTTCTCCCACACCCATTTTCGGATCAAGTTGAAACTTGAATGAATTATTTATTGCCATGGACAAATGATGAAATAGTAAAAAAGAATTAACCAAATATACAATTAATAACTGGTAATTGATTATTTTGTTTAATACCAACTTGTGAAACTAATCCTTCAGTATTCAGAGACACGGCTAAATTCTTTCCCTTAGATAATTGAAAACGTTATTTCTCCCAAACCCATTCTCGTATAAAATATGAATGAATTAAAAAATAACAAATTAGTCGATTATTTAGTGATATTTTTGTTTGATATCGAATAAGGGAAATAGCCTCTATACTATTAAGATAGAGTTTAAGTGCGTAGTTCTTTCCCTGAGATAATCTGTGTTTTCTATCTTCTATATCTATATAATATATATATAATTCTCTTCATGGCTCAACCATTCCTGACACCACCAAGAAGTCATGGAACGATCACTCTTTTATTTCTGCAAGTCGGACTAGAGTTACCCCACGTAACTTAAGCGGCGAAAAAAAAAGGGGCGGGGTAGAACAAGTAGTATTCCCCTGTCACTAAATAGCAGGGCCGGACTTAACCATTGTTTGGCCCAATGCGAAACGGATTTCGCTTGGCCCAGTTTGGGTAGGAATACGAATAATAAGTGAAAATTAAGAGTTTACAATAGAAAATAATTTCGTCTTTGTATTTTATTCATTCTTTACTACGTACAGAATTACTTGACGAGCCGTGCGAGTAGCGAAGTCATACATCACATCAAAATTTTGTTTCCTACATAGATCACGTTCTGTAGCAAGAATTACCAAATGTTTCAATCTATCTTCGAGAATTGTTGACCTCAGGTAATTCTTCATTAGTTTGAGGCGCGAGAAGCTTCTTTCACCAGATTCCACAATTACGGGTATTGTATAATGCCTTTTTTTATCGCGCGTGGGGATGGGGGCGTTTTCATATTAAATTACACCCCAAAATGAAAATGTGCCTATATTTCAGGAGATCTTTATGAGTTTTCAAAAGATTTTAATAATTTCCGTAGATTTCCATGACTTTTTCGTATATTTTCCGATTTCAAAAGTTTTCCAGGAGAAATTGTATTACATCGTCTCTGGTTGTGTGCTTCATTTAGAAGTGTGTCACATATGCAGTCAGAATGTGTGAATAGATTTTATCTAGAGTTGTCTTATCTATAGACTTGAGATAGTCTGTACTTTATTGCAGTCATTGATCAGTTCTACTTGGCCCACAAAAGTGATAATAACATGACCTCAGGCTTATAGTTCTACTTTCTACGGCCAACATGTGTAGCTGTGGCTTGTTTAGGTGTTGAGTTCAAATCCTGCGACAAGACCACCTGAGTGTTACTGCCAATCTCGGGAGAGAGTAGTCTACCCTCCTAGAATATTCTACGGTGGCCGTTTAGGTGATGACTATTTACTCCTATACTGAGAGTCAATAGGGCCGTTGTCAAAGAGTATAGAGTGCATTCGTATGATTCACACGATATTTTATATTTCATCTAGTCAAACGACAGGAGTCGAACGGCTTCTCTAAATGTTTATTGGTTAGCAAGTCTTTATGAAAGTGTTCACTGTTAGGCGAGCTCTATACATTTCTATGTTACTGGCAAAGTGCGAAGTGACTTCAGCATTTCCTACTTTTGACTAGGCATTGTATAGTTTCTATAGCCTGCAATGACTGGATCTACGTCAGGAAATGTAGAAAATATCTACGTAAATTAATGTACACTCCTTGTTTGCAAACGTTGTACTACTTATTCCTGACAATAAATGTGGACAGTGGACGAAGTACTTTGTTGTGCCATGCAGTGATCAAAGAAAGTCCCGCATTATCTCTCACTGTCTCACCCTCCCATTTCCTTTCATGCCCGCACCTTGGGCAATTTGAAAATCAAATTCCGCCACTTATTAGGTCATTGGTCTAGAAGAGAAAATAGTGTTCGTGAGTCATGTGATACCCTCTCGTGTACTGTGATTCACTAGGGACATAATCAAATATTGAAAGTAACTCGTCAAGAGTTACAGTTAGGATTAACTTTGGCCTACTTCAACAGACAATCCCATGTGTATAGTATTAATGTTCATGTTTAGCAATGTTAACGTTTTGTTCATCCTTGAGTCGATGCCATCATGTTGTCTAGTCGATCAGCTAATAAGATACTCTGATAGACATTATTCCAGCAAGACTATAGAGATAAGATTTAGAACATGATTGACTGGATACATACTTCTTCTTCTTGAAACTGTCAGAAAGAGTTGAGCCTTCAGCTCTTGGTACTCTAAGCCAGCAAAAGTAAACAAGAGCTCCCTCTCACCGGCCTGAATGAGACCAGAGTGTACACTGTTCTGTCTGACGGGTGGGTCAGACTCGCGGCAAGAGGCCGCGTACCTAAGACCCCCGCCATTTTCCTTTTCTATACCAGGCTAACCGTGCGGGACACGCCATTTATGTAACGGCCCTTTGAGGAACAGCGCCTGGATTGTGACAAGGTTGTGGGAGCTTTTTACAACTCCGCACAGTGCAATGAGGATGCTCTCGCACCCCCTTAGGCACCCCTACGGGAATCTTGTTTTGCTACCCTTTAGCCTAATCGTTTCCTCCTACGATCGTTTCCACCTGGGCGCCACTATGAGGCAGGGTAGCATGCCCGGGATTGGATACATGCACACACGTAGAGGCACACATAGCCGAGTCCCCAATTGCGTTTCATTAAAGTTTCCTATTGACAAACAAAGTCCTATTCTGACAGTGGCGTGGTTGACAGGGGCGCATCTTGAGGACGTCCACGTTCAGTTTTGGTTGACATAAAGCCTTTCTTTTTTTTTTTTTGTTTTGTTTTGTTGTTTTGTTTTTAACATTTGGTGTAGGGGAATACTAGACGAACTGATTCTGCTGAGGTAAAGGACAGACAAAACAAGCAAAATAATTTCTTATTACTTGACAAAGAAAAAACTTATATAATGGAAGAACTCCAGTTTTACATCTATATCTCTCAATAATGTAGACGTTATTTCCCTTTTCCCAGAGATCAAACAATATAATTAACTGATTCATTCTTAGATACAATATATGGTTGCTTAAATTTCATCTTGATCCTAGAACGGGTATTTGAGAAATAGCATGTATAATTATCCAAGGGGACAAGACCCCACGTATTTAACCATATCTGTGAATACAGAAGTATGAATTATAATAACCCTTGTTGGTATCGACGCAAAAAAACAAAACTAATACTAACCACTATGCCAGCAAATCGCTTATGAAAACAGAAGGTTTCATGGCTATCTATTGTTAGTTTCAAACTTTTAAGCTATGACCTAATTCTCTACACAAAGTATAAAGTGGACTTATGCTGCACATCTGTCAAGTACTATTTCTTTCCCTTGTTCGATACCAAACAAAATAATACCAATAATTAATCAACTTTTAAAAAAATTGATTCTTGTTTTGTTAAGTTCAAGAGATAATAGTGCGAAATTTTAACTTGATCCGACATTGGGTGTGTGAGAAATAACAGGTACAAAAATTGTACCAGACAAACAGACAGAGTGAGTTCATATAAGCTTTGTAAAAAAAAATAGTAAGAGTTGGCTTGATTCTGTGGACTATTAATGAAAGACTAGTAAAAAAAGAAATGAAATATTTCTTCGGCTTCGTCCTGCTTCCTCTTTGAAACGCAACTGTCAATAAAGATATTCTGAAAAGCAAGATCTATAGATCTCTTCTAAATAATTGCGTGTTTGACCTGTCGAGGGCGAGGTGTCGAAATCACTTTTTAAAGTGAAATATTTGGAATGAATTTTTAGAGGGAAGTGAAATTTGCTCATATGACTTATTTATGATTGCCGTATCATAACCCCTTTCCCGAATAATGTTCCCCGTATTAAAAGAAATGGTTAGCCACTGAGTAGTTTATGTTTTGAACTGAGACCTTGTGGAGAAAGAAAAAGTGTTAGCATTTTTAGGAAAAAAAAAGATGGGGGTGGAGGAGATGGGAGAAATGAGAAAGGGGGAGAGATGGGAGAAATGAGAAGGGGAGAGATGGGAGAAATGAGAAGGGGGAGAGATGGGAGAAATGAGAAGGGGGAGAGATGGGAGAAATGAGAAGGGGGAGAGTAGAGTGAGATAAAAGGATGAAGAGAGAAAAGGAGGGAGAGAAAAAAAAGAGAAGTGAGAGAGGAGAGCGCTGAGAGAGAATTCAAGAGACGTGGAAAAAGAGAAAGGAGATACAAGAGGTTGGAGAAAGAAACGAGAACAAGAGAGGAGAAAACAGAGGTATAGGAAGTACACAGACAGATATGGGGGACATAAATGGCAGTGAGAGAAAGTAAGAGTGGAAGGACTCATTTTCCAGAATATTGAAAGTAACTCTTCAAGAGTTAAAAGTTATTTCTTTGTAGTTGTTTTAAAATATGACATAATAAAATATCTGTAATGCTATAACTATAAACTACCTCACCTTAAATGCACAACATTTAGCTTGAAACTGTTACTTTATGTTATATTCTTGTATATTCATTTAGAGTTGAAAAATCAGACAAAGAAGTGAAAAGAACAGCAACTTTCGGAGAACTCGTGAGTAGTATATTTTACTAGATCTAGATTCTGCCCACTATACCTATGTAAACAGTTCACATTTATTAGACGATTACAGCATAAAGATAAGATGAATAGTCTACATGTTAATATAATCTACTAATCTATTAATTGTTTCTAATTAATTTTGAGTCATATTTTGCTCCTAATTTTTCAGTACTCCTTCTCCACATGTTGTGACAAATTTCTCATCTTTCTGGGATTTCTGATGGCCATGGCTCATGGTGCCTCATGGCCATTATTGTTTCTTATCTTCGGCAACATGACCAATGATTTTATTAACTGTAAGTTTAAAAACTAAGAGTCACTTAAAAAATTAACGAGTGTTTCAAATAAGTGTGTTGTAGATCAAAAGTATTTATGCATTGAAATATTAATACTAATATTTAAACAAGATACTTAGGCTCCATGTTCTACATTCTAGCAATGACTTTCTTTAATATTTGACTGACAGACAAAAGAACAGCCGTCTAATTCAATAAACAATTTTTACAATCTCTCATTTTCCCTCTTTTCAATCAATTATCAACTAAGATTGTGTTACACTATTCAATATTTTATTTTTGTAATCAAGCCCAATCGTTAAGTATAATATAATCAGATCTAACAGAGTGCATTACAGAATGAGACATCGGTAATTGTAAATGTGAGTTATAAATTTAAATATATAGGCCTGCATTGAGAGAAAATGTTTGAAAGTATATCCTATGACTTTAAGAAAATGCTATTTTAAATTAAAATTTTAAAATTGACTCTTCTATTGTTTCGTATTTTCTAAATGGTCCAACGAACGTACCTTTAGTTTTCTTACTGTCTAATAATATCTTAAATAGTACAAGTTAAATTTTAAAGAAATGCTTTTTTTTTTTAACCCTCGTTTAAATTGAGTGAAATGGCATCAAATAATGTGAATCAACCAGAACTGTACACAACTGTATAAGTTGCTTTCCAGGTCTTGCGACTTTGAAGTGTGTCTGCTGTCATACTTGTTCACTAGAGCCCCATTCGCGCTTTGGGGAGAGAGCATCTTTCAATCGCTGCCATATCTCCCGTTAGAGCTTAAACACCTTACATTTAAAAGAAAAATAATTAATTAGGACTAAACTTTTATGTAATTGGTTAATTGTTTGATCGAATCATATCCGAGAATAGGAAGTGAGGAAAAAAGTATAAATACTTTGACTAGACAGACAGACGGACTGTGTTGGTATAATATAATAAGGCTTTTCTTCGAGTCCGAAGATTAGTGAGGAATGCAGTATTTCCCGTGGCTGCGCAGCCCTAGCTGTGACCTACATATTTTGTCACATCCAGGGCACGCAAAACCATTGTCCGCAGGTAGCCAATTTAGATTTTCTTTTCGCCGTCTGCGTCTGTCCTCGGCAGCGGATTTTCTTTTGGTCTCAAATGTGTATCCTGCGGCCTTTGTGAGTGACCTCCAGCTGTCTCCTTCGGAGGCCGCATGCAACCAGGTGCTCTCTTCTATGTCAGCCAAGGAAAGTTGACACCTAAGCTAGTCTTTGAAGCGGTTCCGTGGGGCGCCTCTGTTACGTCGACCACCTTTTAGCTCACCAAAAAGGACTGCCTATGGTAGTAATTAAGACAATTGTATACTCTATAGTACAAGAATTAAACATTTTGATATATTTTTGTTTTAAAATATCTTGCAACTGACATTTAGGGGTAATGTCAAGGCATGACATTTTAAAAGTAATTGCTTAAAATCTGTTTGTCATAATACCTATTTTAGGCCTACAAAAGGCTTAAACTCTCGTATTCATGCATATGTTACCAATTATTAAAACTTAAAAAATAAAAATAAATGTATGTTATCATCCCCCTTTATTTTACTAATATGCTAATTTGGCTTTATTTCTAGATGGTAAAAACAGCACTCTGAATGGGACAACATTTGAAAACTACACTTTCACAAACAGTTCTATAGGGGAAATGTTTGAAGAAGAAATGACTCAATACGCACTCAAATATATTTACATTGGACTAGCTGTGTGCGCTGCTACATATATTCATGTGAGTAGGCCTACATTTACGACCGTGTTTTTCAAATATTAGTGATTTGTACTCACAATGTTTCATTTTCTACACATCAAATACTGCATTTCATGTGTCTTCATGCTCGGGCCCTTTGGTCACAGTTTACAGACTCTGAAGATTTCATGCTGCAACAATTTATATCAAAATAAATAAAATTATAAACGTTCTATTTCTGTAGCTCTTTCTATCTGGAGAGACTATGGACGTTCCCAGATTATCTACTGTTCTATCTGCTCTGCAGTACTATCAGAGTTGCCTCATTGAAGAAAATTCAACGTTATGTTGACCTTTATTGTGTGATCCCAAGGAACGCTCTGCAATACATTTGGCAACAGCTCAGCTACAGGATGGGATAGAACCGATAACGCCAATGCCTAAGCTTCAGTTGTGAAACCAGAGACTAATTTCACTTATTTCTCTTTTTCTTTCATCCCTTTTTTAAAGAAGAAATTATCATATCTTATCTTATATAATACAGACGTTACTTCAAAAAAGAAGATGATTACGTCCTACGCGTCATGCATTCAGTCATGCATATTAACCAATGACTTAAATTCTGCCAAGTCACTGGTTTTCCTGGCTAGCTCAGGCAACCCATTCCATGCTCAAATAGCCTTAACTGGCACTTTGCAGTTTTAAAACACACTAAAACAAGTTATTCTATTTTCAAGACAAGCTTGATTAGCTTGAGCGTATTTAATCACAGTCTTCATGGGACAATTATTTCATGAATGAGTCATGATGTGTTAATTGGTGAAATGTTGGCTTTATCTAGTTTTTCCTCTTGCACCATCCATTAAGAAGTCATTTCAAATGGTCATGTCTGTGGTTTATTTGCAGATCGCATTCTTACAAATTTCTTGTGAAAGACAGACATTGAAGTTACGTAGAGCGTTCTTCAAGGCCTTGTTGAGAGAGAACATTGGCTGGTACGACAAACAGCAGAGTGGTGAGCTCACTACAAGGCTGGCAGAGTAAGTACTTGATGTACATGTTGACACATTTTATGTTAAAGATGCGGTTACGGTGTTCAATATGTATAATGAAACTCCACCATGAAGGTCAAAATATAATTAATCTACCTGAATATCTTAAGTGCCTGATCCTCCCAACACGTTTCCTTGTCTTACCTTGCTAAAAATAGATCGTAGCATTAGACGCCATCGCTTATAACGTTGATATGGCCAAAACTACAATCACGTGAATTGATTTACATTGAGCTATCAAGAAAATTGTCAGAGTTACAACAGTAATGTCCTTTAAAATAGTTCAATTCTTGAGTTTTTCAATTTTCTCTTTATAAAACTATCTAATCCTTCTTCAGCAAGTTACATGTTGACTGCCCACATTGTGTTATCCCAGCAGCCTTTTACAAAAATCACTAAGATCTCATCATTCAAGTCTTCCTCACAGAAAGTCAGTTTTACCAACAATCACAATATCAGCACACACACACAAGTTCAGTATGGAAAGGGTTTGGGGTGAGTCTGGTACCATATGTTTGCCTACAACTTCCATATACTCTGTGACCTATAGATCTAGAGAAATTTGATGATATTGTAAATTTGTAAGAGTGATCAAAACTATAAATATAATAAAGCACAAAGGCATTGGGGAAAAAAAAAAGGGGGGGGGGCTTGTGTGAACATTTCTCCAACTATCATTGATACAGAGCTAAAATGTATGTGTTTTAAACTTCTTCACAACAAAGCTATGGTGTTTTCATCCATCACGTCTAGTAAATGAAAGCAACTTTTTTCTAAATTTTGGCAGCTGTTTTATTGTTTTCAGCAGCAAGTAACTTACAACATATTGCTTTGTTTCCATAGTGATCTGGAGAGAGTAAAGGAAGGCACTGGTGACAAGTCAGGTTTGGCGCTTCAATTTCTGTCCCAGTTTTTAGCTGGCTTCTTGATGGGTTTCATCAAAGGCTGGAAGATGACATTGGTGCTTATGTCACTGACACCAATCTTGGCCATTTGTGCAGCAATTTTAGGAAAGGTAACAAAAGCAACCATTTTTTAAAACAAGATTACAAAGAGAGTTTGTGTTTCACAAACTCAGAGGCGGCCCCCGTCGAAGTCGGATCCCTGTCGGATCTGCCTATTCGCAAAGAATATTCAAGAGGTTATTTAATTTTGATGGTCAAAAGTAATAATGTTTCAAAGGTTCATTTGCCGTTGTAAAAAATGTTTTTTTAGTTTTACATGTTTCGGGTGTTTCTTCTAAGTTTAAAATAATTAACTTCGCCCTGGACGATGGAGGATGGCAACAAGCAGGGTATGAACCCTGCATGGTTGTTTAGTTTGCGTGCTGGACTGTCGTTCGGATTTATCGATGGTCCCTGGTTCAAACCCTGCATGCTCCCATCCGCCGTCGTCCTACTGGAGGTTTGTAATTAAAAAAAAAAAGAATAGAACAGATATATCGTGCTTTTACTTCGATGTTTCAGCACAGTTAGGCAGATATCGGCATTTTTATTTAAATGGAACTAGAATGAGGATGTAGATCTACCTAAATTAAACTTCTGATTTAGCACTCTTAAGATCTATATCTACTAGATCTAGATCAAAATATGAACTTGGAATAATGTAGCTGTAATTAAGATAAGATTTGTGTACAAAAAAATATCCTAGATAATCATGCAAAATCAAATTAAAAAAAAATAGTATATTAGTTTTAGTAGAGCCCCTATTATAACATTGCAATATTATCAAAACGTTTGGAAATCAAAATCTACACTTTAAGTCTAGAAATTGAAATTCTACATCTTAATCTAGTCTATTTTAGTCTAAACTAGATCTAGAAATTCTAGATCTAGACTCTAAAATAATTTTAATAAATCCAGATCTAGATATACTGTAATAAAAATCAAGATCTAGTTTAAACTTACGGGGGCCGCTAAAAATCTACATTAGATCTAAATCAAGATATCATTCTTTTTTTTAAATGTGAGTCACATAACGAGGCTTAATAAACATTACTATACCGAGTTCTATTAGCATTTCATTTGAAGAATTAATTCCATACAACGTCAACGGGAAAAAAAACACTACGTCACACGGCCTAGACTAAAAAAAATGCCTTCATCAATACGAGCCATTTATCGAGTGTTCATAGACATTGGTGCACCAAGTGCGTTCTTTTAGCATTTCATTTAAAGAGCTCTTTCCATGTGATGTCAAAGGAAAAAAAACACTACGTCACACGGCTTAGTTAGACTAAAATATGTTTTCATCAATATGAGCAATTTTTCAAGTGCTCATAGACATTGGTGCACCGAGTGCGTTCATTTAGCATTACATTTGAAGAGTTCATTCATATGACGTCAAAGAAAAAAAATCCATTACCTCACAATAGGCTAGTATTGGTACCATAAAAAAATGTCATTATTTACACGAGATATTAATAACGAAGGTTCATAGACATTGGTGCACTGAGTTCTAATAGAATTTATTTAAAGAGGATCAAAGCCGCATTGTTTTTGCGTTTTGTCTGTCAGTCGGTCTGTCTGTCATCTTAATATTAAAAAACAAAAACAACTAAAAGCTATTAAAAATTGATTAACCTTTATTTTACGTTTCAAAACATTGCAATACTTTTAGGTATGAACATAATTGATTTAAGTTTATATAATAGATTGTTCCAGATGTTTGTATAAATAGTAAAAGAAAAAGAGAATTCCAGATAAATGTAATACCGTTAATTAAATTTGCTGGATGGTCTCGTATAAAAATTAGAAGAACTACAGCCTTGTGGAGAGATACCTTACTTTGGTGTTTGGATGTTGTTTTCCTTAAAAATCGGAACATAATATTAACGATAATTAGATTTTTTATGGTTCAGGTGGAAAATTAATTGTACTGTAAGAGAGAAGTGAGTTAAAATATTTTTTTTAAAAATCCGGAATAACATTATTTCGTAAATGAGAAGATTATTTGTTTATTAATTAGAAGAGTGAGTTCAAACAGTTATTTGGCGTTAGTAGATTTTTAAATAAATTTGGAAATTTCTGGCGACGATTTGTAAGAAAATGTAAGTAATGTAAGTCGATTTCTTTTCAAAACAAAATCCGGAACATTCTTTATCGATTCCTAAACTTTTATGTTATGTTTCAGCAAGAAAATGAAAATTAAATGTCTAAAAGTGATTTTCAGTAATCAATTCTAATAAATTACTTTTTTTAAAGCCCTGAACAACCAATTGTCGATATTTTTAAAATTTGTTTAAAAATGAAAATACGGAACAATTTGATATCGATAATCAAATTATAGTGACGCATTGTATAATAATATACGTGTAATATTAGTCAATTATGCGATTTCAAACAACCATTAGGCATAATTCATTTTTTATAAAACAATATCTGCAACATTTTTACACTTAATGAAATATAAGTCAGTATAGAGATTTTGATTTAGCATTAATATGCTATTTACATAAAAAACGGAACAACATATTATTGATAATGTGTTTTTGCAACATTTAAACATGGAAATTAAATGTATAAGTTAGAAGAGCAAACACACATTTGTTGGCGTTGATTAGTATTGCAAAAAAAAATCCAGAATGTCACGTATTACAAATTGAATTCTACTTTTAAATGGCTTGCCTAGGGGAACGTGACAATAGAAAAAGGTAGTATCTTAAGTCTTATCTTAAGTCTGAATTTAATCAGAGACTTACAATGAATAACAAAAAAAAAATGACACAAGAAATCGGAAGGTAAAATATCAACTTAATGTTTAATCATAATATATCTCAATACAAAATGGAAGGGTTGACCAAAACCCTTTTACAAAAATGGCATGTAAAAATATTACAATACCAGAGTTTGAAAATATAATTACAAATACAAGCAAGGCCTTGAAAAAAAGAAAAATCTTAACTTACACGATCAATTGGTATACCACGCACGGGTCACGCAATGTCTCCGCTATTCTGTCTCACAGCTGTCTCCGTATGTCTGTCTGTCAACGTTACGCGAGCGGTCTTTATATAATCTACCGCGCGTCGATATCTAGTAATTTCTAGAACAGAAAGTCATCAACACCCAGATCTAGAACGCTCTTCAAAGAGACAGAAGAAAAGAAAAAAAAAAAACACCCTCCTTTCAACCAGAGGTACACACATAGGTCAAGGACCGGTCACTGTCTGTGTGGCTTGACTCGCCGTGAAAAATAAAATAAAAAAAACTTATTACACAAGGGGCAGACAACCTACAGGTCAAGAAAAAAAAATAGTATCTAGGTAACAATGCCTAGATACGTAACACCTCCCTCCTAAAAATAAAAAGTTTACATTTCCACGAAATGGAAATCTTTTTAGAATAATTACAAAAATGATATTTACATTACAGAATGTATTTATCATGATATATATAAAAAAAAATATACATCAAAATACTTTTTACAATCTAGATAAGGCATCGGCGATAACATTTTCGCTGCCTTTTATGTGTTTAAGATCTAGGTTGTACTCTTGTAAAAATAAACTCCACCTGAGAAGTCGTTGATTCTTGCCAGACATTTTGTGGATAAATGTAAGGGGATTGTGGTCAGTAAATACAACCAGTGGCCCTCTGGACCCACTGATATAAAAATCAAAGTGTTGTATAGAAAGAATCAACCCAAGACATTCTTTTTCCACAGTAGAATAATTTCTTTGATGTCTATTAAATTTCTTGGAAAAGAAACAAATAGGGTGCTTTACTTGGAAATTATCTTCTTGGTAAAGGACTGACCCAACACCTGTGTCACTGGCGTCAATAGCTAACCTAAAAGGTTTTTCGAAGTCAGGAGCCATCAAAATGGGGGAGCTAGATAATATCTGCTTAATTTGGTTAAAGGCTTTCTGACATTCATCCGTCCAAGTAAATCGGACGTTCTTTCTCAGGAGGTTTGTTAAAGGACTGGCAATGACAGAAAAATTTTCGCAAAATTTTCTATAATATCCAGACATTCCCAAAAATCTTCGGAGTTGTTTCCGATCAGCAGGGATAGGGAAAGCTTGGATAGCTTCTACTTTGGCCATTACAGGTTTCACCTGGCCTTGTCCTACAATATGGCCTAAGTATTGGATGGAAGCCTGGCAAAAATCACTCTTACTCAGGTTTACAGTAATTTTTGCATGTAAAAGTTTAGTAAAAAGACAATGCAGTTGTTTACAATGGCTAGAAAAATCTTGGCTAAAAATTACTACATCGTCTATGTATGCGTGGCAATTCTCCATGTCAGCAAGCAGGGCATTTATCATTCTCTGGAAAGTGGCAGGAGCATTCTTCATGCCAAATGGCATCACTTTGTATTGGTACAGACCATCAGGGGTGACAAAGGCGGAGATTTCCTTTGCCCTATCAGTCAGGGGAACCTGCCAATAACCTGAAAGTAGGTCTATTTTGGTGATGTACTTAGCGTCACCAATACGATCTATGAGATCGTCTATCCTAGGGATAGGAAACGAATCGGTCTTTGTTACAGCATTTACCTTACGGTAGTCTGTACAAAAACGATAAGTCTTGTCCTGTTTAGGTATCAAGACACATGGGGAGCTCCAGCTACTGGAACTTGGTTCAATGAGGTCATTTTCAAGCATATACTTGATTTCTGACCTAAATATGGTAAGTTTTTCAGGGTTGACCCTGTAAGGATGCTGCTTGACTGGAGTAGCCTCGCCAACATCTACATCATGCATTATAACATTAGTCTGTTTTGGTACATCAGAAAAAATGTCATTAAATTCATTAATGAGTTTCATGATAACTGGCCTTTCTGTCGAAGACAGATGAGACAGTTTTACATCCAAATTCTGTAATACAAAAGAATTAGGTGTTTTGTATTGTCCAAATTTCTCCTTTACAATATCATCATCAATAGGAGAAACATGGCTATTTGAACAACTTTTGACTGTATTTAAAACACAATTACTCTTCTCTGAGTGATCTGGCCGAGATACATAAGGCTTCAGCATGTTAATATGACATAGCTGAGTCTTTTTCCTACGGTCAGGAGTTTTGATTGTGTAATTGAGGTCACTAATTTTGGTCTCAATTTCATAGGGACCAAAGTATCTGGCTTGCAAGGGTTGACCTGGTATGGGCAAAAATACAAGCACCTTATCCCCGGGAGAAAATTCTCTAACACGGGCCTTTCTATCATACCAGCGTTTCATGCTGGATTGGGTGTTTTGTAAGTTATTTTTGGCCAGAACACAAGCATCATAAAGTCTAGTTTTAAACTTACTTACATAGTCTAAAAGTCCTTCAGTGGCTGTTGGTGACAACAAAGTCTCTTTTATACATTTCAAGGGACCGCGCACCGAATGGCCAAAGACTAAGTCAAAAGGGCTGAATCCCAACGATTCCTGGACGGATTCACGGGTTGCAAACAGCAGCATGTGGGCTCCTTCGTCCCAGTCTTTTTCGTGCTCAAAGCAATAGGTTCGGATCATGTTTTTGAGAGTCTGATGGAATCGCTCAAGAGCGCCTTGCGACTCGGCATGATACGCACTCGACATGCAGTGTTTGATGCCCAACTGAGTCATGACTTGCTTGAAAAGATTGGCCGTGAAATTCGTTCCTTGGTCCGATTGGATGGACTTTGGTAGACCAAATAGAGTAAAGAACTTGATTAAGGCCTTTACAATGTTTGATGCTTTTATGTTCCTTAGAGGAATAGCCTCAGGAAAACGAGTTGAAGCACACATAATGGTCAACAGGTATTGGTTGCCAGCTTTTGTCCTTGGGAGAGGACCAACACAGTCAATAAGTACTCTGCTGAAAGGTTCTTCAAAGGCTGGAATCGGCTTCAGAGGAGCAACAGGGATCTTTTGATTTGGCTTGCCAACCATCTGACAGGCATGACAGGATCGGCAGTACTGGATGACATCTTTCTTCAAACGTGGCCAGAAGAAGTGTGACATAATCTTGTGGTATGTCTTGTGGATGCCGAGATGACCTGACATCGGTGTGTCGTGAGCCAGATTCATGATGTACGCTCGGTATCTTTCTGGTAACACGATTTGATGGCATATTCTCCATTCTTCTTCGTTGGATGCGTCTGGAGGTTTCCATTTCCTGAAGAGCATATCATCTTGGATGTAGTAGCACGTTGATGCTAGCTCTGCCTCTTGTGATGTCATTGCGGTTTCTCGGAGTTTGGCGAGCTCTGGATCCTTCTTTTGGTCCTCAATCAACTGTTTTCGAGTTGATGCCGGCTTTTCAGAATTTGGCGTTGGTTCTTCTTCAAGAGAAGCAAAGAATGTGGTGCTCAAGTCCACATCATCGTGGTTACTGTTGGCTTTGATAACGTTCTCTTCTTGAGATGCTTTCAACCTCATTGCCCTTGTTACTGCACACGCTGGATATAACTCTAGGTCTTCCTCGGGTGTGGCAGATAAGTCGGGTGTTTGAGTGACGATGGGTTCGGCTATTACCTTTCCACCTGCTAAGTCATTGCCTAACAGCAACGAGATGCCTTCCAATGGTAATGTTGGTCGGACACCTACAACAACCGGTCCAGTAATGAGATTTGACTTTATGTCGATTAGATGTAGAGGCACATCTATACATCCAAGCTCTACGCCTCGTAACAGGATGCTCTTCCCAGTCGATGATGATTTTGACAAGGGCAAGATACCCTCTAAAAGTAGCGATTGTGAGGCACCTGTGTCTCTCAAAATGGTGATAGGTCGTAGACTTGTAGAATCACCGGGTAGTGATACGAATCCTTCCGAAATGAAAGGCTTAAAATCCTCTAATAAAACATCAATTTTGGTTGATGCAGACTGGACTTGGGTCGAACTCTCGCTGGAGTCATTGACATCTCTAGGAGACGCAGTGGAGAAACTCTTTCTTGAGTCAGTAGAACATCTTTTGGATGTATTTGGAGAACTCTTGATGGAGTCATTGGAACATCGGGGTGATGTCTTATGGGAACTCTTGATAGAGTCATGGGAACATCGGGATGATGTATTATGGGAACTCTGGATAGAGTCATTGGAACATCGGGGTGATGTATTATGGGAACTCTGGATAGAGTCATTGGAACATCGGGGTGATGTATTATGGGAACTCTGGATAGAGTCATTGGAACATCGCTGTGATGTACTAGGTAAACTCTTGTTTGAGTCATTGGAACATCGACTTGATGTATTTGAAAAACTCTTGTTTGAGTCATTGGAACATCGGCTTGATGTATTTGAAAAACTCTTGTTTGAGTCATTGGAACATCGGCTTGATGTATTTGAAAAACTCTTGTTTGAGTCATTAGAACATCGTAAAGATGAATTTGAAGAACTCACTGTTGAGTCATTTGAACATCGTGGAGACATTTTCGGAGAGTCTTGTACAGTCAATACATTTGAAACAGGTGGTGTCGAGGTATTCTTGATATGACTTGATGATGAGGGAGTAAACCTCGACGACCACTGTACTGTGCAAGCGCTGACTTTCGAAGGAGCTTTTTCGTTTCTCTTCCTCAATTTCCAGCAATCGTCAATTTTATGGCCTTCTCGTTTGCAGTAGGAACAAGTAGCTTTACTTGTAGTAGGTTTTCTGTCATTTGTACTGCTGTTCTTGATGGAGTTGCTAGCAGTGGACTCAGGCTGTTTGACTTGTTTTGGCTTGACATCCGTCGTATACTTGGCAAATTGATGTGATATTATATAATCGTCTGCCAACACTGCAGCCTTGTGCACATCTTCCTCGCCACGATCAGCTATATGCGTACGGACGTCCAGCCGCACACAACTCTTGAACTCTTCCATCAGCATTAGGTTCTTGAATTTTGCAAAGTCGGTGCCGATTTCCCTGGAAGTGAGCCATTTCTCAAAGCGTCGCTCCTTTTCCCGCAGGAATTCTACATGGGTTTGGCCATCCGATTTGCGACAATCCCTGAACTGCTTTCGGTAAGCTTCCGGAACAAGTTCATATGCCTTAAGAATTAAGGCCTTAACAACATTATAATCTTTTTGTTGTTCAATGGTCAAAGAACAAAATACCTCTGCAGCTCTACCAGTCAAAACTGTTAGCAGCAAAGTGGGCCACAAAGTTTCAGGTACATTAAAATTTTTCACAGCAAGTTCAAATTGTGGAAAAAAATTGTCAACTGTGGCTTCATTAAAGCGTGGAATTATTTTCAAAAATTTTGTTGCTTCAGCAGTATGACTGGCAGGGGAAGAATCTGGTCTTACATTAGCAGCTAACTCTAATTTTTTTAACTCTATTTCCATTTGTTTTAATTTTATCTGAAGTTCTAAATCTGATTTACCCTCATCGGGTCTAAGGGTTTCTAAAAGGTCTTCAGAAAACACTTCCTCGTCTACATAATGGATTACAATGTTATCTCTGATTTCTTGTTTAAGGGCATTTGATTTTATTTTTAACCCTAAATGTTTAGAAATAAGGACCAGTTCCTTCCTAGTAAAAGCATCAAGCTCTTTCACAGAGGGATTTGCAAGAAAAACCTGAATATCCATGACTAACTAACAACTATTACAAGCAAAAAATGTATACAATGTAAATATACAGTACAAAATCAGTACAACAAAAAACCTTAAGAGAGTTTGGTCAATACTATTGATACTTTACTTCCGACTCTTTGACACAAAAAAAAATTTTGTTAAAGTCAACTTCGCCTTTACAAAATTACTCAAGTAAGCTGAAAATAGGTTCAGAAAAATATCCGGGACGAAAGCCCTCAAACTTCTTTTGTCACGTATTACAAATTGAATTCTACTTTTAAATGGCTTGCCTAGGGGAACGTGACAATAGAAAAAGGTAGTTGTGTCACTTATCTTAAGTCTGAATTTAATCAGAGACTTACAATGAATAACAAAAAAAAAATGACACAAAAAATCGGAAGGTAAAATATCAACTTAATGTTTAATCATAATATATCTCAATACAAAATGGAAGGGTTGACCAAAACCCTTTTACAAAAATGGCATGTAAAAATATTACAATACCAGAGTTTGAAAATATAATTACAAATACAAGCAAGGCCTTGAAAAAAAGAAAAATCTTAACTTACACGATCAATTGGTATACCACGCACGGGTCACGCAATGTCTCCGCTATTCTGTCTCACGGCTGTCTCCGTATGTCTGTCTGTCAACGTTACGCGAGCGGTCTTTATATAATCTACCGCGCGTCGATATCTAGTAATTTCTAGAACAGAAAGTCATCAACACCCAGATCTAGAACGCTCTTCAAAGAGACAGAAGAAAAGAAAAAAAAAACCACCCTCCTTTCAACCAGAGGTACACACATAGGTCAAGGACCGGTCACTGTCTGTGTGGCTTGACTCGCCGTGAAAAATAAAATAAAAAAAACTTATTACACAAGGGGCAGACAACCTACAGGTCAAGAAAAAAAAATAGTATCTAGGTAACAATGCCTAGATACGTAACAAGAACAATCAATTTTGGATACTTAAAACTATTGAGATGTTATGGGAGGAACATTAAAGGGTAAATCAGATTTTCAATAGCTTTTAAAGTTATTGTTTTTTATCTAATCGTTACGATAGACATACCGACAGACAAAATGCACAAAAAATAAAATAAATAAAATCTGATTTTTTAAAAAAAGTTTAAGAAATTAGTTTAGCACTATGTCAAGGCCTGGCTTTACGCTAGTACACGAAAGTCGCTGCATAAAATGTCCATTTAAAAAAATGTGAGTGATATTTACATACAAAGTGCATTTTTAGCATTTGTAAACAAACAGAAATGTTTTCTTTTAATTTTAGCAGATAGTTGACCAGAAAAAACACCTTTAATTAATATTTATATTTGTTGTAAACATTTCTAGTACATTTTATAAAAATATTTGACTTAGTGATACTGAAAATATGCAAAAATTGTCCATCTTTGTGAGCATATTGTAACATTGCCTCCCTTACATTTACGTTATTGTTTTTAAATAGGTGTATTTTTATGAAAAATTCGCTTGCATAATTAATTTTATAAATTAAACGGTTTGCTTTTTAGAAAACTAAAAGTAGCCGTTGCACCTAAACTTTTCAAGCCGCATTTAATGGTGAAATAATATTTTTCATATCTCTTCTAGTTTTCGAGATCTGAGTGTGACAGATGGACAGACTCACAGACGGACATTTTGCACAAACCTAATAGCGGCTTTTCCCCTTACGGGGGCTGCTAAAAATCTTAAATACTTCTAAGTGGACAAAAACATTCCTTTCTCTCTCTTCTCATACTTTTAGGTGCACACTTCTTCTTCTTCTAGACAGCTTTTTGCTGCTGAGCTCTTTTGCAGACTGTGCCAAGGAAAAATACTTGCAGACTGTGCCAAGGAAAAATACTGTGCTGTTTTCTTCAGTTGTTCAGCACTGCCGTACAGGGTGTTGATTATGTTGGGCTGGTTCTGTCTAAGGTGGATTAGGAAGACGCATTCAAAAAAGATATGGTTTACGGTTTCATAAGGGTGGGCGCAGTGTCTACAAAGGGGGAGTTGTGTGGGATTTATTTTATTGAGATGGTAATTTATCAGAGGTGTGTGTCCTATCCTTAGTTGGAAGATTGTAGATTGCTCTTTGTGGGGGAAGAAGTTAATACTGTCCAGTTTGTTAGGCATGTTCATTTCTTTGTACATGGCTCTGCCTGTGTTTCCTGTTGCCCATTGGTTGAGCACTCCTCTTTGTGGTTGTTAATTTACATTGACCTTAGGGTGAGGTAGTTAACAGATCTATCTGGTTGTTCCATGGATGATCCTGCCTTTGAAAGCTTATCTGCCTTTTCAGTTCCCATGATGCCAATGTGTCCAGGGATCTACTGTAATGTGATGTTGATGTTTAACTTTGTCATCATCTGGTGTATTATGACTATTAGTGTTGTCAACTCTCTTGGGCTTTTTGAGTTGCTGCTGTTAAGTGCTTGAAGAGTGGATTTGGAGTCTGTAAAGACACACAAACATTTCTTTATATTTCTTCTAAGACTGTAAGGCTCACACAAACATTCCTATCTCTCTTTTCTGTTACTGTGCCAAGTAGGCTACTTCTGATGCTATTGCAACATTTACATACTGGTATTGTTGGCTGTTAACATAGGCTTTAGAAATCATTAGATTTCAAAGAAGAGATTTTTTCAAAGTGATCTATAGTTACGTTTGCATTGTCAAAATTTATTAAACATTACATTTAGGCTTACTGACTGCTTGAATCTAATCAATTTTGTGCTTTCATCTATATAGCTCTTATCAACTTACAGTGCAAGAGAGCAAGAGAAGTATGCCAAGGCTGGTGCAATAGCTGAAGAAGTTCTGTCTTGTATTAGAACAGTCATCTCCTTCAATGGTCATTCACAAGAAATTAAAAAGTAAGTTCAGCACACTAATTATAATAATGCCAATGTCTTCAGTTCCTGAGATTTAGGATAATTGCACTGTTTTACATAGCTTCCCAAACCCAGTTGTGACCTGTAAATTTTCCCACATCTGATACAGACAAAGCCGTTGACCACTGAAGTTCTATTTAAGTTTTCTTTACATCTTCTGTGCCAGTCCTCTATAAGGGCTTTCCTCTGGGAGTCAAATGTGGGAGCTCTTCAACTCTCTTTCACAGGACATCTGCTGCCATCTACTTTCATCCATACTAATGAGGGCGAATGGTGCCTGAGTTTATCTTTCTTGTGCTTATGTGGGGCCCCACTGTTATACTGTCCTTCTTTAGCTTCCCCTATGTGGGATAAGTGTCCAACCCAGTGCAGCTGCCCAATAAGTAGTGCTTCAATACAGCACACACATATGCATGGATGTAATGCCTTGATGCCCCATAGTATAGACTAGAAAAAAATCACCATATCCCTAACAAGACTCACATTATTATGACTCTCTATTATTGTTTAAGAATGGTTGTTATTCCTTCTAGATGATTTAGAAAAACATGAGAAGTTCCTCTGTTAAATGATTTTACTGCCTATAAGACTAAAAAAAACCCACAAGAATTATTGTTAAGCAAATTTTGTTCCAATCTGAAATTTAAAATCTTTTGTTTCAGTTATTTAGGCCACTCATTTCTATTTTTTTTGTATAGCTTTCAGTGTTACTTTAGTAAGTTCAGTAGGAGACCAAGTAAAGATATTAGCACTAATACTGCCACATTCTTATAACTACTAAATCTTATTACTATACACAAATTGTATTTCACAGTTTTTTTTCACTTTCCTAGATATGCTTACAAGTGTAACTCTACTAATAACTTTTTTTTCTATTATATTTCAGGTATTCCCTTGCATTAGAGGAAAGTAAAAAACTTGGAATCAGAAAGTCAATATTTGCAGGTCTCAGTGTAGGACTTACATTTTTTATTATGTTTTGTGCCTATGGCTTAGCCTTCTGGTGAGTGCAAAAAAAATTATTATTTTCTTAAAAAATAACTGCTAGTAAATTAAAGATTTGTACAGAATAAAAAGAAAACAAAATGTACCCTAAATATATAGACTCAATATAATTTAGACATATAGGTCTACTCTTATTCAGAACATTCAATTATTTAATTATTTTTTTTTATCCATTTCTTAAGAATTGTTAAAGCAAGTGGGTTTTTTTCTCTTTTTTTGCATGTTTAGCTGCTTTAATAAAAAATCTGGTCAACTGTCTTTTTCTCATCTTCTCATCATAAACATTTTTTAAATTCTTACTATATTTTTTGTATTATTATTCCTTTCTAATGAATAAATAATTAATTTTTTTAATAGAAATATTTGGATTAATTTGTATGATTAAGCTTGAGTGTTGAGTTGAAGGTTCAGACTAGGATGTAGATCACCTTCAACTCTGCAGGAACATTTGAACCATGTAAAACATTTTACATCTGAAACATACAGATGCTAAATTATAGATTGTTATGTAAATCCTAGTAAATGTCTAATTACCAAGTAATAGGAAATATTCTCATGTCAACATGATATGAGACATTGTAAGAGAACTAGCTTAAATATGTTTGATTTGTACAATAATCAAATGACCTCAATAAAACCATTAACTTTCAAAATAGTACATTGATACTTCATTTGCTATGCAAACATTTAGTGTCTCTATTAGCAAACATTTAGTGTCTCTATTAGCAAACATTTAGTGTCTCTATTAGCAAACATTTAGTGTCTCTATTAGCAAACATTTAGTGTCCCTATTAGTAATGTATATTTGTAACCCTTCCTTATCAGATAATTACAAATAAAAATCTTACAATCTGGACTTCCTTTTTAGTTTCTAGGTTTTTGGTTTCTTGGATTTCGGTCTAAGGTGTTTCACTTATTTGTTTATTTGTTCCAGGTTTGGATCAACACAAGTGAACGACTACAACAAAAGTGATGGTCAAGATGGTCTGTCCCCAGGAAATGTCTTCACAATATTCTTCAGTGTCATGATTGGCTCCTTTGCTTTGGGCAGTGCTGCTCCACACATCACAACAGTGATGACAGCCAAAGGAGCTGGAGGAACTGTGTTCTCTATCATTAAAGATGTGAGATCAGATTCAAGAATTCTTAGAAAAACACTGTTGTATTAGTTACTGAACTCAATTTTTCTGTTTTTCTACCTAATAGGTACTTAGAGTAAGGTATATCAGTCTCTTCAGGTATATCAGTCTCTTTAAGGTATATCAGTCTCTTAAGGTATATCAGTCTCTTGCCTACGACCTTGTTTGGTTGTGGTCTTTGCCAGTTCTTTAAAATTATTTGTGATTGAATACTTTTATTATTTTCTTGAACAACAGCAAAGACAAGTATAACAACCTCAACATTTATCTTATCTTTTATTATCTTATCTTATAAATTACAGACATTAATTCAAAAAAGAAGATATCTTAAGACATGTACAGACATGAACATTTCTATAAAACTGTTCTTTCTTCATTCACCCACAACTCTCTCTCCATTTTCTACTTCACTTAATAACTATTATATAAGAGGATCTACCAGTAAATTAGCATATGTACTCATTGGATTTACAAAAGGCACATACAAACAATATCCATCCTTACTAAATTACTTGAATCGACATATGCAGCAACATTATTATTGCTCATCCTATACATACATCCACCCATAACAGTGTTTTCAAAAATAGATCTAGATTTTTTAAAGAGTATTTCTTTTAATTTTATTTTTTCATGCTGTGTGTGTTTAATATAATTATTTTTCAATTCTTGTCAGAAACCACCAATAGATTCTTCTGACCCTGGAGGTCAAAAACCAAATACAGTAAATGGATACATCCAATTTAAAGATGTTGAATTTACTTATCCAACTCGGCCAGAAGTCAAAGTAAGGTCTAGTGTTAAGCAGTAAGATATTGCATTTTGAAAATGAAAAAGCATATACAATTTTGATAATATTGTTAAAATAATAGGTACTAAAAAGAAATAAAGTTTGTTTAGGCTTTTTTTTTTTGTTTTGTTTTTAAGATTTATTTAATTTTTTATATAGGCAATGATAAAAAAGGACCTGCATATTGCCACATGTCATAAAATATGAATTCTGTTTAAATGTCTTTCTTTTTCTGTTTTCTAAACTATTTTTTTTAACTATAATTTAGAAAAAGAAAACAAGAAACATTGTTTAGTGTCTTTACATAAATTTATTTCAGGTTCTTAAAAATTTCAACTTAGACATTGAGCCAGGTAAAACTGTTGCATTAGTTGGCAGCAGTGGCTGTGGTAAATCTACAATAGTCAACCTTATACAAAGATTTTATGATCCAGACAGCGGACGGGTAAGCTGTAGATCTTAAAATTATCACATCCCTATAAAAATGCTCATTATGGCCCAGTACGATTTTTGATTAGGGTTATCCTCCAGTGTCCTAATTGCAGCCCTAAACAGCCCAATGTTGGCCCTATTGGGCATGGTTGTCCTTTGCACATTGGCATCATTAGGGGCCAAGAGGAACAACAATAATTGTGCCAATATGGGCCCAGAATCAGTCAAACCACTACCGGATTCATTAGGGATTTCCGGAATCATGTCATAATCACGCCTATACTAGCCCCTATGGTTTAGTAACTGACATTTTTATTGGGGCTCAATTAGGGAAAATATTGATTATGCCATTATCGTTCTGGTGCTGGCCCCAATTGTTTAGTAATTGAGATTTTCATTTGGGGTTCAATTAGGGGAAAACTTTTATTATGCCGTTATGGTTCCTTTACTAGCCCTAATGCAATATTTTTCTTTATTACTGAACTTTTTTCACATGTTCTTATTACTTTTTTTGAGAGTATGTTGAGGATGTGAAAAATGGTTTGCATTTTTGTTTGAGAAATTCATGAAAACTTCAAATTTTGTTCTAAGATTTTGTATCCTTCTTTTCATTGAATGACTAAATTGTATACAAGTCTTTTAAATGACTATTATGTTTGTTTTAATTACTTTCAACAGATAATTCTGGATGGCATTGACATTAAGGATCTGAATATACAATGGCTTAGAAAAAATATAGGCATTGTATCTCAAGAGCCTGTTCTGTTTGGTATGTCTATAGAGAAAAACATCACTCTTGGCAATCCAGGCATTATCATGGAGGAAGTAGAGAGGGCTGCCAAAATGGCTAACGCTCATGATTTTATTTCACAACTGCCCAAAGTAAGTTAATATAAATTAGTAAAATCATATTTTTAAATTGTTTTTCTAAGATTTCTTTTCATCTCACTGAAATTAAAATATCATTTTTTAACCATCTAATAATGATAAAGTTGACAGCCATATTCTTAGTGTATGAGATTATCATTTTCTTATTCATTCCTAAAATATTTTTTTTAAAGTTACATAGGAAGTAGTGAAAGATGATAATAGTCTTTTTGAAACAAAATTTAAGCATTTAGAGCACTAATGTAACAAATTAGACTTACTATTTAGCTAATTTTTTTTATAGATGGAGGGCTGTGTAAAATTTATAAGCAAAGATTTTTTTGTATATTTCTTCCATCTTTTTCCTATTCCCAATGAAGTGTAAATGAATTTAAAATGTTAATATTAATACAGAACAGGCAGAGTGTGAAACGTTCTGGACCCATGGGTTTCATGGAAAGCTCTGTTACATGTTGCCTGAAATGTAGACCTTTAGTTTCAATAGTTTTTAAATTAGTCCATCTGTTGTTTTTGGTTCCCTTTAATTTTTTTTAATGTTGTTAAAACTTTACTTAAATAATTAAAGTAAATACCAAGTATTAGATAAAAATGTCACCATTCCTTTATTAAAAAATATAGTTTCTGTTTTTCATTTATAAAGATCAGAGAGGAACTTAATGAAAATGATATAAAACGAATATTTAAAAAAAAAATGTTCTCATGTTATCTTAAATTCGCAATAATAAAAAGGTACATAATTTTTGTATTGTCTTTTCAGGGATATGATACTTTGGTAGGGGAGAGAGGAGCTCAGTTGTCTGGTGGTCAAAAACAAAGAGTAGCCATTGCAAGAGCACTCGTAAGAGATCCTAGAATTCTGCTATTAGATGAAGCCACTTCAGCTTTAGACTCTGAGAGTGAGGGCATAGTTCAAGCTGCTCTAGATAAAGTAAGAAGGATAAATAACTAATGCTATTTTAAGACATTACTCAAGCATTATCAGTTGCACATTGATTTTCATTGTGATTTATCATTAAATTTTTAAATTAGTAAATTGACAGACCAATAATAAATTGTGTTTTAATGTTTATTACAACTTTTTATATTCATTGGGTTAATTGCACTTCACTGTTCATTCCTATTTGTAGTTTCCAGTGTTGGACATGTCAACATACTGTAATAACTTAAGTGAGGCAACTCAACGAGGCACATGTATCTTTATTTACACGACATCACAAGTTCATAAAACATCATCTTTCTTAGGCACAGTCTTTTCACTTGGGCGGAAATCGTTCTCCTCTCTTCCTAATGTTGACATCCTATCTAGTCTAGTTTATCACAGTGCGCACCTTCTAGCTTAGATGTCGGTGCGCATGGCGGAGTTATAACATTGCCCCCTTTTTAGAGCTTTTCGTCCCGAAAAGAAACAGTGCAGTGGAGGGTTGACAGTTTAGGTGGAGGTCGATCGGTGGGAACCACAGACGGTAGGTTGCCTATTGCCCACGAAGCCATCTGCACAGTTTTCCGCGGTCGTCGCTTCCTCTTCTTCCAGTTGGCCAGTCTACGCTATCATGGTCGCTGCTTTGACCTCATGACGATAGTCGCTGATGCCAGCCAGCTAACACAGGGAGAGTTACTGAAAGTTAGGGTTGCCAGCCCCGTAATAGAAATGGATGTTGTGGCGATCACCGTATATTCCAAGGTTGTTGTTCTAGGACGCTAAGTCACCGGACTTTTTCCATGGACGTGTCGTGACACAGTTGTAGGCCCACAGCTAGCCATGGTCTCAAGCACATAGTCTTTCTCAGCTTCATCTGTAAGGTATGCCCATGAAACATCCTTGTAATGTTCATCCACCACTACATCAGGTTTCGCTGGGATTAATTCACCACCGTTCAAGTCACTCTCACTGAAGTTGGCAGAAGTGCACATTTCTGTCAAGTTCAGATCTTGAAGCTGGGTTTCTTGGCATGGGCATATACAGTTCAAGTCAATCGCCTGAATGCAGTTGCCAAGCATCGAGTTCTCCCTTATGCCGCTGGCAAAGTCAAATTCGTTGTTTCTGTCTCGGCCATTGTTGGGGCCCGTATTCGCAATTTCACTCGACGACGTTCAAAGCAAGGAATCAGAAACGGTCTTGAAGCTTTCATAGTTTGATTTCTCATCAAAGATACTGACAGATAAACAGAGGTCTTTAAGGTCCACAGCAGCAAGCTTGGACGCAGACCCAAAGTTGTCTTGATCTGTCCGGCTCGTTGCAGGTATACCAGGAACAAAAGTTTCAGGTACATAACAGACTTCTCTAGTTTCTTCATTTGTTTCTTTTCTTTCAATTCTGTATATCCCATTGAGATCGTCGCAGCAATCGTTGTCACGTTTCTCGCCCTGAAAGTCATCCCCGTCAGACTTGCCTACAACACAGTCACAGACGGCGCTCCAATCTCCAGCACCTCCATCACTACTGTTTGTGCAGCCACAGTCCTGACCAGGCAACTGCTCCTTCCCTAACGAGTTTAGTCCTCCTTTTGCTTGCGACTCAATTTTATCACTTTGGTCTATTTGGCCTTCTACTTGCAATTCACTTTCATCTACTTTGTTCCACATCATGTTCCTCATCATGTTCCTAATCATGTTTAATTCTTCATTAAATGCCTCCCTAAAGTCCTGGTACTCGCCAATGAACTCAACAATCCCTGGTTCAATTTCAAATAGGTAGGTTTCCGGATCTTCTTTTTCCTCGACCAAGGCTTGCCACAGACGAGCCGTGAGCGTTTCCCTGCTACCTAGGGATTTTAAACCTAGGTCCCGAAGCTCTTGTCGTAGCTCTTTAATTGAGAGCCGATGTAATAGCTTCAAATGTGTCATTGTAATCAAAGCCTACCTCCTCTCGTTGAGTTGCCTAAAATCCCACTTCTGAGACCAATTGTAATAACTTAAGTGAGGCAACTCAACGAGGCACATATATCTTTATTTACACATCACAAGTTCATAAAACATCATCTTTCTTAGGCACAGTCTTTTCACTTCGGCTCTCAACTTGGGCGGAAATCGTTCTCCTCTCTTCCTAATGTTGACATCCTATCTAGTCTAGTTTATCACAGTGCGCCCCTTCTAGCTTAGATGTCGGTGCGCATGGCGGAGTTATAACAATACCTATGTTTAATTTGTTTTGGCCTTCGTTGTGTATTTCAACTTTCAACATTTTTTATATTTCTGTTCATAACAAAAGGCAAGAGAGGGAAGAACTACAGTCATTGTTGCTCATCGCTTGTCAACTATACAGAACGCAGATGTTATATATGTGTTAGACAAAGGTGAGGTTGTAGAAATGGGCAAGCATCAAGAGTTAATGAAAAACAAAGGAACTTACTTCAATCTAGTCACACTGCAAACACTTGCTGGAAAAGATGAAAGCATAATAGAGGAAGGTGAGATAGTTTCCAAATACAAACATTGTAGACTTTTCAAATGTAATTAACTACTACAATTATGATTACTGACTGAAGCTATTTGCTCTTCAAAAACAATGTCTACTATTACTAAAATATATTTTGTATCCCCTCCCTCCTCAACTAATCCACTAGTAACTGTAGAAGTAAACTTGCTCCTAGTATTTGTAAATAATGACGTCAAGATTTGTTTTATTTTGTTTTGTAGTTATGTCTTTATCACAAGATTGTTTGTACTCTTTTCTAATATATAATAACCAACATTTTATGATCTATTGTTTTCTACTGGAATAGACGTTTTTGGTATCTTTTGATAGTTACAGAATAACCATTAAAAAAGACAAATAATAAACAGCTATTTTTACTTTATAGATAGCTTTAATCTTTACCTGATTTTCTTCCACCAAAACTTAACCCTAACTAGAGCTATGATTCAACAATAATCAACTCTCTGTCCAGATTTATGACAGTGTCAAACAGAAACAAAACACTTTTGATTCTGCTCCTTTCTTTATTGTTTCAGATAATACTAACATAGAAGATGAGAAGTCCAGTGTGAGTCCACAACACACAACTGGGCAGGTGTCACAGAAACAGGATTTGGCTCCTCACACATCCACACATGCAGGAGAGAAGACAACTCCTACCAAGAAAATCAACTTGTTTAAATCTAAAAGTGAGACACCTGAGGAAGACCAGGCTAGTGCTCAGTCTGTATTATATTAACTAAAGGACATAAACATTGTCTTAAGTCTCTAAACTAGTTGTATCAATTTTTTCCCTGAATATTGGTGACTCAACTCTCAATTATTGATAAAGTATACTAGATTGTTATAATCAAAACAAGCTATTTATATATATATATTTTATATATATTTTATATATATTATATATATATTTTATATATATATAATTTAAAAATAAATATAAAACCTAGATTATTTAAAAATATTCTGCTACTTTGGGAGATTTTAAAAATTATTTTTAATTTATAATATGTTTAATGACAGACCCAAAATTGGTGAGTTGACAGCAAGGCATTTTGTTTTTCTTGGGTAGAGGTAAAATAAAGATCTATTTAAATATTTGCGTTCTGAAAAAAAAAGAATGAAAAAGCATTTATGCTATCCTAAAACCTCAATCTGAATGTCAAGAGGAACAGCAGTCAGGGTTCAGACTAAACATCATTTCCAAGTATGACACACTTAAAAAAATAAAACAATACAAAATGCTCTTTTGTTTTCTGTAATGTAAAAAGAGCCTACTTAAGTATATTCACAATGATAGGTCTACTTAAGTATATTCACAGTGATAGGCCTACTTAAGTATATTCACAATGATAGGCCTACTTACATATATTGACAATGATAGGCCTACTTATATATATATATATATATATATATATATATATTGACAATGATAGGCCTACTTAAGTATATTCACAATGATAAGCCTACTTAAGTATATTCACAATGATAAGCCTATTTAAGTATATTCACAATGATAAGTCTACTTAAGTATATTAACAATGATAGGCCTACTTAAGTATATTCACAATGATAGGCCTACTTAAGTATATTCACAATGATAGGCCTACTTAAGTATATTCACAATGATAAGCAAACAACACATATTTAATTTAATTTAATTTAACATAATTTAATTTATTAATTTGAAAGAGTGTTATAAAGGTTTTTTGTTTCAAAATTTGATTATCTTTTTCAGGATGTATTAAAGCCAGGATTTCTTCGCATGTTTAAATCAAATCTGAAAGAATGGCCATTCATCTTACTTGGATGCATTGGTGCTATAGCAAATGGACTTGTATTTCCAGTTTATGCAGTTTTTTTCAGTGAAATTATTACTGTGAGTTTCTACAATTATGAAACCCATAATTAATATTACTCTTAAAAATTAAAAAATAAATTTAAAATTTCTAAGCAAATCACTTTTAAAAAATCCATTAAATATTTTCATTTTGACTAACATATGACTTGAATAGTTTATGAGTCAAATTATCTTAACCCAATAGCCTCTATCACAGTACAGTGTTTCTTATACGGTTAAATTCTAATGCAGGATAATGCAACAGTTTTTTAAAACGATCACATAGGAAGAACTCATCATGCTGCATTTAGATTGAGAACTAGAGCATGATTACTATTT
The DNA here is from genome assembly GCA_030265305.1 of Biomphalaria pfeifferi. Taxonomy (NCBI): domain Eukaryota; kingdom Metazoa; phylum Mollusca; class Gastropoda; family Planorbidae; genus Biomphalaria; species Biomphalaria pfeifferi. The sequence continues at coordinate 1,847,302 of JASAOG010000020.1, read as the reverse complement.
GTTTTAATTTTTTAAAGAATTTTTCAAACAAAATGGCCCATAACCCCTAGTGTATAAGCCCTACTTAGGAAAATTAGTATTTTCGAAGCTTTTTTATAATCTAAGGGTATTTTTATAGTTTTTATTTTATTTTTCAATTAGACATATCATTCTATTTTTTTTACAGTTTTTATTTACTTATTATTATTATTAGATCTTAAATTTTATTATTTTTTTGAAATGTTTTTTTTTATTCAGAGCTACTGCTCTTTGATTAGACTATGAAAAATGTTTCAAACCAGAAATAGGAGCTTTGGCTAATGATTTTTTTTTATCAAGATAAGATGTAATGCATAAAACTGATGCAATGAACTTAGACTACCACATTTGAGATATATTTTAATTATAAAGCTAAGCTACTATTTATAACATATACATTATCTAATTTTCGAATCGAGGTCTCTTTAAAGAAATTTAGAAAATTAAATTTTTTTTTAGTTTAATATGTACATTTTATTAAACCTTTTTCATGCCAAGAATATTTCTTATTTGTTTATATTAAACAAAAATACTTTATACTGCATATGTAAATGAGCTTTAACTATCTCCTTCTTCTTTATAATCATCAGACTTTCGGTAAAACTGGACAGGATCTGTTGGACCAGGGTCTCTTTTGGAGCATGATGTTCCTAGCACTTGGGGGTATTACATTTGTAGCAAACATTTGCCAGGTCAGACTATTAGATGTATCCAAAAGTTTCACCTTTTTTTTGTAGTCTTTATATAAAGGAATCATTATCATTGATTTTCTTTTTCTTTTCAGAATGTTGCTTTTGGATTTTCAGGTGAAAGGTTGACAAAAAGATTGCGACAGTTGACTTTTCAGAACATATTACGTCAAGATGTTGAGTACTTTGACAATCCCAAACATTCTACAGGAGCACTGACCACAAGGCTTGCTACAGATGCTTCTATGGTTAAAAATGTAAGAATGGTTTTAAATAGAAAAGGTTAATTCTGCAGCAACTGCAAATAAAATACTAATGGCCTTGATTTTCAGCTTTGAGTTTCAAGTCTCGGAACCTTTTTAATAATAATCTTATCTTAGATTTATCTCTTTTTATGAATCTGATGTAAAGAGGAAAAAAATAAGGTAAGGTATAGCCTGCAAGTTTTATTATCCATTCAGAAAAAAGTATTTGGACGCAAGTGATAAGCCAATTATAAACAAAAGCTTTAAATGAGCACAAAAGTCTTCTGCTTCTCTCTGAGGCTGCGTTTAGTGATTTGTTTCTGCACCTGGATCTCCAGAGGCTGAAGGTCATACGCCTTGAAAATTCCTTTATATTTTGATTATATTATCATCAACATTCCATAGGGGACTTATCTCCGAATCATTCATAATATTTAGACAACCACCTCTGCTATTTGTGGGATGGTTTGGCTGAATTTCCAGATTTAGTTAGAATATCTTTGAGAAATCCCTGACCTATAGATTATGAGGTACACACCGAGAGGCCAGTTTTGCTCTTTCTTATGAGTCATTCCATGTTCCACTTCATGGACATTTCCACCAGATCTTTACCTTGGATCCTTCCCACAAGAAAATTATGAAATATTCTTTTGTTTATTGAAGAAAAAAACAGGAAGTTAGCATGAGGAAAAGCCTCAATATAACAGAATGTTCAAATTAAAATATATTTTGTATAAATATTTCTTTTAAAGGCTACAGGAATTCGTCTAGCAACAATAGTCCAGTCTATTACATCTATGGGAGCTGGCATTGGTATAGCTTTTGCATTTGGTTGGAAACTTGCTCTAGCTGTTCTTGGTGGTGTCCCTCTTTTAGCTTTAGCAGGTTAGTGTCACGCTGAAACAATCTGTACCAAATAATTAAATCAAACGTTTTTTTCTCTTCTCCTCTATAATATCCATTTACTTAAATTGCTTTCACTAGCAATAGTCATGCACTAGATTTTTCCTGATATAATCTTAAATTTTACAAGTAACCAGACTACAAATACACACTGATATTGGTCCTTAAAAAACGTATTAATTCCTCATAATTAATTGTGATATATTTTTAATTTCAAAACTTAAACTTCTAACTTTTGAACTATTTGTTTCTCTATCAAAGGAATGCTCAATATGAAGTTGTTAAAAGCAAATCAAGAAAGAGACTCCAAGCTATTAGAAGAGGCAGGAAAGGTTTGTGTTTTTTTTTCTATATTTTTTTAATGCAGGGCATGTTTGTGTAATTGGACCAGCCAAGTTCTGGAGTAAAATGATTGCTTCTTGTCAAATATAGCTTACAGAAAGATGTGCAAGGTAGTTGTAATTTATTAAACTGTTTGTTTTCAGACTGCTAGTGAATGTGTGGAGAACATTAGGACTGTACAATCTCTAACAAGAGAAAAATATTTCTTTGACCAATATAGTCATCAGTTAATCAAACCTCACAAGTAAGTCTGTCTCATTTTGACTTGAGTCACAACCAGAAAGTATGTATGTACTAAATAGCAAAAAACACATCTAGTTCTGTGTGGCACCACAGTTTTAGGTCATCCACAAAATTCATCCATGAATTACCTGAAGCCCAAATAACTGCATTGTATACTGTTAGTTGGTTGAAAATCAGGCATTCTATTAGTTGCCAAAAAATAAAAATTATGTTTGGCCAGAAACTGGTAATGCAGGGGCACTAACTCTCCTCATTTCTTCTTCTCTAAGTATGGGATGTATGGCTGAGTGGCATCAACTACTTGGCTACCTATCAAAGAGCCTTGAGTTCCTATCCCAATTCAATTTAAGTTGTGCTTGCTGAGCACCTAATGGCAGCATGATAACCTGAGAGTTATCTGCTATTCACATATGTCCACCAAAGAGATTGGATCACAGTGCATTGAGCATGCCAAAGCATGAATGATGTGCTTTACAAAAAAATGTTTTTTTTTAATACATGTGGTGAATTTCTTTCTTGTGTTTTGTCAAAGGCTTAAATCTGTTACTAATTATGATAACATGCAATTATAGAGCTACTATAACCAATGTTTTTTTCTTACAGAGAAAACATCAAGCAGGCCCATGTCTATGGTCTATCTTACGCCTTTTCACAAGGAATGATCTTCTTTATCTATGCTGGTGCTTTCAGATTTGGAGCTTGGCTAGTGGCCAACGATGGGATGGACCCAAATCTGGTATTTAGGTAAGTAACTATAGATATAGGCATTTACTGCTGAATCTTAAGCCAAGTCAAATTGAGTGTAAGCGTTACATTACTTCCAATATAAAACAAATCAGAAAACAAAAATGTCATCCCCTCGCTATACCTTTCATTAAAAAAAAACACTTCAATTATTCATTAGGCTTGTAATTATGACAAGTAAAAATGAAGTGTTATTTTCTTTATGGTTCATCTTTATGCTGTAAAATATGTTTATTTGCTTTGGAACATCAAAGGAATAACTAAAGAATTTATTTTTTTTACTTCTGTGCTGTTCTTCATTTAGCCTTTACCTTACCATCATACATTCAGTATTTATGGAGGATTTATCAAACATATAGATAAAATCCCATTGTGTCATGTAAGGTATTACCAAAGATAAGAGTTTCTCTGCAGGTAGTATTATCCAAGTCTCTGGTAGTTGTACAATAACATAGAAATTTACATACAATTTTAACGCCTTTCTAAAGAAAATCTTTTCATAACAGAAAAAAAAAATAGTCTTAGATTTAGATCCATTATTAAAATTAAATTATATGCATTTGACTATTATACCAACTCTGGACTAAAGTCTCATGCTAAAAGTGTATTTGTATGGTACCATTATGCTTTCAAAACATATTCAGTGTACTTTAATCAAGCTTATTTGTTGACATTTATAGGGGTGATTCATCTTTCCATGTTGCCTTAAGACACATGCAACTATACTAACAATCAAATAGTTATAAATAAAATCTAATTCTTCCATGCTTACATACGTCTGAAAGCTATGTAAACAGAGATATCAGTCTATATATGATAGCTTCCTGTGTAAAAATAATCTAAATTATATTCTTGTAACCAAAGCAGAACACATACAGGTATTCAAGCATTAAGTATTTAAAAAAAAAAAAGCATATTAAAAAAGAATGAATATAAATAATAGAAAACAAGTTTTATAGTATTTAATTTATATTTTTTTAATTTAAATCTTAGCACTCACAACCAACATATCCTTACAGTACTGTAAATACTCCAGAAGAATTAAATAGACATAAAAATATGATACAAAATGATAAAACTGAAATAAAAAACTAGATCATGTACAGTAGTCAAACAAATCAGCCAAAAAATGAACAGAAACACATTTTAAAATAGATCTATGCACCTTTCTATCAAAACAATTTTATTGTAAAAAAAAATGTTATTTTTTTTTGTACATTTGTTCTATTCATTCAAATGTGAGAATGAGATCTAGATGTGTAAGAGGCTAACTTTATCTACTGTACTTATTATGCTGCTTCTGACAAATTCTATCCTGTCTGCTACTCAAAAACCTTTCTTTAACAATATGTGTCTAATTTTCACATTTCTTTTCAGTAATTCTTTAGGTATTATTACTTACAAATACTTCTGATTTATAGGTACTCGATTAAAAAATATTTGAAACTTTATTCTCTTTTTAAATAGAGATACTTCATAGACTTATATTGTAAATGTTCTGAGATTGACTTAAAACAGGATGGTTAGGTAAAAATTTTTAATGGTAAAACTATTTAAGTCAATAATAAAAATGTCTACTCAAAAACTGCACCAGTAAATGATACACACTATCTAATAATTACAATCATTCCCCCCCCCCCCCCCCCCCCCCCAAAAGATAATTATGTTCTATGCATATCCATGTGATTATCTTGTAATGCATGTTAATTAGAGACTTTAAATCATTGGTTTTCCTGGCTGATTTAGCAACCCATTCCATACTCTTATACAATAGAGATGTCAAAATAGCCTCCATCCTAATATTTTTAGTTTGTTTTGGGACATGTATACAGCAGCATGTTGTAGCAGTTTTTTTTTAAATATGAGAACAAACTAGAACATAGGAAAAAATAGTAGACATAAAGAGTGTATGTTTTTATATAAATACAGATATATATGTTGAGTACATGTGATATATAGCACACATAACTACAGTCTTGACTTGATCTACTGCCACTCTCTTCCCTTCTTATTATCATGGGCCTGTAGCAGAAACAAAAACATCGGGTACCAAAGTTAATATCACATTTCCTTTGATAGATCTAAACTCACAGCAATTAAATCTAACAATTACCAAGGGAGACACTCTGAATATAGACTTGGTGACAATGCTAAGGGAGGGGGGGGGGGGGTCACTAGGAATAAGAGTGACACACAGAAACAGAATAATCCTGTTAACAATCCTTGGCATCAACTCTATGATCTAACAATTTTTATCTCTCCAGCATGACCATATTTCTTGTAGCTTCTGGTGCTAATAACAGGCCAGGATTGGGGGTCCAGACTAATACGGGACTTGGGGTGAAGAGGCCCTATTCAGAAGTCATAGATAATAGGAATACAATGTGCTCTGATTCTCTAATGGGGATGCAATGTGCTTTTTCTAATGGGATGCAATGTGCTCTGATTCTCTAATGGAAATTTTCATAGTGTGCTGTGTACCCTTGCTCACAATTCAAAAGGTTCTTGGATACTTTGATAAAACCTGCTGACAGACTAGAAAGTAAGATGTAAGGCAGCAGTTAGACAAATCCCAGACTGCACATCTCTGCTCACCACTTCTACTTTTAAGAAAATACAAAATCTTGTCTTGAAAACAAATTTGTTCATTGGATTACATGGTGCAAAATAACAACTAAAAATGTGCATTTCGTAAACTAAGTCTAAAAAGATCAAATAACTGGATCATTGTAGAGATTTTTACATGAATATTCACTAAGATAAAGCACACAAGCATATATATTATCTCAATACACTGAACCCTGCTTGCTAAAGCAAATATTGGGGGGTGGGGATTGTATATAATTTTATTTTTAGTGAACATGTTTTGTTTCGGTTGCAGTAATAAAAGTACTTCTGACTTCGGTCTAGATGTTTTGAAACTCCAATGGCACATGAATTTGATTTCAAAAATATTCTCTGAATTCTCTTCACTTTTGTTCTTTGAAAAAAAAAATTACTGCAAATATCACATGTCTAAAAATAAAATGGCGCTTACTGTCCAGGTTATCTACAACAACTATGTCATGAGAGGGGGGAATCACAAGTTTACTGAACACACCGTCTGAGAGTCACACTGTGACCTTTAACCCATTCAACTTTTACTCAATGTGACCTTTCATAAGCACACTCTCACACAGACAATTACTCCAGTGTGAAGAGCTCACATTTTGAAAGACACTATCCTAAAATATGTACATCATTTACAGACTTTTACTTTCAATGCAGAACTTTCCAAAACAAAATGACTTCCATTCCCTTGTTTTACCAAATCAAAAATGTATGCTTTTCACTAAGGCAGAATGTAACAAAGCATTTTTTTTTCTGCAAAAGTAATGTTTGTTTGAACACCCATATAATTTTAAAAAAAAAAACAACACACACATCACAAGCTGATAGCATTAGCCTTTTTTTTTTTTTTGCACTTCATAAGTCCCAAATACATATAAAGCATTTTAATTGGTAGCACAAAAAAAGATAGGCACTTGTAAAATGGTGGATTGTTATTTTAAAAATTTTACAAGTCCCCTGAGGATAAAAATGCAATTTAGCAACAAGGCTGTTGGGAAACATAAGTGCATGAAGCATTTGTTGTTTTTTTAAAAGTATTTTTCTTTTATATTTTCACTAGCCGGTTTAAGAATAATTTTAAAAAATCATGGGGGTGGCAGGATGATATTTTATAAAGCATCAGATACAGATTTGTGCTCAAATTGTATACTTTAGAAAAATAGATTGAAGGGTACAATACAACACTATCACTTGACATTTTTTTGGAAGCTTGGCAATGGTTCAGGGCCTATTATTAATTTCCTTCTCATTATGAAAAATGAACATCAGTGAGTCTGAATTAAACATTTTTAGTGAATAGGTGATAGTGGTTTACTTGGATGAAATGTAAAGGTTTAGACCAGTGGTTTCCAAAATGTATGCTGGTGTGCATAAAAATCTCACAACCACTTCTTAACAGTTTTTCTTTTATTTTAAGGTGTTTTAGTAGTAAGTCTATACTCAGCAAGTAAGCTGCAAATAACAATGGTATTTGCAAATACAATATTGAAGCATATCAACTCAACTTGAATTCACATGGGGACCTTACAAATGTTTAAATACAAACTTTTCCTTTTTTTAAATAATATTTGTCATTTTTTTTATTTCATATTTTTTATTTCATTGCTATCGGACAATACACACATGTTTATGGATGTTACAATCTATATAAGCAATACTTTATCTGCTTATCCTACCTTGATGGGTGTTCTCATGTTGTTTGATATTTTTTTATACCTATACAATTACTAGCAATAATTAATTAACTTGTAAAAAACAAAAGTGTTAATTACATTTCATAATTCAAAACCAATCTTTTAGTGTCTGAAAAAGTAATAAAAGTGTTTTACATTCATTTAGTACATTAATAAGTTGTTTGCTATCTATTTATGTTAAACAAAAAAAGTAATTTTTATAGAAACACAAAATGTATGATCAGCAATAAAAAAAATCATAGTAGCACCACAAGGAATAGAATAGCTCGGTTCTAAAACAATACATAAGTTCCCATAAAAATCAGGTTTTGCATTATGACAATGCTGATAAGGTTGGGAAAACATAATTTAATACAACAAAGTATATATATATGTCAGTTGTCTTTTGAACATTTCAATGTAATAAGTTTATGTCTGAGATTAATGTACTACAAACAAATTTAGAGATATTTTGCTCTTGATTAAGCACTGTTCCTACTGTGAACAAGCTTTGAAACAAATAGATACTTCATAAAAGCTGCCCACCCCCCATTCAAACTTCTAGAGGTATTACTTTCTAAAAACGTAGGCGTCATGAAAAAAAAACAAATTAAAACTGCCTTGTAACAAATTATATGACCATAAAAATTGTGTATATATAATTGAAAGTTTGTTTTTTTGTTAATTAATGGATGATGCATACAATGGCTGGCATACTAAAAAAAAAGTGGACATACGGCATATTCTTTAAGCATTGTGATGGACCCAAGCCTTCATTAAAGTTAGATGAACATGGTAGATAATTGTATTATTTGAAACTTTAAATACATTGCATCAGATGTGAATGATTGATGAGAAGGCAGCTGTAGTGTAAAGGCTTTTTAAAGGGAAATAATTATTTTAGGAATTAAGCTGGGGACTAAAAATTTCCGTCTACAAGACATTGGACTAAATCTGATCTAAAATTCAAATAAAGGCTTTAGAAATTAAGTTAAAACTACTAGCACACTTTCATCCTTCTATGACTATTTCTCTAGATACAACTCTTAACATTTCTATTTAAAAAAAATGTAAGAAGCATTAAAAAAAAAGTACATCAAAAGCAGTCAAATCAGGAGAGTTCCGAAAGAGCAGTAATCACTTGTTGATCATCAAGAACAATTTTTAACTTTACTCCACGAATATCAAAAGACATAATATCCACTTTCGAAAAAAACATGTCTTCCATCTTACAGATAAGGCTGCCATCTTCAACTTCCTGCTGCAGGCGCTTTACCTGTGCCTTCAGCATGCAGATGTTGATGATTAAAATGGCGGTGCTATCAGAAATGACATCCAGCACCAGAGTGCTGCGGTCCTGTTCGAAATATTTGATGATCTCGGTGTGAAGCTCCTGAATGATGCTGTTGCACAGCAGAGATGCCTTGTGTGCATAGTGACGGCCGCTGGACTTCCACTGCTCACAGATCATGCCCATCTGGCCATACTGCCGGGTAGGAGAAGCTAGTTCTTCCTGACCTGCGCGCAGTTTCACTAGCTCCAACTTAGGATCATACTCCATGACAATAGGGTCCCAGTTGTCTTTGTCAGGCTTTTTGCTGATGCCATTAGTTGTCAGCTGGTCACCATTAGACACTGTCTCCTCACCCTGGACTTCTGGAAGGTGGGTAGCATTATTGTCTGATGCAGAATATTTACCTGAATGTTTTGATTTTGACTTGTGTTTGGCTTTCGTGCTGGTAGGCTCTTTAGACTTCCCACAACTATTACTGAAGGAGTCTTTGAAAGAAACTTTGGCCCCAGAATCTTTATCTTTCTTTGTCTTTTCTTTGGACTTTGTCCTATGTGGTTTAACATTAGGGTTCTTTCTCTCCACTTCTTCATGCCCTGATGTCCTGACAGGGTTATCAACAGGAGCTTCTTGCAAGGCTTCGCTTTCTTTCAGGGCATCAAGTCTGTTCTTCTCACTTTCCTTCTTCATGGATTGTGACATTTTCTTGGCTTTACTTTTACGTGAGAAGCAAAAACACCAGCATGATTTAGGTTTGACTAAATCTTCATCATCAGTCTCATCTCTTGGAGTCTTTGAGTCTGGACTAGTGCCAGTGGGGTGGGAAGGTGAGGAGAGAAGGGACGTGTCAACCAGTTTTTCTGTGCGAGGTTCTCTGGGTGCAAGAATTTTTAAGGCTTCTAGTTCCACCCTGACTGTCACTTCACCTGTTCAAAGATATCCAAAAAAAATTTAATTAAAGGTTTTGGTAATAAAATATCACAGTTAAATCATAATGTTAAAAATGTGTAGTCCAGTTTTATTCAGCTATGTTAATTGTTGTGGGCTTAATGGTAAACTAATAAACTTGACTGCTGCTCACTGAAATTCTTCATGGTTTAGAAATTTATTTTATCATTTTAGTTTTTAATAATAAATAAATATCAAAAATACATTTAGTGAGATTAACGCAGAGGGTCATTTTAAATGGATAATTGAATTGAAACCATTTTTGTCAATACTGAAATACTTGCTTAAGATGTGGACTAGCACAGCAAAACTTGCATCTGTTGGGAAAGTCATTTAATTTTGTAGTCATTTGCACTCTTCTCATAAATCATTAATCACATTTTATTTTGATCTCTTTACATTTGCATTTGCTTCAAATGTTGGGCCCGTACCTTTGTGTCTTTCCTTTCCAAAGTAGCCATCTCCTGAAACTGGTTTGATCCTTTGTTCTGTATCTAGTGAACTGGCCAGGTGAAGTTGACCTGATTGGCGGAGTGCATTGATGAAAAGTGCCACCGCAGTTGTGCCATGCTCCTCAACATGCCTGATGATAGTGGAGTTGCGTTGTTTGGGTGTTGCACCTTTATCTAAAGCAATACAATAGTTGAATGAAAGTACTTAGAAAAGCTATGTCATAGTCTTTTGAACATTTACACACTGACTACATTAGAACTGCATAGCAGATGAAATGCAAACTCACCTAGGCCAACTAGAATTGAAGGGTCAAGCACACCATGATGGGAAAGGTAGTCTAAAATGGCATCAGCATCTAAACCTTCAACCAGGTCTTGTCTCTGACTCAAGGAAGTAGTGATCATCTCTGCTGCCTTCTCATTATCTAAAAGAGAGAGTTCAGCTTAGTGTTAAGATCTCCATTATGATAAACTCAGATCTTAATGATAGAAAAAGTCTTTACAAAAACATGTATTTTTACCTTGTTTAACTCATGAAACAATTAGATCTATCTCTTTGTTGACTAAAATGACATAGGCCTATGTAGATAATGATCTAAATCTAATTCTTTTTTAGTCAACTTATATTGAATTTATTTTAGTTTTATTTTCAAATTTAGATATTTTATCATTCATGTCAGTAAACTAAAGTCTAGATCTATAAATTTCAATTCAAAATTTGTTATCAGATCTAGATTTACATATGTATAGTCTTTCTAGACTATATATATTATATTATGATCATTAGACATGATTCAACTGTTATAGAATAGATATCATATCTCATTATCTGAATCATATTATTATCTGAATCATCATTTTTATAATTTCATAATCATCGACATCATTAGTAATACTTAATACAGTCTTATCTTATATAATACAGTCTAGTGATAGAGCCCAATAGAGTTCTAAGTCCTATGGACCTAGGATTATGTGGGTCTAGATTATTACATCTAGTCTATATCTATATCTAGGGGTTTATGTGTCTACGATCTAGATATATATAGATCAAGTTAGATCATAGTTTAGATCTAGTAATACGGTAGTTAAAAGTTTATCCATCCAACTTTTAATACTTTAGGGAGGAAAAAATATATATTTAAAAATATTAACCCCAAAAAATTGTTTTAATTATTTTCCCCTTTATTTTTACGAAGTTGAATGTGGTCTATAGTCTGTAATTTTTCATTCTAGTTATTTATTGTAATGCTACAAGGGGTCTTTCCATCGGTATTAATGGTAAATAGTAAATAGATTCTAGATCTAATATATAATTAAATTACAATTATTTACCCCTCGAGCGCTAGATCTATCTCATAGACTATCTTAGACTCCTAGACAAAAGAAACACTTCATGCCGTTTAAAAATAAAACAGTGTTTACTGTTCGAGCTAATAATTGATGCTATTACTATTGTTAAACTAGATCTAGATCTACATCTAAATGTTTCTAGAACACTTCTGTGAACACAAACTCTGCATCTATTCCCGTTTGTATTCGAATTACACATTTAGTCACATGATAACACCGAGATAACACCTTGATCCATAGGTGACAAGATAAAATAAAGTGGGATTTTAATAACCTTTATAATGTATATTTAAACTATAGATAATAGATCTAGATAATATATGTATGAATATCCCTAAATTTTGGCTTCATTGATCAGTTAGTCCCAATACAGGTGTCTTATTAATTTCGCAAGAGAATGAAAGTTAAACTGGTACATTGTAACATTTGGTCCAGACTATTGTCTATTGATTTTCCTTTCGGAGATGTCTATGTTTGAAATGTTTACCATAATCTCTCAGGATTCAGTAACAGGTCCAGATCTTTTTAAACCCTTAACAAGTATGTAATATTAGGAAAACAAACCCGAATTTAAATTATTTTCCCAAAAGGTCCACGAAATTAGTGGCGTAGAAGGGTACGCGTGGGCCCGGATTCGCGAATATTTTGGTGGGGCCCTTCCCCCATAAAACAAATTTAGTGTGTGACAAAAATCTAAAAGCCTGTATGTATCGAGACATTTACCAAAAGACATTCCAATGCAAGTAAGTAATAATGTCATTACGTTTGAATTCGCTATTATTCCGTAAATCTAATAAAAGTCTTAAAACCATGGGAGGCCACGAAAAAAATAACGTGAAACGATGCTCTTCTGCTTTTACTAAAGTGCATTTTTTTCTCACTTTGGTGTAACCCCCTAGGGCTCAAGTGGGTCCTAATTGGTAACGATCAAGCGCAATAACCCAACGCGTCATTGTTGCTACTCCACGGGCTGTGGATGTCACGCCACTGAACGAAAGACTATATCCTATGGCCTATGTATGTAAAAAAGATTTGCAGTATAAATGCGAGTGCATTCGTTGTTTGAACCAAATGACCACACAGCTATGCTATACTTCATCTGTTCTTGTCCAACCATGTGTTGTGGCTTGCACTTTAAAATCACAGGTATAACCCTTGACCCTTGAGATTACAACATTATCGGCACAGACCTACAAGTTTGTCTTTTAACCTTTACAACATCTCTGGGCGTGGACTCGTTACGTCTAGCTACCTTTTGAATAGACCATCATCTGTAGACTAGACTAGACCATCATCTCTAGATTAGACCCTCATCTCTAGACTAAACCATCATCTCTAGATTAGACCCTCATCTGTAGACTAGACCATCATTTGTAGACTAGACCATCATCTCTAGACTAGACCATCATCTCTAGATTAGACCCCGCATTTGTCGGAATACTTGGTAGATTTCAAACAATATCTACGCATAAATAAATGGGTTTCTAAAGAGGATTAATCGTGATAACTAAAATGTTTTAAGGCACATGTTTGGGATTCTCCTTCAGAGTTAAAGATAATCTACTTTCTAGTTTAAACCTCCCGCAGGACGACGGGGAATGGCAGCGGGCAGGATATGAACCAGGGACCATCGAGACATCCGAACGACAGTCCAGCGCGCATTAAGCAAGACAGCACTTAGTGTTGTTGTTTTTTTTGTTGTTGTTTTTTTTGTATTTCAATGCGTTTCTACGATTTAAATTTTAGTCAGTCCAATACCAGAAGTAGCCTTTCTCTCTTTTAATATATAAAAGCCTACTTTCGCACTGTGCGAGTATTTTTCATAACCATAAAAACAAACACACACCCAACACAAACACACATGTTTAATTTACTTCCTATGCCTCCGTGCAAATTAGGCACCGTTGTTGTAACTGCACATGTAGCATAGTTTTTAAATTATCATATTTGGAATTTCCAACGATCAATGAACTGAACATTTGCTGCCATGTTAAAGGCTGTAGCATTTATTTTATGAATCAACATGTTATTGTTTTTTGTCTATGATTCTTTTAATAGAATATCTATAACTACATCTATTCTCACCCTCCCTTGCAATGTCAAACAATTATTCTATTTTCGAAGAGATGTGTCCAAATGAACACAACATGCCCCGTACATAGACGGTGTGACAGATGTCAAAGTGATAGGCTTATTTATTGTGTGCGGCAAAACGTTCTACAGATGGTTTCAGATCGCTGCCCTTGACCGTGTCAACAAAAAAAAGCTATGTTGTCACTTTTCAACAGCCTGCGGCCATGGATGAGTGAGACCAGTGTTTTTCATCGAATGGACCCTACAGACAAGCATTCACTCACATTGATAGATCGATTTATCATCATGTTCACAAGCCTTCACTCACATTGATAGATCGATGTATCATCATGTTCATGTGTTGTTTTCAACGTATCTTAAGTCTATTTATTCACATTTTTTTGGGGGGTCAATGTGGAAAAAGGAGCCGGGGTGGGCTCGCACTAAATCAATGAAGGATGATCTTGAACTTTGCCATAAAGCTTATCTCCGAGTGCCACTTCAGTGAACGCGAGCAATTGACTTGACTCCACATATTTGCCTTATGCCCCTTGCCTATAAGCAATCTTCTCATACAGTGTTATCGAGAGCAACAAAGTCAATAACAGCACAATTAAATTATATTAAATACACTAAACGCTGAGTGTGTAATTTGAGGCAGCAGTTTTTCTCCAGGGCTCATATTAATGTAGTGCTTTCGCAAACAGTATATAACGAGAGGGGAATTCGTAAGATAATTTAGATCAAAAGTTCTCAATCTCTTAAGAATTTTGAGGTCAACTAAAAATGTATTATTATTCACTGTAGAGTATTTACCGGCACTAAGTGTGATGCAAATTGACAATGTTTACACGCCCACAAACAAAGCGATATATATTCTGAAACAGAGGTTTAATGTAGAATTACAATTAGCCTGACCTCTCTGATTGAGCATCAAAATAAGCATGGTTCTTGAAGCTAAGTTAGTAAACAGTAAAGCTTCAACTCAAGAATTTTAAAATGACCACAAGGGTTCGACTTCAGGACTGTGAAATGGACATAGAATTAAAAGACGATGCGCAGCCATTATTTACTCTCTGGCAGCAAATGTTAAACATTTTAAAGACGAATAAAATTGTCTGGAAACATTCGGTTCTATGAAATCACAGTACTTAGCAAAGGAACTCGCACGCTATAACATACTAAGGATCTACAATGTCTGGTAAACACAAGACACGTTTCTACAGTTCAATTCATAGAAACTCTTCCACTTGTAATATCGATTCACGCCAGGGGCAACTGATGAGACATCCTTCAAAACATTTCTGGACTCCATTTAGACTTTAATTCATACATCTTCGGTCTCCACTTCCTCTCCCCCCCCCCCACCCTTTTTTTGTTTCTGGGTTTACTTTACTTTTTGTATGTTCATTCGTTTAATGAAGGGCCCACAAGCCGCCTTAACTGTTCAAACTTGGGTCACGGCCTTGACTGTTCAAACTTGGGTCACGGCCTTGACTGTTCAAACTTGGGTCACGGGATTGACTGTTCAAACTTGGGCCACGACATTTAACTGTACAAACTTGGGTCACGACCTTGACTGTTCAAACTTGGGTCACACAATCCTCCGTCAAAGTTCCACTCACATCAATAGGTTTCTTGTCAATGGACCTAAATTGCTTTGTACAGTGTAACTGTCATGCTTACATCATGCACAGGGCGCTATCATGGCTATAGCCCAAAATCTTTTGTCAACCACTGGGAGGATTCAGTGCTGCTCAGCAAACACATTTCTCCTTGAGTCGGGATTCGAACTCAAGCCTCTTTAATAAGTAGCCATGTGGACATGCAGCCACACACTTGCCAACTATTCATTGTATCCAGCTTATTTAAACATTTATGTCTTGTTTTTTTTTGTTTCTCTTATGTCCAAGACTGCATGATATTTGTAGAGTTCCTTCTTTATGCATGTAAATCTAAAACAATACTGATCGTATAACGTAAAGTATATTATGTTTATATTGCTTTCAACTTATTTGTCTTCCTCCAGGCCATGATTCTATAATTAGATTGTAGAGTCACCAGTAAAGTTATTTAATGTAGGATATAAAAGTGTATGTCTGGTTCTAGTTCAAATCACACTTTTGTTTAAAGTAGCACCTGTGACATATCTGTCATCTGAATCTGCAGTTTAGAGAGAAAAATACACGTTGAAAATAAGTGTCGTCTGCTGGATAGATGTAAAGCACATGATGACATAACACTCTAGGAAACTGACCCCTTATCATAATAGATCATTAACTTAACGCAGTATCGCTACATTGTCATAATTTGAGTCGGTGTTCGCCTTAACAAATCTGGGATTTGAATTTCTTCCTGTTTCCTTTTATCTCCTTCCTCTTTTATCTATTTAAAAAACTTTATTAAACCTCGTTTTGACTTGCTAATAATTTATACAACTTATTGACCTGAAGTTCACTCATTCACCCACACCCAACATATACACACACACATTTTATATGACGTTTCCCTAAGTTCAAGGCATACTTACTGAATAAATCAATGAATCTAGATTAAGTTCACATGAAAAACGTCCAACTCATGAGAGGAGCACGATCGAATCTATCTTATGTCAGTCAAGCGTGTCGGTCAACTAGTGAACATCAAGTAACGTCTGTCGGGCCATAAACTAATGAAGTTGTATCCGTGTCACATCAGCGAAAAAAAAATCCTTCGAAATTCAGTCACATTAAAATAAACAAATAATCACGTAGTCTCCAAGTTGCAAGAAATACTGCCGCTAACTACAAACAGAAAGAGAAAACTAAGTTGGGATTAAAGGACATAAATTGTAGGTCCATACAATAGCTCTGCCACATTTGGTGCAAGCCTCAGGTGATAGGGAGACGACCAGCTTGAAACGTTGTGTCACAGGTGGCGGTGGCCTTGAAACGTTTGGCGGTTATAAAGAATTGCAAAACAAAAGTAGACGGGTGTGACCGTTTCTTTAAACAGCAGAATATGATTTAACTGTAAGAACGTAGAGGGGGAAAAGAAAACAAAGGGGGGAGGAGAGGATAACATTTGTAGATTTGGTTTTATCTTACATTGGAGCCAATGTTCCCTGGCTTGCGATATTGGAATGTCTCTGGCCAACTGATTGGGTGAAGGTCAAGAAGTGAAGATATCAGGAGACAGGCAGAGGGAAGGTGGGGTGGATGAGACAGGAGTGTTGGTATTGTTATACGGCACATGGCAAGCACAATAGGCCATTAGTGAACTCTGTTCTGAATTGTGAGCTTTAACATTACGCTGATGTTCAATGCTTTAAAGAAATAATTGCTATTAACCGAACATGCCATTATCTGGGTTAGATTATCCGTATCAAGTTCTATTCAATTATTTAATAACAACTTTATTAAAACATAACTTCGAGTTTCATTTCATATAAGAAATACATTTGCACTCATGTATTTTTAACGAGGGTTTAAACAGAATGATGTAGCGAAGTAATTCAAGTCCTACCTGTCCTGCAATTAGAGGTAGAGTTGGAAGGAAAACCTTGAGTGTGACCCTATTGTGACGTCACTGCGCATTCAGCGCTACTAAACAAAGTTACATATTTTCTGAGAAAGCTATTCGATTGTAAAGCTATACCCGGTCGCTATAATAATTTGAGAATCACTTATTTGCCTTAGTCAAAGTGTTATGAAATCAAGTCAAGCGAATCGGATAATTTAAAAAGGAAAAAAAAAAAGCATTTATGAAGCATAAGAAAATGTTACATCAGTATGCAAGGGCTCGGTGCCTGACTCGCCGAGAAATATGTTTGTTAATCTGAATGAAGTTCATAATAGACAAACCGTTGAGTCACTCAGTGCACTTGGTACGTGGGAACAAACATGGGAGAAGGTAGCTAATGGGACAACAGGGCTCGACTTCCAAACGCGGCATGAACTATCTAGATCTGGTCAACTTGTTCACGGCATAATGACTGCCCGTACTACGATCTGGTCCACTTGTTCATGGAATAGTAGCAGACACTTTCATGAAATAACGTCTGTATTTTATAAGAAGATAAGATAAAGGCTGACGTCTTATAAATTATGAGTAATGAGCACTAAGAACGACTCAGGCTCCCTTACACAGCAACTACCACCAAAGAAATGAGAAAAGACCCCCTCATTCCGTTTTCCACGAGCACATCTTAAGGGTTAAAGTAGATGGGGAGAGTGTGATTCTATTTATCACCAACACTCCCCGACATAATATAATTTTATAATATTATTTTTTAATCTAAAGCATATACATTAGTAACTAAATATGTACACAAATTGCGTAATTATCTATTTCAAAAACTCAACCTTAGGGGTTGGTGATGGAGGTGAAGCAATGAGGAGAATCCTCTCTACCTCCCCTCCCCTGAATCTATATAATGACTCTCAATCCGGAGTCACTGATAGCCCAGAGCCTAAGGAGAATATATACAGTTAAAATTCTTTAATTATGTTCATATTGAAAGATTATGGTGATTTCTGTAGCAGTGTACACGTTTTTAAACAAAGTACCATTGAATAGACACAGACTACATATATATTCTTGTTGATTATTTACAATTAGGCGCGCCATCAAATGCTAGATCTACGTCCGTGTACTTAAACTCACCACTTTTACACGCGAGGGTAGCACGCGGCTCACCGCCGCCAATCAATTGGCACGCCGACACACTTATCGCGCAGGATGAACACATTCTCTTGTTATGGTGTGTAGAATGCAGGCGTGCGTCTCTAGTCTGTACTCGTCTCGAGGCAGACAACACAGACTGAGCCGGCAGCACGAGGGGTGAAATCGACAAGGCTTATTGAAGATCTAAACATATCGCTGACGTATTTTCTAGACGCGACTATTTCAGACTGCGGTATCGATCTATGCAGTATGCCAGCCTCTGGAGCAAGGGAAAAGAAAACGATAAGCACAATACACGTGCGCGCGCGCGTACACACCAAAGCACAACCGAGTTTATCAACGTGTACTTGGGAACAAAGAAGAATAAGATCACGAGCATGGACAATCACTGGTAACTGGCGGTCTACGACTAGACTGCATAGAAAACCTGTCTTAAAATGACGGACAATAGCTAATTAGTTCGTGTCAACATAAGTGGTCAGAGGGTCATCTAGGGTCACTGCCTACTTGTTCAGAATAGGTCATGGTTTCCGCCTAATGAATGCCACAGTTATAATTAAGAAGATCTAGTCTTACGTGTAGACTTGCCTATATAGTCCACATGTAGGCTAAATGTTTGTACATTTTTTATTTTTTTTATTTTTTTTTTTACATATTTCGGATGTTCTTTCAGAGTTGAAGATTCACGTAGGAAGACGGGGAATGACAGCGGGCAAGTTATGATCCCGGGACCTTCGAGACGACCGAAGGAAAGACCAGCGCGCATACCGCACGTCAAGCAGCCATCTGTGATACAATTAAAATGGTCATTTATACACATACATTGACGTTTTGAAAAGCTTACTATAATAGATTGTAAACTACCAAACAAGTCCAAATTAGTGTCCGGGAATACTTGATCAAAAGTAAACAGCATAATTAGTTAAAATAAGAGATGTGTAACTCCTAATAAGAGACCTTGCCAAATCAAAATTGAGTTTCTAATCATTCTAAATGATATCAGATCAGCCCGATATCTTGTGCAATGAATTGTGTTAATCTTTTCTGAACTCCAATGTAGGCATTTTCCTGTAACATTTATTGGCCATTTTATTAACCAGTTCCACATACAGCAGGCCATATCTAAATGTATGTGTCTTCGAGTGTGTAGATTGTCAATAACCGTTCTTAAATTTGGGGTAAATTAAATGAATGCATTTAGAGATGACCAAAATATAATTGTTACAGTACCAAAATGTATATTAAATCCTAAAGGGGGTTGGGGCTTTGCAGATTCTAAATGATATGCATTTGGATTGCTAATACGGTATCTTACACTATATTAACAAAGAAATCCTTTTGACTTTTAGTCAAATACTAGGCATATAATCAAATTGATACTGGGGAAAACATTAAGCTATGAACTTACCAATGTTTAGAAGAGAAGCCACTGACTGGCACAATTCTTTGAGGCTTGTTGCTTTTTTCAAATCCTCTACACTGGGGTCATTACGACTTAAAGGAATCCCACGATCTGAGCCTCTTCGGAACAACTCAGTCCGATCAGAGCCCCGCCTCAGAATACCTATCTTAGCCAGGCCTCTGTCCTTTTTCAGCTGACCCACACGGTCCATGGTCACCTTGTCTTCCCCCGTGCCAGAATTGTCGAAATTCTTGATGTCTTCCGTGGATGTAAACACTGAAAGCTTGGCTTCCCCGACAAGTTGTTCAGCAGAGCGGTGGAGTCTTGGCTTGGCAGGCGGTGTTTGGGGTTGGTTGCTTGTGCTCACTGCATTGATGCTCTGGTCTGGGTCGGGGCATGTTTCGCTGCCGGGCGTCACTGAGGCATCAGCAGCTAGTTTAGAATCGTCATTACTATATGCTTTAGCGTGTGATGGTCTAGCATCTTTCTTTTGCAGCACTGGAATTTTCTTTCTAGCTGAGCTTGGTGTGTTTGTAACAACAGGTGGTTCTTCGTGAATTTTTGGAATTGAATCAGCTTTTAGATCCTGTTTTAACTTTTGGTCCTCATTTGTTAAAGGTTGTGTGTGATTCAATTGAGATTTCTCCAAAGATGTATGTTGTGGGTCTTTTTCTGATGAAGTAGGAAAATTCTGTGCTGTATCCTGATTTGAAACTGCTATGTAAGATGTTTGCTGATCTACTGCTGTATTAGATGCTGGTGATGCCTGCGATTGCACTTTCTGTGGGTGGCTTGTGGTTCTTCTTGCTGGTGGATCATGGCTCATAGGTACTGGGATGTTGGACAACATGTGCAACCTTGAAGGAGGAGGAGGATGCTTTTTTCCAGGAGACGATGATGTGGACAATTTTGTTTTCAGGTATGCAGCACCACTTGGACTAGGAAGCTGCTTCTGTCTAGCAGGACTAGAGCTGGTGGACTTGGATAACTGTTTGGTGTCTATTGATAGTTTTGAAGTACGTCCAAAGTGCTCCGTGTTTCCTTGTAGTTTAGGCGTTAATTCGCCTTGGTGGGATTTGCCTTTTTCCGCAGAATATCCAAAATCTCCAGCCTTTCCTCGCACAGGTCTAATACCTGATTTCTTTTCTTTTGGCCTCCATCTGCCTCTGTCTAAACTGCCTCCTACAGCTGACATTCTCTCCAAGCTGTTCTCTGCACTCTTTGACGGTCCAGACTCAACGCTAACAGAACGTTTAGTGTTAGCTGTTAATATTTCCTGTGACTTGACTGACTTAACTTCACCTTTAGTTTTCATGCCCTTAACATTCTGTTCGGAAAATATTAATAGTTCTGGGGCCTTCTTTCTTTGTTTTCTATCACTTTGTGGAATTCCTGACACAGGTTTTGGTGGTGGAAGGTAAGGTTTTTCACTCATAGACTCCCCAACAAATTGATCAAACACAATGTCTTTCTTGCAACTAAGTGCTCCCGAGTCTGCAGGTGTCTGTTCAAACATCAATGGATTTTGATGCCTCCGTGGACCAACAACTATGTCGTCGTGTTTAATCCCTGCTCTCTGTTGCAACATTTCTGAAGTATTGAAGAAACCTTCAGTTTTGAAGAGACCACATTCTTCTGGATTCTTCTGCAACGTTTTTGGAGATGGTTCCGCTTGAGTCTCTGAGACCTTCTTAGCTTCTAACAAACCCCTCTTTGGTGGTGAGGCTGCACGTTTCACCTCAGAGAATGTTGTTGCTGTGTCTGTGTCACCAAGGGCGAGTACAACATTCACTTGTTCAGAAGTCCTCGATATAAACAGTTCAGTGCCAGACGCAGCATTGGACGAAAGTTGCCTTGGCGAGGAAATGGTTTTGGAACCATCCAAATTGTCCACACCAAGTGGCTTTGTGAAAACATTGCTGGAACACTCAGGTTTTGTTTTAACATAAGACAATTGTTCATCATATGGCCTGGAAGACTTTTTCAAAACAGACAAGTCTGGTTTTCTAAGACCTATCGCTCTAGGCAATAACGATGGTGATCTTACAGAAGAAGGTTCACCCAATGATGTACAGCTCTTTGGTGAAAATTCCACATGGGAAGATGCTTGTCTAGCTGTTTCTGGTAAAGATGTAGAAAAACTTCTGTCAACACTGTTGGAGGCAGTTGGTAGAGAGTGAGTCGTAAAGACACCAGTTTCCTCAATAGTTGTGTCTGTTACCATTCTGTTGGCGGGCTTGTAGAATAATGTAGGACCATCTTTTACTTCTAAAATGACCAGTGGAGACGTTTTTTCTTGGAAATAGGTCTGACGTGCAGTGGCAGGGGTGGACATGGATGGAGTTGATGACAAAAGTGTGGTTGGTCTTTGGCTAACAATATTTGGTCCATAAAATTTGTTTAATTGGTCTTTTTTAAGGTTGAGATCAACTGAAAGGATTCTTTCCACTACTGGAAAATAGGTGTTAGTTTTATCTAAGCTTAAGTACTGATTTGGTTCAACGATGTGCAGGGTATCGGAAGTGTGATCACTGGATGTCTTCTTTGTCTTACCAGAGTGGTCTTGCCTGCCAGATGATTTATCTTTTGCTTTCTCTTTCCTAGAGGCAAACAGTAAATCCTCTGTTCTTTTTGCATCAGATCTGTCTCGGGTGTCCATCTGATAAGGCATACAGAATGTCGCCGACGGTCTGCTTTGATCAACACGTGACCTGTCCTCCTCCTCACTGTACTGTCTATACCCAAGGCCAAAGTCGTCTCTTGGTTTAAAACGCTGACGAGCTTCCTTGCCTATGTTTGTCTCCAGTTCATTGTCGTAGGACTTTGAAGGCTTCAAGGCATAAGGAGAGTCCTTTGGCTTTTGGCCTGACCTCCTCGCCGCTTTCTCTTTCAGTCGGCTGCTGTATATGAACTTCACTTTCTCCGTCGTCTGCTCGTAACAGGAGGCCTCGGTGGAGGCCCATTTTTCCGGTTTGTGAATGGCCACGTCTGCTTCCATGTATGAGCTGCAGGCAACACCAAGTGTAGCTATCCAGGAGGCCTGCCTGCCCTGAGCACCAACAAGAGTGCTGGCTGGTCTGGTGACACGTGATCACTTCTTCTCGTCACATTCCCAAGCAGTGGCCCAACTGATCTCGCTCTGCAAACAGAAAAAGAAATAAAGCTTTTGTTTTGCATAAAGATAAAACTTAAGCTAATCTAGCTAATAAAGTTTTAGATAGACCTTAACATCTTCTGCAACTATTCGATTGTAAAGCGTTGGCTTCCAAACCGAAGACTGAGATTTTGACCTTCGGGATTTTTTGGACTGTCTTGAGTGTACCCAATTCTATGGGTACCTGACATACGTTAAATTAAGTTGTACTGGCCATAGTGCCACCCTCGTTAACGGTCGGCCATTGGCTAAACTAAACTAAATTTTACGGCAAATACTGATTATATCAGCAAAAAGGGGCAGCAACGATTACAATTCCAAAGAAAACTGTCCTCGTTTAATGTTAGCGAAAAGGCCTTGGCTATGATTTATCACGCTCATATCTGCAATATTTTAAGTTTCAATATCACTGCCTGGTATGGCAATCTGAGCATTAAAAATAAGGATAAACTTTATAGAATCCTAAATGCTGCTGGTTAAATCATTGGCAAAAAACAAACCCCATTTGGGCAGTTGTTTGAGACAAACATCTATAAAAAAAAAAAAGCTAACAAGATCCTCGAAATAAAGAATCACCCTTTGTGTCAGGATTTTGTGATTTTACCATCACAAAAGAGATACAAGACACCGATAGCAAAGACAAACAGACACAAACACTCTTTTGTTCCCCTGGCAATTAAATCATTAAATAAGAACAATCTGATATAAACTTTGTCACATGTAAATTATGAGTGATTCTGGTGTGAATGTACACTTTGGTTTCTTATAGTTATAATGTTTTTTGTTTGGTGTAATGCACAAATTGTAAGACAAATTTCCATACGGACAATAAAGATTATTATTATTATTATTATAACAGATGAGCTTTACAGCTGTACATCCCCCCCCCCCCTCTTTTTTTAGATCCCAAAGTCTGAAAGGGAAACCGTTTTCTTTACCTAGACTAAATCAAATAAGAAGTCCTCAGTTAACCTTTTTAATGTTAGAATCAAAGCATGTAATCTCTTTGTATTCAGTTTCCTGAATTATTGGTTTCGTTTGTCTGAAATTCATTCAGCCACAAATGGGCGTGATAAAGTTTGTGTTTATATCCATGTATTCCCCTCCCCAATCGTGGACGTTATGGGATCGATAAGTGACTTCAACATGTTCTAAACGTAACCTCAGCCTCTCTCTCTCACTCACTCTGGCACCTTCCCCACCCCTTTCTTTCTACCCGCAGTGGTCATTCGATGATTGGGTCGATGTGTTCACTGACCGCTGGGACAAATTCGATTGTTGACATCACGAAAAGAAGATGAAGTTCATACATTCATGACAAGGATCTTCTCCTGGCGCGTCTACGACAAACTAGGCACGTTCAGAACTAAATACGTATACAAGACCTCAAACTAATGATCTACACTTGGAACCAAATAGCCACACCTAAACAAAGTTGTATTTGGCTTAAAACACAAGTAGGATTGTGCATTGATAGATTGGGGGGATATAATATCCTAATACTGTATTTTTTAACGCATTCTATTCCAGTTAACTTTCGACATTTATGACATGAGCTAAAATCTGAATCGGTGATGCCGAACATACGATCCTCGGACCATCTCTGGCCCCTTAGACGATGCCATCCGGCCCACCTTAAAACGTCTGTCATCACTGTATAATAAAGCCGTAAAGGTTGCAATGGACTCGATGACTTTGTACTACATGTGACAGTACCGTGACATACATGTAAGAAATCTAGGTCTACATGACCTCAGGATAAGTAGGTTGGCCGACCACTAGATCTAGAAATCTAGATGACCATCAGGACAAAGTAGATTGGCCCACCACTGTTATAGAACTAGATGACCCTCATGACGAAGTATGTTGGACTACCACTGCTCTAGATCTAAGTAGTTCCCAATAGTAAAAAAATAATAATAATTAGCGATTTGCATTCAGCACTATTAGCGTAAATTGTGTCCAATAATAGGGCCCACTCTGATTACTTCTTAGAAAATTTTAAAATATAACCCACACAGACACTCTGTTAAAAAAATAAAAGAACTAGTTGTTTTTGTCAAAAGACTCTTACTATCAAAAAAAAAAAAATTTACACAATTTTTTTTTATTTTTTCAAATAGCCCTACGTTGGTTTGATATATCTGTTCCGTTAAATGTACATATAGTGTCAATATCGGCTAGTATGAGTAGTATGTAGGCTTAAAAGACTAATCCCATCACAAATGTGACAAATCACCCATCATGACAATAAAATTGCCTTCTATTACTTTCTCTTCGCTTGTGCCGGTATCTATAAATGTAAAGAACTAGATCTAGAATCTAGACTAGATTATATAGTCCTTATGGTCCGTGAGGAAATTTGTCTTACAATTTGTGCATTACACCAAACAGTACATATAGTAACTATGAAAAAATATGTACATTCATACCTAACACACTCATAATTTACATTTCTTCTGTTTTCATAGCGCTTGAGCTGTCCCTAGATAACAGCGCTATGCTGGGTACTATGATGTTATTAGCTATATAAAATATATGATTATTATTACGTTAGAGTTAGAGAGTAGATTCAGTGTGTTAAGGTAAATCTGGCAGTTAGTCATAACATCACAACACGTGTTTACTTGGTACTAAAGTAACGTTGAACTCATTCTCGCTCAAGTCAAGGAGTCCTAGAGATAAGAGTTTGACTTACACACAGAACTAGATCTACCTACTTTACTCACATTGACTTACACACAGATCTAGATCTACCTACTTTACTCACATTGACTTACACACAGATCTATATCTACCTACTTTACTCACATTGGGACTTTTAAACAGGTCGGGCTTCAACGGCGATCTTCCTGATTAACGATTCCTTTCATTCTATCACAGTTATCACTCCAATAACACAATAGCACATTTAACACAGCACACTAGCTGAACACAAAAATGTAATCCACAGCGCGTGCGTGTAGGAAATGAACTGTGTAGATCTAAATCTAGCACATGCAAAAGCACGGGCAGCTAGGACGCCATCCTTCCTTGCAATGGCAGTCTTTAACAGTGCTGTTCTCGCCACGCTAAACAAAGCTATCGATTGTCAGACACAGGGCGGCCTTGAGCCGTATATACACAGGAATGAAACGCGCCCCCCCCCTTTTTTTTTTCCCTGCGTCCCCCCCCCCCCCCTTCGTACAGTGGGCCTATGTGTGACATCAAAACACACAGGTCGTCTGTTTCGTGGATGACATCACAGTGTTATTTATAGCCACGTCCAGGAGGAGAGGGGGAGCTTTGAACATTTAGAAAATAAAAAATAGGAGAGTGAGTAAAAAAGGTGTGGGGGGGGGGGGAGGGGCTTGGTTGTTCTACAATGCAAGTAAGAAATGATCTGTCTCCATTCCTGTGCACTTGGACTGTATGTGCTTGTCATGTTGAAACGAGTTAAAGTCAGCGGAGCATAGGACGAGACTAGTAGTGTGTCCACGATGCCGTAGTAAAGCTAGGTCTAGATCTTGTCTTTAAACTATCGGAATGCTCATTTAAAAGAAAATAGTCCTTTTTACTAAAGCACTATCAACTCACTATTTCTGTCTGATACACATTTTTGAATACGTTATTTCTCCCACTTCCCATTCTCGGATAAGGTGCAACTTTAAACTTTGTACAATTATTTATTGTCGAAGACAACGCTCATGAATAAAAAAAAAAACAATATATATATATATAATATATATATTAGTGACAGCTGTACGTCTGTAAATGTGGAGCTCTTCCCTTTTGCTTCTTTTTTTTTTTAAACTATTTTTTTCTATTTTGCTTGTTCATGTTATGCTAATGCTAGTAAGATTTTACCATCACTACGTCACTGTTGGATATAGCAAATGCATCTGAAAAAAAAATACTTACAGATGTTAGGATGTTGTGCTAGACAAACAATATCCTCGTTAACCATTGGTCATTCAGATATTGTCTAAATCTGCTTGTAATTTCAATCTAATGCAAATGCAATGAAAACGTATAAGGATGTTCTTCTCCCCCCCCCCCTCTTTTTTTTTTAAACGTAAAAATGATAAACATTCCTTGATCAGAATGATGATAATTTATGTTGTACAGTGAATTCTATAACAAGAAAAATATATTTAAAAAGAAACAACTAAGTGTAATTGTATCACTTCATTTGGAGAACAAATGGGGTTTCTGGATGCTGGGTTTTGATAGCTTTTAAAATTATTTTATTTTTTTCGAAACTACAGAAAAGATAAAAGCAAGCAGACGTGACCAGTGAGCGTTGAAGATTATTTCTCTAACATTTCATAGAAGTCTGGCACCGGTATATTAATTTCTGCTCTGTCAGCTCACGTTCTGTGACCTTTGGGGTGGAGGGTCCCTCGCACTAACTCTCCTATTTGTACTTACAGGAAAGGAAACACAAGAAAACATACACAGCTCTCTCTATTTATAACCTGGCTCAATCAGCCTCCGACTTGTGGGTCTAGAGCTACCACTGGGGGCATAGACCAGTGACGTAAAGGTGGAAAGAAGACTTAACGATTTACTCCTGACACGTGACAACAAATCGCGGAGTCGGCGCCAGACTTGGGGGGGGGGGGGGGGGGGGGGAGGTAACACCACTCTTTACGTCATGGCTGAAGTCATTCACCGTGAGTAGAGAAACAAACGTTCGCCAGTTATTTCCTTCCTCCCCCTCCTCTGAACTTCTGCAGGTAGCCTCCCCTCTTTGCAGTGATTGAAAAAGTTGTCCACACTTTTATGTATGTGTTCCAGCATGCTATACCAGTTTTAAGTTTTAAACTTCATGGATGCGAGCAACTAAAGGACATACTAACACACATATACACTTTTATAACTTGACATCTCTGTCGGTCGTTATCATCTGTTCACTCTCGTATTGTTGGTGTTGTTTTAAGAAAAAGACCACTGCAGTAATCAACGATTTCGACCGCGCCTCCAAGCTTCCATTATATTGAACTAAAAAAATAAATCTGATTTGCATTATTATTAAATAAGTAAAAAGAAAACTGGCTTTTCCAAGAAACTATGGGCTTTCATACTTCAGAATGTTCTAACTTTATTTAAATAAAACATTAAAGCTGCATTGCATTTTGTTGAAACAAGCCTTTATTTAAGTTAAACAAGCAAACAACGAGTAATATGTAAATAACTTTTCATTAATTCCAACTACATGCTCAAATAAATAGGACCGGATTGAGTGTGTTCTGGTCTGACTGAATACGGATTGGATTGAGTGGGATCTGATCTGATTGAATACAGATCGGATTGACATGGAAAAATTTAATTGTCCAGTATGGAGATCGAACCCATGACTTACCGGTATTAGCGCGACGCTTTTTCAACTTTGCTACTAGTTTCGGGAATTGTCATGAAGCTTACAAAGCTAATAGCAGGCTTTAAAAAGGATGAATACATTATATAAACCAGATAAAGGTTTGGAGAACTGAGCTCGGAATTGACTCCTGAGTTAAGTGTCCCATAGTCTTGACTTTAACTTTTCTTGTTGGTTTAAACGCAAAAATAAATTATGGGGCTGGGGGGGCTAAAATAAAGAGCTAATAGAAAGAAAAAAGAGAGTGGGGGGGGGGGTGCTGGAGGAAGACACTGTTAGCAGCAGGCTGGTAGTAATTACCTGGGGGGTGCTGAAGTAGACACTGTTAGCAGCAGGCTGGTAGTAATGACCTGGGGGGTGCTGGAGGCAGATACTGTTAGCAGCAGGCTGGTAGTAATGACCTGGTGGGGGGGGGGGGGGTGTGCTGGAGGCAGACACTGTTAGCAGCAGGCTGGTAGTAATGACCTGGTGGGTGCTGGAGGCAGACACTGTTAGCAGCAAGCTGGTAGTAATAACCTGGGGTGATACAGCACGTAGAGGCAAACCAAATAAGCTTTGAGATTTCTTTTTCCTCTACCTCTCTACGGCATCAATCGAATTGATTTCATCTGCAACATACTCTCACAGAGAAGGAATGGAGAAGGGGTGTGGTGTGTGTGTGTGGGGGGGGGGGTCTAATGGGAGACGAGGAAAAGTTCAGCCCAACCTCCCCTTCCCCCATTTCATTTCCGCATTCCATTCTATCGTGGCAGTGTTCTGGAATAATAGAGAGTTAGTGAGAACATTGCTTTGGAATATAATGCTAAAAATGAGGATCAAAACTGGGGACTCTGAAGTATTAACGATATCCAACATCGGGGGATTTTAAATGAAATAATGAGAACCAAGATTAGAAGTATGCATGAAATAATTTGGGGAAAAATGTGTACCAAAACATTGACACGCGGATATTCTACTAATAATTGACAATTTGTTCATCAATGCTAAACATACGATTCGATAGAATTTATCCATATCATTTGAATGATTTGTATAAAAATTTCATGCATTATTACCGATCCTTCTCAGAGACCAGAAAGTTAGCTAGAAACTGGTAAGATTAATTGCAGTGGTGGTCAAGCTTGCTAGAACGTGACATACATGTTCAATGTTGCAAAGTTCCACCCTAGGATTCTTTCACTTCAAACACAGCCACACAGATCTTGAAACTGTCAAGTAGAGTTGAGCCTTCGGCTCTTGGAACTCTATGCCAGTAAAAGAGAACAAGAGCTCCCTCTCACAGGCCAGAATGATCGGGAGAGATCAGACACGCGGACAGAGGCTGCGTACACCGGGACCCTCGCCATTTTCCTTTTCTGTTCCAGGCAAACCGTGCAGGACACGCCATTTATGTAACGGCCCTTTGCGGAACGGCGCCTGGATTGTGACAATTCTGCACAGTGCAATGAGGATGCTCTCGCACCTCCTTAGGCACCCCCACGGGAGTCTTGTTTTGCTATCCTTTAGCCTTATCGTTTCCACCCGGGCGCCACTATGAGGCAGGGTAGCAAGCCCGAGCCCACACTTATCTACAAATAACTTAGTTCAAATGGGCTTTCTGTGCGTAACTTTCTTTATATCTCTCTGGCAGTAGTTTACCGAGCTGGTCCAGACTTCGGGTCATGCCTGCCTGGTGCGTAGACAACCGGCACATTTCAGAACTATAAACATGACGGCTCCCGTAGAGTGCACGTATGCGATCAACTCGGCGTTGACCCGGCATGGTCAGGTACTCCACGAGTCGAGACGTCACGGAAGATCGACACAGATAAAAAAAAAAGGTTGTCTAGTACTCTCCCAGACAGCACAACACATCTAGTAGTTTATAGACAGCACACCACATAAAGCAAGCGTTTGGATTACAGCAGGAAAAGACCATCGGAAGAATTTTAATGGGGAAACAAATAGTGAGAAGGGAGAAGTTTTAAAAAGATATATAACAAGGGAAGTTTGTGCTACACAAACTCGTTGGCGGAAGTATTGCCAACAAATACATTTTATTTCAACCAAGGATGTAGTAATTTGTTATATCAGATACACTCTATTAAAACGTAATTACCGCGTTATTGAATAAAACTTTGCTGCTTTTGTCGACGAAATGTCGTTGATGATTTTGATGAAATCTTAACTCCCGGAGTAAAATCTAAAATTGGATTTTCTAAATTATCCATACTGTATGGGTTCCTTTCTTGAGGAGTCCCTTGGGCAGTCGCCACGCCTTCTCTCCCCCAAATATGACCCTAAGCGAATGGAATAATGAATAATGACGTCTTCAGCATTTTCTGAACTATTCCATTCGCTATTTTTTTGAGACTCAGATCTCATTCAAACTTAAACTACTCATTCTCTAGCTCGTGTTTGTTGTTTTTAATTTCCAGAGTTTAGAAGTTGGACACGTGAAAGTCTGAATGACAATACACGAGTTTGTACTCGGCAACAAACAAATGGAAGTAAAACAATGAGTTCCATGAACCCCCCCCCCTTTCCTCTCCAAACCTCACCTTGTCGTTCAATCAACCCAGCTCCAAACCTCACCTTCTCGTTCAATCAACCCAGCTCCAAACCTCACCTTCTCGTTCAATCATCCCAGCTCCAAACCTCACCTTCTCGTTCAATCATCCCAGCTCCAAACCTCACCTTCTCGTTCAATCAACCCAGCCCCAAACCTCACCTTCTCGTTCAATCAACCCAGCTCTAAACCTCACCTTCTCGTTCAATCAACCCAGCTCCAAACCTCACCTTCTCGTTCAATCAACCCAGCTCTAAACCTCACCTTCTCGTTCAATCAACCCAGCTCCAAACCTCACCTTCTCGTTCAATCCACCCAGCTCTAAACCTCACCTTTTCGTTCAATCAAACCAGCTCCCAACCTCACCTTCTCGTTCAATCAACCCAACTCCAAACCTCACCTTCTCGTTCAATCACCCCAACTCCAAACCTCACCTTCTCGTTCAATCACCCCAGCTCCAAACCTCACCTTCTCGTTCAATCAACCCAGCTCTAAACTTCACCTTCTCGTTCAATCAACCCAGCTCCAAACCTCACTTTCTCGTTCAATCAACCCAGCTCCAAACCTCACCTTCTCGTTCAATCAACCCAGCTCCAAACCTCACCTTCTCGTTCAATCATCCCAGCTCCAAACCTCACCGTCTCGTTCAATCAACCCAGCTCCAAACCTCACCTTCTCGTTCAATCAACCCAGCTCCAAACCTCACATTGTCGTTCAATCAACCCAGCTCTAAACCTCACCTTCTCGTTCAATCAACCCCGCTCCAAACCTCACCTTCTCGTTCAATCATCCCAGCTCCAAACCTCACCTTCTCGTTCAATCATCCCAGCTCCAAACCTCACCTTCTACTTCAATCAACCCAGCTCCAAACCTCACTTTCTCGTTCAATCAACCCAGCTCCAAACCTCACCTTCTCGTTCAATCAACCCAGCATGAATTCCAAACACTTTTCAACCCAAACTTAAGAAGCAGAAGAAAAAAGTCGCCATGTTTCCCAAACAATCTTAGTCCTTTGACACTGCCACTACTAGCAACCATAGGTGGCTCCGTTTTTTTTCTCTGGCTCACAGGATTCCGGCCACGTTGAGTGAATCCCCTTCAAGGCTCATTTGAGAATCATTACTTACAGATGGCCTTAAATAAAGACCAGATAACGATCTAAAGGTGTGTTCTCCCAAAGCCCTGCCTGGGAGGAAAAATTGTGCTTTGGGGAATCCCAATAAAGATGGGGGGGGGGGGGGGGGGGGGTAAGTCTGTCAATGCATTTTCTCAGAGCTTGATTTCCATTTTTAGACCTAGTCTAAGATAAACGTAAGTTTAAGCAAATTAATTACACTTTTGACAAATGAAGCCTTCACACAGAATCCAAATAGTTGCCAGATTTGAAATAGTTTTTTCGCGGATCATTTAACAAATATTGGCATAATTCCAATCAGTTTGACTGATATGATAACCATTATATTTATCTGCTGTTCATTTGTTAGCTATACATAATTACATAAGTGTTTTTTTTTTTAAATAAATGAGTTCCTACTTTATGTTCAAATAAATTTCAGTCTTACTTTTGTATTGGGGGTGACTATTGCAATAGGGATATTACTGATACTCGGTAGAAAAAAAAATGCAATGTAATTGTTAGTTCACTGAGTCCTATAGATGGAACACTGGCCTTTAACGCAAATAAAAAATGAATTTAATAATTAAGAAAAATAATAAATTTTAATAATTAATGAAGAGATCTTTCTAAAATGTTAATAACATGTGTTGTCATGCAGCATGACTTTATGTGCGCAATTTCCGCTTGTTCGCACATGTGAGCGTATGGTAAGAATTGAAAAGAAGAAATACACACACACACACATTGTCAATATATATCTAGGGGTAGATAAACCAGATCGATGAAAACATGCAAGACATGAAAGGTGTCGGAAGTGTGGTCGTTAACCATTGTGCCACCTACCCATAAAATCACCACCTGTCACGCTGTGCTGCTGTGGGGTCGTCATGTTGGGGAGATTCTAGATTTTTTTTTTTAATGTTGCATGCTCGAAGGAATATATTACATAACCCCATTCAGATTGAAATTCCTATAATGCTCAGACTTGAATAGCAGAATAAACTGACACATTGATAGCGATGCACAATATAAATACTAAAATAAATCCACTCTAAGAGTAGGCCATATCATGAACATACTGACAAAAATAAATGTACAACAGGCTGCCTGAACTTTCCCTTATTTCGGTGCATTTATATCTTTCGATCTAAGTTTAGATCTATAGAAAGACCAAAATACCAAAACTGCAAAAATGTCAACCAGGTCTAAATTTAGTGCTTTGAGATGTGATATTTTTACAAATTGTTCCCATTTTTGCGTTAGATCAAATTTTTTTAGCAAGATCTAGAAACTAATTTTAAAAAACTGTAGAAACATTCATCAGATTTGTGTGTGGTTGTGTTTTGAAAGTATTTTCACTCTAAAACTTTAAAAAGAAGAAGATGCCAATGCCCCCTCGTTACCTCCCTACCAACCTTCCCTTTATTCAATAGTTTTTTTTTGTTTCTTTCCCCTTTCCTTCCCATAGTTCTCGGTAACAACTTTCTTTTTGTTATTAGTTGTTCAACTTCATGTCAAAGGTCTGTTCTTAGTTTCTTTCTAGTTTCAAGAATCTTACACTCTGACACTCACACTGATACTGACTCTATGACACTCACACCCTGACACTCACACTCTGACACTGACTCGATGACACTCACACCCTGATACTCACACTACAAAGGTAAACTGGTTGTTGATATTTTTCCTACTATCCTCTGTTGAGTTGTTGGGTTGGAACGTTGTACACATCCTGGCACCTAGCCACAGGTAGAGTTAGGACGTTCGTTCGTTACATTGAATCCTGGGTAATCCTCCAAGAATCAAGGCAGAGTGCTGCTTACTGGATTCAAGCAGTGTCTAAATAACCCCCCCCCCCCCCCCCCCAATCCAGTTGGAATATTTACTTGTTCAAGTTGCTGAGGAATGGATTGCAAGTATTAATATATTTGTATCCAGTGAACTTGTTGCAGCTGTGACAGTCTGGGGGTGCAAGTATTTGTAAACGTGTATAAGTTACAAAGGTTGAACACTAACATGGTTTACATTGGTAGTAACCAAATGATGTTGATGGGTAAGGCTTTTGGGTAGCATCTTCCGACAGCTAATGCATCCTACCATGTAGATATACCCTGATATATATATATATATATATATAAGACAAATAACTATAAATAGCTAGCTATTTGGTGTATCTGGTGTACAGAAAGTAAGAAGTGTAGATAAGCTACCTAATTCTGAAGGTATACGTTAAGTTTTTGGCACTGTAACAAAGTATTAAGCTCTTTCGCTTCTAGCACAAACTTATCTTTATTATTAAGTTGGTAACATTGTTACATATATATAGAGACTTTGTTTAGAATCGAGATTTTATAGTGAAAATCCCCCAATAGATTTACAGTCTAGCGAATTGGTAGCCTGAAATGCCACTATGCACTAAGAAATGAGCAGACTGGGAGAGGATATTTACACAGTGTTGGCGAATCCCCCACTTATTCTGTAACATTCAATTGTGTATCGCACTCACAAAAAGTCATGCATTGAACACTACGTTGTTCACACCGTCCACTCTAGAGACACCCTTCAAATAAATCACCTCCAGGATTTGTGTATTGGAACGCAGTATTTTGTGGGGTTTTTTTGCCTGACATTTAACTGTTGCTTAGTTCAACCCAACACTGGACGCTCCAACCACGTGATTGGCTAACGTTACTCCGAGTCTTGTTTTGGCTATGAGTTAGCAAATAGCAGGCGACCAAGACTTTGTTTGCGCAGATAATAACACACAATCACCAAAAACTAGAAAGTTATGGCGCTTAGAAGCAAGCTCTCAAAACGTAGTTCCCCATTAACAACCATTAGCACCCTCGTTCATCTCCCTTTGACCAGTATGTACGCACACCTTTTTTTTATTATTTAAATTACATGCGTGTCTGTTTTTAACAAAATATCACATCACGCAAACGTTTCTATAACAAGTCAGTATGAGCTCCCCCCCCCCCTCCCCCCCCCCCATTATTTTTACAACTCCGCAGATATAACTTTAACATTTTAGCTCTTATAAAGGTTTTTTAAAAAAAGATAAGAAGTAATCTATCTTTGGTACAATGACCAATCTCTTGGGCAGTAGTACTCTTTTTTTTTTGTTTTGACTGCGCAGGTGCAAAATATTTTTGAATTTATGCACTCTTTATCTGATAAAGCCCCCCCCCCCCCCCAACCCATCCCTATCTCCACACTCTTCTACAAACACTCACAACATTTATAATTCCAACATTGTAAGGTCCAACCAGTTTCGCAACGCTGAGACTTTCGTATGAAAAGATCAACTGTTTGTATGAAACTAACGTTTAATAGCACCGTGTTAGCGTCGTTGGAGTGAAGATGATATCCAATTAATTATTCTTAAAATATTCGTCGTGGGACCGGTTTAAGAAATGTCAATATATATACATGTATATATGTATATATATATATATATATATACATGTATATATACATATATACATGTATATATATTAATAATAGTTTATTGTTCAATAACAATTAGAAAGTCATCACTCTAGTGACCTATTCAAAATGGACAAGCGCTATTGTAATCTTAGCTCATACATCTCATGTTCGACGTTTGTCACGACTATCCCAACATACACTTTGCCTGACGTTACTTACCAAACAACGAACCCACAGAGGTCGCCTTAGTTATTCTTTTAAAGCCTGATTTAATAGCTCCTATGTCATGAGACTAGTAGAACCATAGCTCTGTATAGAACTATATATACTGCATTCCTCTTTAATCTTCGGACTGGAAGACAAGCCTTATTATTATATATACTCTAAATGTAATGTAGAACGCTAACCTTTTTGAAAATATTTCCCCCTCTTTTAGCTTGGCATTATACCCCACACACACGCGCTCTCTATACGGAGTATTTGTTCTTACACCAGAATAAATCTTTGAAGTCCTCGAAGGCATCTTCAGGGTTCACTTAAGAAGCTTCTGTTTGTTGTTGTTTTTGTCCTCTCAAGTATTTCACGTCAACTATCACAACAAGGTAAACATGAAGAAATAAATGTTCACCGGAGAATATTGAAGTCAGCGGTGTGCGATCTGATGCCATGAAGACCAAACTACAGCACTTTCCTTATCGCCACTAAAGCAAGACACGCTGCTGGCTTATCTTTCCTTGGCGGGAGATAAAATGTAGATATTTAAAGAAAAAAAACAACTGTAGCAGTTGTCAACGTTATAAAAACCTATCGCTACCTTGTCGACGTCTGCTAGGCTGATTTTTGATTGGTGCGCCGCACTGCGAGACTGCTGAGAAGTATTGTTTCAAAACATGAACTGATAAGTTAAACGAAACGGATAATACAACAAGTGAACGAAGATATGGCTAATGAGGAAGAAGGGAAAATGTATATATAAATGAAAGAATTCTTTCATTGACCACATTTGCGTTGTATGAAATATTTCAAATTACTTTTTTTTTCTATATTTTTTTAATGAAAAAAAAGGAAGTAATATTAAATTATTTGTTTCACATTATCCTTAATCCTTTTAAAATTTAGAAATCTCAATTTTGTCTGGTAGATGTTTCAACTCAAACGAAAAACAATCATTCTTAAATTTGGGAGAGAAATTCAACTCCAAAGTTGGCATGACTTTATTTAAATGATTAGAGGAACTTTTTTAAAAAATGGATTTGCCAGTATGGCTGTTCTCCAAACGCATTTAGCGGCAATTTAGCCTATACTATATAGTGCTATTAACAAATCTTAGTAAGCTTCCGTTTATTCATTAAATAATTATCATTATTATTGTAACCAGATTCCATTCGAAATTACTTAATACATGCGTACATGATTATTACACTATAAGATTTTCATACATGACGGAAAAAAAAACAATAAATACTTAAGTTTTTTTTGGTGTATCCGGTGTACAAAGGGAAAAAAAAAGGGAATTGTTGATAACTGTTGATAAGCCATGTTGATAACTGTTGATAAGCTTTTTTTTTAAAGGAATATGATAAACACTGCAGAATACCATTTTCAAAATAGAGTTCCTTATAGTGTTTTGGTACATATATTTTTTACGAAAAAAAAAAGAACTTTATGCTAGTTCTAGTACAGACATGTAATTTTTAACAAATTCAAATTATGGCAAACTAAATTGTTTTTTATTCACAGATTAAAAGAAGTATTTCCCTCAGTTACTCTTTAAAGTTTTTATATAGGTATTTAAACATTACCAGCCTTCCATAATCAAAAATGTATTTTAAAAAATGTTCTTCCCTGCAATATCGTTTTGTGTCGCCACTTAACCTACATTTTGGATTTGGCATTGTTTTCTTGTTTGTTTGTTTTTTTTGGGTGGGAGATTCACTTTAGGTCTGATTTTAATACTCAATATTCTTTAGCTGGGCATATATTTAGATATATCAAACTAAATAAATTAGAACCACGAATCTGACAGCAGCACTGTGGCTTAGACAAAAAAAAATGTCTGTACACTGGACTATTGTGGTACTCATTCTAACTGCTTCCATTGAGCATTTATATAGGTCATTTAATCAAGGTGAAGCATGTGATACAAGTGTGTGAAACATGGGATATGTGTGTGTGAAACATGGGGTATGTGTGTGAAACCTGGGGTATGTTTTTGAAACAAAGGTATGTGTGTGAAACATGGGGTATGTGTGTGGAACATGGGGTATGTGTGTGAAACATGGGGTATGTGTGTGAAACATGGGGTATGTGTGTGTAAAACATGGGGTATGTGTGTGAAACAAAGGTATGTGTGTGAAACATGGGATATGTGTGTGAAACATGGGATATGTGTGTATGAAACATGGGGTATGTGTGTGAAACATGGGATATGTGTGTGAAACAAAGGTATGTGTGTGAAACATGGGATATGTGTGTGAAACATGGGATATGTGTGTATGAAACATGGGGTATGTGTGTGAAACATGGGATATGTGTGTATGAAACATGGGGTATGTGTGTGAAACATGGGATATTGGGCCAAGCATTGAAGGCTCAGCAAAACTCTAAAAACCTCAACACCAGCAGCACGACAACAAACACAAGTAAACTAAAAAGCTTGATTCATACTCTAATCTTAAATCTAGATGTTACTTCAAAACCAAAAAAAAAGAAGATGATTACGTCCTACGCGTATTCCTAAGTCAATCTAGTTCACACATAGATATACAATCTACTTGTTTTCTATTGGAAATGGCTTAGTAAGTCTAAAGGCATTAGTTTCACGGCTTACGTTCTGTCGAGATCCACATCACAGCTCATGACCATTGCTGGTCAGTGACTATTGTATATGTGGAGTTCTAATGTTAACACAATGCATCATCGACCACGGTGGCCATTAGGGAACCTAAGGATTTAACACGTTCGATCATCACATTCAAGGGAACTAAGGACTTAACACGCTCGATCATCACATTCATACCTAAGATAAAGCTGCGTGATAATTAGGTTAATAAAGTAAGGTCCTCCTAACGGTCTAATAAAGGTTTTAAACCAATGGTACGGAAATTATGAAATGGTTTCAATGTGACCTTGACTTACCTTACAATGACCTTACAGTCAAGAAAAACGCCAAAAACAAACACATTTTGTATTTCCTCCTTTTTTTTAAACAAGAAAAAAGAAGAAAAAGAAAAAAGCCGGTGAAGAAATAAAGAGCCCCACAGAAAGCACAATCCACAGTGCTCACGATCTCCTGCCAGGACTGTACTCACTCTCACAACACACACATACACGCAGCGTGCTGCCAGGAGATCTCGTCAAATAGGTGCTCACGGCACGGCGTGGGATTGCTGGGGTGGGGAAGGTGGCTGGTAAGGCCCAGGCATCTCTTTCTCTCTCTCTCTCTCTCTGTGTCTCTCTCTATCTTTCCGTTCACCAGATCTTCTCTTATCTTTTTATCTGTTCTGCCTGTACTGTTCATTTCTCTAATTAAACGTGGTCACGTGTTTCATGCTCACTACTAGCGCGTGCTCGTGTCTGAAGACAATGTAGTGGGAGGCCATTCATAGAACAGCGTTATACCGAATACAATCATGTTAATAGTGAAACACTAGCAGGGGATCGGTTAGTCCTACATTCCTGCAAAGTACAGACTCAGCTAAAATAAAAACTCAATCAAGCGGTTCTTTAACCAAAATTAATTGACACCCTAAAACAGAAAAATCTCCTTGAAGGTAACACAACGAAAATAAGGAGCGCATTTTAGGAGAACCCTTTGGTTACTTATTTTGTTAGTGTCTAGATATTAGCATCAAATCACTATAAGTATTTGCTGAGTAAAACCTAAGTCGTCCAACACGTTTGCTGGTGGGTTGGTTTATAATTGCTTTAGAAAACACAAAGACATATTTAAAGAAACACAAACCATCCCCCACCATCCCTATTCTCACTTTATAATTATAAGTTGTTTATGAAATCACCGTCAAGAGTGCAACACAGTGAGGAAAAAGGGGGACACGACAATTCGTTCATTGACGTTTCGTTCACCGACAAATCGTTCTCGAGACTTCGTTCACGCGACATTTCGTTCACGCGACTATTCGTTCACCCGAGATATCTCTCACCGACAACTTGCTCACAGACAACTTGTTCACCGACAGTTGGTTCACGACAAATCGTTCACTGACAATTCGTTCACCGACAAATTGTTCACAGACAAATCGTTCACTGGATAGTAACATATTATTAATATTATATATTCTAGTCGCGTGTTTAATTTGTTTACATTAAAACTTTTTGTAACTATTATTTCCAAAAAAAAATATTTATAGCTAGAAATCAGGCCTAATCTGAATTTCTTTGTTAATTTTTTTAAATTTGTTAATTCTTTGTTAATGAGGACAGTAATAATACAAATTATACTTTTTGAAAATGCGATCTGACAACAAGCTAGCTTAAACATTTTACTGGGCCGTCACTTCACTTTCATCCTGTCGGCCTTCTTTGACACTTATGTCCGTTCTGCAGTTTTGTTCGCCCCACCCACATTGGCTTATCTTCTTCATAGCGGCCCAGATGTTTCATTGACAGACCTGTTCCTTCATGCCGTTATGGTCAACACTCTTTAGGGCCTTCCTCTACCTCTACCTCCTCTCTCCTTTTTTAAATCTACCTATTCAGCTGGATACTCCAGTTAAAACCTAGTTGAGTGGTAGACAGAATGGCGGCTCTAGAAGTAATAAAACTTTATCAGACATGGAACCATTACTTATAAAAGGAGAAATGGTTCAATGACAAGTCATTGTTTTTTGGGTTTTTTTTACATTCATTGTAGCCTACTTTTCCTAGACAGATTTTTCCTCAAACAGTCAGATGGAGGCAAACTTCCATTGTCCAAGACTCAACTCTTAGGACAGTTACGAAGAAGATTTAACATAAAGCAAGACAAACCTTTGTAGAAAGGTCACACTAGACCCGTAGGTTTGACATTATACCTTTTTTAAGTAATAGTAGTAGATATAGAAATGGACCGCCAAACTAGTACGGAACAATACACAGATATAAGCACAAATATATGCTATGCTTTTTGGAAGCAATACTACTGTATTTCAAAGGATAACACAATATGAATATGTATTTTCCACGTGACTGCCATTGAATAATGCAGTGATAGATGATATAGGGCCTATCTAATATCTATGTCGTTACTATAAAGAATATATAAGGAATCAAAGTTAAGAAATATTGTTTTCTTTTTCTTGCTAGTCAGAAGTCATTCTGGCCACTCACTGTATGCGATAACTCGCCTGCCAGGTTGGCAGCTACATTTCCTAAACTGTGATTGTAGGGTATCTATCAAAGTCTGGCAAGGCGGGTATAATGAGACTGAACCTTGATCATTACTAGCTCAATAGAGCTCTAGAGAAAAGGAAAGGAGTTCCTTCCTTGACTTCACAAGGACTTTCCAGGGCGAGCTAATTAGTCTTTCATATATCTTAGGGCCATTAAATTCACCAGACTTTGTTTCTTTAATTATTCCTTTTATTTTTCACAATTCTTTATAAATAAAAACACCCTCCTCCCAAAGTGCCTTCTTTGTTCTACACTAATCTACACAGTTTGTATAAAAGTGAGATATCATAGCGCTTGTTTTTATTAATAAAACCTGGAAAGGGGGGGGGTGAAAAACAATTGGAAAAGGAACCAATGAGAGACTCTTATAATGATGTAGAAAGTATATTTCTATAAACAAAACATTCATTGATTAATTTATCAAAACGCGAGAAATCATTGCGCAATAGCTCTAGAAACCCTGCCAACTAGTCCAATTTGTTTTACACAGGGCCGGCCTTACGAATTGCGGGACCCAACTAATGATTGCTTGCGAGGCCCTTTATTCTAATTTTTTTTTACAATAAAAACTATTACTATTAATTAGATCATTCTATCAACATTAAGTATACAACATACAAGAAAGCAACTGAACCGCAAAAAAGGTGTCCATCGTACGATACGCTAAATATGTTAACCCTTTTATTCAGTCCTACTTCTGTAAAAGCCTGTGACATGAGGCATGACTGATAATGATATGTTTAATGTAAATTGCGGGGCCCCTGCCAGGTGCGGGGACCCAATTTGGACAATCGGTCAAATCGTCCTAGGGCTGACCTGGTTTGACATCTTGATATTGCATGCCTGTATTGTTATTACTTCCACT
The DNA here is from genome assembly GCA_030265305.1 of Biomphalaria pfeifferi. Classification (NCBI taxonomy): domain Eukaryota; kingdom Metazoa; phylum Mollusca; class Gastropoda; family Planorbidae; genus Biomphalaria; species Biomphalaria pfeifferi. Next base: position 1,805,785 of record JASAOG010000020.1, on the reverse strand, counting down.
CTTCCTCGTGCATTTACACTGGTATTGTTTTAAAAAGTATTCTAAACTCTAAACAAATAAACTTACATAAAAATTTTAGTAATCTGGGGTGGTGGTGGCTGAATGGTAAGGCACTTTGATTGTGTTTCTGGTTCGACGAATCCCGGCGTAGACTGGGTCTTTTAATTTGGGAATCCAGCCAACTCTAATTAGTACATGATATTAGTTGGGGGAAAGTAAAAGCGGTTATTAGTTGTGCTGGCCACATGACACCCTCGTTAACCTTCGGACAAAGAAACAGATGACCTTACCATTATCTGCCCTATAAATCGCAAGGTCTGAAATCTTACTTTGCTTAAATTACTTATCGTAAATAATTATTTAAAGCTTTAATTCAAACTTTTACTGAGTAGTTTGCATTAACTGTCAGCACATATTACTTAACAACACCACCGTCAACGTATGGTTACTACCAATTCAGACCAAGTTAGTTTTCAACTTTTTAACGTTTAAAGTTTAAACTTAAATGTTTAAGCTGGTAAAAGAGAATCTGCTTTCAGATCTTAGACCCCCCTTCCCCTACACTAACTATACTTTAAGTCCAGACTAATACGATCAGTCTTTACCACCCTGACTTCATGACTTTAAACTCCTAGCTGGCGCCACGATGTTAGGTAGGGCGCCGGTATTGACGTTTGACATAAAGACCCACCGGGGGGATCCTTAGCCAAAAATCCCTCAAAAAAACATGAGTGTATAATTAGTTCTCTTTAAAAAAACAAATCCAAGGATATACGTGTTAATGAGGATGACCTTCACATGTGTATACGGTGCTTTGAGCCAGTACTTACCACACTTACTGTCGTACAGTATTTATGTGAAGTAGTGGCGAGAAACCCGTAGAAACAGAAAGTCAGTGAAAGATCTGTGGCTGAGCCCCAAAGACAGTAAAGCAACTTGGAAAAAGTTGAAAATAACAGACCTGCTTCTTACCGAAAGCTATTGATACCATGAATGTAAAAGAACTAATTAAATCTAGACACTTTCGTAAAGAACACTAAAGACGTCAACCATTAATAAGTTACGTGAAATGCTTGTTTAATTGTTGATATTCGTACGTACAAAGTCTGGAACCATACCATTGTCAACCGCGGATATATTTCGAAATGTTTGAGTCCATCCATCTCTAATTTTAAATTTTATTCTACAGTGCTGAAAAGTACACACACACACAAATTATCATAAACCATTTCGTTGATCAATATTTCCTATCTATGTGCACCGGAAACACCAAATAGCTACCTATTTATAGTTACCCGCCATAAAATGAACTTAACTTTTAATGACGTGAAATTGTAACAGGCCTGTGTGGAGTTGCTAGTTTGAATGATTTGTGTTCGGCTTATTAAACGGGGTAATATGTAACTCTTGAGGGTTTATCCTTATTTGTATGATTTGTGTAGCCTACGGCTTATTAACCGTGTACTATCTAAGTCGTAAGGTTTATGTTTTGTTTGCTATTCCAAATTAAACACCAAAGAAATAAGAAGACATCACATCACGTACGTTAGAATAGGAGCCTGAGTTGGAAAAGAATTTTATGAATTAGATTTGAAGCTCAAAGTAAATTACAAAACAAATTTTGGGTGGAGAATCTCGCCAAGAGGAAAGCTCAAAATAAGATGTCCCAGGAGATCATGTTCAAACTGGTCGATGTGTCAATAGGGCGCACTATCAATAGTGTGTATTCTCCTTCTTTCCCCCACACACATCTACATTTGTGGAGCACCAGAGAGGCACCCACCACGCCCCATCCATCATGTTTTGATTGCAAACATTCACACACACTCACACTCACACACAAACACCACGAAAATGTTTTAAAAAGTTGGACGCTTTAAGAAACTCTTCAGAGGCCGTTCGCGTGGTTTTGAACATCAAGGGAAGTGTTCCGGAATGGAAGCGGAGTGATGGGGGGGGGGGGGGGAGCGGAGATAGCGGGTGGCGTTACAGGATGAGCATCAAATCAACTTTGAGATATTATTTATGACGTTAGGAACATGCTGTCGAGGTTAGCGACCTGGAAGTAGGTGCGGAACACGGTGTGTGTGTGTGTTGTTGTTGTTTTTTAGTATGGAAACTGAGAACCCAAACACGAAATTATTGTCCAATAAATCCATTGCGAGTTTCTGGTTCATTCGTCTGCACGTGCAGACGTTGTCTATGAATGATAGCAAACTAATGCCACGGAATGTTACATTTAAAAAATGGACTACACTTTTTGACAAATATAATTTAAATTTGAGACGCAATGATTTGAATGAAAGACTTTTAGTCGCACCCATGGCTAAAGTAAATACATTGGTGCATAATGGAATGGATTGTACACTGTACTAAGCCATAACATCCAGAGGATGAGACTTATTGATGAAATCAACAATGGTGTAATGGTTTGACTTGTAACAGTAACATGCGGCAGGGGTGTAATGGTTTGACTTGTAACAGTAACATGTGGCAATGGTGTAATGGTTTGACTTGTAACAGTAACATGCGGCAGTGGTTTAATGGTTTGACTTGTAACAGTAGCATGCTGCAGGGGTTTAATGGTTTGACTTGTAACTGTAACATGCGGCAGGGGTGTAATGGTTTGACTTGTAACAGTAACATGCGGCAGGGGTGTAATGGTTTGACTTGTAACAGTAACATGCGGCAGGGGTGTAATGGTTTGACTTGTAACAGTAACATGTGGCAGTGGTGTAATGGTTTGACTTGCTCTAGTTGTATAGAGTAGCATTGGAGTTTCAGATCTCAGTTCATGAAAAGACTATAGACCAGGATCCAACGCAGCATAGCTTTGATTAGATAGTCCGCTAAGTAGAATGAGACGCGTCCGGGAGTACATTTCCAATACATCTCAAGTACCAAATACAGTCTTTTTTTTTTTACTTTTTTTTTATTGAATCACAAAGTGTTTTGATTATTTAGTTGACAGCAGGGATGTTTCAGTATGGCGTCCTTGACATTGTTTAGTTTGTCCATTTATTGCCACATCTCTCCTCTTTTCATTTTCTTACCTTTTTCTTTAGGTTTTATTATATCACCACCAGATTTCTTCATATCGCTTTCTTTTCTTTTTACAAAGTTTATATCAATTTACTCTTTCTGTCTGTCTGTCCGTCCGTCTGGCATAAAGTTTGAACATGTTTTTTCTCCCATTTCCTTTATTGAATCAAGTTAAAACTTCATTAAACCTGACAAAACATGAATCAATAAAAAAAATAAACAGTCAGTTAATTGTTGGTGATTAATTATTTTGTTTGATTTCGAACTAAGGGGAATAAATGCTACTTAATGAGAGATGCGTATATATGGATTTAGTCCCCTTATTGCGGTTTGACACATTTTTTCTCCCACTTCCAATTTCGGATCAAGTTGAAATTCTGCAAAATTATTCATAGTCGATCACAATATACAAATCAATCCAAAAATAACCAATTATTTAATCATTTATTACTAATTAATTAATTTTGTTTTATATAACAGAAAGGGAGATAAACCCCGTAGTTTTCAGGTTAATGGCAGTAATTTCCATAGATAAGCTTTGTTTTTTTTTAAATATTCTTGTTTCTATTGCTTGTTTCTCTCTTATTAAACTGTATTGCTCAAGGAACATAAACGGGTCTTAAGAATCAGAGTCAACAAAGAACATTACTGGGGTTAGCTTTTAGTGTGAAACTCAGCAACATAGCTTGGTTATAAGAAGACTAGACGGTAGCTCCACGTGTTGGAAGATGACCAGGGGAATGCTGGTATCTTAGAAACGTTATAACTACATGTGAGGAAATATGCGGCTGTTTAATTAGTCACAATAACCCACGTGACTGACAGGCAAACATGGCAGATCTAGCCTAAACATCGACGACTTGTGAGTTTGAATACTTACACCAAAATGGAGCGGTTTAAAGGTGTACATCTCTGACGGGAAGGCGTCAGGTGCTTTCCGTATGGCGGCTTCATATGGCACGTGCATTTATCAGTCCTTGTCTACTTTTGGCGGTGCGTTCTTTTTTATAGATCACGAGAATAGCATTTCATTTGCCGTATAAATGTAAGCAGTTATCTTGATGCATTTCCAGCGGAGATTTATCAGAAAATGTGCTGAACACTTTAACCTACATTTTGTATTCGGACTCTCCGTCAGACATGATACGTCCTAGCCCAAGTCTCCTGGAGATCGGAGGAGTGGTTGAAGCGGGCAGGGTTCGAACCCGGAACCATTGTGACGGCAGTCTTAAGCGTATACCACACAATCCAACATTGTCCCGAGACATGACGTTAAACTGCGCTCCTCTTTCCTTAGCACTTTTTGGAGGGCGGTGGCTAGAGGGCCAATCAGGGAGCTTCTGTATCGGACACATGTCCGATGTAGCAGCTGACTGAGTATAGCACCTGTGTAGCCCTGGCGGGCTTATTCTGGACTTCCGAATGGCCCGTCCCCTTGTTGGACTCGGTGGCGGATGGGGAGCATAGGTGCTGAACTAACAAGAATATATATGGACAAAAAAAAATCAAAAAACTACTTGCCCCAGATTTAAGTCTGGGCAAGAGACGCCGTATTGAGGCAAAAAAGGAGGAGGCCACAAAAAGCTGTACTACCTGGCCATCATTTTTGGTGGTCAGGTGCACAGAGGAGGGGAAAAGCCTGACAAAGCTGAGCCCTTTCCTTATCTATAAAGGACTCAAGTCAGTAGTGGGAGAGCCCAAGAGTGTGTCTAAGCTACACAAATCAATGGAACTTCTTGTAGAAGTAGATGGCAAGACACACTCTGATGGGCTTTTAAAATGCAGAAGACTCTGTGATCTCCAAGTGGAAGTCATGCCACACAAGAGTCTGAACACCAGCATAGGTGTAATCAGCTCTAGTGACCTACTGGAATGTTCCGAGAAGGAAATAGTGGAGGGCATTGAAGGAGTCACCCATGCCCGGCGCATTACCAGGCGCAAGGATGGTGAGGAGGTCAAAACCGCCACTATTATCCTCACATTCGGAACTAGGACACCGCCAGAGTATGTGAAGGCAGGATACCTACGAGTTCCAGTGAGGCCCAACATACCTAACCCCATGAGGTGCTTCAAGTGCCAGGGTTATGGACACGGCGCGGCAGTCTGCAAGAGGAACACTGTGTGTACCAGATGTGCTGGAGAGGGTCATGAGGACAAGGGCTGCACAGCCCAGTTCAAATGCCCAAACTGTCACGCTGGCCACTCAGCCTACTCCAAGGACTGCCCTGTGTGGAAACAGGAGGTTGCCGTGCAGGAGTACAAGGCAAGAAATGGATGTACCTTCAGCCAGGCGAAATCGGCTGTATTGGCCCTACCCAAGGGCCTATTTGGCTTGACAAAGACCTATGCCCAGGCTGTTGCTAAGATAGGAAGATCCATAGCCACACAGACGGACACATTTACCCCACCATCCCCTCCTCCTCCTTCAACCCAGAAGAAAACACCGCCAAAGAACACACCTCTGAAGAAACAAGAAAGCCCTGTTGTCATGCTAAAGAACAGGTTCTCTGTGCTCGCTGATGAGAGCATGGAGACTGAGCAGCATTTCAAAACCAATACTCCGGGAGAACCCGGAGACATCATGTCTGACACAGGTTCTCCTCAGAGAACCCAGCCAGACACCCCAACCTCTACCGAATTAGAGGTTGACCAACTCCCTAAGGGGAGAAATCAAAGCGGAGAGGATGCCCGAGGTGAGCGAGGAGGAAATAACCTCCGCTCTAACCAGAGGGATCTCCCCTCTCCAGAGAGAAAGACTTCACCCAAAAGGGGGTTGTCCTCCTCTCCATCCAAACCCAAGAATAAAAATACCAAGGTCACTGGAATAAAGGGAAACCCCTCCGGGGGCCTCCCAAGGCCAAATAGCTCCAAGTAGGTCATCTAGAATAAGCCATGGATTCCAGAATTGTACAGTGGAATTGTAGAGGCCTCAAGGCCAATTATGAGGAAATCCAGCTACTGATGGACTCTGAGACTCCTGTAGCTGTCTGCTTACAGGAAACATTTTTGAAAGATAGCATCAGCTTCCGAAGCTACAGTGCTTACAGCAAGAATGTTGAGGATGCAGAGAGAGCATCAGGTGGAGTCTGTATCCTTGTGAAGGATAGCATCCCCCATGAGAGGGTAGAACTACAGACCACACTACAGGCCGTAGCAGCTAGGATAACCCTTCACAAGGTTATCACTTGCTGCAGCCTGTATCTACCACCAGGCGCTCCATTAAACCAAACAGACATGGAGGACCTATTGAAACAACTCCCCCGGCCTTATATAATCCTTGGGGATTTCAATGCCCATAACACCATGTGGGGATCCAACAATACCGACACAAGAGGTCGTATGCTGGAGGATATCTTCCTCCAACATGATTTATGCATACTTAATGATGCATCACCGACCTACTTGCACCCAGGAACTGGATCTCTCACATGCATTGACCTCACCGTATGCGTCCCTGGACTTCTGGACGACTTTAAATGGTCAGTTAGCAATGATCTACGGGGAAGTGATCACTAACAATCTCCCCTCATTGGGACGACCTCAGCGGTGGAAACTGAATAAGGCCGATTGGGAACAATTCCAAAAAAAAAATGCTCCGAGGATATCACAGAAAATATCATCGATGAACAGAACCCAGCTGATACCTTTGCTAGCAAGCTACTTAGTATAGCCAGGAAAGTTTTCCCCCTAACCTCCGCAAAACCAAAACGGCCTAGCAAACCATGGTTTGATACAGCTTGCAAAAGTGCTATTGGCGATAGGAAAAAACGACTGGCTGCATTTATAAAGAATCCTTCCCAGGAAAACCTAAAGCTATTCAGGATAGCTAGACCAAAGGCTAGACAAACCATACAGTCAGCCAAAAGGAATTCCTGGAGAAGTTTTGTCGGCAGTCTGGATGCCAAAACTTCTGCTAGAGCGGTTTGGAAGGCAGTAAGGCGAATCAAAGGGAAAGAATCAAATGCAATAGGGCATCTGAAAAACCAAGGACGAACTGTCACGTCCCCCAGAGAAATAGCTGACTGCCTTGCATCCTCATTAGCAGAAAAGTCATCCACTGCACACTACACGCCAGAGTTCCAAAAAGTCAAAACCAGGGAGGAAAGACACCCCATTGATTTCAGGTCAGAGAACAATGAAGACTACAACAAACCGTTCTCGCTTGAGGAACTGAGGGAATCGCTGGACAAGTCACATGACACAGCGCCTGGAGAAGATGAAATCCATTACAAGTTCCTCAAGCACCTTCCCGAACCCTCATTGGCAGTCCTGCTAGGGGTCTATAACTGTGTGTGGCAAACAGGCGCTTTCCCAAACAGCAGGAGGAAAGCCACAGTTATACCGATACTTAAACCGGGAAGAGACGGCTCTGACCCAGCTAACTATCGACCAATAGCACTAACAAGCTGCATCTGCAAAACCATGGAAAGAATGATTAACAGTAGGCTGGTCTGGTACCTGGAGAGGAATAAAGTGATCTCCAACTACCAGTGTGGATTCCGGCAGGGGCGGACAACAACTGACCACCTGGTAAGGCTGGATGCTTATATTAGAAATGCATTACTCAGAAGAGAACATCTAGTAGCTGTATTCTTCGATATAGAAAAGGCCTATAACACAACCTGGAAACATGGCATTCTACGTGACCTGGGGCTTAAGGGACACCTCCCCCGTTTTGTGGGAGAATTCCTGAAAGACCGAAAATTTCAGGTTCGAGTGGACAACTCCACTTCTGACACTCATGACCAGGAAATGAGTGTACCCCAGGGCAGCATTCTCTCAGTCATCCTGTTCAACATTAAAATAAATAGCATCATAAATGCTCTGTCCCCTGGCATAGAGTGCTCTTTGTATATTGATGACTTTGTCATTTTTACTTATGGGGAAAACATGAACACCTTAGAAAGAAAATTACAGTTATGTTTAAACAAAATTCAGGGTTGGGCAAACGATAATGGTTTTAAATTTTCGGACTCCAAAACAATTAGTATGCATTTTTGTAATTTAAGGGGACTCCACCCAGACCCTGAACTATTTATACACAAAAAGAAGATCCCTGTCGTGAAAACTACAAAATTTTTAGGCCTCACCCTAGATTTCAAATTTAATTTTCTCCCCCACATTAAGGAACTTAAGAAGAAATGCCAAAAGTCATTAAACATACTTAGTGTACTCAGCCATACGGACTGGGGAGCTGACAGAGATACCTTGCTGCTGCTATATCGGAGTCTAATTCGATCCAAGCTAGACTACGGATCCATAATATATGGAGCAGCAAGGAAGTCGTACCTAAAAATACTGGAACCAATACAAAATGCTGCCCTGCGTCTGTGTCTCGGCGCGTTTCGTACATCGCCTATCCCAAGTCTCCATGTGGAGGCTGGAGAACTCCCCATGGATATAAGAATGAAAAAGCTTGCAATGCAGTATATAGTCAAGCTAAAATCCAACCCCACGAACCCTGCTTTCGACTCCATATTTAACCCCACAGAGGTAGAATTACACAATCGAAGGCCTAACGTCAGCCGTTGAGCCTTCGAATGAGAGAACCTATCCAAAATTTAACCCCACCCATTGACCAAATCTCTAAAATAGAAACCCCTCAGAATCCTCCTTGGCTAATGAATAAACCCAAATTAAATTTATCCCTCCTTAATTTCAAAAAAGAAAATACAGACCCAAGCATACTACAAGTTCACTTTAGGGAACTGCAAGAGAGCTACGGAGATTGTGGCACCATCTACACAGACGGATCCAAAATGGATGGAAAGGTCGCGTGTGCCTGCTCCTTTCGGAACAAAACAATGTCCCGTAGACTCCCCGATGGCTGCTCCATCTTTACGGCCGAATTGCATGCAATATCGCTTGCACTTATGGCCGTCAAAGCATCAGAAAGAAGTTAATTATAATCTGCTCCGACTCCAAATCTGCATTGCAAGCTTTCAGGCGGATGAAGACTGACATTCCATTGGTAAATAAGAGCCTGAAGCTGTTGGACCAAATAACAGCCGACCATAGGGATGTCACCTTCATCTGGATCCCCTTCCATGTGGGCATTGAGGGAGACCAAGCCGCAGACAGAGAAGCAAAGAGAGCCCTAAATCATGCGGTGTCAGGAACCCAAATTCACTGCTCGGACCTGAGACAAAGTATTGCCTCTGCCACCTAACAAGAGTGGCAGGACCGATGGGAGGCTGAGACTCACAATAAACTCAGGCAGATTGTGACGGATGTCAGGTGGCGGTCCACATCCAAGGGTCTGACATGGCGTGGTAGCACGACCATGTCCAGACTTAGGATTGGCCACACCTACATCACGCACTCTTTTGTGCTGAAGAAAGAAGAGCCCCCACTTTGTGAGTATTGTGACTCTCGCCTCACCGTGGAACATATCTTCATCGACTGCCCCAGATACCAGGATGTGAGGGAGAAATATTTTAGAGCCACTAATTTAAAAACACTATTCAATAATGTCGACCCTGGGAAGGTACTGGGCTTTATCCGGGAAGTGGGGTTGTCTACGAAGATGTGATTTATGAATTTGTAAACATGTACAATTTACATTAGATTTTTACCAAATTATTAAATTTTTACTACCTCTACTATTTTAACTTGTGAATAGACCTTGATTTTAATGATTTGACTGTATGGAATTCGGCCCTTGTTGTGTGAAGTGAGAGTGGCCCTTGAGGGACTGCAGGCACGACATGGCCTAAAATGTGCCGATGTGCCCAAAATCCAATCAAATCAAATCACAATCCAACAGTTATCATTATTTGGATTTGATTGTATATTACATCGTAGTAGATATCTTCGCATTTTAAAAACATTTATGTATAAAAGAAAACAAAAAGAACGATTTGAATTCGAGCTCATGGCTCAAGCCTCCTCAAACGAACATATTAACCTCTTTGCTAGCTGGGTGCTTATAAAAAAAATAGAAGATTGTTTAGTTATTTATAAGAGGCGCGGCGGCTGAGCGGTAAAGCTTGAGTTTGAACCGGGGGTCCCAGGTTCGAATCTTGGGATTTTTAATTTTGGGATCTTTGGACGCCTCTGAGTCCACCCAGCTTTAATGGATGCCTGACATTAGGTGGGGAAAAGTAAAAGCGGTTGGTCGTTGTGCTGGCCACATGACACCCTAGTAAACTGTAAGTCACAGAAACAGATGATCTTTAAATCATCTGCCCTATAAACCACAAGGTCTAAAAGGGGAACTTTTCGTGTAGTTATCTCTTGTTTGTCACAAACTTACTTTAAAGCGACCCGAATGTAGGGATGTCTGTAAAGACTCAATGTATTCAGCACTGTACGTCTTGACGTTCAACGTGAGATGTACACATCAAACATTTTCAATGTAGCTCTCAGTTTGAATGTCACAACAGGGACTAGACATCACAATTTACACAATTTTGTCAAAGCGTTCCCGACCTCTAGCTGAGCTTTGGGTTGCCCTTATTTCCTTAACTCAATATTGTCAGTACTGAGCCTCTGCTGAGGGCTCGATGACTTGACGTAGAGTCCCATAGTACGGACGAACTGACAGAAAGATTAAATTCGAAACAGTGTTCCACAACCACGTGACTACTTCGTTCAAACAATTTTAACATGAAAACTTCAGGATAAAATATTATGTTCCTAGTGTTCTAAATGTTCCAAATATCTTCATCCTAGGGAAAATGTGTGTGTGTGTGTGGATATTAAAGATTATTATTATTATTAAAATATAGTACCACAATGGGAGTCGAGAGCCTTTGTAGAATTCTAATTCAGGGATAAAAAAGGAAAGAAACAAACCTCCATGCCATCAGATAAACAGTTTGAGCGCTAACCAGATCTCTTAACTATCTAACATATATTTAAGGATAGGGTACAGATAGATAGATAGATAGATAGATAGATAGATAGATAGATAGATAGATAGATAGATATTAGCAAAGCATTAAAACTACAGTAGTTTGTCAGTTTGTTAATTCTTCTGTGTATATTAGATGTAGATAGAAATAATCTCACGAAGACAGAGGCTATCATGATATTCAAGTCGCGCGCGTGTCGACCCATTCATTTTGGCTGCTAATGCCTTCGCTATGTACTTGCATTGCGCCAAGTTGTAGATATGTACATATGTAATAAACACGCATGCACAAGCGTGCGTCAACACGGGCACAGCAGACGTGGCGCATTTAGCGCAGATACTGCATCATCCTACATTTTTCTACTCTCTTTTTTTTTTTCTTAAATTCTGCTTCTAATCTTTTTCATTTCTGAGTTGTTTTTTTTCTAATCTCTCTCTCTCTCTCCCTCTCTCTCGTTTTCATTTTTCTCTCTTTCTCTGTCCCCTCATTCTCTCTGTGTTCTTTCGATTCATTTCTCTACTCTCTCTTTTCTTTATTTTTATATCTCTAGTCTACTTTCCCCCTCTGTCACTCTCTCTCTCTTTTTTTTCCATTTCTCTACTCTTTCTTTCCCTGCCCCCTCGTTTCCTCTTTATTCTTTTGATTCATCTCTCTGCTTTACTCTTTCTCAATCTTTCTTTTCATATCTCTAGTCTACTTTCTCTCTCTCTCTTTTCTTTTTATTTCTCTTCTCTCTAGCACTCTTGTTCTCTCACTCGTTTCTTTTCAATTCTCCTCTTTCTCTCTTCCCCCCCCCCCCCCTCTCTCTCTATTACATTTATTTAGAACATGTTTTTTCCCTCCCTTTTTCCCGCCATTTTTTTGAATCCACGATGCCCATTAAGGTCATCTACATTTCCGACCCTCCCCCCCCCCCCCCCTTGCCGTGGGAAGCATCACCGCTAAACAAATGGCCACGTTTAATGGACTCGACCTTCTGCGGCCAAATTTTCAATGTGTACAGCTGATTTGAAGAGCACTACGCCATTGCTTAGAAGTGGATAGCGGGCCGTTGATTGGGCTTCACTAATTAGATTATTTAATTAGATTATTACTATTCAATCTCAGTTTAATCTACGATACCCATAGGTCATGGTCACATTAAGGTCTGGGTGAATGACGTACGTAAGTAGGCTAACTGTGGCGTAACAAACCAAAAAGGTCACGTGACAACAAATCAAGTAAAACAAGCGAAGTTCTAGATCTCGAGCTCTGGAGAAGAACATCTGACTAACAGGGGTAGAGAATCGCGTGTAGGGGAGCAGACTACTCCAAAATGTCAGGGAAGGTAGAATAATATAACTAGTGAAGAAATACCACTTACCTATGTAAGAATCCCAAGAGTTAAGTGAAATAGATTCTGTAACTAAGTAACATTTTAGGGGCTGTACACATGTGGTGACCTGATCAAAGGAAGCAGTATAGAAGAAATGAAGGATTGTAGTGATGTAGCATTTTTTTTGAAAGCCAGACTCACAGAGGAAAAAATGTATGTACGTGTACTGTAAGGATGTAGTTTATTGATTTCAGATACTTTACTCAAATGGAATCGCTTCATTTCTGAACCAATAGGTCTTGGGTTCGAATCCCAATAAAGACGGAGATTGTAAATTTCAGGATTTTGAAGACGCCTTTGAGTGCCTTAACTCTAATGGGTTCCTGGCATTAATTGGCGGTTGGTCGTTGTGCTGGTCACATGAGTTCTTCCTCGTTCACCACCATAAAAACAGATGACCTTTACATCATCTGTCCCAAGGTCTATCAGAAGTACTTGTCTTTTGACTAAAATACTAATAGATAAGATAATCGAAGCTATGTGTTCACGGTTAAGACTTTTCATGATTGAATATTATCGCGAGGGTTAATTACAGTCACGTAGAACTAATAGGTTGTCTTTCTCTAGTTCTTTTACTCTGGACCGGGGGGGGGGAGGGGAAGAGAGATAGAAAGTGCCCCCCCCCCCCTTTTTTTTTTACAGTAAACTTATATCAGTCAACATCCCCTCCTCAAAATCTCTTTTCTTTTTTCCTTGACTCACACTTTTACATGCACATCTAGATACCATTGTTACTTTTTTTTGTTAAATGTAAATGTCAGGACATGACAAGACATGACACTGCACTGGGTTCAGCTGTATGATGACATTCCTGTCTAATGTCAGGAAACACCGGTGCCAATTACCTCCACCTCCATCCCTTCACTCAATGATGATGTGATTTGGGATGCAGGGAACGAAAAAGTAGGGTCGGGTGGCAGCGCTATTTTCAACACGTTAAGTGAGTTTGTGCTGGTTGGCCTGTGATGGTATGCTTGAATAGAGAGAGAGAGGGAGAGAGAGAACGAAAGAAAGAGAGTGAGAGAGGAGTTAAACAATTTTCACAACCTTTTTTTTTTTTGGTCTAGTTCTTTGTGTTTTGTTTTTTTTCTCAAACCTTGAGAGTAATTCAAATTCTCGTTGCCAGCTAACTTGTTAAAAACTCAACTTCCGTTCTATGTGATAGAGCTCTAGACAGGCGAATTAGTTCGTCAGGAGTCCATTGGCTCTCGTACTAATTTGGCTCACATATTGTTGTTTTTTTCTTAACCGCTTGGGTGCAATTCTATGCAGTTTTAGAAACCCTCAAGGACAAAAGAGACATTTAACAAGTTTGCTTGAATACAGTTATTATTTGAGTTTTTATGGATTTTGTTACTTTTTGTTATCCGTATCAAGACCTTTCAATTATTTCAAAATTATCCCTTAAAGCATTTCAAGGTTGCATAGCGATTGAGTCGTTAAATAATTTTTTTTTTTCATTTTATGTCTTTTATGACATTTGAAGTATACTTTTTGGTTTATGTGGATATTCCTAGGTCTAAAACTCTAATTCAACTCTAAGATGATAGAACTTCTCTTAGTAAAGATAGTTTTATAATTAAAAACATGAACATATAAATTATATTCCATTCATTTAATATTTTAAATCAAATCAACATTCAAATTTGTTTTTCTAAAGCATTTTTACATAGATCTACATTCGTTCGCAAATGTTTTCAAAAAAATTAATTCAGGTCAATTAGCTATTTTTAGCTCCATTCATAATATTTTTTTATTCATGAATTCATGCATTCGCTTTACTTATAACATTTTTATTTTCTTTAATTGTTTCTAATGCACTGTATCAGCAATACGCAAGTTAAGACCCACGGGCAGCGGGTAATATCTGTCTAGTGAATTCATAAAACAACTCGGTATAGTAATGTTTATTAAACCTCGTAATCTGACTCGTATTTAAAAAATACATAGCTAGATTTAGATCTAATCTAGATTTTTTACATTAGATTTAGATTTTTTTTCTCCACTAGAGCTAGATTTTATAAACTAGATATGGATTTATATTCTAATTAAATTCATTGTAAATTCTAGATCTGGAATTTCTAAATCTAGTTTCGAATGTTTGTTGTTTTACATGTTTCGGATATTCCTTCAGAGATGAAGATGTTTGCTTCCTAGTCAAAACCTCCCGCAGGGCGATGGGGGATGGGAGCGGTCAAGGTTTGAACCTGGGACCATCGATAAATCCAAGCCACAGTCCAGCGCGCAAACCGCACGACCAGGCAGCCATGATTTAGACTAGATCAAGATCTATAATTTCAAGTTCTAGACTTAAAGTGTAGATGTGTATTTCCAAATGTCTAGATCAATATTGCAATGTTATAAAATACTAAAACTAATCTATTTTTAAATTTAATATTGCATTTAGTCTATTAATAGATTATCTAGGCTTTATTTTTACATAAATCTTATCTAAATTACATCTACATTATTCCGAATTTATATTTTAGATATAGATCTAGTAGATATAGATATTAAAAGTGCTAAATCAGAAGTCTAATTTAGGTAGATCTACATCCTCATTCTAGTTCCATTTAAATAAAAATGCCAATAGCTCTGTTGGTAACTGTGCTGGGACATCAAGCAGACGTTGCCGAAGTACAAGCTCGATGCCTTGTTCTTTTCTTTTTTTTTTTCAATTATAAATCAATACCAAAAGATGATCTAAAATCGCTCATCTGACATATTGTACATATCCGGTTGTTGTCATGCCGTAATGTGTAATATATCTCTTTATCAATAGTAGGCTATTAGTTTGTTATTAAGTTAACAGCAATGCCTGGTCGTGCAGTTAACGCGCTGGACTGATTATCTCCACGGTCCCGGTTTCATACCCTGCTCGCTGCCATCCCCCGTCGTCCAGCGGGAGATTTGGATAAGGAAGTAAATTATCTTTACCTTTAAAGGAACATCCAAAACATGTAAAACATTTTACAGAGAAAAAAACATTTTTTCAACGCCAAATGAATCTTTGAAACATTATTACTTTTGACAATCAAAACAAAATCACGTTTTGAATATTCCTTGCGAATATGCGGAATCGACAGCGATTTGACTCCGACGGACGCCGCCTTTCAGATTGTGTGACAACACAAACTCTCTTTGTAATCTTGCTAATCTACAGTTGCCTCTAGAACTCAAGTTTACAGATATATCGAAAAGCCAGGAGACGATAACAAGAGTACGGTGTATAATCCACTAACCATCAAATGACATTTAAGCAAATGAAATAAAATCTGAATGACAGTTCATGTCTTTAAGTTTAAACAAGCAAAATATATTTAAGTTTTATGTAAGGAGAGAAAAAAATTCTATCTATATCTATCAATAATGTAGGAGCTATGTCCTTTTTTCTATATCAAACAAAATAATTAATTACCAATAATTTATTGACTACTTTGTTAATTTTTTTTTATTAATTCATATTTTGTTAGGTAAAATAAATAATTGTTTAAAGTTTCAAATTGATCCGAGAATGGGTAGTTGAGAAATAAGGTGTACAAATATTTATGGGAACGAAATCCTACTTATTTAGCGATATCTGCGAATACAGAAGAAGTAAATTCTTTTGTCGGTATTGAACAAAATAATTAATTACCAATAATTAATCGACTAATTGGTTCTTTTTTGTAAATTGATACATGTATTGTCTTCGCTAATGTATAATTGTGAAAAGTTTCCACTTGATCCGAAAATGGGTGTGGAATAAATAACTTGTACAAGATTTTTACCAGACAGACAGAGTTAGCATAAAAATACACAACCGAAATAAAAAAAAATTATGCATCTCTTAGTACAAATGAGGACATCATTAAAGAAATAATTCTTCATGAAATGGGATCAGCTTCGAGAGAGAAAAAAAAGTCTAACTAATAGTTTCACATGATCGTGAATATTTTCCTAGCCTTATTGTGTCAAATGAGGTCAAACAAGAATCTTTTGTTTCATGAATCTTTTTAGCATGCTCCCACTAGGCTCCCACTAGGCTGCCACTAGGCTCCCAGTTTCAATGAATTGTACCAGAAGTCGTCTTGCTAGTTATCTTTAACCTTATCAAGTGTAATGGGCTCAGGGCTAATTAGTGAAAGCCTTTGAAATATGTTGGTAATTCAGATACGTAGACGTGTTGGTAATTCAGATACGTAGACGTGTTGGTAATTCAGATACGTAGACGTGTTGGTAATTCAGATACGTAGACGTGTTGGTAATTCAGATACGTAGACGTGTTGGTAATTCAGATACGTAGACGTAATGGTAATTCGGATACGTAGACGTGTTGGTAATTCAGATACGTAGACGTGTTGGTAATTCAGATACGTAGACGTGTTCGTAATTCAGATACGTAGACGTGTTGGTAATTCAGATACGTGGACGTGTTGGTAATTCAGATACGTGGACGTGTTGGTAATTCAGATACGTGGACGTGTTGGTAATTCAGATGCGTAGACGTGTTGGTAATTCAGATGCGTAGACGTGTTGGTAATTCAGATACGTAGACGTGTTGGTAATTCAGATACGTGGACGTGTTGGTAATTCAGATACGTGGACGTGTTGGTAATTCAGATACGTGGACGTGTTGGTAATTCAGATACGTAGACGTGTTGGTAATTCAGATGCGTAGACGTGTTGGTAGTTCAGATACGTAGACGTGTTGGTTATTCAGATACTTAGACCTGATGGTTATTCAGATACGTAGACCTGTTGGTGATTTAGATACGTACATGTGTTGGTGATTCAGATACGTAGGCGTGTTGGTGATTACGCTACGTAGACGTGTTGGTGATTTAGATACGTAGACGTGTTGGTGATTCAGATACGTAGACGTGTTGGTGATTCAGATACGTAGACGTGTTGGTGATTCAGATACGTAGACGTGTTGGTGATTCAGATACATAGACGTGTTGGTGATTCAGATACGTAGACGTTTTGGTGATTCAGATACGTAGATGTGTTGGTGATTCAGATACATAGACGTGTTGGTGATTCAGATACGTAGACGTGTTGGTGATTCAGATACGTAGACGTGTTGGCGATTCAAATACATACACGTGTTGGTGATTCAGATACGTAGACGTGTTAGTGATTCAGGTACGTAGACGTGCTAGTGATTCAGATACGTAGACGTGTTGTCGATTAAGATACTTAGACGTGTTGGTGATTCAGATACATAGACGTGTTAGTGATTCTGATACGTAGACGTGTTGGTGATTCAGATACTTAGACCTGATGGTTATTAAGATACGTAGACCTGTTAGTGATTTAGATACGTAGATGTGTTGGTGATTCAGATACGTAGGCGTGTTGGTGATTACGCTACGTAGACGTGTTGGTGATTTAGATACGTAGACGTGTTGGTGATTCAGATACGTAGACGTGTTGGTGATTCAGATACGTAGACGTGTTGGTGATTCAGATACTTAGACCTGATGCTTATTCAGATACGTAGACCTGTTGGTGATTTAGATACGTAGATTTGTTGTTGATTAGATACGTAGACGTGTTGGTGATTCAGATACGTAGACGTGTTGGTGATTCAGATACATAGACGTGTTGGTGATTCAGATACGTAGGCGTGTTGGTGATTACGCTACGTAGACGTGTTGGTAATTTAGATACGTAGACGTGTTGGTGATTTAGATACGTAGACGAGTTGGTGATTCAGATACGTAGACGTGTTGGCGATTCAGATACATAGACGTGTTGGTGATTCAGATACGTAGATTTGTTAGTGATTTAGATACGTAGACGTGTTGATGATTCAGATACTTAGACCTGATGGTGATTCAGATACGTAGACGTGTTGGTGATTCAGATACGTAGACGTGTTGGCGATTCAGAAACATAGACGTGTTGGTGATTCAGATACGTAGACTTGTTGGTGATTCAGATACGTAGATGTGTTGGTGATTCAGGTACGTAGACGTGTTGATAATTCGGATACATAGACGTGTTAGTGATTCTGATACGTAGACGTGTTGGTGATTCAGATACTTAGACCTGATGGTTATTCAGATACGTAGACCTGTTGGTGATTTAGATACGTAGATGTGTTGGTGATTCAGATACGTAGACGTGTTGGTGATTACGCTACGTAGACGTGTTGGTGATTCAGATACGTAGACGTGTTGGTGATTCAGATACGTAGACGTGTTGGTGATTCAGATACGTAGACGTGTTCTCGATTAAGATACTTAGACGTGTTGGTGATTCAGATACGTGAGAATTTTTTGATGATTAGAGGGGAAGGGGTCTGAGAGGTGTTGAAAATTAAAAATCAGATAGATGTTGGTGGTGGGTAATTTTGGAGATGTTGATGATTGGGAATCAGAGAGGTGTTGGAATTTGAGAATTAGAGAGATGTTGGTAATGGCAAATCAATGAGATATCGGCGATGGCGAATTCGGAAGATATTGATCATAGGGAATTAAGATGTCGATGTTGGTGAAATGGAATTAGGAAGATGTTGATGATGGGTCTTGTGAATGGATTTTGGTGTGTGTGTGTGTGTATGTCGTGGAGCATGAGTGTCACCCTTAAGTTACGCCCCTGTTCTGTACCTGTCCAGTGGTTGAATGGGTCAGCCTAGCGGGGTAACGTGAGGTCAGGAATGCAGAAGGACAGTTGAGCGGCTAGGCCTGTTGGTGTAGGTTGTGAGGTAGAAACTAGATAGTAAATAAAGGGCTGCAGATCAATATAAAATAAAGCTCTTCGAGTTTGTTACATTGATTACATGTTTTGTGGTTCATTACAATGAGGATGTCGTCCCAATGAGGAATAAAGGATTTACTGGTGATGGAAAGTGGGAATATTTTGCGATGGGGAAATGGTTGTTTTCTTTTCTCTAATACTAGTGTTCATTCGAACTCCAAGCTCTCCATTCGTTAAAGCCACATTCTCCATGTTGAGTGTATCTGTTAGTCATCAAACTGTATTCAAGGCTTCAGAGGCCCAATGTCTTTCAAAAGGTTCTGCTTATAAATGGATTAATTCAATGTAGCAAGAAGTTTGAAAAGACTTTTTCTTATTTGAGTACAGGATAAATGGAAACAAAATAAAAAGATATCAGTTTAAGAACAGTATCAATGTGTTTCATCATTTTGAAACGCCGAAGGTCTACCCAATTGCCGGCTCACAACACATAAAGCCAACAAAACAGCCGGCACACAGCGCGCAAGGCTAATCTAATTGACGGCTCACTGAACGACCAACAAAATAGCCGGCTCACAACACGTAATGTAACTAAATGGCCGGCTCATTGACCTCAAAGCTAAAAAAAAACCTCACAACATGTAAGACCAACCAAAAAGGCAGAAACAGCCATCTCACACACACACACACATAAGGTCATAAGTAGCCGGCTCACAACATCAAAGGCCAACCAAACAGCCGGCTCACAACATCTAAGGTCAACCAAGCAGCCGGCTCACAACATGTAAGGCCAACCAAGCAGCCGGCTCACAACATGTAAGGCCAACCAAGTAGCCGGCTCACAACATCTAAGACCAATCAAGTAGCCGACTCACAACATCTAAGACCACCAAGTAGCCGGCTCACAACATCTAAGGCCAACCTAGCAGCCGGCTCACAACATGTAAGGCCAACCAATTAGCCGGCTCACAACATGTAAGGCCAACCAAGCAGCCGGCTCACAACATGTAAGGCCAACCAATTAGCCGGCTCACAACATGTAAGGCCAACCAAGCAGCCGGCTCACAACATGTAAGGCCAACCAAGCAGCCGGCTCACAACATGTAAGGCCAACCAATTAGCCGGCTCACAACATGTAAGGCCAACCAAGCAGCCGGCTCACAGCATGTAAGGCCAACCAAGCAGCCGGCTCACAACATGTAAGGCCAACCAATTAGCCGGCTCACAATATGTAAGGCCAACCAAGCAGCCGGCTCACAACATGTAAGGCCAACCAAGCAGCCGGCTCACAACATGTAAGGCCTATATAAACAGAACATTGAGAGTTTCAAGTGAAAATGATCTCTACCAATCAAAACATAATGTGCAGCTTTATTGGGGGTTTTTTGTTTGTTTAGCTTTTGTCTTATCTCCATTGCCAGAGAGTGTGGAAATGTCGGACCTGGTTGACACGGTTGCCTTGGTTACCAGACTCTTGGGATCATGTAAATGGAAAAAGTGCATTCCATGAGAGAAAAATCAAGGCGGGGTTGGGGGGGGGGGGGAGAGGCGCTTTGTTAGACAAACAGTCGCACGCTTCACACACATACACACATATCGTTTTGTTTCGGGTCTGTAATGGATGAAGTAGCAATGTGATAGACCTGATAGCCTAAAGGACAAGGGGAGGGGGGGACCCAACCTAAACAAAGACTCGCCTAGTATGTCATTCCTGCCCAGTGACATTCACATAGGGGGGGGGGGATGAAGTTCAAGGCGTAACCCAAAGCCCCCGATGACATGGAACCAAAGTATGCCAGGAATATTAAAAGGTCAAGGTTATTTCAAGTGTACAGAACATGCATTTGGTCGATGAGCATCTTGTAGAATGCAATGCAAAACGTTGGCTCAACCTTTAGGCGACCACGTGACAAGAGAAATCAAAGAGACGCTTGTGATGGGGAATCAAAGCGACGCTTGTGATGGGGAATCAAAGAGACGCTTGTGATGGGGAATCAAAGAGACGCTTGTGATGGGGAATCAAAGAGATTATATGAATTCAAAGAGATGTTGGTGATGAGTATTTATGAGATGCTCGTGATGGGGAATCAAAGAGACGCTTGTGATGAGTAATCAAAGAGACGCTTGTGATGGGGAATCAAAGAGACGCTTGTGATGGGGAATCAAAGAGATGATGATGATATGGATTCAAAGAGATGTTAGTGATGGGTATTAATGAGACGCTCGTGATGGGGAATCAAAGAGATGCTTGTGATGGGGAATCAAAGAGACTCTTGTGATGGAGAATAAAATAGATGTTGGTGATGAGGAATCGGAGAGATGTTGATGATGGGAAATCTGTGATGTTGGTGATGGGGATTTGCTGATGAAGAATCAATAAGATGTTGGTGATGAGTATCGAAGAGATCTTGGTGATGGGTATTAAAGGGATGATGGTGATGGAGAATGAATGAGATGTTGGTGATGGGGTATCAAAGCTCTTGGTGATGGGTACTAAAGAGATGATGGTGATGGGTATCAAATAGACCCTTGTGATGGGGAATAAAAGACACGGTGGTGGTGATGGGTTTCAAAGAGAACCTTGTGAAGGAGAATAAAAGAGGAGATGGTGATGGGGAATCAGTGATGTTGGTGATGAAGAATCAATAAGATGGTGATGAGTATCAAAGAGATCTTGGTGATGGGTATTAAAGAGATGATGGTGGTGGAGAATGAATGAGATGTTTATGATGTGGAATCAGAGATGTTGGTGATGGGGAATCAGAGAGATGTTGATGATGGGGAATCAGAGATATGTTGATGATGGGGAATCAGAGATGTTGGTGATAGGGAATCAGAGATGTTGGTGATGGGGAATCAGAGATGTTGGTGATGGGGAATCAGAGATGTTGATGATGGGGAATCAGAGATGTTGGTGATGGGGAATCTGATATGTTGATGATGGGGAATCAGAGATGTTGGTGATAGGGAAAACGTTTGTCTCTAAACAAAAGTGAGCTAATTATTTCTGAAACCTCTAATTGGGGGACATAGTTGGACAGAAAAAGTTGAGAAAGTCTGTCGTAGCCTAACTTAATTCATAATATATTTTAGTTATTTGTTATGACAAGGATAGAAGGGTCTTTATTATTACAACTGAATAAAAAGCAAAAGTTCAAAAAATAATTTTCTCATTCATACGCCTACTTTATTTTATGTACTGCTGTACAATCGATGTTAAACACACACACACACACATTATTGAAAACACACACACGGTTGCCCACCTGCGGCCTACAAAAAAATCTTTATTTAAAAAAAAAAAATGAAACGTCTGCAAAGAAATGGAACAATCTTTTGAGTTCCAGCCAATACATTATGCCAGATAGCCCTTCGTCTGGTGGTTCAAATAGGAGAAGAGAAATCTGATTTAATGTTCGGCTCTTTTTACCAACATCTCCAAGGAAGGGAGGAGGTCACGTTCAAAAATGCGTATATGACTCGTAGCTGGAAGACAAATATAAGAACAGAAGACATAAAGAAATAAATTTAAAACAATAGATGTATTAAAAAAAAAAAAAAACAAACAGATAGTAAGCCTACCAGCCAACCCATAATTTTAGTTTTCCCAACATTTAACTGAAGGTATCAGGAGGCGCGGTGGCTGAGTGGTAAAGCGCTTAGCCTTCGATCCAAAGGGGCTCGAACCTCGGGTCCGAATCTCGACGGAGTCAGGAATTTTTAACTTTGGGACTATAAAGACGCCCCCAAGTCCACCCAACTGAAATGGGTTCCTGACATTATTTGTGGAAAGTTGAGGCGATTGGTCTTTGTGCTGGCCACATGACACTCTCGTTAACTATCGGCCAAAGAAACAGATGACCTTTACATCATCTGCCCTTTACAACACAATGTCTAAAAGGCGTACTCCCCCTCCTCCCCCCCCCTTTTTTTTTGTGTTTCTCCCTGCCCCATCTATTTCAAACTTTGCTGGTACAGGTTCTCATAGCTTAGGATGTTACACTTGTGAAATCTATAATAATAGTCTTCTGTTAGAAATGGAATATTTATAACTACTTTAGGAGGCACGTGGCTGATTGTTAATGCGCTTGCCTTCTGAACCGGAGGTCCCGGGTTCTAGTCCTGGTGAAGACTGGGATTTGGAATTTCGTGATCTTCGGGCGCCTCTGAGTCCACCCAGCTCTAATGGGTACCTGATATTAGTTGGGGAAAAGTAAAGGCGGTTGGTCGTTGTGCTGGCCACATGACACCCTCGTTAATCGTAGGCCACAGAAACAGATTACCTTTACATCATCTGTCCAATAGATCCTAAGGTCTGAAAGGGGAACTTTACTTTTACAGTTGTTGTTTTTTTACAAAGCTTATATTAACTCAATCTGTCTGTCTGGTAAACGTTTGTACACGTTATTTCTCCGTCACCCAATCTCGAATCAAGCTGAAAGTTCGCACTATTATTTTTTTTTACCTGACAACACAAAAATCAATTAAAAACAATTAGTTAATTAACTATTGGTAATTACTTTGTTTGGTACTATTTCACTTACTGGATTGGTAGTTCTGAAACTTGATCGACTCTCAGAGGGAGGTTTCAATCAACTTTTCCCTCGATCAAGTGATCAAGTTTGATCTGTCATTGTCATGTCATTGATAAAACATCAATTCCACAACATACTAACAAGTTGTAATCAATCTCACTCGAGCTGTTAATACAACAGCATGAAACACACAAAAAAACAACTTCTTTTCCAAAGAAAACAAAACTTTACCTGCCATTAATTCAATTCTGGTTTGAGTGTCGGAGGACAAGTTGACTTCCAGGTCCAGTCATTGACACGAATTTTGTTTAGCTTTACTTTTCCAAGTTGAACTCTGCTAACTAATAGACTTCACTGTAAACCTCTAAGAGTTGTGTTTTGTGTGTGTCTTAGTCCTAACCCTAAGCTTATATTTGACTCGCTGGTACAAATTTTGTTCACGCTGTTTCTCTAACTATAAGAATCTACATTTGTCAATTTTTATGGGGGGTGGGACAGTTAGATAATAATATCCATTTTCATAAGTAATTTAAAAAAAAAAAAAGAGACCCTTTCATGTAATAATTTTTTTTTCTGTTCAATTAAAAAGATCTGAACGTGGGAATGAATGAAAGTTGAGCATTAGTAATGCCCTTGAGAGACCCGAGATCTACCTGTATGCCCTCATTATTAGTGTAGGGTCTGTGTTGTAACCGTAGTTTGTAGTTACAATTACAGTCACCGACTAGAGTGTAGAGCTAGATTTGAGTGTCTTACTTTTAACTCATAACCTATAAGACAAACAGCAGGGGGAAGTTTAACATAATGGAATTGTCTTAACAACAGCAGGGGAAGTTTAACATAATGGAATTGTATTAGCAACAGCTTGGGGGAAGTTTAACATAATGGAATTGTATAAGCAACAGCAGGGGGAAGTTTAACATAATGAAATTGTATTAGCAACAGCAGGGATAGTTTAACATAATGGAACAGCAATATCCCAGAATGCAAGAGAGAAAAGTAAAAAAAAAAATACAACTACATCAAACATTGAACTATAATCAATAGCTTAATAAATTATGAACAAAATCCTTTGGTCAACTAATACTAACAGTTCGTGTCTGAAGATGAATTAGGAATGCAGTATTTCCCGTGGCTACAACTCAGACTTTAAAAAAGATAATTAAGAAATATTTTTTCCAAGTGACATCTGAGCTTGTAAGAATAAACAACGGAAACCCAATGATTGAATAGAGTTCAAATCTTTAAACTTGAAAGAATTACCAAAAAAAAAAAAACTCGACTATGAGTAGGACACACACACACATATATATATTTAAAGTAACCATTATAAGATAAGATCCCACAGGGAACTCATGCCACTCCTACTTTTATATCAACTCACTCTGTCTGTCTGATAAAAAGTTTGAACATATCATTTCTCCCACACCCATTCTGGTTGAAACTTAGCACAATTATTAATTGGCATAGACAAGATATGAATCAATAACGAAAAAACAATTATCCAATTCGTCAATTAATTACTGGTAATTAATTATTTTGTTTGACATTAACAAGGGAAATTAAACTTTCAGTATTCACAGATCTCGCTAAATATGCAGGGTTTCGTCCCCTTAGATAATTGACCACGTTATTTGAAGCTAGATTCTCTAGTTTGAACTATACTTTTAGAATAACTCTAATCAAAAGGCTAATTCCGCTGACTAAGTAGTTTCTTGCGAAAGTGGCCATTTCGTAGGAGTGCAACACTGCAGTGTGGCTAAGAGTAGTGGTAAACAGCAGTAGTCAATGAAATTATTTTCTAGACAAAGTATTTAGCTCTATAATCGCTCGTGCGTTCACTGCTGGTTGTTGTGTTCATGTTTACTGAAGAAGACCTACTTTGATTTCCCATCAAACACGCTGGCAAAGAGCTTGTATTTCGGTTTGCCGGTTAGGCTATCCATTGTATTTTATGTCTTCCAACGTAAACAAACCACTCGGCCGTGCTCGCTCCAGACACCAGACTAAAGGGATGTTGTTATGGCAACATCAGGCAAACGTCTCTGTTACGATTGTTACATAGGGGCGTACAAGGAGAACGAAAATTATAGGCTAGGTCTAGAAAACGTGAGATCGACCGGGAGCAGATGACTACACTGGGAAAAAAAAAAGTCTTAATAGGCCTATAAGATATTAGAACCGGATTAGGACCAGATAAGGCCCTAAGGTATTTGAGACAAGGAGCCCCTAGTAATCACCATAAGACTATTTTTCCTTTGCTATTTTTTAAAGTATGGAAAATATAATTGGAATTTTTTTTGGGGGGGAGGGGGGGTCTCTAAACTATAGCTTATTTTGCTTGTTTAAGTAAATCCAGCACTGCCTTTATTAACCTCTTAGAAAAAAATCTCTTGACGCTGAAAAGATTTTTTAAAAAAGCGTTCAATAAAACCATTAACTAAAAACATTTATATACTTAAATAATGATTATAGTAACTAATACTAATTATAGTAACTAAAAATACTCACTTTTTAACAATGCTAATTTGATCTATGTCTAATCTAGATCTCTCGAATATATAGCTAGTGCTATTAGAGCATAAAATGGGTTGCCTGAGCCAGCCAGGAAAACCAATGACTTGGCTGAATTTAAGTCATTGGTTAACATGCATGACTAGATGCATGACGTGTAGGACGTAATCATCTTTTTTTGAAGTAGCGTCTGTATATTATAAGATAAGATAGCTGAACTAAACAGGACTAAACAAAATTGGCCCATAAACTTTCAAAGCACTGATTTGATTGATCGAGGTAGAGCAAGTGACCAAGTGACGCGGTGTGACTTATTTATAGTAACACCATGTGATTTTTTCCCCATACCTCTTCTCTGTCTTTGTTTTTGCGTATACCATGAGCGTTGCCAAGATGGGGGAGTTCCCCCCTCCCCGTCTGAAATAAAATACGTCACACATAGACCTTTTTTATTAGCAGTCGCTGGGCTCCATTGATAATGAAATTTAAGAAAATTTAAGCAACAGCATGAGAAAAAGTAAAGCTGAACAACATTCAACAAATTTCAGGGGGACGCTAATTGAGGCTCAAACACCCTTCGGTTCAAATAAAAAACTAAAGCAAAACCACAGTCACCAAACTCCAGGAAGGTGAAGTTCAACACCTCTCCCATTAAAGCAAAACTACAGTTATCGTTGTTAAAGTTGGGCCTACATGTACAAAGACACACATCTGTCTTAGGATACGTCTCTCCATGTTCGAAGGGATATAGCCCAAGGCCTAAACTTATACAATCGTGGAAGCCATATGCACAATCATGTTACTCAAGAAATGCGATCACTCAATCACCTACCTGGAGAAGGGAGGGAGCCAGTTTGGCGTGGCAATCCATCCCCCCCCCCCCCACACACACACAGTTTTTCTAATAACCTGATCACTTATACAGCTCAGGTAACGTCTATAGCGTGGGAAAACTCTCACTTCTGGCTCACACTCTCCCCTACCCCCGACCTCTAAGTCACCTCATCCATACCACCACCTGGTCTGGCATTATCTTCGTCGGACTATTTTTACCTCAACTTTGAAATCGTTTTTGTTGTGTTGTGTACTGGTACTCCTTACTTTTGTGTTGTGTACTGGTACTCCTTACTTTTGTGTTGTGTACTGGTACTCCTTACTTTTGTGTTGTGTACTGGTACTCCTTACTTTTGTGTTGTGTACTGATGCAAGGGTCATGAGTACCAATCAGGAACCGATTCTATCAGCAAATCTCATGACCCTAAAATTAACATTCTTCCTGGTAGCACTAGTCTTTAAGTCAAAGCTTGATGAAATCAAATATCACAATAGCATAACACTTTATGTACAGCTTGAACGAGAGGAACTAATAAGCTACGGAAATAAATATGTGTCAGTTAAATTGATTAGAAAAACAACTGTTAAATGTTAATTTCAGGGTCATAAAGTTTGTTTCTTTATTTTTTTTTATTGATTTATGTGTTGTCATCGACAGTGAATAATTGTGAATAATTGAGCAAAGTTTCAACTTGAGAATGGGAAGTGATAGAAAAAAAGAGAGAAAAAAAAATGACCAGACAGACGGAGTTTGTACACACGTTATTTCTCCCGCACCCAAGTCCCAATCTTCAATCAAGTTCAAAATTCTAGTCCAAACTTTCTGTAGGACGATGGGGTGGAATGGGGAAGAGTTTAAACTCGGGACTATCGTGACGATAGTCCAAGGTACTCTGAAGTGCATAACACATAACCAGGCATGCTTTCCTTAATGTATAACACATAACCAGGTATGCTTTCTTTAATGTATAACACATAACCAGGCATGCTTTCTTTAATGTATAACACATAACCAGGCATGCTTTCTTTAATGTATAACACATAACCAGGCAGCCATCCTTTCCTTAAATCCTTTAGTATTTATAATTATATGCTATCATTTATGCTTATATTTTAACACCCATGCATTTCTAGCATAGACTTCTTGTGACTGTTTCAGCAAATGTGCAAGCGTATATTTCTCTTCCTCAGGGTATTCTTTGCAATCGCCTTCACAGGCATCTCCGTGGGTCAAGCGGCCTCCTTCCTACCAGACTACACCAAAGCCCAGTTGTCTGCAGGTTACATCTTTACCATGCTTGACATCATCCCAAAAATTGACATCTTTAACACCAGTGGAACTAAAAAAGTAAGATCTTTATGACCAATAATATTTCTGCTACTACGTTAGTATAACATACAATCTGATGCAGTGATATTTCGATGGTACAAATATATTAGCCTTCAGCTTAATACTATTCGTAAGTTCTATTATGAGTGTTAGAGATCTTACATAAAGTATTACATTTGAGTCTCAAAGAAAATCTCTTATTGAAGGCAAGCACAGAAGACGAAAAGAAAACTTAAATAGACCGCCGGCGGACAACAGCTTTGTCTGCATGATGTGTGGAAAAATAGGCAGGTCGCAACTGGGTTTGCGTAGTCATATGAAACTCTGCACTCATCCTTATCTTCGTAATTGAAGATATTGCTTTTAAATAATGAAAGTTGTATATGTAGTTAGAAGACTTGGAGAGTACGTTCACACACATCTGAAAAAAACAATCAATAACAATTATAACTTTTAACTCATTTGAATATTATTGTAAAAAGACGTAGACATCGTCCCCCTAGCAATAGAAAATAAAGCTCTTCTCTGTTGGACATGTTATGTACGTCTTTTGGCCGACAGTCACAAATGGCAAGATGACTGACCTTAAAGTTAACTTACTAACGTCTGAATAGAATACTTGGATTTATATAACTCCTTAAAACTCGAACTTACAAATATCAGACATGCACCAGAATTTGATCTAGAGATTCTCTTTATGTTAGTGAATAGCTTTAACACTTAACTATTAGTTCCCAAATGTAACTGTAAGGCTTAGCTCACATTATGCAATATTCTAAAACACATGCATCACCATATCATACGTGTAATTTGAACTTTACAGTAATGTGAAGCAGATGCGTCGCTAGGGAAGTGACGTAGCTAGGTGGGGGGAGGGGGGTCCAAATTTGAAAATCCCCCACAGGACCTTCACTCAAATGAGTGTCCCAAATGTGTTTTTACATTAAATATTAAATATCACACCATTCTCATGTCAGGATGTCGAATGTCAAAAAGCAGGGGCCCCTAAAGAGGTGAAGACCCTCCCGGCCCCCCAAATCCCTGGCTACGCCACTGCACTCGTGCTCTTAGTTAATGTGGGTCACCCCCACACCCAATCATACCTACCCAACCTCTCTTTGACGCTAAAGACTATCATCGGTCACCCCGACACCCAATCACACCTACCCAACCTCAACTTTGACACTAAAGACTATCATTGGTCACCCCAACACCCAATCATACCTATCCAACCTCAACTTTGACACTAAAGACTATCATTGTAATTAATACGTCCAGAAGTTTGTTCGGGTATAGAGCGAATGTTAATTCTTTACAAAATACTGTCGGCTTTTGCAAAAGTAAATACGTTTTTTTTTAAATCTTTGGGGTCACCCCAGACAGATGTCACCGGGTGTGGGCCGCACCCCTCGCGCGCCATAGTCGCGACGTGGATGTGATAATAGCGTATCCAAAATGTCACCTCCCTACACTAGGGTCATTTTACATTATCATGAAGTGTAAAGCGGAACACACTGCTATTGAAAGAAGGTTATGATATATTTCCTGTTGATGTGTGTGTTTGTTGTTGTTGTTGATAGTATTTGGGAACCGGAAAACAGTTGTAAGTTTAAAGAGTTCCTTCCCGCTATGGAGTCGTTTCTGTCAAAACTTTGAGAATCTTTTTTTTTTTCTGGAGCCAACTTTCCGATTCCCTCTTTTAGCCTAAACCTTGACAACCTGACCTGTTTTATTGAATCTTCAGGAGAACATTTCCGGGGAGATCAAGCTGGACAATGTCCACTTCCACTACCCGACACGACCGGACGTTCACGTGTTGAAAGGTGTCAGCATGCATGTCAGGCCGGGCCAGACGGCAGCTCTCGTAGGCATGAGTGGATGTGGGAAAAGTACAATTGTCTCCCTTGTACAAAGATACTATGATCCGTCGGAAGGTGCCATAGTGAGTATTGTCTGTAAATTTATACGTGCTATTGTGAGCATTGTCTGTAAATTTATACGTGCTATTGTGAGCATTGTCTGTAAATTTATACGTGCTATTGTGAGCATTGTCTGTAAATTTATGCTACAACAATGAAAGTAAAATTTTAAACTAATGTATTATGACATTTATGAATTATTAATTTCTTGCAAAAATAATTAGGTAACAAAAAATTAAATTACGAAATCTTCTGTTAAAAGGCTGAAAGCTGACTACTGGCTAAAGATTTTATTAAATCGTTTGAAAAAAGACGTTCAAGCCATGGGAAACAATCTAAAAATATATATAATTAGACTTGAAACAGCTTAACTTAACTCCCTTTATAGTATGTTAAACCATGGAAGACCGTACATGACGTTATTTACGTTTGTTAACTTTTCCTTTATTAATGTTATAGTTGTAAAATGTTCTTCAAACACCAATGCTTGTATGTTATTCGATGTTGACTGTGTTGGGCTGTAGTTCCGATAGCTAGCTTAAGATGCTGTCTTTACCAAAACCAAAACTGAACGGTATTTCGAAACCAAAAAATGTTTTGCTAAGAGCTAACATGGTATTTGGTATCATATAGATGCCAGGAAATATCGAGCAACAGTCCTAGTTTATGAGAACAGGTCTGGTTTTCGAAGCTGACGGTAACAAGTGAATCGCATGGTTACCCTCAGGCGGTTGCCCAACTTGCCGCCTGAGGCGGTTGGCTCACTTGCCACCCCCTTACCAGACCTTGTAGTTTAGGCGTATGTATGAACTTCTCACCAACGACAGTGTTAAAAAACGTAAAATGCTAAATATTTAAATATTGTTGTTTAAAAAATTGTAAAAGAATAAAATTTCGGAGACGAAAAAACAATAAAAACACTATTGTGGGGGCCATCTCTTTTGTGAAGTCCCTTGGGCAGCAACTGCCCTCTCCCTATTCCGGCCCTCTCCGTACACTAGATTCCATAACATCCAGTCTGTCTCTTATAGTATCACCAGTGGCTTACATTTTCTGACGTACTAATTGCCCTTCATACCACTAATTCACTTGACTGTTTAATTAATGCGTTGTTGTTTTTCATCCAATCCAAACAACAGTTGATCGAAGGTGTGGACACACGAGACTACAATCTCAAGTCACTGAGGTCATTGATCAGTGTCGTCAGCCAAGAACCTGTCCTCTTTGACTGCAGCATCAGAGAAAATATCAGCTACGGAATTGAGCAGCAAGTCCCAATGGCTGACATTATAGCTGCAGCCAAAACTGCCAATGCTCATGATTTCATCACCAATTTGCCAGATGTAAGTTTAAGTTAGGGAAGAAAGGGAGTGCTTTAAGCAAGATATAGACTTCATAGTTAGCATTTCACATTAAAGTAGAAAACAGAATGAGTAGATAGTAGGTCTGTGTTTATTTTTTGTTTCCATATTTTAGAGGTACATTATTTTCCAGCAGCTTATATTAGGGTAGCTAATACACTTAGAAAACCTGGCGTGACCCGTGATCAGCTTAGAAATTGAATTAATGATTCAGAAAACATTTTTGACAAAAGATCACATAATTTAAAAACCTAACATGAATACAAGTTTTCTCAACATTTTTTTTTAAAGTGTATCTTGGGTACCTCGTATTTACTTGAATCTGATCATCTTCACTTCTTAGATCATTGTTATTTAAATGGAAACCTTTAATAATTTTCATCATCACAAATTATTTTTGTCTCCCCCCCCCCCCTTCCCATAACAAAAACCAGGGTTATGAGACACAAGTGGGAGAAAAGGGGACGCAACTCTCTGGTGGCCAGAAGCAACGTGTAGCCATAGCAAGAGCCTTGATCAGGAATCCCAGGATCCTGCTGCTAGATGAAGCTACGTCTGCTCTGGATACCGAGAGCGAGAAGGTGAGTTTATTGCACTACCTTTAGTTAGTTTCTCTTTCAAGTAATGCCACCTCCTTCCTCCCTTGACGAAATCCCTCACTACAGTTTTTTTTTTTTAAGTTTTCAATGTATGTGTGCATGTATTATGATTCAGTATCGATGAGTTCATATCAACTTCAGCTAAGAATGCTCAATAAATTATGTATATATCATTAATGACCTTATTATCTAGTATTGTCGGCAGCCCTGAATCTGTATTTCCAATATTATTTTCTTTAATTGGTTCTAGATTAAAAATCTGATTATCATGTTACTAAATATTTCCTAACAATTTATAATCCTCCTCTTACAGTATGTAAGCTTGTATATTTGTCTTTGTAATTCACACAAGTGAAATACGCCTTACACTTTGTGCTCTTCTAGATAGTTCAAACAGCTTTAGACAGAGCAAGAGAAGGAAGAACGTGTATAGTGATAGCACATCGGCTGTCCACCGTTCAGAATGCAGATATTATCTACGTCATGGAACAGGGGAGAATAGTCGAAAGTGGTACACACCAAGAGTTGCTCTCCAGGAAAGGAGTCTACTCAATCCTAGTCCAAGGGCAACAATTTCGCCAAGACACTCAGAGCAGTCCTTAGGGCCACAATATCCTCCACACATAATATCACCCCAAAACCTACACAAAATGCCCTGCTCTTAGTTTTCAATTACACGAGATTCCAAAATGGTGTCAAATAAAAGTGACAATTTTAATTTGCAAGGAAATAATTCTGGTTCAAACATATTTTTGTTTAATTTGTAGAACTGCCGATCAAAAAAAAAATGCTTGGGCTTATATTCAGAATATATAAGAACTTGCAGGAGAAAGATATTTATTAACATGTAGCTTACTTTTCTTTTATAATGAGCACTTCACATTTTTAAATGTTATTTTGTAAGTGCTACCAAGTGCCAGTGTATTATAATTCATTGTGTCAATGTTAAATTCAACTCATTACTGTACAAACATTACTGGTGGTAGTTAATTGTTTTGTTGGATACCAATGTTACATATATGTTCACTCTACCTAGACTGAAAAGTGTCTTTAATGTACAATCACAGTCCAGTGTTCAGATACTGGTTAGTATATTTATGTTGTTTCAATGGAGCCGGTGCATGTAAATCAGACTTACTCATGAAACCTGGAACAATTTTATAAATCCTACAAAAGAGATGAAAAGTTTCCTTGTTAGATTGTAATTCTGTTGTTTTTCTATTTATACACGTCATCTATTTGCTGTAAATTTTTAACATTCCCTTCCAAATTTTTAACAAGACATGAAAATTATTTTTACACTTTTATCTTTTTAAATTTTATGTGAAAACTACAAGTTCCATGTTTTTATTATGTTCATGTTGTAGACTTTTATACAAGTGAAAAAATAAAACGTATTTGTAACAATCCACTTGACTTTTTGTTTCCTATAATAAATATCTAGTAGACCTACACTTCTTTAAAAAAACATCTAAGGCTCTTCATTTTTATTTTGTTATGTAAACAGCTTCATCTTTGACTTCTGGAGACAACCATTTCTCTTATAATTATAAGGAAAAGTTTTAACGTAGCTATTTACCAATATTAAAACAAATAACTGCATTTCTTAGAAACTAAAACAATTGAAAACATTTGTAAGGGCCCAGAAGAGATACAAGTCCAGATAACTGGCTAGTAAGATGATTAGATTGGAAGTGGTCTAATTTTTTAAACTATCAAAAATTGAAACTGTAACAACTGGATCACTGTAAACTTTGGAAAATGATTCAATGTAACAAATCATTCACTGCAATATTAGTTTACTTTGAAACAGCCTTTGCCTTATAGATAACAATTGAGTAAGAAAGGAAGCCCTTCATTTGTAAACCATGGAATATAAGGAAATGTAACAAGATCAGTTTTCATAACACACTTGCTATCAGCCATTGAGAGTTGTGCACTATCTAACTGCATGCATCAGAAGATCTATAAGTGAAGTGAATAATTCAATTTTGGACTGATAGGTTTACTGAATGTTATATAACTAGTATGAGGACCTGCTGCTGCAATAATTAATAAGCCAAGTAAAAATGATTCAAACCACTAGTCTAATGTTATGACACACCTGCTGCAATAATTAATGACCCAGGTAATTATGATTCTAACCACTAGTCTAATGTTATGACACACTGCAATGTCCTCGAGCTCACCAAGTTTGATGCACTCAACAAATGGAAGCAAGAAAATGTTTCTCTGACAGATTTGATCAAGTGACCCACAAATTAAGGCTTGTGGGAACCCTTCAAAAAAAAAAAAAAAAAAAAAAGACTTGAGTCTGTATGCTTCATGACATTTTATTTCACTGAAACTATTTCCTATACAGTTTCATGTATAATATCTTCAGATATAGACAAGCTTAGTTTTAAAACTGTGAAGCAACTAGCCCAATCAATGCCAAAATATTTGAAATGAAAAAAAAAAAAAAACATATTTCAAATGTCAGTGGGGCAATATTGGAGAAATAAAAACTTGAACATTTAAAGTTTGGACATAATGAGTTGACAAGGAATAATTGAATGTTAGAAATAAACCAATATAATATGTTCTGTCTTCATCCAGCAAACATACACATACATAGAAGACACAACACACAAAAATAATTCCCCATTATAAACTTCTTTTAATAGATTTGGGCTAAAAAGTGGCTCATGTTTCAACAAAAGGAAAGTTGCACATATAAAGTGAATTAAAAAAAAACAAAAAACTATTGTCTGTCACCTCCTCTACACTCACAAACAACACACACACAAAATTAAGAATGGTGATAGGTTCAAATCCGAGTCAGGCCTAGTCTTAAATTGTATGCTAGAATAGAGTAAAATAAGTAAATTTCAAAAAGCAATTTCTTTTTCCATTATCACTAGAAAAAAATCAACATGTTTTTAAAGTGAGAACTCGTCAGCAGCATCTTGTCAGCACTCTTAATAAGAATCATGCAGAGTTTTAATCACCAGAAAAGAATTCATCAAACTCACACTATGTAGGGCTGGGAGTATGAAAAGCGCCTCAAATGCTAGAAAGCAGCAAGAAAAATCTAAAAGATGAAGGAGAAATTATAGTTGAACAAACTCAAGACTAAAATATAAATGAGAACTCTACAATACTTCACAAATACAAACTATCATGTATCCACTACCTTGGTCTAGTAAACATAGTTGTG
Organism: Biomphalaria pfeifferi; assembly: GCA_030265305.1. Classification (NCBI taxonomy): domain Eukaryota; kingdom Metazoa; phylum Mollusca; class Gastropoda; family Planorbidae; genus Biomphalaria; species Biomphalaria pfeifferi. The sequence continues at coordinate 1,770,534 of JASAOG010000020.1, read as the reverse complement.
GATAGTACTGTTTCTTAAATCATGGTATTCTTAATATTCAAAAGAAGGCAATGCTATTGTTGGGGGGATGTCTTATATAAAGCTAATGAAGACAAAAAAATATTTACAGCAAGAACTTTTATTTTTCACCAGAATATAAATCCTTAATTTTACTAAAGCCATTTTTTGTTAATACTCTCACACAAGAATCCACACAGTAGTTTGTGTTTGAACAGGGTTGTAGTATCATCACAATAACATTAGGTAACAAAGAATCATTGCAAACAAAACAAAACACAATGGGTTTTAAATAACACATTTGTTAACAGATAATATACTGTAATGACTAACAGTGCTTTCTAGTTGAGAAATAATGTACATACAGAAGTGAATAGTTTTATCAAGCTCAGAATGCATTGTACAATGTTGCTTTAGTTTATGTGTTAGAACTCAATTGTATTTACATATCTTTAAAATTTTACAAGTTTAAAATATTTCCTTGACCAATACAGAGTTGTTTTTCTCTTACAAATGTAAGGGCTAAGCTATGGCTTACATGTGTCTTACAAAAGTTGTTAGACTTAACAAATGACAAAGACAGCTATCACTGTAGCAAACACTCCCAAACCACTTCATTCATAATGGTAGGATAACACAAAATTTGGAATTTTTTTTAATATAAAGATTAAACAATAAGGATATTTCATGATGATTACTAAACAGATATATAACAGTTGTAGGAAAATTATCAAACAATTTTTTAAAAATTATATGTGAGCTCTAAATCCCACAGTTAAAAACAAAAAGGGTTCTTAGTTATTCTTTACAATTAGAAATTTTTTTTTTAAATGCATCTTATTCATTTTGTTCTGATAGGAATTAAAATAATGATAATGATTTTCCACTAAATTGAATAAACTTCAAGAAAAATTCAATGTTAATTCTACATCACTGTGCCTGTGTTCTCTGTGAAAGAGCTTGGAATAGGTCCTTTTTGAAGGCAGCTTGCTGTTTGGGATCTTGAAGAGGCTCAATGGAACGCAGGCTGTTCACTATGTCTTTGGTCTTGCCAAAATATATATTGTTAAGTGTGCTACGTATTTTGTTTTCCATTTCCTGTTGGAGAAGATAATGAACATTTTCAACACATTTTGTGTGGACTTGTTTTCAAATGTGCTGATACTTTTCTTTTTCCATATTTCTACAGCTTATTTTACAGAAATTACACATTAATTCAAATGTTACAACCTAAAATGAATTTTTTAAAATGTCCATGATTTGAAAGCAAATTACTAGAAATAGATTAGCAAATATTGAAAAGTTGAAACAGTTATTCTTTATTTGCTATATGCTAAAATACTAATTTTTCACAGAATTAAATATTTAAATCATTCAAAGTGGTTTAAGATGTCTATAAAAAAAATTGGAAGAAATTAAATTATGTTTTAAGAAAATTGTATAATAATACCAAAAAAAAATGCAATTCTTCTTTAAAAAAAAAAAAAATTCAAGCGTCCTTCATGTTACGTGTCAACTAAAATATAATTGATTTTATATTATATGATTACACATTTTTAATATGCAAATCTTACCTCAACCATTTTACCAATATTGACTATATGAGGAGAATTTTCATTCACAGGTGCATCTGACTCAACCTGTGGGAAAGAAACAGTTGACAACTTGTTTAAGTAAAGGCAGTAAGATTGAATGAGTTTGTCATAGAAGATAATGGAAGACTGCAGTATTTCATTAGACTACAGCTGGGATCTGCATATATATTGTCTAGAGTAGATAAGCTGTTGTCTGTCAGGGTTCTAATTCAAGTCCTTTATTTTTTTTGTGTGCCTGTCTTCTGCAAGGGCTTTTTTTGGTTAGATGGTTAGATGAAATACTTCATTTCAAAGAAGGGCTCTTGAAGAGGCTCAATGGAACGCAGAGTTAATGAGTCAAGTAGTGGACACCAATTTTAATTTGTCACTGGTGGACAAACTAGGTCAACCCAAATAAGGTTGTCAAAACTGAAGTTCAGCAGGAAGTGAAATCTGGTCAAATTGAGAAAGTCACTTTTTGAAATACTTCTTCTGAATGCCGAAGTTTTTTGGACAAAGTAATTAGAGAAATTTACATTTTCAAGAGTTTAGACTTCAAAAAGTAATTCACAAAAATCTTTAAAAAAAGCTAACACTTAAAGTCCTCTCAAAAGTAAGATTATCCTTAAAGAAAGAATTTGATAGCCAAAGAGTAAAATCAAGACATGTTTTATACGAGGCTGAAGTCAATGACATGCAGTCCATGGTAAATGAATCAAGGTTATTGGATGATAAAAATTAAGAAGAAAAGAAACTTTGTGTACACCAAAGCTGGAATCAATAATGCTAACCATTCAGCAATAATTCAAACTAACCTTTTCTTTTAAAGTTCTGCAAGTGGGGAAATGTAGTCATAATGAGAATATGTGGTCAATGTTAAAAAGACTGAAGTCAAATTATAAACAAAAAAAAAGAGATAATACCTGTCTTGTTAAACTACCACCCAAGTTCATAGTACCGGAACTCTCTTTACTGGTCTGAAGCCAGAGCATTACAGTGGAAGTCAATTTGTAATGAGCATTCTTTCCACTTGATTTCTCCTGGAATATGTAAGCACTCTAATAAAAGCTCTGTTTAAAATTCCTTTGTACATCATCTACAGATTCAATTCATTGTTTTTATTGATAGACTATTGATCATTAAAAGGTGGAGGACAAATCATTTTAACACTAACTAGATTTAGTCATTTTCTATCTTATCTCTTAGTGTATGCTTTGAAATGCCTGGTTCCTAAACAACTGAATATTTTTGGGTCAATGGTATTCAAAGGATTAAGTGTATCAAACAACAACCCACTAATCTCTGCTCTTCCTTTTCAATGACCAAGTATACGTGTCATTTTCTAAACTTACAATAAAATACAGCTCTAAGTCCACAACTACCATTTTATGTTTTATTTATGGATTTACTCAGAAACTTCAGTCCAATCAAATCATTACTTACTACATTGACCATTTGAAACTTGAGATTACCCAGCACTCATTGCAACAAATATATGTTATTGTGAGGTCAAGATTTCTTAAATTAGACATTTTCCTTTGAGATTGCATGATTAGAAGTCAAAAGATTTACCTGTACTTCTATGACATGAATGGAATCCCAGCAACCTTTAATTTTCTTTGAACCATCTCCAGCTTTTTTAATTAAAATAACACCAGCAAATCCATGGTTTAAATCCCACAAATACACTGATGACACGCCCCCTTCAAAGTACATTTCTCTGTATTGGTCGAAGGCGCTGTTGGCTTCTATTTCAAGTCTTCGCAAGGATTCTGAAGGCATGGTCCCATCGTCCAAGGGAGGGTCATAACTATTGCTCCAGGGAGACCTTAATAAGATATCATATGTTAACAATGAACAGGTAATTACATTTGGACAATAAACAAAAAAGATATCCATGTGATCGAAAGTAAAGTAAAGTTCCCCTTTCAGGGTGTCATGTGGCCAGCACAACGACCAACCGTCTTTACTTTTCCCAACTAAGGTTAGGTACCCTATAGAGTTGGGTGGACTCAGGGGTGCCTTAAAAATCCCAAAATTAAAAATCCCTGTCATCGCTGAGCTTCAAACCCAGGACCCCAGGTTCAGAAGCCAAGAGCTGGACCACTCAGCCATTGCCCCTGTATGTGTTCTAATGCAACAAAATATTACCAAAGTTGAGAAATCTCCAATCAATAATATTCAAAACTAAAGGACAAAGCAGAAACTCCAAATAACTGTCTATTGGCACTTTAAGCATCCCACTAATTGACTAATGATACGATCAAGTCAAGTGGAGACTGCTCTTTTTCAATACTTCATTGCATATTTGTGGTTATGTTGTGACACACAAGTCTATGGCCTAGGACCAAAATAAGGATGACCATCAGTGAGATAAATCAACTTTTCATTTGTTTTTTATCTACAATATTGTACAATACTACAATATTGTACAATAGAGTTAGATAGTCAATTTATTCTATAAAACATGAATTCACATTTTTAACAATTAACAACATTTCTAAACTGATTACTTTATAAACTTATTTTCTCTTTAATTCAAATAACTTAATAGTAACTTTTACTACAGTACAAAGCTTATTGAGAAGGATGAATCAAAGGATGCTTTCTTATCATTTAAACAAATATTTAGTAATATAAATATAAATGCTACTTTTAAAACATTTAAAAACTCACTTCATTAAAAAGAGAAGACTTTAAAGACTTTATATATATATATATATATATATATATATATATATATATATATATATATATTCCTTTGTTAATCAATATTTAAATTATTTCAGAAAATGTACAATACAATTTTTTAAGAAACCCAAGTACTTTGGGTGGTACATCTAGATATTACAGCCCAACACAGAAGGGGAGGAGGGAGTAGAATGGTTTAACAAGGATGTAATTTACAATTTTATCAGTTAACTGCATAGAGGTGGAAGAGTTAAAAAAAAAAAAATGACCGAACTCATGGGTTCCAAAATATTGTTAGGTGAATTGAAATTGTTTGAATACTGCACACAAACCATTTGAAATAATGATCATTGCTACCCCCACAAGCCTTCCCAAAATTCAAAGTCTACAATACTTGCAGGGCTATTCTTACCTGTAAGAGTCACCATCTCTATTGTAATCACACAATAAATAATCTTTGCCCACTGTTTTATCACGAACAATTTTCAAAGGCTGGTCTACAGAGGACAACAAGTCTTCACATAGTGGAGGTACCTGAACAATGAAAATCTTAGCAGTAAGAATCAGTGGAAAATATAAGCAGTTAGTTGTTTCTTTCTTCAAATAAATATTCTCTAAGATGGTTTCTCAGCCCCTTTACGTTTAAAATGATAAGTAATCTAGATCTATTATAGAAGTGAACATTTATCTATAGATTTATTATAGAAGTGAACATTTATCTATAAATACTGCAAAGGGATGGGCATCAAATTTCACTGATTAAATTCCCCATTCAAATACCCGAGGTTATGCAGTAGAATGTGTCTTTTTTTTCTCTTTTTGCTATTTATAAATAAAGAAAGAAGAATTTGAATTTTAAATTTCCATTAATTTTAAGAAGTGGCTATGGTAGTTATAGAAAAAAAAATTTTGACAATTTTATGGTTTTTGAAAATGCATACAATTAAAAATCCAATGGAATATACAATAAACTAATTCTATTCCATTTGTGCTCAAAATCTCTAATATATATTCAAAAACTCTTTCTTTTCTAATGGGTTACCTAAAGTAGCCAACAAAAACCAATGAATGAGTACAATTTAAATGTACTATTAACAAAATGACTAGATCAAGAGATCATTAATAAAAGATGAGATATAAAAAAAGAGACCATCCACCCTAGAAGCCCTTGAAGGACCTAGGCCTGCTTCAACACATTTTTCCTTTCAAATCTCTCCTGAGCTTTTCAGCCCAATGCTTCAATTCCAAGTTGTTTAAGATTTCTCTCTACATAGTCAAACCGTCTTGATCTTGACTGACCTTGGATTCTTGATCTTGACTGACCTTGGATTCTTGACTGGCCTTTGAGTATCCAGTCTTTTGATACTATAATATTTTTATTCTCTGATATTATTTTCTAGGTGACCAGCCCTACATAATCTGCTCTTTTATTTCTGTCACTTATTTCCCATTTAGTTGAGTCACTCATTCATTTCCATCCTGTATAACTTAAAGATTTTTTAAGAATTTTTATTTACAAGTTTCTAGAAGTTTTCTGTCAAATTTCTGTCTACCTTTCATTACTTACTTGACTACAGATCTTAAGGGTTTCTACTTTTTGAAACAAGTAGTCAGTAATTACATTAAAGTGGTAATTATGTCCCAACAGTGCAATATCATTTACATACATATGGAAGGTGTTGTATAGATTGGCTATATACAGTGTTAATTGTTACAGAATTATCTTTTACACAAACAATATTAATTTATTTTTACTTTAATAAAAAAATAATTTTACCAGGTCAATCAAGTCACATAAATTTTTTTCTATTTGTTGAGGTGGCAAACGTCTCATCAAATCAAGGGCACAATCTAATTGTTGCTCTGTCTGTAGATAAAATCAAGGTACAAAGAAAAGAATATTGGTAAATTCATGTTAGTAGAAAATTCTTCATCAAATATAATTACTACTACCAAACTTAATTAAAAATACTAGCTTGCAGTGAATAGCAATAGCTGTTCATTAGAACAATTTTAAAGCATTTCAGGTATACGTCAAGAAATTTAAAAGTATTGAAGCTTGATTTTATTTGAACAAGACCACCTTTGTAGCTCAATGTTTACAATAGCTTTTGTTTGTTTTCAATATGATCTGTAGACTTATAAAGTCAAATATTCATGTTATTTATGTACACAATTGTTAGACCAATAGTAAAGAGAACTTAATACATATATATGTCACAAAAAATACCCACAATACATTGGCAATCACACCCTTACGATGGTGCTGGAATTCACCAACTTGGGATCAACAATCGTCAGCAACATAGATTTAGACATTGAGCTGACAAAAGAATAAGAAAGGCTTCGGCAGCAATGGGAAAACTCTCCAAGCGCATCTGGGAAAATGCAAAGTTGACTACAACAACCAAAATCCTAGTCTACAATGCCTGTGTTGTGAGCACTCTTCTTTATGGTAGTGAGAGATGATCAACATACATGCATCAAGAGCATAGATTAAATAACTTTAAATTATGCTTGCTGTGACGCGTATTGTGCATCTCCTGGAGGGATCATATTGCCAACCAGGTCATTTTGAAACTAACCAATATGCATAACATCTATGCACTTCTGACACAGAAAAGACTACGCTGGCTCAGGCATGTCACCCGCATGCCAGACGGAAGAATCCCTTTAGAAAGACATCCTATATGCTGAACTTGAGGAGGGAGTCAGACCCAATGTTTTTAACATTCTAATATGCACACACAAATATATATATATATATACACATAGATTTAGATACTAGGTTTAGTCTACTATTAATTTTGTATATAAATTAGATCAATCATACTCTGACTCATGGTATTCTATGACTTGTCATAGTCTAAATGTAGATCTATCAATTAGATATATAGATCTAGAGAATTCTAAAGTCTACAAGTTTAAATTATCATTAGCTATATAAATCTAGGCCTAGTTTAGAAATTAATGGCAAAATCTAGACTTAGATTAAGATCTTAAAAAAATGTATAATCTCTATATTTAGAGTCATAAAAATCTAGAATCCAGATATATCTTATATCTATTGTAGATATAGACCTATACTTTAACAAAATAATAGAATCTAGATTATGGTCTATATTCTAACAAAATAGTAGAATATGACCTTATATATATATATATATATATAGAGAGAGAGAGAGAGAGTGTATATATATACACTCAGTAAGTCACAGTAACCATAATGGCACATTCCTTATATATATCCTATTTAATAACAGAATAGCATATATATATATACATATATGCTAAGACAAGTACAAATGCTCCTTCTTCCTAAGTGCCATTAGACTCCTCTCATTCATAAGAGTAATAGAACATGATGTTACATGGCCTCTGTCCCATGGTCCATGTCAAGGAATGGTTTTCATGAATCAGCAAGGAAAACAAACCACTTAGAACAGATTAAGTCACTGATTAACATAAATTACTAGATTTACACCTGAATAGACATGATAGTTTGAAGTAATGATTTAAATAATATAATATTACAAATATATAAGTATAATATAAGTATATATATAGAAGATTGTAATACTACTGGCTATAATTAAAAAAACAGAAATGGAAAAGTTGTTTGAGTGCTGGGACAAGTCCCAAAAAGCCAGTGGAGTCTGGGAGTGCATGAGGCACCCTGACCGCACTTCCATATGGTGGAGGCTGTCCAGGCCTAAGCAAGCTATTATAGCACAGTGCAGACAGGCCATTGTCCTGTTGGCTCATATTTCTCACGGCTATGGCCAAATTTCGATTCACGGTGCCCCCGCTGCGGGGAGGAAGAGGAAACCGTGCCTCATATTCTGTTTCACTGCCCCAGACTTGCTGATCTCCGTCTTGACAGGTCTGGAAACAAAAAATTCTCAACCTTTATAGCGACATTTATGCACTACGCAAAACAGCAGGGTTTCTGTCCAGGGCTTTTGCAAGAGAGGGTTTGAGCCTCTCAAACCCTCACTCAAATGGAGTTTGATGATGATGATGATGAATACTAAGTATAATATTAAAACATACATTTAAATTGTGATACTAGATCTAGAAATAGACAGAAACGGTCATCTAATAGATTCTTATTCTGATTCTATTATTGGTAATAGTAGTCTATTATAAGTTATATACAGTGCTTCTTTTATGTAAAAAAAAAAATAGATCTAGGTGCTGGCACTCAGTGATGAATCGCCTATAAATTAATAGTAAGCGTTAAAATACAAGAAAAGTAATGATTTTTTTACCCACATTGAAAAAGGTGCCATGTACCATCATAAAAAAAGCATGGTAATATAGATTTAATTATATAGTGTTAAGATATTAAATTATAATTTTATCAAGAAGATATCTTTTATTCTTTACTAGATAAATCTATTATGAATCATAATCTAGAAAAAAATATAATTAAATATTATCTAGTCCTAGAATTCTAGAGACTAGATCTAGCCTAGCGATCTAGGTCTAGTCAATATACTCTGCTTCAGTCTTCTACTAGAAGTTCTAGTAATCTAGATTCTAGATTAAGATATTCTAGAATCTAGAGAGATATAGATCTACTCATAGAATAGATTCTAATAGACTAGATTCTACTCTATCTAGATCTAGACTAGACTCTAGAGTACTGTAACATGTAACTGTACTATAGTATACTAGATATTTTATTTAAGATATAGATCTAGATCTACATGAGTCTGATGAGTAAATATTTAAAATACACATCATAATTTATTAGTAGTATTATTAGAATCAATTAAAAGATTTGCTACTTTAGATGTAGATTTAATAATTATTGTAATAATAGATCTAGATTAGAATAGAGATAGATCCTAAACAATCAAGCCCCGCCCCCATACACCGAACTGAACTCAAGTACAACAGTGGACAGTAGACAGAATAGAATTGACGATTGTAATAGATTGCCGGTACAAGTTTGTCAAAATTATTCTGAAGAAAAAGAAAAGTTATGCACTACTTAATAATTATATATAGATCTAATATACAGTAAATATTGTAATGCACGACACACACGTCATAAAGAATCGACAAAGAGAAAAGGTGTTACAACTCTAAACAAAATAAAACTGTTACCATTTTTTTTGTGTCAATATCCGACAACACAATCGTTTCAGGAAGTATTCAACACATACAATATGGCCGTATCATCCGGGTCTTTTAGGGAAATAGATACTTAAAAGAAAAATAAAAGATTGGTTTCGCTTTAACAAAATGTTAATTACTATAGATCCCCATATTCCAGTTTTATTATTTGGAAACTAGACTAATCTTTTTTAGATCTAGCATTTGTATTAGATTGAAGCAGGGACGGCCAACCTTTAATTTTCTTCAAGGCGTCAATTTTTTTTTCACTTCTAATTCGGATGCACCACACAAATTTTAGCCCCTTTCACTCCTTCAAGTATTTGATAATTTTAATTGATTACGTCTAAATGTACTAGTAGTTTTATAATATATGAACAATGGCAAGATAAACATCACTAGCTGTAATGCGCCTTTTGACTTTTCTTTCACCAAATCTTGAAATAGGAATCTGACAGTTGCAATTTTGCAGTTTAATGTTCTTGACAATTTTCATGGATGAAAATTCTTGTTTGCGTCTGAATCGGAAGTGGCTGGCATACTTTGAAGCAAATTTTCTTAGTTCTGTACAATTTTCACATGGTAATCATCAAAGTTTAAGCATTTCAGATGCAGTGAGATGCAATTGGGACTGAAGAAAGTTATAGCAAGTTTCAGTTCCATCAATATTTTGTGCAGTATAGGGGCCCCTAAGTGAAAATGGATTCGTAAATGCAAGCACACATGTTCTACATTTGGCATGAACTTAAGACACATTCTCTTTGTTCTTTTCAATGTGGAGATTGGCTCAAATCTTTGTTGTTTTATTTTAAGTTCTAACTTCATTTTTACTCCACTGATATCATTTACTGAGCTAAAAAAAAACAACAACAAATGTTTCATTGCCTTGGAGTTTACATTTATCAATAAATAAATCAATAAACATTCTTTTTTTTTTCATCACAGAGACTGCTCTTTCCTCTAGCAGCTCATCTTTCCCTTTTAGAAATCTTTTTTTTTTTTTTTATTTCCAAAATCTTCTGAGAACTTCTATTCTAAAAAACCAACGCACCTGGCAATGAAGGTTGAGATCTTCATATTCCATGTTTAACAGTTCACGTTATTCTCTTCTGTTTCATCCTATCAGTAAATCATAGGCTTTAAAACTATATTTCTAATCACTCACCTAATTTTGTATGGCTCCTAGACATCGATGCTCCATTGATGGTATATATATCTAAGTCTCCTCAATCAAGGGTGCCATAATGGGTATACGCTGTCATGATAACCTTACTATACACACGTTCTTCTGTATGCCGGATTGGACAGTATTTACTATTCGACAGCTGCGTTAGGTCAGACATTTTGCTTGCTTATAACGCATGGGGGTGGGGGGGGGCGCGACTGCAAGCCAAAGGCAATCTTCTTTGGTGAGGACGGCGTAATGGAGATTCCCTCCCCCGTAAGCCCTATAAAGATCACATCAGGCGCCATTTTGCCCTCACATGCATAGATGAAAGTAGCTGGTAGCAGATGACCCCTGAAAGAAATAGTTGGAAAGTTCTCACGAAGGCGCGGTACACATATCTGAGGCCAAAAGGAAAGCCCTTGTAGATGAAAAGCGCAGAAAAGGTGATCTTATATCTCATCTTCGCCTATGATCACGTCTTATTCTTCCGAATCGAAGACATTATTATTGTTATCCTTCTCGCAAACTCAGGGATGAACAAGAAAAACATAAAAATTCTTTTTGAAAAAAACGCTTATATTAAGTGTAATTGTATCAGTTAGTTTGGATCAGTCATGTAAATAGGCCTATATGTGCCATTGAACTAGACATAATAAATCTGTGCGATTAGAGATATTTTTAACTATTGTTTTTGTTTAGCTTTTAGCTTTCCCAATGCGCTATGATCCTGTGCCTATCACTTGTCTGCACCAGTTGTGAAAGTATACACAGGGCTCGAGTCCTCATGGGGACTAATTCAACTTAGACCACAGCATCTGTCAAGTACGATTTCTTTCCCTTGTTCAAAGTACCAAAACATAATAAATAATTACCGATAGTTTATTAACTAATTTTTTTTTTTTAAATTGATTTTTGTGTTGTCAGGTAAAAGAAATAATTGGGCGAAATTTCAGCTTAATCCGAGACTTGGTGTGGGAAAAATCACGTGTACAAACTGTCGTCAGATTGTAGGCCTAGTCTGAGAGTAGAAAGCATCTCAACCAAAGAAATATGGATGAAAGCAGGGGATTTGTGGGCCCGGGGGGATTGGCCTCTTTGGGGGCCCCTTGCATTTTGTCATTCGACATCATGACATGAGATAATGTACTTAATAAATATATAAGTCTGCATTCATTAATATCATTAAAATTAACAATAAATAATCATTAAGAATCTTTTAATGAATAATACCATTGTTTATTGGCTAAATAATGCACAAGTGACAATTCATATCGCATCTATAACATCATCTACATCGAAACTGTCTAGTATTTGTGACTCCACCAGACATTAAAGCCATGCTGCTAAGACTTTCTTGCGTCAATGTGCTCCTGAGATAGTTTTTGATTAACTTGAGCTTTGAGAATGATCTCACATATAACGCAATGAAAGTGGCCTGAGTTAGCAGTATTCGGATGGATATTGCAAAGTTTAAGCACACATCATTACCATATGAAGATAGCTTCCTCAATATGTCAATTGGTGATTATGGCACTGGTTTGTTGATGAAAAGTTTTCGTGCATCTATGACATAATTGAATAAGCGATTTGCCTGTAACACAGTTTTTCATCAGCGTGTCATCATTCATAGACCCCAAGAGGCATGGGTGTAGCCAGGGGGGGGGGGGTTGGGGATCAAGTTTTATGACTGATCTTTTGCTTTAAAACCCTCTACCAGGGGTTCTAAGTTTAAGACCCCCTAGCTGGGGTTTTGAGTTTAAAACCCCCTACCAGGGGGTTTTGTTTGAAACCCACTACCAAGGGGTTTTGAGTTTTTGGGTTTTTTTGCATTTAAATCCCCCTCTTCTATGAAACAAAAAAAAATGCAAATGACAATCCCCAAATTCCAAGAGCACATCTAAGGAAGATTTTGATTTTAACCCCCTCTCCAGTATGTATGATAAGCCCCTCTTCAATATAAAAAAAGCAAATTACATGAGCGTAGCCAAAGGGGTTTTGAGTTTAAACCCCCCGCCAGCGGGGTTTGAAGCTAAAAAATAAATCTTCAAAATAAAAAAAAACAAATTTCGCAATCAAAAGCCTAGCCTATTAGGCGTTTTCAGTTTAAATTTCCCTTCAGAGGGCTTTGATGCTAAAAAATACCTCTTCGATATAAAAAAAAAAAGCAAATTACACACTAAAATTCTTTGAGCGTAGCCAAGCCTATGGGGGGTTTTGAGTTTCAACCCCTCTCCTCCAGATGGCTTTTTTAAAAAGTTTAAGAGGAGGTATCCCTGAAAATCTTAATTTTGTTATTTCTAAAGCTAGGCCTTTTAAAATTTGTTATGGTAACATATAATGATATTCTAAAATAAAAAACGCTTTTAAAAATTTGTTTTTTTAATGATGGTTGTCATGGTAACGGCGGCCATATTGTTTATTGTATACAAATTAAAACTCTGAATTTTGTAAAAAACTATTGATCACAAATACATGAAATTGAATTAAAAGATAAGAAAAATGATCATCTAAATTGGTACAAAGTCAGAATTAAAGATGTAAGTATGTTAAATTTTTTACAAATTTTTTAAATTTTTAATATTTTTTTAGACCTAAAAAAACAGGATAAACATTAATTATAAATACTTTTTTAAAAAAAGTAAATAAAATATTGAAAAAAAAATCATTGTACGACTAAAGTAAATGATGTCCTTAAGAAGTGTTTCAAATTTCATCAAAATTTATCAAGTAGTTTAGGAGAAATTCTTAGTAAAGCATAATGACACGTGCAAAAACTAACATTTTTAGAAAATGAGTTTAAAGTATAAATTTTATTAAGATTTTGTCTCATAGCCCTTACAAAAAATTTTTAAAACATGTTTTAGACACAGATTTAAGCAATAAAAATGATTGTAATGTAATGAAAAATGATAGATCTACTTAATTAAGGTATTAGTTAAAAATCGATATCCTAGACCTAAATCTCGATTTTCTATAGGGATACCTCCCCTTAAAACCCTTCAAGATAGTTTTGAGTTTAAAATCCCCCTACAGAGCGTTGAAAGCCTCTCTCTTCAATATTATTTCAAAAGCAAACTACAATCACCAAATTCTATGACCGTAGCTAAATGTGGTTATGAATTTAAAAAATAAGCAACTCCAGATATATTTTAGTTTACCCCCCCCCCCCCCCCAAACAGATGATTTTGCCGATAAAACTTCCCTTTTCGATACAACATCTAAAAAAAAATAGTCCCCTAATTCCAAGATCGTAGTCAAGAGAAGTTACACATGTCTACCAGTGGCTGGGCTCCATTAATAAAGTGCAATGAAATTGAAAAGCACTAAATGTGGCTCTACAAAGATGGCTAAGACGGATTTTAGGAGTCAGTTATAGAGATCGGGTCTAAATCAAGGAAATCTTATGCCGAAGTGGGAGTCGACCCCTTAGTAAGGTTGTGATAGAGCGTCGCATGAGGTTTTTTCTCCGACAAAAGAATTAGCATAACAAGATGACATCCTAGTACAACGTGGCGCCACACTTTTATGGAGGTCCTCAGAGCAGGTGGTAAGAGGCTTCAGACATTGCCAGTGACAGATTTTTGTGGAAACAGCTTGCCAGCAAATGCGCCAAACAGCGCTGGAGGGTCTAAGTCAGTAAGAATAGCACATAATGGTTTTGAAATAAAACTTTTTAATAGCAAAATAATACAATGTAGGTACCTCAGAATATGCAATTAGTTGGCTTTCAATACCAGAAATAGTGTTTGGCGGCGGGGTTCCGCCCCGCGCTGAGCTCCCCCAGACCCCTTGCTGGCAAGGGCGTGGAGTCGACAAATTTTTCACTAACTCCAGGAAGAACCTTTTCTAAGGCACTATAAGCGTCTTCCAAAAGAATGAAGGGTCAGAATGTAATAAAGATTAATTATGTACACACACACACACATCCATATATAGATATATATAAATTTTTTTTGGGGGGGGAGAAAAAAATCTCCCCACCCCACCCCCACCCCCCGAAAAAAATCCTGGCTACGCCCATGCCAAGAGGTGTCTTTTTTCAAGAAGAAACCCAAAGGTGTTTGTCATATACCACTTTCAGAACCCTTGCAACATTTGGTGACTAGTAATCACTTAACTATTCCGTGCAGTTAGCACGAGATTTTTCCTGGTCGGGAACTAACCACGAGGTGGACACCTCAGTTGATCTTGGACTCTTGTAGAGAGAGGAGCGTTGTTGTCTCCTCTAATATAATATACAAGTTATTACTATGGTGTATGCTATTCTTATTTCATTGGATTAATTAAGTGAGAAACTGTATGTATAATTTATGATGGCTGAAGTCGCCAGTATCTTTTGTCAATTATGTTTCATATATTGTGTGAATAAAACCATGTCTGCTAACCTGGAGTCTATTAATAATTCTAAATGTTGTGGTTGGAGAGTTCAGTATGCTAATGTTCTCACGCACCTGCAAATCTTTTGCGTGTGAGAAAGGATTTAGTTAAGAAGAACATTATAGTAGTACCAGAAGAGATAGCTACAACACACAGAGACATTCGCGTCATCAGGCCTATAATAAGAACCAGGCCGTGACAGTGTCCACATGGTTTTCCAGCTTATGGAATTCGCCCTTCATCTCCATATGAAGTCTGTCCAGCACTTCTGTCGCAACACGTTTGAATTGCAGTTCTATTGACAGTCATATATCAGAACTCAACTCACCATCAAGTATTTTTTTCTACTGTTTATTTTGATTACAGTAACTCCCTAGCATGCAATACCTTCTTTTGCTTTGGTAATCAGTTTCGTCCGTTTCTCATCATTTTGTAGAAAGCGTGAAAGGGTTTTAATTTCTTCAGCAGCTTCCATATGTGCAGTCTAGACATTTGTAGTTTCTTCTGAACTACATTAATTGGGCGAAGGAGAATTTACCAGAATTCCAGATAAGCAAAAATTTCATAATTTTCCACTGCATGAAGAAAATTCTGTGCACTGCTTCGAGTGTCCATTCTTTCATTTGTTGATTCAGAAAGTTTCTCAAACAGTTTGATGATTTTATCGAGATGCAAGGAAACTTCCGATGTAGCTTCTTCTCTTGCGGACCACTTGTATTACTCTCCTTTTTTAAACTCCGGGCTCCAGCTTCTTTCAGTTTGGCAATCTCTGGGGTGAATTGAAGAAAAATTTGAACAATTCATGTACAGTTCCAATTGCTGGTTATATCTCAGCAGAATGAAGAGCTGCCAGGTTCAGAGAGTGATTATCACAGTTCAGAAATGTAGCCTTTGGATTTATGTCTAAGAGATGTTTCTGCGGGCCAGACAGATGTCCACTCATTGTAGCTGCGTTATGATAGGTTTGACTTCTGCACAGATTAAAGTCCAGTCCAATGTCTTTAAGAGTTTTCAGAACAAGTTCTTCAGATTTTCCATCAGATTTCAAAGTAACCAATAAAGACTCTTTTATTTCGAAATTATCAACCACCAATAAGGAACTATTAGGAACACCTGTTCTTGATGAGAAACATCTGAGATGGAATCAAGCATAAGAGAAAAATAACAAACTTGCTTGACTTTCCCAACAATTGATTCCCTAACTTTTATGCCCATCAAGTTAATAAATTCATTTTGAAATTCTGGTGATAAATAATGTATCTTCCCATATTCAATTCTCTGTAAGTGGTGTTTCGTATCTTCAACAAATTCTGAAAGAAATTTCAAAGATACTAGGAAGTTTCCAGAATCGGGTGAATCCGTTTTTCGTTGTGACCACGTAAGCTTGAGTTTGTTTTTGCAAAGTACTTAATAGCTGCTGCTACACGCTTCAGAATATCTCTCCAATAATGCTGATTTTTTTCAAAATTTGCGAATGAAACATATGTGACAGTTCATCTGGTTCTGCCTTAAGCTTTTCTTCTTCTAACTTCCTCTTCAAAAGAGCTTGTCTTGTGGTGGACTTCTTCTTCATGTTCTTTCAGCCTCTCAGGTTTCTTCCAATTGGTGAAACCAATCCCAGGTTTGCTCATTGCACTAGATGGAAAACACATGTCAAATAAAGCAGACATCCCAAGTGTGAAGAGAAGAGGAGACAAGATCGGTTGCAAATCTCTCCAGTTGGAAGCTTTCTAATAAACCATGATGTCAAACTTCGTGATTTATTTTGGTAAACCCTATTGGAAACAAATACCGTTCATCTTTGTTTTGGAAAAATAAGCTACCTTTAACACAATATTTGTTTGCAGTTTCTCGGGTAAATTCCAGGCTGAATACATCCGAAGTCTTTGTACTTAATTACAGCTTCTTCCACTTCTGGAGAAAGTGATTTTGGAAGACCATCACTTGACTCATTATCTGTATCACTTACTCTAGATGTTTTCTTTGACTGTGGAGTTTCTTCAGCACTACTTCTCTCACCAAGAGACATTTTGAATTCATTGACTGTTGTATCTTTATATGAATAATCTGAAAAGTGATACTTTTCTTCGACACGTTCAGTACGCTTATCAGGTTTCTTTTTAAATGATAAGGATGATCAAATAAACTACCCAATGTAACAAGTTACTTCCTGAGAGTAACACGGCACTATTCAGCGCTATGGAAGTTACTCCTTAAAATATAAAGTAACTCAGCACGGAAAGTGTTACTAATCTGTGTGGAATACATACAACAGGATCACTAACTTATATAACAACGTGAAAAGCAAGATTAAATGGCAGGGACGTAATATTTAATTTATTGAAAAGCAAATTTCGGAAACTCATTTGGGGGCCCTTCTCAAGTGAGGGCCTGGGGGATCTTCAAATTCTCCTCCCACCGCCTTAGCTACGCCACTGGATGAAAGTCTATTAGGCCTACTTAATTGTCCACTGTGAAGGACTGGAATTTGACTTGATTTAAAATATCCATGGAACCATTTTTGAGGACCCTGACCAAAACAAGTTGGTATCCTAAGCTATAGCTTAGGTCACCCAGAGGTAAATCACGTGATCAGCGAAAATTAACTGAAAACGAAATGAAAAAAATCAGACATCTTTAGCAGTGGCGTTCCCATAGGGTTACCAGACACAAGCACACCCAGAGGAGAACAAAAAGGAGGACAAAGCATTACAAAGGAGGACACACACACACAAAACATGACAAATTCAACTTGAGGAACTAGATCTAGAATTACACCGTATTTGATGAAACATTTTAGTCCATCAAAAGTTGTAGATCTTCACTATCTTTACTAATCTTTAGTAGTGTATTTCTCAGTGCATCTTTTCTCAGTAGTACATCAAAACGTACTTGTGGAACTCAATGTACGACTTTTTTTTCTCAGCTCGTACATTGTGAGAAAATTGTCTCTCGTTGGAGAATGTTTTTCCGTTTTGTTCACAGCCCCACTGCATCATAATAGCATAATGACCTTTATAAGTTTACAATTAGGCCTATGCCTCGGAATGAAAAATAAAAACTAGCAGATCTTGTTGTATTTTGAGTAACTGGTTTCTTTTGACCATTTTAAAATAAAACAAAAAAAAACATATGTTCAAGAAAGAAATTGTCAAAATATTACATACAACTGTCAATGAGTAAATTTGTGCAATTAATACGGAAGATATGAAGGAATAAAACCTATTGGTGGGTAATATATAATTGTTGTAAAAAAGCGGGACATTTCTACATATTAACACAAAGTCCGTCGGTAGACGACCTCAAAATAGATACATAGATTAAAACTTGTTAAGCTCAGAGAAGGAGCGGGTCGAAACAATTACACAAATTGATGATGTCATTAACAGCTTTGCGAGTGCGAAATCACTTAAAGTAATTTTGGTTTAAAAAAAGTAATTGTCGCTACAGATTGTTCGTTTGCTAAATGCGTTTACATTAGTATATGAGTACGTTTTGAATTGCTTCTAAAAAGGGTCAATGGTAGGCAAACGCATAGTGAAAAGCTCTTATCAAGTTACAATAAGATTTATACCACCAAGCCTCAAGCCTGTAACCGAAGTTAGTAAAACGCATTTTATATGCCCCCGGCCTAGTGTATGCGGAAGAATAATTTTTAAGTAAGTATATATATAGCTTGGCTATATTCTACACAGTCTACGCTCATAAATATAATAACAATACCATTAATTTTAAAAAATTCAATTGCTTATTTGTGGTATCACAGTTTTCTCTTCCTGGTGATAGCACAAAAAAAAAAAAAAAGCAGCCTGCGCTATTCAAAGTTATTATTTTTCGTGACGCTTGCACTAACAGGCGGGCTGGGTGCCAAAAGCTCAGATAGAACTGGTGATTATTTAAACTTGGTGTGGGATGTTGACAACATTTTCACAGTAGTTCTACTTAGGATATGCTAATCAGTTTTCAAAAACTGAAATGTCAATTATTCACCAATAAATTGACATCGGAAGTAGAAGCTAGAGCGTATTTGTACTTTAAGCGGCCGCCGAAATGGAAAAGCCGCTATTAGTTTTGTGTAAACTGTCCGTCTGTCACGTTTATCTCTCAACAAACGTTCATGTTATTTTGAATCTAGAAGTGTTTTTGTTTTACATATCACGAATATTTCTTCAAATTTGTAAATAATTTTATCCTAAACCAAACGCCCCTCTAGGGATTACGACGGGCAGGGTTCAAACCCAGGTCCATCGCGAGCACTGAACTATTATCCAGAGCGCAAACCACAAGTCCAGGCAGCCATGCAATTCTGGTGTGACTTTTTTTTTTTAAAATTCTGGAAACGAACTATTTTTTAAAATATTAAATAGGCCTGTTAAATTTAAGACTTTTAAAAAAAGAATTAAATAGGTCTACATCTTGTTTAAAAAAAAACGCAGAGGAAGTGAGAAGGCTGTAAAAAGGGAGGCGATTTTTCTGAATATGTATATTTAACTTTTATATTATATATATATATCATGGGCGTAGCCGGTGGGGGGTTCACGACTCGGATTCCGAAGTTGAAAATCCCAGTCTTCATCGGGATTCGAGCCCGGGACCCCCGGTTCGGAAGCCAAGCGCTTTCAGGTCAGCCACCGCGCCTCCCCTGGCCTAACTGATGTATTATAACTGTTCTAATTGTTTTGAAAAAGCTCCATCTCTTATTCGATTCCGTTGAAGAAAATATTTAAAATACAAAATAAATCCGCAATATATAATTTTAGGAGAATGAAGTTTACAAGATTACTATTCGTTTTAAATTAGGTCTAACTTATAATGCATACTAATTAGCTTTTTCTCTTTAGAAAACTGCTTGCATAACTGATTTTAAAAATTAGGTTTTTCACTTTCGGAAAAAAAAAATAGCCGTTGCATCAGAACTTTGAATGATCTAAAATATTGTGATGTCGGATTTTCAATATCTTTGTAGTTTACGAGATCTAAACGGGACGGACGGACAGACAATTCGCACAAAACTAATAGCGTCTTTTCCTCTTTCGGGGCTGCTAAAAAGCAAATTACGCACCCAAAATGTTATGAGCGTAGCTAAATGGGTTTTGACTGTTTTGATTTTAAACCCCCCTTCAACCGGGTTTGAAGGTAAAAATACCTCTTTAATAATAAAAAGAAAGCAAATTATACACTCAAAATGTTATGAATGTAGTCAAAGAGGTTTTTTAGTTTAAACTCCCCTTCAGTGAAGTTTGAAGCTAAAAAATACCTCTTCAATATATATATATAAAAAAAAAAGCAAATTACTCACTCTAAAATCTATGAGCGCAGCCAAAGGGGTTTTGAGTTTAAAATATATCTTCAGTGTAAAAAAAAAAAAAAAAAGCAAATTACGCACTCAAGATGCGATGAGCGTTGCCAAAAGGGGTTTTGAGTTTAAACACCTTTTCAGAGGGGGTTGATGCTAAAAATACCTCTTCAATATTAGACTTACTTAGACTTAGATCCTCCCGCGCCAATATAAAATACACTAAAATTATTTGAGCGTAGCCAATCCAATTAGGGGTTTTGAGTTTAAACCCCTCTCCTACAGATGGCTTTTTTTTTTAAGTTAAAAACCCCTCCAGATGGTTTTGAGTTTAAGATCTCCCTACAGAGCATTTTGAAGTGGAAAACCTCTATCTTCAATATTATTCTAAATCAAACTACATTAGCTAAATTCTATTACCGTAGCTAAATGGGGTTTTGAATTTTAAAAAAATCCATAGATTTTTTAGTTTAAAACCCTTAACAGATGATTTGACGATAAAACTTCCCCTTTCGATATAAAATCTAAAGCAAACTACAGTCACTTAATATTCCAAGAGCGTATTCAAGAGTGGTTACACATTTCTACCAGTGGCGGGGCTCCATTTCTAAAGTGCAGTGAATAGTCATCTGACAAAATTGAAAAACACTAAATGTGGCTCAACAACGATGGCTGACAGATTTTAGAAGACAATTATAGAGATCCGGTCGAAATCAAGGAAATCCTATGCCGAACTGGGAGTCGCATGAGGTTTGCGGGACACGTTCTCCGACAAAATAAATTACGCATAAGAAGAGTTTCGATGACATCCTGGTATAACTTGACGCCACACATTCATGGAGGTCCTCAGAGCAGGTGGTAAGAGGCTTCAGATATTACCAGTGACTGATTTTTTATGGAAACAGCTTGACGGCAAATGCGCCGAACGGCGCGGGAGGACAAAGTCAGTAAGAATAGCACATGAGGTTTTTGAAATAAAACTTTTTAATAGCAGGAAAATGCACTTTAGATACCTCAGAATATGCATTTTGTTGGCTTTCAATACCAGAAATAACCCCGAAAAAAATCCAGGCTTATATCCATATATATATATATATAATAGAGCCAACATTTATTTGGTGAGGATGGAGGTATAATAAGGTTGTAGCCTAGTTGTACATAGTGTGCACTTCATAGCCTCTATCTAATATGCTTATTCATGCAGCAAATATTGAAACCTGCCACTAAATCTGCCCGGGGCCGCTTATTGATTTGTGTTTCCACAAAGTATCTTTAACATTTATTTTTTTGAGAAGCGTCGCAAGCAGAAGTTTAATGTTAGATTAGGAAATAAACAACAACACGGTCAGCTCCAGGACATAGGCCTACCTGCCTCACAGGGAACATATTTTTGGTTTAACACTTGCACTAATAGCTAACAAGTTGTTACACGTCACTGATATCTCCCAGGGCCATTGAAAGTAGAAAACCAAATGTAGGTTAATTCTTGTCACTGATTGTTTATTTTCAGGTGTTCTTTGATTGATGTTGGATAGTTCCTTTCCGAGTAGGTCCTAACAGCTCAGTCATGTTTACTAAAGGTTTCTATCCTATTCATATGTCAGTCATATCGATGTATCTATCCCCGTTTCTCCTTTCCAGCTCTGTATCTAGGCCTATATTATTTAATATTTGTTTTCTTTTCGAGTCTGCCTGTAAAAAAATGTTGATTTTTTTTTAATCATCAGTAAATAATATTTCTCCTTCTTGCAGGATATTTAGCATCGTGATGAACTATCAAGCCTTCTTGTTTAAACAAAAAAAAAAAAAAAAAAAAGCGAGATCTAAAAAACAAATGATTTTTTTTTAATTATGTATATTCTTTGCTGAAGGGTTTTGGCAGATTTGGTTGATAATCGCGGGTAGGATCAGCCCGTGAATAGTAGCTTGAGGAATCTCGGTCTAGGTAAACGAGGGAAAAGTTTTTCTGACCCCATAGTGGCATCCTCGTGGAGACGTTTATAGTTATAATACAAGTATTTCATTATAGGACACATTGGTTTAGTAGCACTAACTATTTTTTTTTTAATGACACTTCTCCCCCCCCCCCCTCCTTTCCCTGATGTTTTATTATAAAGAGATAGTTGCCTGATGGCCTCAAGTTAAAACACTGCTTGCAGTTATCAGCTGCCGTCTCGGAGGAGGAAGTAGAGTGTAACAAGAATAAAGTCCGATACATATCACTCATATGACATCTCGCATTGGATTTCAAATAGGCCATACATTCTATTAGTGAACTGGGGAAACGTGGAATCAAAGATTGTGCCCATTTCAAGTTGAATTATCTAATAAAATCAGAGACCTGGCTGATTAGGCTGACCCTAACTGTTGAATAAGTAGGCCACTAGAAATTCATCAACTGTTGAATGAGTAGGCCACTAGAAATTCACCAACTGTTGAATGAGTAGGCCACTAGAAATTCACCAACTGTTGAATGAGTAGGCCACTAGAAATTCAACAACTGTTGAATGAGTAGAACACTAGAAATTCACCAACCCCATTAACTTCAGGATCAATGGAAACTCGCCAGCAACAAATCAAAAAAAAAAAAAGGGGGGGGGGGGGGACGATGTCTCTAAGTACTTAACATTTCTACAAGAAAGTTAACGCAGTTTTTGTGACAGCCACATAACACCATAGGTCAACAGGATGGACTTTGCCTTGTGATCTTTTCTTTTAAATTACACCCCCACAAAAAAAGAAAAAGCTAACCCAGGGTTGAAATGCAGAGTGGTAATATGCTAGGAATCACAAAGAAAGCTGTGATATTTTAATTGCTTTTCGGTTGAAAAACTGTGTTGGACAAAAATCGCATAGATTGTCTCTTCTAGGAGGAACAGATGTCATTGAGACAGAAGTTGTATGCTAACAATAGAAAGAAATACTCTATGCAACTCATACTCAAAGTATTAACTTTCAAACTATTCCTACATTCATTACATCTCATAAGTTCATTTATATCTAAAGAGTTCTTCATTTCACTACTAAAATATCACAGAAAACTCATCTATCATTTTCAATTTTACACACACAAAATAAAATAAAATATTTCCAAAGCAATTTTTTTCAGTAGTCAAATTACATTGTCAAAATAATTTATGCTTAATAAAAAGTAAAGCATCAAATCATGACATCAAGGAACAGGTAACTAGTCAATACAATCATATAATGCAGTACGCAGTTTATAATATGAATAATGGAAATGGCCTAAGATGATTACAAGTTTTAGTTGTTTTTTTTTTGCTTAAAGCAATACAATAAAACAAATAAGTCTAGGGGAGAATTATATTTATGATGATTTTATTGTTTAACATCTAAATATGTGAAATTTGAAAATGTAATTATTAATAAAGAACAATAACAATCTTAATGTTGTTGTTTTTTTTATATTATAACAGCAATTACCAACTTTTTATTTAATGAAGTACAAACTTTTAAAAATTAAATAACTTAAATTTCCCCTGAGACCTAGAGGTCCATTAGAGGGTGAAGAGTACAGCCTATAAATAAGAAAAGTGTTTTATGGTCAGTAGAAAGACCAACCACTTGACCTCCAAATATCCTGTGTCCATTGGGAGTTGGGTGGACTCCACAAGTGATAATAAATATTTATATTTTTACAAACATTTTAGTGTTTCTCTATGGCGTTCTTCAACACGGTAAATCACTCTCTCATTAAATGGCACAAATACTAAAACATTATCTTATGACAGTAGGTCACATTTGGAATTGGCAGTCTAGAAATCCTTAATACCTAGCCACATGCGATTGTGCCGATACAGATCAAAAGCAATCTCTTGTGGAGCAATGGCTAGTTGTGGAGAGGTATAAGCTAATCCAGGCATACTGAGATCTGGTGTTTCTTTCTGAAGATCATATGAGAAGAATTCCATCAGGTCAGGTGCGTTGTCATCTGTTTTCTATAACAAATTCAGTTTTAATAACCTTCATTATTATATATTAAATTTAATAGACTTTATTAATATAACATTTCTATTTAAAACCTTTCAGAGATTTTTACTATACAAAACAAATTAGGCTTTTATTTGATTTAGAAAGGCAGTTTAGACTTAGACTTAATGACGTTTATGTTTCAAAATAAATCTATACAATTTTTTTTTCTTAAACTGATCTATAAGTAGATATCTTACTTTGATCACTTTAGATGCTTTTGTTTTATTTTGTATCTTGTTAGTCCTCATTCTGACAACCCTGTCACAAAGAGTCTCCATACAAGGATCAATGTCCACCAGATCTCTGAATTGATTTGATCGACGATTGGTACAAGCTGCTGCCTGTTGGAAAAAAAAAACGATAACAAAATTAAGAATATTTAAAGTTTTTATCTTATATATATGTATTTATGCATTCCAAGTGTTATACCAAAATTTAATCACAAATATTTATGTATAAATATATAATTACAACATACTATCTTGTTTTACAGCTGGTACATTTTATTTCAAATGCAATCAATCAAAATTGTTTCCTTAATGGAGGCATAGAAAGAAATACAATTGATGTAATATATTAATTTCTTTCATAAAATACATAAAAAATAAAAATACTTGAGAAATGACAAAAAAGATTGTGATTAAGTAATTTGGTACTGTACAAAGCCTACTTTTAAAATCAAGACCCACTATCTGAACCATTTTTATGATTGCAAGAAAGAATCCCTCAGGTACCTGACAAACTATAATTTCTTAGCTAGTTAAAAAAACCAGTAAATGTTTTATTAATAACAGAGTAAAATGCTGGTGACTCCTTTCCTAGCAGTGTTATTCTATCATTATGTTCAATAAAAAAAAAAAGGAATCACCATAACCAAATACGAATACAAGTGTATGAAGACCTAATAAAGTTCTTATTTAATTTCAACTATAGATACCTTTTCATTGAGCTCAGTTCTCTTGGTTTCTGATTTGGCTAGAACTGTTTCTAGAGCTTTAACTGCATCCACTTCCTGGTGAGAGATAAGGTCCAGCTCCCCACGGATTTTCAGAGTTGAATTGAATTCAGGTCTAGCAAATATATGCTCATACTCGCTCTTATCCTTCAGCACTCCTGATTCAAAGGGGAACGAATACTTTGTTGTGGCAGCTTTCTCTCTCCCTTCTCTCACAACACTTAAAGTTGGAGTCAATATGGGCTCAGAGCAAGATCTAAGGAATTTCCCCTCATCCTTGAGTTGTTTCAATTTATCTGCTTCCTTTGTTTTGCTTGGAGATCTAGAAAGTAACATGTGACTTTTTGATAAATTAAGAATGTTTTTATCTGAAGAGACTTTTGAAAATTCAGGCAAGCTGGTTGTTTTGACTGACTCATCTGTGACAAACTTATCAGAAGTGACTATTCCTGATGACTGTTGTACGTTTACAGTTATTTCTTTTTGTTCACCATTTCTTTCTAAAGAGTCTGCAACATTATAAGGAGTTGAAGAATTTCTACAGCTAGTCACAGGCGTGCTGATTGCAGAATCATCCAGGATAGAGTCATCAGAATAGTCATTAGGATTATAGCTTCTTTGTAAACTAAAGGGTTTCCAAACTGGGCTTGAGCTGTTGCCATTGACACTGGAACCTTTTAAAGTGATTGGCGATTCTGGAGTAGTGAATTCATCTAATGTTTCCTCCCCTGAAGATGCAGATGGAAGGTCAAATCTAACACACTGCTTCTCTTTAGTTTTTAGAACTTTATAGTTTCCCTTTATATTTTCTTTCTGATCTATAGTTTTTAATATTAAGACAGAATTACTGTAATCATATTCAGGGGAGTCACCACCATCACTCTTTGCTGATGATTTCTCTGGAGTTATAAATAAAGATGGGTCAGGGTGAACAATCATGCCTGGGCTCCAAGCTGCTGGCTGTGGAATCTTATTTACAACCTGAGACTCAATACTAGTTCCACCATACAAAATGTTTGAATCAGAATTGCATTTTGGAGTTTTTTCAGGGGTGATACTAATGGAAGGATGCAATAATTTTGAAAGACTTGGACTCCAAGCATATGGTATAGGAATTTTTTTCTTAGATTTTATAGGGCTTTTTTCATCAATAAAATGTGTTGTCTCTGGTTGGGATTTTGAAGGTATATTTGAAATATTCTGTAGTGAAGTATTTCCTTTAGGGCAATTAGAAATTTTTTGTTCGAGAAATTTTGAATAAAATAAAGTGTCCAAGTTATCTCCAGATTCAGTGGCTACATTATATTTTCTACCTTCTGAATTATGGGAAACAAAATTCTCATACTCAGAAACAACTGCAGTAGTGGTAGGTGGAGGCATAGTTGTTTGCAATCCTGTGAGACAGAAAATTTTTTTCAAAGACTAGTTAAACATGAATGTTGTTTGGAAAAAATTAAATCATAAGTTCAGAAAACAAAATAAAACTTGCCATTAATTTCTAACTATCACTCATTTCATAGTTTGTAGTTAGTTTTAAGATGACAACAGTTCTTTCTTACAGCCTTGTGGATAACAATCTAGATATATAATTCTCTTCTTCCCTCAACAGGTCAAATGAGGAATAAAGGAAAAATCACTCTGCTTATAGTCCACAAGAAAACAAGAGTAATGTTCACACTACGGATGACTGGCTGCACGCTTGACTGTTGTTTAAATTTATCGAACCTTGCCCGCTCCCATCCCCCTTTGTCCAGCGGGAGGTTTGGACTAGGAACTAATCTAAGTAATATATATATATGTAGATAGCAGGGCCGGACTTAACCATTGTGGGGCCCTATGAGAAATAGATTTCGCTGGGCCAAGTTTTGGTAGGGAAGAGGATAATAAGTGAAATTTAAGAGTTTGTTTTAGAAAATAAATTCGTCTATGAATTTTATTCATTCTTTAATAGGCCTACGTACAGAATTACTTTACGAGTCTTGCGTGTAGCAAAGTCATACTGTATATCATAGTAATTCTGTTTCCTACATAGATTACTCTCAATAGCAAGAATTACCAAATGTTTCAATCTATCTACGAGAATTGATGAACTAAAGTAATTCTTCATTTATATGAGGCGCTTCTTTCACCAGATTCCAAAATTACGGGATAATGCAGTTTTTTTTATCACGCCTAGGATTGGCATTTTCCTTATTGAATGACACCCCAAAAATTTCTAGATCTATATATTTCAGGAGATTCGTATTGAGTTTTCTAAAGATTTTAACAATTTACGGATATTTTCAGGACTTTTTCGTATATTTTGCAATTTCAGGAGATTTTCAGGAGCTCCTGGTTAATTGACAGGAGGCCGCGGAAAATCTGTTATAAGTTATACATTGGTTTAATTTAATAATTTATAACCTAGAATTAGCACGGGTCCTATGAAAGTGCGGGGCCCACTGCGGTCGCATAAGTGCGGAGCCCACTGCGGTCACCTAAGGCTGGCCCCCTCAAAATAGCGGAGTATGCTACGCCGCCGGTCGACTAGTAAGAAATATAAATTCTTTGTGAATACAGAACACAACACTTAAGTTCACATTTGAGGACAACAGTGTGTATAGAATAGCTAAAAATACACTTAAATACTAATGTTACTTTATGATAATGTAAAATGATTGGTTTTGAACAAACACTTAGACAAATGAATATAAATATATACATATATTATATAAATACATGATATATATATATATATATATTGCTGTAACTCTGCCTACAGCGAGCCCAAAGAACCTCAACGAAAGTTATAGATAAAAACAGCAATTTAATAATAGACTAATAGTCGGATACATACGCATTCGAATAATAACAACACTTGTTTACATCAGCCATCTTTGACTTCCACACTTATTTTCTGTCTCTCTCATGTGTCTCCTGGTGCGCAGTCTCACACCCTAATGACAACATGCATTGTAGAATCATAACATTGCCCCCTCATTAAAACTGTTCGTCTCGAACAAAGTTTGCTCCGCCATGATAAAGATGAAGCCGATCTACGTGAACAACTTTGAAGCTAGACCGTGGATCTACCTTTTCTTCTCTGGGGGTTATATAGCCATACCAGATCGTTTTCCTGAAACCCCGAGGCATTTGCACGTCTATCGTATCGAGTCTTCATTAGATCGCAGTTATTCTTCATTGTCCCACAAGCCAGAGAATGTGTTTCCTCCAGACGCCGTCTAAGATCGTTGACATACTCAGTAGCAGTGGCTGGTGTATCTCCCGGAAGTCCAAATAGCAGATCACTTGGTAAACGAAGTTCCCAGCCGAACAACATCTTTGCAGGGGTATATGTAGTAGAGCAATGGATAGAACTCCTGTAAGACATCAGGAACACTGGAATGTGTGTGTCCCAGTTATCTTGTCGATCATCAGTGACCTTCGACAAGTATTGTTCTAATGTACGATTAAACCGCTCTACCATTCCGTCTGACTGCAGTTGTAGTGATGTAGTGCGAGTTTTATTGATGCCAAGCACCCGGCACATTTCCTGAAATACTCTAGATTCAAAGTTCCAGCCCTGATCGGAGTGTAGCTCCATTGGGACACCAAAACGGCTAATCCAGTTCTCTAAAAGCGCTTCTGCTACCGTTGTTGCTTCTTGGTTCGGTATCGCATACGCCTCCGGCCATTTAGTGAAGTGCCACGTCGATTGCAATCCTTTCAAACGGAACTCCAACTATGTATTGTTGCATTCGTCCCCTTGTTTTGCGTGAAGGGCCCTTTTGCGGCTGTACAGACGTCGCAGCCCCGGCACCATTCCTCTACATCCACTCTGTATCTGAACCAGTAGAATCTTTGGTGAACCTTATCAAGGCCCAGATGAGATCCACTGGTACCATTGTGAATTTCCTGCAACACCTCAGACACTCTGATTTTCAGTAATATAAGCTGAAAACGCCTCAATGTGCCGTCAACTGATTCCCAGACCCTTCTTAGGACACCATTAATGATGGTTATTGAGTCCCATTGAGCCCAGTGCGCTTTTGTGGCAGCCCCTTTTACAGAGATGTGCTGCCACTCGGGCGTTGTCCATTCTCCTTCCATAGCAGAATGGGAGCCAGATCATTATCTTCCAACTGGTCCTCTCTAATTTTTTCCTCTGACCAGGACCCGGTAACATCTACTCAGTTTCTTTTTCTTCTGCCTTCACGCATGGCCTTCGAGACAATGCATCAGCATTCTGGTGAATCATTCCCTTCCTGTGTTCAGTCTCAAATTCATAACTCTGCAACCGTTCAACCCATCTCGCCACCTGTCCCTCTGGATTCTGGAAAGATAGTAGCCATTTCAAGGCTGTGTGGTCAGTTCTCAGTTTAAACCTTTGTCCATAGAGATATTTATGAAAATGTTTAATTGAATCAACTACAGCCAACAATTCACGTCTCGTAACGCAATAATTCCTTTCAGACTTTGACAACCTTCTACTAAAGTAAGCTACGACCTTTTTGTTTCCATCGATGCTCTGCGATAGCACAGCACCGATCCCTGTACCGCTTGCGTCTGTATCCAGAATGAATGGTGTACCCGACAGTGGGTATGCTAACATCGGTGACGAAAGGAGAGCCTCTATTAACTTTTCAAACGCCTCCTGGCATTCTATAGTCCATATAAACCGTTTTTTCTGCTCTGTCGGTGAAGAACTTCTGCAATCCTAGAGAAGCCTGGAACAAAGCGTCGATAATAAGGGCAAAGACCCAGAAAACTTTTCAGTTCTTGTACACTTCCAGGGACAAGCCATTCCCAAACCGCCTCACTTTTGTCTGGATCCGTGCTTATACCTTCGCTTGATACGACATGGCTCAAATATGTTACTTTCCTCTTGAATAGGTCACACTTCTTGGGGTTGAGCTTCATACCCGCACTTCGAATCCTCTGAAACACTTCTCTCAAATTGTTTAGATGTTCATCAAATGTTCTTCCGAGCACGATAATGTCATCAAGATACACTAGGCAAGTATTCCAGTTAAGACCTATTAAAACTTGATCCATCAATCTCTCAAAAGTAGCAGGTGCATTGCATAGGCCAAATGGCATCACCTTAAATTGCTACAGGCCACTTCCAGCTGAAAAGGCTGTTTTTTCTTTATCAATGGGATGCATCCCTATCTGCCAATATCCGCTCTTGAGGTCTAGAGTGGAGAAGATTCATGATCCGGTGAGTGTGTCCAATGTGTCGTCAATGCGGGGAAGAGGATAACTATCCTTCTGTGTGACATTATTCAATGCCCGGTAATCAACACAAAACCGCTAAGTCCCATCTTTCTTTTTAACCAATACAACAGGTGAACACCACGGGCTGTTGGATGGCTTGATGAACCCTTGTTGTTTCATGCATTCCAGCATATCGAGGGCTACTTGCTGTTTTGCTAACGGTAGACGACGCGGTGGTTGTCGAATGGGTCTGGCATTTCCCGTATCAATACGGTGTTGTACAAGGTTTGTCCTTCCATAATCATCCTCGTCACAGGGCATAATGTCCATAAATTCCTAAATTAATTTCTCAGCTTCGTTATATTCTTCCATCGAAAGATTTTCTTTCATCTAGGTAAGAATTGTGTGTATCTGTGCGCTCTTTATTGATAACGTGTTTGTCTATCCCTCTGCGTCCCGACATTGTGTGATCAGATCCACTGAGTAACAGTCCGCTATGACACTGCCCGCTCGTAACTTATTTTCCCGCGAGTAAAGATTCATGACTCTCACTGGGACCTTTCTATCACCAACACTGACCACCAACGTCTTTCCTACAGCCAGACTATTTTCTGTTCCTCTTGCTGTTTCTACGAGTTTTGTACTAATGGTTTTGCAATGTCCTTCAACCTCTCCCCATATTATACATTCCGATTGTGCTGGTATGGTCTTATCTTCTACCAACAAAATTCTTCTCACTCGACCGTCTCCCATATCCTCCTCAAGTAGTGGAATCTCCATGTTAGCATATTGTACAGTGCCATTAGCCATGTTTAAAGACAGCCCAAATGCTTGCATAAAATCCAAGCCGAGGATACACTCGTCAGTCACGTTTGCGATCAGGAACTCATGACTGAATGGTTGGGTTTGAATTTCAAAGTTAAGTCTGACCTGTCCCAACACTGGTATTAGTTCGCCACTGGCTGTTTTCAGTGTATAACTGTTTGCTTCTGTTATTTCCTGATCTCCAATATAATCAGGTCTAATTATCGACAGAGATGTCCCGGTGTCCGAAAGAAAAGCACAACACCCGTGGCCGATCTTTCCTTGTACCTTTAAACTTCTGTTTCTTTTCAACACTGTGACAGAAATAACCATTTTTGGAGCCTCCGTATACCGTGCTGCCTGTCTCCACTACATGAAACCGGCAGACATTAGTTTTCCCGGTTGCCGTTCTTGTGATTGGAGTCCATGACCCCGAAACACTCTGGTACAATCTCTTTGCACATGACCAGGGTTGTTGCAGTTCCAGCAGCGAAGAAGTGTTCTATTTTGTCTGAAATAGGGTCGCTGTTCATCTCTAGTCTTGTCCACCACCCTTCTGACCAGCCGTGCAAGATCCTCCTCCTGGGGTCGTCTTTCGTCTATAGCCTCCCCTACCAGTCTTTGTACCAGCTGTGTAGGATCCTCCTCCCGAGCATCTATCGTCTGGCTGTACTGCGTGGCCCTCGCTGAATCTCTGGCCGCCTCATAGGACAGAGCATAGATAAGGGCTTCGCTTACTTTCCGTTTTCCGCTGATTCAGATGGCTTTTTTAAGTTCTGCATCTCGCACTCCATCTATGAAGGCATCTGTAACAATAACATCCAAAAATTCTGGTGTTGCCAATGGGTAAGCCAGACAGACAAGATGCTCAATGTCTGCCGCTAATTCCTGTAGTGTCTCTCTACATTTCTGCTGTTGAATTTTTAATTGTATTCTAAACACTTCCTGTAAGTGTTCGTCTCCGTATCTCAGTTCCATTGTTTTGACCATAGCATCGAAGTCCGTCTGGTCCTTCATTGTCTGTAACAATTCCGCTGCCTTGCCTCTGAGTGCCAACACCAGACCAGTTGCTTTCTCTGCCTTAGTGTTCCATCTTTGGCCGCCGCTTCAAACTGCAATCGGTACACCGACCAAGAAACAGAACCCTCAAACACCGGCGGCTTAGTCTTCCCCATCATTTCAGTCACCGTGGCCCCAGCATCTTGTTTTTTTTCTAGCTCCGCCTTCATTTCATTTTGTAATACTTGAATTTGCGAATCGACATCCTCTACCATCTGCAACCTGATCTCAGTTACCTCATCTCTTAATTGTTGTTTGTAATCGTCCATATCCTTTTTCAATCAAAACACAACGGATTCTATAGAGCTAAGTTTGTTACCTAATTCATCTTTCATCGATTTCCAAATCTCCCCCGTATCGGGTTCTATTTCGAATAAATAGGTGTCCGGATCCTGTTCATCATCTATGATGCTTTGCTTCAGACGCTCCATCAGCGCCTCTTTGTTGCCGCTTACCTTCAGCTCTCTGCATCTGAGTTCTCGTCTAAGTTCTATCAACGAAAGCTGACCAAGTGTTTTTGTTGACGCCATCCCGTATCTTTCTCACATTGGCCTACCAAAACTTACGTTGTGTTATCCGAAAAGAAAATGTTGTAACGGTCGTGTACCAAGACCTTGTTCCCACTTTCGTTGAGGATCCCACTTCTGATACCAATTACTGTAACTGTGCCTACAGCGAGCCCAAAGAACCTCAACGAAAGTTATAGATAAAAACAGCAATTCAATAATAGACTAATAGTCGGATAAAAATTACGAATTCGAATAATAACAACACTTGTTTACATCAGCCATCTTTGACTTCCACACTTATTTTCTGTCTCTCCCATGTGTCTCCTGGTGCGCAGTCTCACACCTAATGACAACGTGCATTGTAGAGTCATACGAATATACATATATATAAATATACGTATATATAAATATACATATATAAATATATACGTATATTTATATATGTATATATATATATATATATGTATATTCTTATGACTCTACAATAAATGTATAATAATATTTTTAATGGTGTATAATATCTATACTATAAGTATAAGACTCTATAAATATACGTGTATATAAATATACGTGTATATAAATATACGTGTATATAAATATACATATATATAAATATACCTATATATAAATATACATATATTTATATATACGTATATTATAAATATGAAGTAACGTCTGTATTAAATAAGATAAGATCACATGGTCTGAAAGGGAAACTATACTTTTTTTTACTCAATGAATAAATTACATATGAAATTTAGCCAATCTTAGTTAGATTTTTAGGTGTAGATCTAGCCAATCTAGGTAAACCAGAGTGTCTAGAGATATCATACTGATGTATATGATCAGTCTTTATATTTTTATAGATTATACTTATAGTATAGATATTTTACACCATTAAAAATATTATTATGCATTTATTATTTATACTTTTATAGAAATATAGATCTATCATCTATCTATTCTAGACTAGATACTTAGCCTACATAATAATCCCTAGAATAGAATCACAGATCTAAGATTTAAAATTAATAATAAAAAAAAAAATCAAAATTTTAAATTGGCGAGTTGTAACTTGTTGCCAGTCACTCACTGTCGACTTGTGTGACAAGAACTTATGACATCTTCTCAGGTCTTCTGTCGTCAGACAATACTGTTTCTAATAAAGTTTATAGATTCTATTTACTGAATGCTCAAATTTAACGGATATTGTATATTACTTAGATCAAGATAACGGCATGTTTCCCAATCTAAAGCTTATTGAATACGTTGTTTTTTTACAACGATCTGTAGTTGTAGCATTTGTTTTGTTTACGCCGCCATTTTTTGTACATGTCCAGAATTTGATTTTTTCAAGCCAATTCAACTGACATTAACATCTTATTTGTCGATCAACACTTCTCTGATTATAGCAATTGGTTTAATTGCTTTTTTTACATCTCATCTTAATTTCTTTTGTATTGGATAGGATGGTTTTTAAAGTGCATATGACGTTAACTTGGAAGTATACTATAATAATATTTGCTTGATCAAGCCATAATTATTCATTTATACAAAATCTACGGTACCTTGCTTTTCACAAAACAAAAAAATCTGGTCACTTGACCCTTTCACGGAAACTAAAAATATGGCTACTTGTAAATCTCTTATGAAATTTTCGCCTGGCACTAAAGCCCTCATTCAGCTTATTCAGGTAAATTAGCAATGCTATTTAAGAGTTCGTGAAATA
Source organism: Biomphalaria pfeifferi (assembly GCA_030265305.1). Lineage (NCBI taxonomy): Eukaryota > Metazoa > Mollusca > Gastropoda > Planorbidae > Biomphalaria > Biomphalaria pfeifferi. The sequence continues at coordinate 1,736,062 of JASAOG010000020.1, read as the reverse complement.
CCTATTTATAATTATAACATTATCAATTTCTAGACCTTAATTTTAAATCGAATTACATTTATGAGTGTCACCTTCAGTGTAGTTTATATTGATGTCCTTGACATTGATGTTAACGTAAACCTACTGTTGTCTGTGTTAAGTAATAGATTCTATATTGGGAGTGTAGATCTAAAAAATCTAGATCATAGGACATGATCATTAGAATAATGAACTGAAGTCTAATACCAATTCATCAACTTTTTCGTGAATGATGTGTATGGATTTTTAAAAAGAGATACTTGCCAGATCTAATCATTCTAAATTCTACTAGCTAGATCTATTCTAGCAGCAATCTAGAATCTAGCTCTTTGACTCTTCCATCTATCACTCCTATCTCACTCTGTCACTCATTGACTTAACTCAGTCTGACATGATTGACCCTATTATATTAAATTAATTTTCATTTTGGTTTTAGAAACTTTAATTTGTGTTATATAAAAAGATCATGCATTCTTTTATAATTATATACCTAAATAGTCCTTATTATCGCTTATACAATATTTCCTGTTACATACAAAAATGTTATTGAAGTTTAATCATAACAGGGTAGTGAAACCCAAAGAGCAAAATGAATAATTCCATCGCGACATCAGAACATGGAAAATACTTTAAATAGTTACTAATTATAGAGAGAAAGAGATAGATTCAATTATCAATATTGATAAATACTATGAGGACATACTGACATACTCATCATTATATTTCTGATAATCATATCATACTCAATCATACTGTCCCACAAATTAAATTAATGATAAAGTCATAATCATAATGATAACATAGCTAGAACTAAGCCCCATAGGCATAAAATAATAGATCTAGTACTACTAATTACAGCATCTAGATTGAGTTGTGATCTGGCAAAGTATTTATAAATATAATATACACATATTTACAAAAGATTTTTATTGGATTTTTAAAACGAAGTGCCTATTCCCAACCAGCTGGGAATAGGCTTTTGCCCTATTCCTAATCGTTTGTTCAGGTCAAATGAGGTCAGAACCTTATTCCCAGTCAACTGGAAGTGGTTCTTATGTTAAAGGTCAAACAAGATGTCAGGAATCAATCATACATGCTTTGTCCACAGTCACTGATTTGATTTACAGTTTTAACATAGATCTAGTAAAACTAGATGTAGTATTGATCACTTTATCTAGATTGACTAGATCTAGAATCTAAAGTTGTTTCATTACATTTAAAAAAACAGCATGAAAAGAATTTAGCAATGACAATTAAATGTAATGTTGTAATAGTATTTCTTCTATTATTTGCTTTAATAAATGTATGTCATACATAAGACAAAAAAAAACAAACACCAAAGTCTCTGTTGATTGTGTTGTGCTATTTATGTAGGAGATTTAAAACTGCATGGCAAGGACACATTGATTTCTAGCTTTGTTAATGATATAAGGTTAAAATACAAGAAAAATAATAATTTTTCCCCACATTTAAAAAGGTGCCAGTATCGTATGCCGTATCGGATCGCACAGTCACAAAAATTCCCATTGCCCTGTATATGAATTGTTTAAAAAATGTTTATAAATTATAATTAGTCTATAGGTCATTCATAAATAATAAATTAAAATTATAAACATTAACTAAGAATGCTAACAAAGAAAGACTTAATAAGTAAAGATTTTTTCTCAGTAAATCTCCTCTTCTACTATACATAAAGGTGTATAACAAACCAAATATGTATGACATATCAAACTAGCAGTAATAGTTGAACATAACATTTCTTCTCTATTATTATTGCTTTAATAAATGTATGTTGATCGACAAACTTTTTTTTTGGTGGGTGGAGGGGCATTATATTTTATTGATATAAAAAAACATAAATGACATAGAAAAATGGAAATTAACAAAGTAATGTGTATGTTTTCAATTTAAAAAATTTCAAACCTAGAAATCATACAAGTATATTACTGACATCAAATGAGAAAAATATTTATTTATTGAAATGGTGCTAAGATTGGTTGGATAATGATCATATGTATAGAACATTATCCATTGATTCTTATTGCGGTACAATCTCTCAAAGATATCCACTACTTCCACCACAACTTGGCCTTAGATTATAAAATCCTGTGTAGGATATATCCTACCCACCTGCCTCCCCTATTTCACCTATTTGAGAACAATAAACTTTGATATCCCCTATCCTATATTGAATAGAATCAACATAAATGAAAAAACTCTCAGCTTTACAATATACTTAGCATTTTACTATGTGTCTACACATGCTATTGCTTTGCAACAAAGTTTAAACCCCATTCTCCCCAATTACATTTTTATCTCTGCCTAGTTTTGATAGTTCCTCGTTTTTATTATAGCCATCCTCAATGCACTAAGTTTTATAATGAAAATGGGAGAGGGAACATTGTAAACACATGTCAAAAAATATCAACAAGCAGTATATAGGCCTCAAAAAAAAAAAGAGAATTGAGTGCTTAAGTCAAAGCCAAGTCAAAAAAAATTTAATTGGGATGATGTGACCAGGAATGAAATGAAAACAAAAACAGTGAATAAATATATTTTATCTATCTTATAGCTATTACAAATATTCAGCTCAAAGATTTAACAAAAATATGACCTAACAATTCTATAATAAAATGACCTATAAAGTATACATTGTCCCTTTAATTATATTCGGGAAAAAATAATAGAAGTTTAATAAATTGTAAAGATTTATCAATATCAAACAAATTTTATTTTATAGCTATTTTCTATTATCTTCTTTTAAATCAATCACTTTAAAAAAAAATTAACATTTAACTGAATAGGATTTGACCTAAACACAGTGGACTGGGAATAAGGTTTTGACCTAATTTGACCCTGTTGACTGTGAATAGGGTTTTGACCTTATTTGACCCATCCATCTGGTTGGGAATAGGGTTGAAGTCTATTCACAACTGGTTGGGAATAGGGTCTGCCTTATTAAAATTTGTACTATTTGAGTGAACCCTTTTTTTATACCTCAGTTGTGTAACTCTTAGCACTTGACCAACACCTATATAGGGGAAGTAATCCTTGAGGGATTATGGGCTTGACATGGCCTAAATTATGCCAATGTGCCAAAAAATTTAAAATATTATATATATGAAACTAAATTTTATACAAATGGGAAAAATTAGTACTGAAACAATCAATAGTGCATTACACATATAATACATTTAATAAAGGCAGCACTAAGGACCAATTTTTTGATGAATCTGTTCTAAGCTTTTCCCCTCATTTTAATCCATGTCCATCCTACCATCTTTGCTTCTTGGTCTACTGAGGTGCTTAAAGCATGCTTAGCCTTGTTAATCTGATTCTTGATATCTTCATCGGCTCCCCCTTCGTTGTTTATGATGCTTGCAAGGTAAGCTAAGTTGTCAGTTTCTGCTTGGTCTTCTCCTTGGAGCTGTAGTGGTTTTTCTTGGGTATTATTTATCCTCATCACCTCAGTTTTCTTTTTGTTGAAGTTACCTTCTCTGCTTCTAATGCAAGCATGTTAATTTTGTCTTTCTAAGCATGTTGTAGTTAATGTAATAGGAGGCAGATATCATCTGTGAAATCCAGATTCTCAAACTGTTTTATATTATAAAATTACATTGAATGCCTGTGTTGCCAGCTTGTGACCTTCTCATTATCCAGTCAATTAGGAAGATTGTTGGGGAAAGCATACAGCCTTGTCTTCCGTCTTCAAGTAAAAAATATAAGGGCTTGAACAAAGTCTAAAAAACTTGTCTTAAGTAAATATTTGCTCTTAACAAGGTTAACATATATATTTAATAATATTTAACAAGAAAACTATTTTTAAAAAAAAACAAAGCTTAAATATTAAGTGTAATCGTATCAATTAGTTTGGATCAGTCATATGATTTAATTTTTAATAGATCTAGACTAAAATAATAAATCTATGTTTAAAAAAGGTAAATAGGTACATTTTTGTTTTTGTAATGAGTGTAGACTTTAAAAAGGGTTGCCTTTAGTGTATAGATACACTGGTATTCCAGTAGTGTAAACCACTTAGTTTCACTTGATATTTCAAATATGTTCTTTAAAATACATTTCAGACAAGATCTGCTCAAACAGCATCAGCACTTGCTGCTAAGTCCAAGCCTAATCTGAAAAAATTTGAAATCTACAGATGGGTATGAATGTCAAGATAGTTCTCAATAAAGTAGATGTAACATAGATAAAATGTTTGAGTGTAGCTTGAAGGGAGATGGTTTTAATAATTTTTTGCAGAATATTTATATATCAATTGCAGAATTCCATTATACATAGGACTTTTCACATTTTCAGAACCCAGACAAACCTGGTGACAAACCCAAACTCCAGACTTACACTGTGGATCTTAATGAGTAAGTTTTTTTTTGTTGATATTTTCTTTATTTCTGTACAGTAAGTTTGATCACCTTATAAAACTTTACTTCCTCAATCTCTTAGACTAACAGCATGGTTACCTTTTGCCTGATTTCATAAATGTGTTTCCAATGTTATACTGTCAATGCTAAGTATCTGCACATTTATACCAGAGAAAATATTGTTAGGAAGTCTCCTCATAACTATGTGAAATTGAAAATATTTGAGTTTTCAGTCTTATAGCTATAGCCTTTCTTCACTAGTACTTCTTAGTAACATAAGAACATATTTTTATGTGTTGTTATGTTGTTTTTGACAGTCAAATTATAGAACACAAAAAAAAAGACAATATTTTTTAAGTCAAGATGGTTTTTAGACTTGCTATTAACCATTCAGCCACTAAGTAGTTGAAGAACTTATCTCCCTAATAGAAGGGATATAACTCCATATCAATAATTTTAAAAAAAATTTAACTAAATTCACAGAAAAATAACTAATTAAACTAATACATTTCTTTTTTTTTTTTTTAATAGAGAAAAATAGACCTTGAGATTAACATTGTGTTTCCAGTCATAAATATGGCTACATAGCTCAAAAACATTAATATATTATGTCAGATTTAGTTGCTTTTCAATTTGACTAGATCTAATATAATCAATAATGGATGTAGCATTCTTCACTTTCACTACCATAGGTCTCAAATGGCTCTAAATCACTTACCCGACCATTATTTCCTTATTCTACAGCTGAGACATTCATATTCCCATTATAATCATATTCAATTAAAGCCTACACATTAGCCTAAAAATGTTCCATTTTTTGTAGGCTAGCAAAAAAAATAAATTTTTAAAGAATCATAAAAATCCATTCCAACATGCAGCAAATACCAAATAAAAATATCCTCACTATCGCTCTCTTAGTCAGAGTTTGTGAAGGTATAAATAATTAAAAACTAGCAGTGCATGCATTAATAAAACATCCCAAAATCTGCGATTGCTGGTGACTCTAGTCTTTCAGTAGCAGCCACTCCCAGCAATTCTAGTTGTGAAATGGTTATTAGTTAATCTTGATTTAAAATTGTATATCTTCTCGTTTTATTTTTAAACACTAATTATTGTCAGTTGTGGTCCTATGGTGCTTGATGGACTGATCAAAATCAAGAATGAACAAGATGCTACCCTTACTTTTAGAAGGTCATGTCGTGAAGGGATCTGTGGGTCATGTTCAATGAACATTGATGGCACCAACACTTTAGCTTGCATCTAGTAAGTTAACAATGTTATGTTGTTTGATTTTACAGGGTAAATTAGTTGATAAGATTTTTGAAGTAGGTTGGACAATATCAACGGAAAATCATCAGATTGATTGGTTAATAATTATTAACTAAGACTACTTTTACACTGTCTTCAACGGACAAAAGATGGAGGGGGGTGAGAAAGAAATTTTGCACAATTGCACTAACTTTTATTAGCAATAGACATCTGTGATGGGTTGGGGGAGGGGTGTTGCAGAATGGAAAAAAACACTTTGGTAATGTACTAATTTTTATGTGAGTTAGGAGTAGATTTTTCTTAATTTGGAGTCAGTGACATAGTTTAAGAATTAAAAGTAGTGATCAGTGTGTGTAAGCCATAACACTGATGTAATTAACATTTTTTGAAAATATTTATATGTGGTTCATACAATACTATACATGTAATCAATACTTTAACTCATTGAGTTCGGTGTCGTTGTTTTTTTTTTTCAAAAAAATGCTACTTTTTTTGGAAAAAAAAAAGAAATGTTCCAAACATGCCTAAAACAATAATTTATTATTCAAGTACCAATGAAGCTATAGTAACATATTATGTATCAAAGTAAAGGTAAATGAATGGAGAATGTGAAAATGTAAACATCTTTCTATTTAAATATAAGATACAAATTATAATCTAAATAATATGACCATTAAAAAAAATGGATGCCAGCTTTAGAACTTCTGAGACCTAAATATAGATTTTGATCTTTGCATTACTAGGCCCGACATGGCCTAAATTGTGCCGATGTGCCCAAAATCAAAATCAACCAAATCAAATCTTTGCATTACTGTTGAAACATCATACTAGACTATTGACATCTTTTTCAAAAAGAAATGTGATGTCATAGAAGTATAAATAAAACAATAATAAAGCTTCTTCAGTAGTAAACATTGTGGGTGTGTCTTGGACAAGCATAGCCATGATGTTGTAGATTTTTACAGATAAACAATACTAAAAAAAAAAAGGTCAAAAAATCCCACAGTGAACGATTATTTGATGTAGATCTACCATTTCCTTTCTTTTAATTTATCATAAGCTTAGATGTAGAGTCTAAATCTAGAGATAAAAGCTTAGATCTAGTCAATCTCGATCTACACTCTACAGCTAGCCTACTGACAATAATAGGTTTAGATCTAAATACTAATAATATAGATATAAATACGCTAAATTTAGACTTACCTGGATCTAATGTCTATATCTAGATCAAATTCTTCATTATTACTGTTTATTTGTGATAAATTTTAGAATAATTATAAAGTTTCTTCAGTAGTAAACATTGTGGGTGTGTCTTGGACAAGCGTAGTCATGGTGACGTTTGTTTACATCGTAAAAATAAATGTCTAATTAAAGCCAAAAGCTTCTAATTTCTATGTAAACAAAGGATGAAGAACTCTTTTATAAAGTAAAAATAGTTCCACTGTTAAAAAGTTTAATTTTAAAATGCAACAAAACAAAGGTAGGGTATGAACGTCTTGTATGGGATAGACGTTATGTGCGTTTAGGGGCAGTCAGACCGTCTATAGGATAGACGCTCCGCACTCATTGAGTTAATCTCCGAGTGCTATTTAACATTAACATTCTTTTAAAGTTGAACTGGTTGATTGAAAGGTTTCTTATTTTCTTCTACAGCAAAATTAATGACAACCCCAGCAAGTCTGTCAAAGTTTATCCACTTCCTCACATGTATGTGGTCAAAGATTTGGTTCCGGTAGGCTACTTTGTTAATTATGCAATTGTTTAAGTTTCTAGTTATTTTGAAAAGAACTTTGGAAGTGAGAGTTGTTTTTCTTTTCCCTGAAGGACATGAGCAATTTTTACGCCCAATATCGCTCCATTGAACCCTACTTGAAGAAGAAGGATGTGACTGATGCTGATATTGGTAAGCAGTCATATCTACAATCTGTGGAGGACAGAGCCAAACTGGTACGTTTATACTTGACATTAAACATTTAGTTTAATAATCAATAGACTAGGTTTCAGTTAATTAAAACTTTGTGTGCTTTTAGTTAAAATTATTTACCATATTTGAAAAATATGTAGTTTCAAGTGTTACATCTCTATATGTCTGTGTTGTTTTTTTTTTTCAAATTATTTCTTTATGACTTCATGAGTATCATATAAAAATCTTTGATAGGATGGTCTGTATGAATGCATTTTATGTGCATGCTGCAGTACTTCTTGTCCAAGCTACTGGTGGAATTCTGACAAATATCTTGGTCCTGCTGTCCTCATGCAAGCTTACAGGTGATAGTGTTTTTCTTTTAATTTATTTCTAGTTAATATATTTTATGTCTTAACATTTTGACTTTCAACTGACAACCAAAATCCAATTTATTTTTAATTTGTGTAGATTCACTATTTGGTTGTACATTATGAATTACTTAAAAAGCCTTTTACGTTTAGTAGTTGAAAGCAAGATTCATAGATCAGTTGTATATTTTAATACTATTTGACATATGCCGATTCTTATTTTCACCCCTACACACTCAGTTACTAAAATAAGAAATCTCCTTTGAAATAAAGACATTGCCTTGCAAGCAAAACAAATAGAAAGCTGAGCCTCATAATAATAATAATCTTTATTATAATGAGATAATTTGTTTTGACAAATGTTCATTACAAAAAAACAGTACATGATAGAGCAAACATTTGTACAATAGCACACAAGATAATACTTTTATACCCCAGTATCTCTTTAACATTACATGTGAAATTTACAACAGTAAGTTACATAGTGTTCAATGATTTAATTGCCAACGAAACAAAAGAGTTTTGTTTTTTGTCTATTTCTTTTTGTGATCTGTGATTATAATATATCTTTGTGATGGTAAAATGTTAAAATCATAAAGAAGACGCTTATTTTGTATGCTTCAAATCTGTATATCTTTCTTTGCTTAGTGTCGAGATCTGTACATTTATTACTAATAACCAACTATGTTGTTTTTTTTTTAGCAAAGCTAAATAAGCTGACAGATGTAACATAAACACTTGAAATTTTTACTGATTTATCTGTAGTTTGAATTAGTTTTCTCCATATAATGTTTTCTTAACTAGGTGGATGATTGATTCTCGTGATGACTTCACAGAAGAACGTCTTTCCCAGCTGGAAGATGGCTACTCTGTGTATAGATGTCACACTATCATGAACTGTACCAAGACCTGCCCCAAGGTACCAATAGTTTGTTTTTGCCATAAGGGGACAAAAACTTTTTTTTTTTTTTTTTGCTGTCTGTCTGTCCTGTCCTGTCTAGATATCACAAACTAAAATTGCTATTGAAAATTTAATTTCATTATTATCCTTATTGTGCAAGACTTTTCTACACACTGTATTGTAGCTTGGGCTGTGCAGCCACAGGAGATACTGCATTCCTCGTTAATCTTCAGACTCGAAGACAAACCTTTTTATTATTATTGTAATGTATGTTAAAATGTTCTTAGGTGAAGTTGCTAATTAAGATACTCTGAAAATCTTTTTCTTTTTTTAAATACACATACCAATAAAAAATTTTAATACAAGAGAAACAAAATGTCAGTTTAAATTGGTTAGTGACTTAAGAATTACATACAATTTCAACTAGATTACAAAAGATCCTTACTTTTATGAAATCCCCATTCATGCTCATTATCTTATCACTGGCCATTGTTGTGAATGGGATGTAAATATAGGTTTGTGTGTAATGTGATGTCTGATAGGGACTTGTATGAACCATCTTGCTGTTCAACTAAGCTTTTTAAGAACTCATTCTAAATCACAAGACTTAATCAGTTTTTTGTAAATATATGTTGTTTTTTTTATTTTGTGTTTAATTAATTTTGGGAACGCTTTATAAGTTATGATGCATAGCTTTACATCACAGATTATCCCCTTTCATCTTAGCCTCATTTTCATTGTTAACTTTCTTGTATATAATCTGCTGATCTAAATGTATTCTATCAATTTCATAGCATATTAAGTAGAAGACAGTAAGTAGTTAAAATTTTTCAAGATGACTTCCATAAGTAAAAATAAAATATCTGGAAATAAATCTCTTGATCAACGTCAATTCTTTTTCAGGGCTTGAATCCTGGCCAAGCCATTGGTGAGATCAAGAAACTGATGATGAACTATAACACACAGAAGAGTGCTCATTAATGGTGGAGTCAGAGGCTAAACAAGACCAAGAAGAGATAACTTTATTAATTAGAGGGTAGAAAACTACCCTTAGACTATCATTATAGCTGTCACTGGGTATCTGAGCTTTCATTTGTTTTTTCTTTCTCTGGTTCTGTTGTGGTTGTTATGAATCCAACTGATATTTTTGAGTTGATATTGTTAAAGCTTTATTCCTTGTTGGAGAATATGCTCAATATCTAAACTGTTCTTGTTTAGTTTGATCATAGTTGTGTCTAGGATTAGTCCAATGTATACTAATACATAGAACTCATTCACTAATTTACTTTTATTTTAAACTCATGGGCTTTTTGTAGATTGGGTTTGTCAAAATCTAAACATGCTAGCAGTTTAGAACAAAAAATATTAACTATCATCAAATACAGATTTCTACTAATACCTTGATTTATTTAAATACAACAGATCTGCTTTGTAATTTATACTTGTTTATCTCAAGAGTTGATTTTAAAGAATTGTTTGTGGTGTGTCAAAGTGTATGTAGACTGAGTTCTTTCAGTTTGTAATATGTTGAACATAGTCATTTGGTTTGGCCAAGTCTGTATTGTTATGATTTATAAATTGTGTATACATTAACTAAAGTGTGAATGTTTCTATAGCTATATGAATATGTGAACAAGAGGAACCTACTATTATTTGTTCAAATATTGCTATTTGTCTGTCTACAAGCGAGGAGATATTTTGTTTCTGATGGCCAGCAGATCACATGGGTTACATGCCCTTGTCTCCCAGAATACAAACATTTCTTTGTCACAAATAAATATTTAATGCCATAAGAATTTGTGTTCCTTTACTTTGTTTCTTTCTTAAGATTGAAAGGTTAATCTCTAGTTAATACATAGACTTGTGTTGCTCTTTTTTTTTTCAAAACATCCATTTAAAATTAAATATCAAATGTGTGGATTCATTTCTTCTTATAAGCATGAGCTTGGGAGAATCTTAAGACAATGCATCAAGTGTGCAGTTTGTTTCCCTTCAAGCACTAGGTCTATCAGAAAACACTGGCATCTACAGACTGTTTGTTTGACCTGACTAATGTTCAACATATTTACCTAGACCCCATTGAGATGTTCCTCATTTTCAATTCCCACCTTGGTCACACAGAAATAATTATCGTACTTATAATCAGATTTTGAGCTTACCTTAGGTTGTATGGTGCATGGCAAATCATATATGATTTACATTGTAAAATATTTATTATTTTATTGATAAAAGATGATCCATTATTTTGTCTGCTTTACTTTCTTAATGGGTACAGTATGTGTCGATTTAACATTTTAGAGGCAGATATTGCTTTGGTCATTTTTTGTATGGCACTTAAATTTCCAACTTGACAATGTTGACAATGCAGTCATCAATAAGACCGATCTCAAATATTTTGTATGATTACATTCCTCTCAAGCTAAGTTAGGACAGTTCTGGCAAGAGCAAATAATTTGGATCTAAGGTGATGGAACTATATGAGCCAGCGAAACACCTTGAACATATTCTTTTAACTGGATGTCTACTATTAATCCTTTCATCTTAAGAATCTGTTCAAAATTCACTTCCAAACTATTTGTTAGCAAATAGCTACTTCAATTATGATGGAACGTGAAACAAAAACAATTGCTCCCACGATTCTGTCCAGTGTTTAGTTTCTTTGAGCCTAAGGTTGTTTCACACCCATTGGCAATTAAGTCATTAGTGGAACAGATTCACAAAGTGATGCAATAAGCCTACTCGTTCCATATTTTCCAAGATAAAACTAATGAAGAATGTACAGAGTAGCCTACACTATTCTAGTACTTAATACTAGTGCCAGTTCTGTGCGACATCAACCTGTAGCCTAAACTTTTCATACTAACATGATCTAGATCTCTATAATAAAAGTCAATATACAGTACAGAGATACAACTATTATGAGATTTTTAATCTAGGGCCTATGTGGTTGCCTATAAGACAGAATTAAATTAAAAGGAATTCGCCAGTGTACAGGGCCGGATTTAAGTAAGTGGAGGGCCCTACACTTTTTCAAAAGCTTTACTAAAAATCCACTTATTAATAATAAGATTGATAACTAAAAACGTGCCATATTTTCGAATAAGGAGATACAGTACTTATGGACTTCAACTCATACTGTCTGTCTGGTAAAATGTTTGTATATGATATTTCTCGCACACCTAATTTCAATCAAGCTGAAATTTTGCACAATTATTTCTTGCACCTGACAACACAAGAAAAATATTAACCATTTTTTAATTAATTACAGGTAATTAATTATTTTTTTGATATCTTCAACAAGGAAAAGCATCGTACTTGACAGATGTGGTGATATAAGTAGAATTACTCCCCTTGAATATGCAAAAGCCCTGAGTGAACTCACTTTTTTAAATTAATGCGAACATGATAACATTGACACAAATACCCCTTTCTTCGCCCCCCACCCTTTTTTTTCCCAACCGGTCCAGACAATTGATAAGATCATAGCGCATTGATAACACTAAACAAAAACAATTGGTAAAAATATTTCAATTGCACTGATTTAGGCTCATCGTACTTCAGTCTAGATCTATTACACATTTAATTACGTGACTGATTCATACTAATTGATACAACTACACTCAATATAAGCTTTATATATATATATGTGTGTGTATGTATTTTGCGTGTTGATCATTCAAAAATATATTTTAATAATCTCATATGATGATAGGCCTACATATTTTGAAATTACAGTCCGCCAAACGCGTTGCTTAACTCCATTGCGGGAGTTAAGATCTTGGCACGTCGTGAAACAACTGATACTAGTAATACGCCATCGTTATATATATATATATGTGGGGGGGGGGGGGGGGGGGGAGTAAAAATTGGGGTCGACTCCCAGTTCGGCATAGGATTTCCTTGATTGAGACCAGATCTCTATAACTGACTCATAAAATCTGTTAGCCATCTTTGTTGAGCCACATTTAGCCCTTTTCAATTTCGGCAGATGACTATATTCACTGCACTTTATTAATGGAGCCCGGCCACTAGTAGAAATTTGTAGCCTTTCTTGGCTACGCTCTTGTCAAAATCACCTGTTGGGGAATTTTAAACTAAAAAAGTTGTTTTTTTTAACAAATTCAAAACCTCCTTAGGTGCGTTCATAGAATTTGGTGACTGTAGTTTGCTTTAGAATAATATTGAAGAGAGAGGTTCTCAACCTCAAAACTCTCTGTAGGGGGGTTTTAAACTCAAAACCATCTGGAGGGGTTTTAAACTTTAAAAAAGCCCTCTGGAGAAGAGGGTTTTAAACTCTAAACCACTTTTGGCTTGGCTACGCTCATAAAATTTTGAGTGTGTAATTTGCTTTTTTATATTGAAGAAGTAGCCTATTTTTTAACTTCAAACCCTGATGAAGGGGGTGTTCAAATTCTAGTAGAAATTTGTAGCCTTTCTTGGCTACGCTCTTGTCAAAATCACCTGTTGGGGAATTTTAAACTAAAAAAGTTGTTTTTTTTAACAAATTCAAAACCTCCTTAGGTGCGTTCATAGAATTTGGTGACTGTAGTTTGCTTTAGAATAATATTGAAGAGAGAGGTTCTCAACCTCAAAACTCTCTGTAGGGGGGTTTTAAACTCAAAACCATCTGGAGGGGTTTTAAACTTTAAAAAAGCCCTCTGGAGAAGAGGGTTTTAAACTCTAAACCACTTTTGGCTTGGCTACGCTCATAAAATTTTGAGTGTGTAATTTGCTTTTTTATATTGAAGAAGTAGCCTATTTTTTAACTTCAAACCCTGATGAAGGGGGTGTTCAAATTCTAGTAGAAATTTGTAGCCTTTCTTGGCTACGCTCTTGTCAAAATCACCTGTTGGGGAATTTTAAACTAAAAAAGTTGTTTTTTTTAACAAATTCAAAACCTCCTTAGGTGCGTTCATAGAATTTGGTGACTGTAGTTTGCTTTAGAATAATATTGAAGAGAGAGGTTCTCAACCTCAAAACTCTCTGTAGGGGGGTTTTAAACTCAAAACCATCTGGAGGGGTTTTAAACTTTAAAAAAGCCCTCTGGAGAAGAGGGTTTTAAACTCTAAACCACTTTTGGCTTGGCTACGCTCATAAAATTTTGAGTGTGTAATTTGCTTTTTTATATTGAAGAAGTAGCCTATTTTTTAACTTCAAACCCTGATGAAGGGGGTGTTCAAATTCTAATTCAAATTTTTTATATTGAAGATGTGTTTTTTTTATAGCTGCAAACACTAAACCCCTCTTGCCTACGTTCATAGAATCTGGAATTATTTAGTCTTATATTGATGAGGGGGTCTAATCATACATTTTGGAGGAGGTTTTAAAATAAAAATCTTCCTTAGCTATGCTCTTGGAATTTAGTATCAAAATCTCCAACTAAAATAAACAAAATCAAAGCAAAAAATCAGTCACTAAATTCCGATACCCTCCTTCGTGGAGGGGGGATTTCATTTCGGGAGTGAGGGCTTGAACCCCAACCCCCCTCCCTGGCTACGTCAAGGTGAGGGGCATTAACCGTTTCGCTAACTTATACGGAGACTCAAGTTCGAATCTCTTTGTAGTGGAAATTTTAAATTGAAATGTGTGTTTGGTCCATGAAACCCTCAACCTTTCATTAATATAGGTCTACATGTAAAGTTTGGTTCATGAAACCCTCAACCTCTCGATAATATAGTAGGCCTACATGTAGGTCTAAAGTTTGGTCCATGAAACCATCAACCTCTCGTTAATATAGTAAACCTACATGTAAAGTTTGGTCCATTAATATATATCGTTAATATAGTAGACCTACATGTGTGAGCAGGTCAGTGTGGCGCTACTGAGTGAGGCCTTTTTGTTATCTGCTACTCAACATTTGTTCTTTTTTTTTTAACAGTAAGCAGGTGGTAGCTCTACTGGGTGGGCCCAATCTGTGCAACTCAGTCAGCGACCAAGGGGCTGGAGTCGCCTAAGCAACCAGACAGCACAATCAAACTAAACTAAACTAGCTAACTAAAAGTAAAACAACCAACTAAAATTATAAAACAAGCTTATATACTTTACTTACATGAAACCAAAAGAACAGTAATAAAACTAAATATACACCTACTAAACGATTGATCAACCCTACCGGACTGAACCTAACAAATAAAGCAGCTATTTGGCAGGACTACAGCCCTAAGCTACTACACAGAAATAATGGCAGCTGTACAACAGCTATAGGGCAACAGTAATACCTGCGGCAGACAGTTAGGCAGCATAAATAATGGCAGTTAGGCAGCAGTAAAAGCAGTAAGGCAGGAATTATAGCCTACAATTACAAATACATAAAACATAATTATTCATAATATAACAAAATAATAATGAACTAGACCTAGTCTAGCACATACACATACCAAAATGCATGAGGTAAATACTAATCATTAAGGATGGCTAAAAGGGGGTTACGCTACCCAACTCTACGGAACTTCCGGTTCCATCAGAGGTAATCATGGCTAATTAACTAGCCTGTGATGCCACTACACTAATCAGTCAGATTATAGACTATAGCAATAGATGTAGATCTAGAAACAATTAATACAAATACGAACTAAAGAAAGTAAAAATAAAAACATTTTCCAACTTACAGGCGGTCCCAGCTGAAATTATACAACACACAATTAGCTTTATACAGGCACTGTCAGCACTGACCACTGGTCAAGACAAAAGATAGCTTAACGTGGATCCGGAGCTAGCTATAACTGGTGAGCGCGAACATATCGGAGAGCACGACGTCACGCTAATTTTCTAAAACTAAACTGGACTACCGATTTTCCTAATTTGTACCTAGCCGTTCACAACAATAAAATCTAGCAAATTACTAAAGACACGGACTACACAACATTATATACTTAATTAAACAGCATTAAAAAGAGAATCTTAAAATTTAAATCCTACAAAAATACAAAAAGGAAGATAAAAAGTTATTTCTTTTCTAAACTCATATGGGGGCTCTATACCGTTTACAGACCTGCACATAAACTGATATTTAAAAATAACAACCAATCCAACGCTAATGCCAAAGACAAAAATAAGCAGAACTAACCAGGGACAAAAAATAGGAAATAACATCCACAGCTCTAAGGCTAGTTAACTATTTTAAAAACTACTTTTCCTCTACGAGTAAAACACAAATAACAGAAAAAGACTAAAACTAGCAGAAAGTTATAAATAGCGGAAACTACAAAATACTCAGCACTGAACTATAAAAATTAAAAAGGACACTAAATTACAAACATCATAGCCCTGGCCTATATAAATAATATAAATTAGATAAAATTAGGTCAAAAATTAGATCTAGGAGCGCCAGCTCACACATGTAAAGTATGGTCCATGAAACCCTCACCCCTTCGTTAATATAGTAGGCCTACATGTAAAGTTTGGTCCATGAAACCATCAACCTCTCATTAATATAGTAAACCTACATGTAAAGTTTGGTCCACGAAACCCTCAATCTCTCGTTAATATAGTAGACCTACATGTAAAGTATGGTCCATGAAACCCTCACCCCTTCGTTAATATAGTAGGCCTACATGTAAAGTTTGGTCCATGAAACCCTCACCCTCTCGTTAATATAGTAGGCCTACATGTAAAGTTTGGTCCATGAAACCCCCATCCTCTCGTTAATAAGCACATGTCTATAAAGAGACTAGACCAGAGCGCAATTAGCGTACTAAAGCATTAAAATAAAAACACGCTTTAAACTATCCTCTCTACACCTATTGGCATTAAATAACTGCACTAAGATTTTTTTTTTAATAAGAGTATCTCGATCGGCCTTACAAATTGCGAGGTCCCTCTTTTTTTTTTTTTTTTTTTTTTTTTTTTTTTTACATTAACCACTATTTCTATTAATTTGATCATTAGATCAACATTTAGTATACACTACCTGCCATAGACGCCAGCGGGTTAATTAAGCTACGTCAATCGTACGATACACTAAATATGTTAACCCTTTAATTCCTACATTTTTAAAAGCGTGTGACAATTGACACTGATATTAATATGCTAATTGTAATATGCGGGGCCCCTGCAAGGCGCTGGGTTCGATTTGGAATAATCGGCCTAAGGCCGGCCCCTGGGTCTTCATGAAGGCGTGAAAAGCATTCTGGTATATTTGTTGTCAATCTGCCGAGCTGGTAAAGGCCTACATTCTCCCAATAATTTGGGTGAGAGTGGAACATCCTTAGATTACATTCTGTTCGTCACCTAAGATCTTTCAGACAGATTCCCCCATATTTGTACACGTTATTGGCGGACTTTCCCCCTCGATTTGATTGTGCACTGTGATCCATTGTAGAACGATTTCCTTCCTGTTGTTGATTAGGTTTCCCAAACTGTGTTCCGCGGAACCCTAGTGTTCCGCGAGGCCTGAATTGGTGTTACACAAACTACTGGAATGATTAACTAGTAGGCCACCATGTGAATTAATCTCTCTAAAAAAAAGAAAGAAAGAAAGAAAAGTGTTCCGTTAAATACTCAGAATGTGCGAAGTTTTACGCAAAGGAAAAAGTTTGGGAACCACTGGGCTAAATTTATAGATTCTAGATCTAGGAGACGTTAAAGTTCATAAAGTTTGGCTGGGGGGGGGGGGCAGTTTTTGGTGTAGACCAGGAGTCTGGAAGACGAAGTGACTATTGGGCGTGTGTGGTTTAATTAACACTAGTCGACCGGCGGTGTACCATACGCCGCTATTTTGCAGGGCCGGCCTTAGGCCACTGCAACCTATGCAACCGCAGTGGGCCCCTCACTTTCATATTACCTGCATTTTCATAGAACCCGCGCTAATTCAAGGTGTATAAATTATTAAATTAAACCATTTTATAACTTAAAAGAGATTTTCCGCGCCCTCCTGTATATACGAAAAAAGTCCTTAAAATATAGGCCTACGGAAATAAGTAGATAAAAATTGTCATTTTGGGAAGTCATTCAATATAGAAAACGCCTATCCTAAGCGCGATAAATAAAAACGGCATTATGCATTAGCCGTAATTGTGTAATCTGGTAAAAGAAGCTTCTCGCATCTCAAACTAATGAAGAATTACTTGAGGTAAACAATTCTCAAAGATAGATTGAAACATTTGGTAATTCTTGCTATTGAGCGTGATCTATGAAGGAAACAGAATTATTATGATATACTGTATGACTTTGCTACACGCAAAGCTCGTAAAGTAATTCTGTAGGTAGTAAAGAATGAATAAAATGCATAAACGAATTTATTTTCAAATACAAACTCGTAAATTTCACTTATTATCCGCTTCCCTACCCAAACTTGACCCCGCGAAATCCGTTTCTCAATGGTTAAGTCCGGCCTGCTATTTATTGACGGGTGAATATACATAGTAGATTGCTTGTTCTCTTTCCATGACTTCTTGGTCACAATGGTTAAGTCCAGCGCTGCCATTTAGTGTTTGTAAAATGTTTTACAGGTTTCGGATGTTTCTTCAGAGTAGAAGATAGTTTACTTCCTAGTCCAAACCTTCCGCAGGACGAAGGGGATGGGAGCGGGCAGGGTTTGATAAATTCAAACGACAGTCCAGCGTGCAAACTGCACGACCAGGCAGCCATCCGTAGTGACGGGTAAATACTACTTGTTCTTCACCCTCTTGTTTTTTCGTGGGATAACTCTAACCGTAGAAATAAAAGAGTGATCTTTCCTTTACTTCTTCTTCTTCTCGTCTAAACTCTTGAGCCATGAAGAGAATTATTATATATATATAGATTGTGTGTGGTATAAATCAGTAGAGATGCTTAATCTTGTAATATGCTATTAGTAGCTCGTTGTAGATCTATATTTTAAATCTGCGTTACTTTCAGGCTACTTAGAGTCGCGATGGCTGAGTGGCTTCCGAACTGAGGGGTCAAGGGTTCGAATCCTGGGATTTTTTAATTTCGGGATCTCTATGGAGCATTTGAGTCATCCCAGGTCTAGTGGGTACTTGACATAAGTTAGGGACCAATTAAAGGCAGTTGGTCGTTGTGCTGGCCTCATGACACTCTCGTTAACCATTGACCTTTATATCATCAGCGCTAAAGTTTACTTACTTTTACATGTGTCATTCTGAGCACGTTTTTTTTTTTTCTAAAACCAAAAACCTAACTATTTTTAACTCTATATGATCCGAGATGATAAGACTCTTACAAAATAATAAAGAGTGAAGACAAAAAAAACAAAAAAAAACTATTAAGCCTACAAATAGTTGTCAAATTCTAATTATATATTCTGCCCTTTCTAAAAATACTCCAGTAATTAAATCTTCTTTCCGTTGCTTTGTCTTGAGGAAAGCCAAATGGCAAGTTTACGTATCCACGGTGACAGCTCGACTTACTGGGAGATGGATCACTCTGGGCAGAGACACATTTTACATAGTCTTTAATACTTTTGGAAGACTAGTATAAATATTACAGGCCCTGAGCCTAGCAAGTAGTCCCAGAGAAGAACCTGTTACAGACAGGTAAGTGTGTGTCCATATTGTCACTCGTTTTCTCCACAACTTGTTGACCATGCAATGTTCATAAATGTAAATATATATATTTATATAGAACGTATTTATCGTGTTTAAAGATGAAGTACCAAAGAGTGGTTTATTTATTAGAATGTAAGACTCCTTTTTTTTTTTAATCTGAAAGTTAATCCTATGATAGAGGTTGATATGATGTTTTTGGTTCTATATCAATCACTAGCGGATCTAGAACTTTGGAGGGGGTGGGGGCGATTTTTTTTTCAAAACCCCAACCCTAACGCCCAGTAAACCATAACCCTAAGCATAAACGCGCGCACAGCATATATATATCTTCACAGCAGAAACGCAGTCTCCTGACATCTACAACTCATTATTCATCCTATTCAAAAAAGGACCTTTTTGAAAATGTTTTACTTGAAAAAATATTATAATATGAATTTATAGGCCCTTACTACATTGCTAATACAACCGATTTGTTCCTTGAAAAGATAAGATACACCACATATATAGATTAAGACTTTAAGGATGGCCACCGAAAAAACATTTATTCGAAAAATAATATTTAAAAAAAAAAGCTCATTTGTAAGTGATGCATTTCGTTCAATTGGCATGTTTGTAACTTTTTTTGCTACAGAACTATAATTCAAAGCTCTAAACAAAAAATTTCGGAAGTGCGATGAGAAATTTAGTGGACCAATTAGATTCTACTCTAAATTTTCTGCATATTTAGAATTTAAGTATATATTTTGAGTTACAGTCTCAAAATTTTTTATACAATAGAAAAATATCAGATTGAGTAAAGGTTGGAAATAGGTGACTAGGAAAAAAATATTTCGGTACAGAAGTCATCTCAATTGTAACTCTTATAATGAAAACATTCGAATTTTAAATTTTCCAAAAACAAAATCTTCTTAAAATAACTGAGATAAATTCGTGTGCAATAACACAAACTCGCCATATTTGACTATTCTGTTTAAAAAAACGTCATGTTTTCGTCTGAAAAGTGGAGAGGGCGGTAGAGTGAAAACTTTAATCCTAGCTCCTTTATATAATTTCTGATAATACTTCCATTTGGCATTAACGAATTCTTCGATAAAATAATTTAATTTATAAGCCATTTATAGCATATATAAATTATTATAGTGTCAATTTTTTTTATTTTGTCATTTCTTAACTAAAATACAAAAAGAAAAAAGTATTGGTTTGTCTGATGGGCGGAAGGCGATTGCATGTAGGCATATCGCCCCTCCCACCTGGTACAACCCTTTTTCATTTTATATTTACTAATAATAACATTTGAGATCAGAGTCTGTGTGCGACATAATATACAAATGGGTTAAAACATCATTATGTACCTTATATTATATAGATATTCAACCACTTTTGTTCACAAACTATGATTTCTCCATAAAAATAGGACTGCCCCCCTCCCCAGTCAGAGGGCAATAGTGGGGAATGCAGTAGAAGCAATCCCCCCCCCCCCCCACCTCACCTAATCGGCTAAGGTACCAGAAGTGTTGCGATATAATATAAAAATTATATAGGCCTAATTATATAGTAGTTCAACTAATTTTGTTCAAAACATATGATTTCTAAATAAACGTAGGACCGCCCCCCCACCACTCAAAGGGTTGAGGTGGGCAGGGCAGTAAATGTATTCGCCCCCCCCCCCCCCCGATCGGCTAGCAGGGAAACGAAATAATATAAAGATTGGTTAAAATATCATTAAAAAGTTTTAATTAGATATTTAATTGATTCTGTTAACAAGCTGTGATTTCTACAAATAAATTGGACCCCCCCCCCCTTGAAAGTTTATGGGGGTGCGGGATTGATGCCATCGCCACCTCCTCATCCCACCAAATCGGCCAACATACAAAATAATCTAAAAATAAGTTGAAATATAAATAATTAGTATATATTATTAACATAACAAATAAATTCGAATAGAAATCGTGTGATTTCTTTACTAAAATTCGTCCTCCCCCACCCCGGGAGCGATCGAACCTAACAACCCCCCTGGATCTGCCGGTGATATCAAGTCTATTCCATGACATAGCCTATAGACTACAGCTCTAGTGTACTTATCACGTAGTGTAACATTTCCCTATGCATTAGCTAGGTCTAAATAAACAAATATTTTGAAGTTGCGCTTGGTACAAAGCTCAATAGTTGTTTTGTAGCGGCCCCCGAAAGGAGAAAAGACGCTATTAGTTTTGTGTGAAATGTCTGTCCGTCTGTCCCGTTTAGATCTCGTAAACTAGAAAAGATACTGAAAATCCGATATCACAATACTTTAGACCATTCAAAGTTCTGATGCAACGGCTACTTTTTTTTTCTGAAAGTGAAAAATCTCATTTTTAAAATCAGTTATGCAAGCAGTTTTTTAAAGAGAAAAAGCTTATTAGTATGGATTATAAGTTAGACCTAATTTAAAATGAATAGTAATCTTATAAACTTCATTTTCCTAAACTTTTGTTTTAGAACAAAACCATAAGCCTTTTCGAAAACAATTAAATTATAAGACTTAGGCCAGGGGAGGCGCGGTGGATGAGCGGTAAAGCGCTTGGCTTCCAAACTTGAGGTCTCGGGTTCGAATCCTGGTGAAGACTGGGATTTTCAACTTTGGAATCTTTGGGCGCCTCTGAAACCACTCAGCTATAATGGGTACCTGACATTAGTTTGGGAAAAGTAAAGGCGGTTGGTCGTTGTGCTGGCTACATGACACCCTCGTTAACCGTAGACCACAAAAATAGGATAACTTTACATCATCTGCCCTATAGACCACAAGGTCTGAAAGGGTAACTAGTTTGGCCAGGTTCACATCTAATTTTACATTCACTTTCACCTATCCTTTGATCTGCCTGACCGTTGGGGCACTACACAAGATCTGTTAACCTTCATTCTCCATTCTTATCTCTCATTTGTCTTTGATATAATTTCATTCGAATGTTCTTTCTGAAAATATTGAAGCCTGCCTGGGTAGACCACTTCGGGGGCCGATTTTGAGTTGTGTTTCCACACAAACTGTCTTTTGTAACCTTGATTTCTTCTGAGATGCTTCATGGTCGTGTAGTATGCGCTCTGGACTGTTGTTCAATGGTCCTGAGTTTGAATATGCCCACCGCCATCCTTGCCGTACTGCTAGGATGTAATTATCTTCAAATCTGAAGGAACATCCAAAACATGTAAAAACAACAACAACAACAAAACAACAAAGTGTGAGTTGGGCCTTGTATTTGAACTAGTGTTGCAGTAGCTGCAATGATTTAACGAAAAATGTTGACCAGTAAACACATAAAATTTAGGGCAAACTTTAGAGAAAAAAAGTTCAATTTAATATCAAGATTTTTTTCCCCCATCGAAAAAAAAAATCTTTTTAGAATATTTTCTGACTGTGCCAAGCTTGGTGCCTGTGAGGTCAAGATGACCAGGATTGTCCTACTACTGCTCGTGTCTCAGCTTGTCTTGCAGTGCTTGTCCTCGGGTAAGTCTACGCTCTTCAAATACTTATACCGGTACATATATAACGTACAAGAGCGAGCCTACATCATTTAGCTCACAATATTCGACAACAGAGAGACCCACTCTCTAGGCCTGCACATTGCTAGGGCCGGCCCTGTTCGCTTTTTGTTTATAATAATTAGCAAATGCTACAGTATTAAAAAAATCCTTTAATACTTTAAAGAAAAAGACACATCAAAAAGCTTGCATCGTTATATGTATGTAGGTTACATATGTTACATGTAGGCACTATAAATACTTTAACAGCTAAAATTACTCCTGGTATTCCATATAGGTTATATTAATTTTTCTGACGCAATAAATGTTTCTGAAAAGTCATTTCATAATGGCATTCTATAGCTTTGAGATTTACGCCATAACAAGCAATATTGATGATGGCTGAAGAAAGGCACATCAAATTGTGTTAACTCTGGTAGTAGGCCTATGCCAAGCGTTTGTTAGTAGGTCCAGTCTCAAAAAGATAAGTTATAGAAAGAAAGACAATAATCTAAATGTTGTTACTTTCACAGGTGGACATGATACTGGGCATGTGAGTATGCTTTCATTTTATATGTTATCTATATAAATCTATGTGTAGGTATAACTCTAGTATTACCACATTCTCTCTTCTATGCGTGACATTGTTTTCACCTTGGAATTCTGATTCGAAAACCTTCGTAATCAAAGAAACAAGTTACATTTAAAAAGTGCTTTAAAAACAACAACATCGCTTCTATGGAGTGAAATAAGGCCTAGGCTGCATCAATTATTTTGAAATCAATCATCTGGGAAGAAGGTTTCCGTGCTGCATTTTCATAAGCAATTAAATTTTGTTTCTTAAAAAAAGGTCTGCTCGAATCGACATTTGAACACGGGCCACCATGATGGGAGGCCAACGTGTTTTGCCACTGAGTTATCCAAGTACTTATAAAGATAAAAGGTTTTAGTCTATTATTAAATTTTTTAACGAACGACCCAATTCTCTACATTATTGTGATTATTGTCTAAGCTAACTGGTTATTTTTTCTAAATTTATTGTTGTGTTGTTATCGACAATGAAGAATTGTGCAAATGTTCAACAACAAGAATGGGAAGTGTCAGAAATAATGTGTGTGCTACAAACGGATAGACTTCATAGAAATGTGAAATTGTACAAATCTCGGTAAAAGAAAAAGTCGAAAACTTCCTATTTGAAGTACTAATGAAACAATCCACCGGATTACTACCATGTTGGTATTTTCAGATTTTTGAAACCTAATTTTTCTAAGTTCTAGACCCAGAGTTTTCACAAACTATAGGGAGATGACGCTTGCTATATTGAGAGCTATGACATCAATTGAACTGTGGTCTCCCTTGCATCGATCTAATCATTGTTTTTAAAAAGTATTTTAATAATTTTTTTTTTCAATGACAAAAAAATCTGCAGTGCGCCATCAGAGCCACAAGCTTAAAAGAGGGGAGGGGAAACGTAAATGTATTCGTTTGGGTAGAAGTTACAAGCCAATGTTTAAAAACAATGTTCTAATGTATAGAATAAGAAAAAAGAACAAAGAAACAAACTACACGCTGTTAATGGGCATTTTATTTTGTTGTTAATTAACAATTAATTTAGTATGCCACATGTTGGTCTATACACTTATTCACTAAGCTTTTCAGAAAATTACTGAACTAGTAGATAATTGTTGCTTTCTAATGCCATCTCCGGTAAGGCTTATTTTATGTTGAATAGTTGTAACGGTTCTAAATACACGAGTGAAGCCTGTATACAAGTAAATGTAAATCACTGGCCGTCATCTCAAGACTGTTCTCTCAACTGAAAATATATTTGTGGTAAACAAAAATATGAAACGATCCACCTCACGGATTAAAAGTATTACAACAAAAGAAACACACATCAACATAACGTAAGGACTTTCTGGCACAAAGTTTCTTTAGAGATTTCTAAATGTGAACAGCTTGACCATCACATCGTCTACATTTATTCTGATTTGTAATCAATCATCTGGGAGAGGTTTCGGTGTTGCATTTTCAAAAGCAATTCAATTTTTTTTCTTTAAAAAGGTCTGCTCGAGGTATCAAGAATTAATTGGTAATTTTTATTTATTGATTCTTGTGGTGTCAGGTAAAAGAACAATTGTGCGAAATTTCAACTTGATCCGAGATGGGTGTCGGAGAAATAATGTGTATAAACATTTGACCAGACAGACAGTGAGTTGATATAAGTTTTGTTAATACAAAAAAATGGGCCAAAATGTGTGAAAGCGTCTGTCTGTTTGTGTGTGAATGGGGTCGAAATACAGTATAGAATGAATTGAGAAGCCGAAAAAAAATAAATCTGATTTTACGTAGGACTTTTTTTTGTTGTTGTTGTGGGTTGAGGGGGTGAAGGGGGCGTTGAGGTAAGTAGAAGTTCTGTATTATAACCTCAATTTTAAGTTCGCATATGCACAAGACTCAACTAAACCTTACCAGACGAGGGCAGTGCTAACCATGGGAAGTTTACCTCAGTCCTATAGTGTAACCGCCACGTTCTGTGCAGGGACTGCTACTCAAACTAACGAGGCACGGATGTTGGTGTGGCAGACTTTTTGGGCTGGGTTACTGGCTTTTGTTCCAGCCCCACCCCCAAGTGAGATAAAAAAAAATTAAAAAACTCACCCAACCCAGGGTATCTGGCCAACATAACCAATCTCTCTTACTTTCCATTAAGTCCTATACCCAAGTTACCAACAGTCTTAGTTGAATTCAGGCGCGATACAATTCTTTCAACGGTATATTTATTCAAAATTCTTTGTTCTTGGGGGACTGGTCTAGTTTCATTACACTCGACATCATTAAGTTATCGTGATATTTGTAATATTTATGATTCTACTTTCTGAACCAAAATATTAGTGTCCACTGTCCATTACACATGGTAATATTTCAATTCCAGTATTCAATCAAATTTTCTTAATGTAGGGGGGGCACGAAGCACCACAGGCAGGTGGTCACGGAGATTCTCACAGCACAGGACATGGAGATGCCCATGGTGGCGGACATGGCGACGCCCATGGCAGTGGACATGGTGGAGACATCCACGGTGGGGTACACGGTGACCCCCATGGAGGAGGAGGACATGGTGGAGGCCATCACGGACCACCTCATCCGGGATACTCGGTATGAAATTTATTTTTCTTCTTTTGGCCAGTCGGAAAATTGTTAATTGAACTTAGATCTATGTCTAGAATTAGTTCAACAATACATTTATAAAACATGTCGTTACTAACATTTGGAATGGTTGGCAATTATTGAGTACATAGACAAGTCTATTTCTGAGAATCTCAAACTCTGGAGTGTTAGGTTCCAATAAAGCGAAATGTACTTTGCAATAGTAACAGGTGAATTCAACTAAATTCTCACCTCAAGGAACTGACATTTCCTTCTCACTGAACAATGCATTTCTAACAAAGAAATTTGACTCTAGTTACTTCATATAAAATAGATCACTTTAAATTGAAACTAACTCTGACACCACCATTTAAGATTTGGGAAAGGGATTATTTTGTTAGCAGACGAAAGGATTGCTAGTATCTCACAGTTCAGGGTTTCCACTGAAAGCTACCTGACAGCAAATTGATGAGCAGGAAGTAGACGAGTATTCCTTTGTCAGAGATAGATCTAGTTTTTCAGTCTCACTTGGTGTCATTAAATGTTAACTTATACCTAACACGTGATTCCCCCCTCCCCCTCTTAATCCAGAACAGAAGTACATAAATGCCATTACATGTATTTTACTAGAAAACAGAATTATTACTGGTGTGCTTTTAAGCATATAGTTAATGCCTAACAAGAATTAAAAGGCTAAATTAAAACTCATTTGTTTGTTTATCCACAGAGCGCCTCTGTTTTAGGATTGAGCTCAATTCTTCTAGCATCTGTAGTTTTATTGAAACACTTAATTTAAACTGTGAAAGAAGGAATGTCAAGGACGAATGTGTGTGCATATTAAATGAAATGTATGCATGTAGTAGTTTGTTTTAAACAATTTAGATTGCAGTTACTACATTTTTAGCGAACTTATTACTTTTTCTACTAAATAAAAAGACGAACTTTATAATAGTCTGTTTCAATTTATTTCCCATCATTATCATTTTTCTACAAAGCAAAATGAATGTAAAAACAGGCAAATAAAAGACTTCGTCAACATGAGAGGAAATGTCCAGATCAACAAAGTGTACAATGTACAGGGAGAAGTAAGTTTCATAGGACAATCATTTGATCAATACAAACCAAATTCATTTCTACTACTATAAATTAAATACACCACTTTACACAAGTCATACTGCATCTTTCTTGGCATGAAGAAAATTTAGCATTAAACCTATTATTTAAAAAAAACATTTTTGGAGCAATGTCAATTTTAATATATATTAAAGAAACAATACTTTTCAGATATAATCTGCACTCTTCACAGTATCCCAGTATTATTATTTTTCAAGATTAATAACTTTGCTATAAAATATGAAATGAAATAATACATGCTTAACATTAATACATCTTATCCCTGCTTGAAACTACTTACAAAGTAAACAGGAAAAAAAAAACTTGAAAATCTCAAAACCATTTGTAGTACTATTTGTTACTATCAAACACTAATCTCCACATGTCACTTTTTTTCTTCTCAATCTACTTGTAAGATAAGCAAATGTAAAAAACATTTTGTGCACATTATTTTATTAACTCTTAACTAACTTACCATTACAAACGGAGTTATATATTTCAAATACGAGTTAGACACGTTTACCTATGCTCAAAAATAACATCATTTGAATTTTTTATCTGATTCTAAGTTTTGTATTGCACAATTCCCTAATCAAAAGAATGGTTTGGACACAAACATTGTCGTTATCACATACTAAAGACTATTTCTATTCACAGTTACTAGGATTTAACTCATGAGTCTTAATCATATTAACAAAAAAATGGATGCAAGAGCTACTAAATTGAGTACCATGTCAAATTATTTAAGTAAGCACACATACAAAATGCCAAAGGCTGAACAACTTTTAACTGGAAGTAAGCTATTGCTCAAAAAAATGAAATTAGCACTAACTAAACAATGTATTTTTTAAACCTAGTTTTCTTTTAATTATATCTGAAAATTTAAACCAAAAACTTTTTCAATTTAAGTGCTATGAAAAGAGAGATGTTGAATAATGTATTTATATCTTGGTAAAAAATATTAATAACAAAAAAGTTAAAAAAAAAATTAAAAATATTGACCACAATTATTCAGACAATTTTATTGCATAGTTTGCACATTTATCAAATATTTACAACTTGTATATGTGCTTATGAAAAGTCATTGAAGTAATTTCAACAAAAAAAAAAAAAAAATCACAAGGATATGTTGTGAAATATAAATACAACAAACAAAATAAACAACACATTCATTCATAGTAGTCAAACTAGTCATTAAAAAAACAAACAAACT
Source organism: Biomphalaria pfeifferi (assembly GCA_030265305.1). NCBI lineage: Eukaryota > Metazoa > Mollusca > Gastropoda > Planorbidae > Biomphalaria > Biomphalaria pfeifferi. The sequence goes on along the minus strand of JASAOG010000020.1, from coordinate 1,707,766 downwards.
AAAATTGAAAAAGGAAATCTTACTATTAGCATTTACAGGAAAAAATTATTGAATTTTGCATGGCGGTGGAGGCTTCTCTGATCTGTCTGATACAAACAAGATAAGTAAACAGTCAGACTTCAAATAAGAACCTTAAGAAAGGAATTATTGAAGCAGAGCAGGGAAAGCATTAACAAAAGTTGATCAACACTTAGCAGTGATGCTTTTTGGATAAATCAAAGCTTAGTAATGTCATCACATAAATTAATATTTCTGGGTTTTTTTTGTTTACTACAATAATGTAATGAACTTGAACTATTTATACCTCATACAAAATAATTAGTTTTTATATAAGATGTACATTAAATATAGAATGGGGAATAGTAATACCAGTAAAGAACTTTTTCTTTACTAAGCACTTTAAAATATATACAAAACAAGTTTCTTTCTCTTTAAATTTATCTACCCACTGTGTGAAAAAGCTGTAGAAACTGGTTGAACTGTATTAAAGCCCTGTTTGAACAAAACAACTAGCAAGGTAGTTAGAGCTGACATTTAATATTCCTAGCATTCTTGAGCTGCATACAGTAAAACGTTGAACACTAGGAATTAGTGATGTTTCAAGCTAACTGTACCTTGTTTTAAGCAGAGATAGTGGGTTGTAAGAATAAAATTGTCGAGAAAGTAAAAAAATAGAGCTTAAGGCATTTATTTTTTTGTTGAAACAAAATATTTAATGACATTTTGCTAAAACTATTATGTTAAAAGGAAGCAATTATGTAGATAAAAAATTTTTCAGCCATAATGTTATGATCTTATAAAATGATTCTTAAGCTAGCTATTATGTGACTATCTGTGACAATACATGAATAGTGTAGAATAATATCACTATACTTATATTTCATTTAAAAAAAAGAAGTAAAATTCCCTAGAAGTAAAACATAACACAATACCGGACCAGCAAACTTGTACAATTTTAAGAAAGGATGTGTCATTCATAATTACTTTAAGTAAACGTGTAAACAAACAGCAAAACTGATTAAGCAATACGAGAGTTGTTATTGTATTATTTGTTCTTTTTCTAAAATGAAATGCCAAGTTATAAAATAAATGTCAATGACATCTGAAGGCTTTATAAAACTCATCATTAATAACTGCATGACCCTACAATAAATACAATAAATAATGCACATTAAAAGAAGGAGCAAAACATCAAGGCATACTAAATGATTTTGAAAACAAGGTTGCCAAGGCTTGGTCAGCATTTCCATTAGAACGTCTTAACTCCTCAAGGACTGCATTTCTGCTGAAACCATTTTTCATGAGCTGTGAAACAACCTCTTCTGAAAATTGATGGGGAGATGGCTGATTTCTGGTAGATGGAGTTTTACTAGACGATGAGCCAGCTGGAAATAAAAAAAAGAAACAATCAAAATATAAGGAGCTATTATGAAACAAGCAAAATATTTTTTAAAATCCTTTTTAAAAAAAAAGCTTATCTAAAGGGAAGAGATACTGGTCTGCAGTTCCCCCATTCAGATTTTTCTCCTATTAAATAGGGGAGTGATATTAGCTTCTTTTCAGTCCCGATTAAGTGATGCCTGAAAAGTATTTTGAACACTTGCTAGCTGGTGGCTTAATTCTTAGAACAATCTAGCTGGAATACCACCAGGTCAAGAAGCTTTATTTGGTATTATGCTAGCTAATAATACGATCATAAATTTCCATTGTTATCTTCAAATATTACTTTATTTTTGTATTCAGTCTGCAGCTGTTTGGTAACTTTTTGGGTTAGGTGTTTTATTTTAAGGTACTTTTATGGACTCTTCCTGCCTTAGTTTCTATAAAAAGTGATGGGACAGTCTTTAAAATTTTTTAGGAAATTTTGTAAACAGGCGTTTTAGAACTGGCCTGTCACAGCAACTTAAAAAAAAAAGATGCTGAATTTTTAAAAATCTGACTTAATCATGTAAAATTAATTATATTTTTTTTCTTTAATATTAATATTTTTCATTAAATAATGTTGTATAACATAATAATTACACTGCATAGGCTTTACAGCACACACAATGCATGCAATGCACTATTGTTTATACATATTGGTGAGAGGAGAAAGCTATTTGCAGATGCTTTATATCTGGGTCCAGGCAGTGTAAGCATTCTACTAAAATAGATAAATGCTTTACTGGTATTGTAACAACTTCTCTCTCAAACAACTATAAAGAATTAATGTGTTTGAAAATCAAAACATGCTTAAGTTTTGGAAATACTAAAAAGTATGAGCTACACTTCTGTTTATGTATCACTGTCTATTTTAAAAACTTTGTACATAAGTCCACCAAAAAAATGCTTTGAAAAGCAATTGAGAGAAAGCTGCTGAATCTCTGCTGAGTTCTTAAGCAAGACAAGCAAGAACAACCAGATGAGGAGCAATGCTTAGAGGAAGAGAATGTTTAAAACTGCATATATTGAGGCTTCATAATGTGACTCTTTTTCATGCTGATACAAGTTGTTTACAAAAAGTGGGCTTTTAAAGCATTAGACTTGTAATGATTAGTTATTAAATAGAAAAACCTTTAATATATATTTCTCACTATAGGTCTAGATCTATCTATAATACTATAATCTAGATCTACTTAATTCTTATTCTAATAACTTGAATTCAGATCTCTAGTGACACTAGATCCAATATTGGCAATATATTATTATCTATTATATAGTATCAGTAACTCACTATGTTTACATCCTTATGTCTATAATACTAGATCTAGATCTTATAATAGATCTAGACGACTAAATCTAATCCCATTTGAACTCATGGAACTCGGCAGGCAGGGTTCAAATTTTAAAAATCTAGGGGCCATCATAACAACAGAGCCAAAAGCGGTCGGGCATCATGATGCTCTCAACTCTGATACTTGTCAACAGCTTGCAATGAAGTTGCAAGCAACCATTGTCATTGAGGCCATTGAAGTTGAAGTCTAGATGCTCTAGATCTAGATAAAAAGTATTCAAATTCTTTTTTTAAAATGTCGGGCCAATTTCGGGATTTTTTTTGTTACAAAATCGGACCAGAAGAAATTTTCGGAAAATTCCCATCATTATATAAATTTGTAAATAGGTTTTCTTTCTGTTTCCAAAGTTTCTTTAATTTATTATTAAACCAGCATTTATTTATTTTGTCTGATGAGTCTTTAGTTGGTATTTGGTTTATAAATATAAAAGTTAATATTTAATTAAGTTAATATATAAAAGTTCCCACTTTCAGACCTTGCAATCTATAGGGAAGATGATATTAAGTCACCTGTTTCTATGGCCAACAGTTAATGAGCAGGCTGTCATGGCCAGCACAACGACAAATTGACTCTACCTTCCCCAACTAAAGTCAGGTGGCCATTAGAGTTGGGTGAGCTCATGGGCGCCTTAAAAATCCAGAAATTCAAAATCCCAGTCTTTACCAAGATTCGAACCCAGTATCCCAGGTAAGTATCAAGTCTATCAGAGGTGACACTGAAGAACTGGAATGCAGCAGAAATTGTGGTTAAAATGGATTTGAGCATTGTGTAAATTCAAATTTAATGCTATCAGAGTCATCTGCTCTGACACGGCCAAGCAGAACCAAGATGCTTAAAGTGGCATATAAATCATTTAAGGAGCTATCAAAATCTTGCAAAGGGTTTTTGGGCTTTTGCCATTTTAAACTCTGGAGAATAGCATTCTTCAAAGGAAATTTTTAACGAGTTTAAGAACTGCTGTCAGCAGAAACTTTCTGCTTTCCATCAAGTACTTTAAAACATCCCTAGCCCTGGCTTTAGTTTTAATTTAGAAGATTTTTTTGTGTCTGTCAAATCTACACTAAGCTGGTGTCATATCTTTGCTACAATGACTGAAGCATACCAAAGAGGTCTTGGGCCCTAAAGCAAGGGCAAACAACAATATCGCATCTGATTGAACCTTTGCGATTGAAATGAAGCTTTCAATTTTGGCATTCATTGAAAAATCTTTCCGATAACAATACTATATATAGATTAGATCTATCTATTGTCAAGGAGCAGAAAACAAATTCTGCACTAACTTCTGAAACGCTAATTTCGAATGCAATGGTGGCAAAATTCCAAGACATTCTAAGAGATGTTTTAAAATTCCAGGACTTTATGAGTTTTTAAAAATTACAGCTATCCAGGACATTCTGGAATTTCAGGAGGCCATGGAAACCTTGCTAATAGCACAAATATAGCACATTAGCCAGGTCGAGACCTAACAAACACATCATTTGTAACATAGTACTGTTACATTGAAATGCACTTTAGGACTAGAGCCCTAACAAACACATCATTTGTTACATAGTACTGTTACATTGAAATGCACTTTAGGACTAGAGCTAATTAACAATCTTTTAGCATTTCTTGTTCCTTCATAATTTTTGGAATCAAAATTTAAGTAATGAATGTTCATTAAATTTTTACACCACACACTAAAAAAAAAAAGCGTTCTTTCTGAAGTAGTGGAATGACAGCCAGGAAGCACTGATATCTCCACCAGCAGGGCCTTTTATGACTTATAACAAGGAGTAAGAAAATTACGTAGATGTAGCTCAAATACTTATATCTTTAACATGTTAATATAAAACAGTCCTAGTAATAACTCTTTAGACTTAAGTTTTTCAAAGAGGCAGAAATAATTAATGCAAGACTCACCAGATTCTTGTGCTGATTTTGAAAGAGCCTCTGCCAAATCCCTGTCATCATCTTGGTTATGTGAACTTCCAGGTTGATTGAGCCTGGCATGTTCTGGAAGATCTGCCTCACCTAAGAATGGAGTTATTGTCCCAGTTGTTCCTATCTCAAGCTGATTTTTCTTAAGATCTATAACACACTAAAGAAATATAAGCAAATATTTATTTGTATTGAGACATTTTAAAACCTTTATAAAACTAGCAAAGTTGTCTAACACAAAACAAAAAAGCAACAACAACAACAAAATACCTGATGTCTTTTGAGCATATCTAAACCCAGCAACATATCCATAGGCTGATTTTCTAATATTGAAAAGGAAGATTGAAGAAAAACATTGCCTATCTGAATTTGACCTACAAAAGTATAAAAAAAAACTGGTTAATAAGCTAGTAATAAAATGTCCTAAAATATGCTAAGCAAAGGTAGGATTTAATAATCATTAATAATATGCTAATTAAATTTTTTCTATTAACACACTACATCTAACGTTTAGAAAAAGTACCAAAAGAAATGAAAACATACATAAATGTACACGTCCTAAAATCTTTTGTGTTCCCACTCCTTTAGCAACACCTTCCCACCTTCTATCAACTAATCTCATTATGTGACATCTTTCCGCACACTGTTGACTCATGATTGTCATCTGGGCACCTGTAAATAGATTAATACATAAATATTAATAAATCAATAATTTTGTATTAGTTTATGCTACATATATAATATAATAATCATTAATCTCAACAGTAAAAAATTGTGACTATAATCACATCGCACCTATGAATGGGTGTATGTGTTTGGGCGGAACCCAAAAAGCCTTGAAAAGAAAACTAGGTTTGGTGAGCCCTGCTCCACAAAGAAAGCCTCCTATCAAGATTTAGCTATGAATAGAAATCTACTAATTGATTAATCATGCTTAAAGCACCAATAAATTTGATTTTTTAAAAAAGTCTCCTACAATTCCACCCATTTTTTTTCTAGAACTAAAATAGGTGTTTAAAAGTGGCACACCTGCCTTAAGGGTCATTGTTTAATTGTTATTCTTTAAGTACACATTATAAATTTAGACATCATTTTGATTTGTTGTTCGTAAATTATTATATGAATGATTATTAATTAAAGAATATGCTAAGATAAATTATTAGATTACATAAATTCCATACAAATTTCTAAAATTTATATAAATTAAGCAAAGCACAAAATGAAAATGTATATACAGGGTTAGTAGCACTTTACCATGACAAAATTTCAGATTATAGGATTTTTTTAAAGGTTAAAATGTATGATGTATATAAGTATATTTGTGTGTCTCCTGTTTGTGTGATACATTGTACAACACAGAAAACTATGCATTTTTTAAATTAAATATTGGTACCTGAATGTGGAAATAATAAATATATTGCCAACATCCCACCCAGAATAGAAACAATATCATCAGTTGTGGTAAGTCTACAGAAAATGTAATGAAAGATATCTCATAATCGAGTAACAACTTGGCAGTCATCCTGACACCTCAAACAACTTTTTTTTTCTCCAAAGATTTATTTAAGAACATTACAAATGGTTGTTATTACTTTTTTTTTTTATAAGATAGATTCTTAGAGATTCCTTTATTATGTATATTCTCTGTGGTGGAAATGTACATTTTTAATTCTTGTGTATCTTATAGATACTTGAGTCATGTTTATTATCTTATTAACTGCTTAAATTCTCATAAACAGAGACTGTAATATATAGGCCTATTTGTATGTTTATTTAGAACTGCATTTGTATACTTAATTTAATACCAGGTAACACTCAATAGATCCTTGAAAGTTATCACTAGCTTATTTTTAAAAAGAAAATATTTTAAAAGCTGCATTATTTGGCCATAATCTTCCCCCTCCTCCCTACCAAAAAAGAGACTATTTTTAGTCAAAAGAATGGGCAACAGACTAAAAGTAGATAAAAGTATTGATCCTTCTAATTCTAAATCTAGTCAATCTAGATCTAGCATTAATTTGAAATGTAGTCCTAGATCTGTAACTTTTTGGGGGTACAAACTATGTTAGTCCTAAGAAGGACTCCATGCTAAAAGGAGGCGGGGGGAGATGGCAGACTATTAAGCTGAGGGCTGAGAATGGCGCTAACATTTGCTAACTGAATAATGTTTTTAAAGAGGGGGGGGGGGGAGGAGGAGGAGACTGACGACTAGACCTTTTGAGCGTTTTTTTCTTGAGTGCAATTTCTTTTCCAACTATATAGTTTTCCAGACTTTTATGACAGAAATAACTGTAGACTTTATACAGATGTGTGCGAAATATTTTCAATATATCTACATCAGATTTAGACTTAAATCCAGACATGCCTAGCCCCAATAGGCGTAGCCAGGGTGTGTGTGTGTGTGTTTGGGGTTCAACCCCCCCCCCCCACAGGTCTGAATTTAGTGACTGATTTTTTGCTTTGATTTTGTTTATTTTAGACGAGATTTTAATACTAAACCATCACTTGCCCCAGCACACCCAAGGGGGTTTTTGAGTTAAACCCCCTACAAGGGAATTTTGCAGCTAAACAATACCTCAATATTAAAAAAAAGCAAATTACACACTCAAATTCTATGAGGGTAGCCAAAAGGAGTTTTATGTTTTAACCCCCCACCCCCCTTTTCCAGTGGGGTTTGAAGCAAAAAAAAACAACCTCTTCAATATAATAAAAAAAAAAAAAAGCAAATTACTCTAAAATCTATGAGCGTAGTCAAAGTGGGTTTCAGTTTAAACCCCCCTTAAGCAGTGTTTGAAGCTAAAATATACCTTTTCAATATAAAAAAAAAGCAAATTACACACTCAAAATGCTATGAGTGTAGGCGGGGGATTTGAGTTTAAACCCCACTACAGAAGGGTTTGATGTTAAAAAAAAATACCTCTTCAATAATATTTTAAAAAAAAGCAAATTACACACTAAATTCTTTGTAGCCAAGCCAATGGGGGATTTCGAGTTAAAACCCCCCTCCTCCAGATGGTTTTTTTTTTTTAAAGTTTTAAGTTTAAGACCCCTCCAGATGGTTTTGAGTTTAAAATCCCCCAACAAAGAGTTTTGAGGTTAAAATCCTCTCTCTTTAATATTATTCTAAAGCAAAGTACAGTCACCAAATTCTATGAGCGCAGCTTAGGAGGTTTTGAATTTGTTAAAAAAAACAACTCCCCAACAGATAATTTTGACAAAACTTCCCCTTTCAATATAAAATTTAAAGCAAACTACAGTCACCTTTCCAAGAGCGTAGCCAAGAGAGGTTAAATATTTCTTCCAGTGGCCGGGCTCCATTAAGTGCAATGAAAAGTCTGCCAAAAATTGAAAAAGACTATATGTGGCTCAACAAAGATGGCTAAAACGGATTTCAGGTCTCAATCAAGGAAATCCTATGCCGAAATCGGAGTCGACCCATTAATAAGGTAGTGACAGAGCATTGCATGAGCTTTGTGGGACATGTTCTCCGACAAAATGAATTACACATAAGAGTTCCGATGACATGGAGGCTATTAGGAAGATAGCGCAAACAGGGACATCCTAGTGCAACTTGGCGCCAAACTTTCATGGAGGTCCTCAGAGCAGGAGGGAAGAGGCTTCAGACATTGCCAGATTTATTGTGGAAACAGCTTGCTGCCCAATGCGTCGAGCGTCGCGGGAGGATCTAAGTCAATAAGAACAGCACAATCGGATTTTTAAATAAAACATTTTAATAGCAGGATAATGCAAGTAGGTACCTCAGAATATGCATTTTGTAGGCTTAAAATTACTGAAATAGTGTTTGGCAGCGGGGCAGAGCACTAGGGGAGCTCCTAGCACTCTCCCAGACTCCCTTGCTGGCAAGGCCGGGAGTGTACAATTTTCCCACTAACTACAGGAAGAACCTATTCTAGGGCACAATAAACAACTTCCTAAAGAATGAAGGGTCAGAATGTTATATTATGTACACACAGAGACATACAGCCCCAACCCCACCCTCCCGAAAAAAAATCCTGGCTAACCACATACTACCCCCCAATCAAGGCCGGTCCTACAGATTGCAGGGCCCTATGCAAAACTGATTGCGTGGGGCCTATTCTTGGTTGTGATAAGGATAATAAGTGAAAATTAAGATTTTGTATTAGAAAATAAATTTGTCTTGCATATTATTCATACTTTAACTAAGTACACAATCACTGTCAAATTAATTTTACGAGCCATCAAAAGTAGATGATAGTTTTCCAACAAAAAGCTGATAAACATTGAGATCTGCCTTTGAGATTACTATAGACTAGCAAAATTTCGCTTTCATTGTTTTTTTTAAAGAGGTCGAGATATATTTAGATCTATATTTGAATGCCAGTGACTATTTAAGTAAATTAAGAATTTGAACTTGCTTTGGTCAAAATTCGCCTTATTATTACTTTTCTTTTAAATTAATGCTGACAATGTCGTTTTTTCAATGACACCCAGAAATGACAATTTTGTCTGTTTTTAAGGAGATTAGCATCAGTTTTCAGAAGATTTTAATAATTTCAGGAGATTTTCATGACTTTTTTTTGAATATTTACAATTTCAGAATTCCAGAAACCCTGTAATAATAAGTTAAAATGGTTTATTTTAATAATTTACACCTAGAATTCGTGCGGGACCCACTGCGGCCGCATAGGTTGCAGTGGCCTAAGACTGGCCCTGCCCCAATACGCAGAATGTGAACTAGGTTGAAAATGTGGAATTGTTTGGCCCTAATGTACACCACACAATCAACTTAATAGTACACAGGTAAACTGGACAGGGACTCATTAGGATAAAATTTACTGATCCACTTTAGGATAAGTATTTGTTGACCCATAAAGACCTGCTAACTATTGTGAACAAACGCAAGCTTAAAATCTATGGCCATATTAAAAGATCTTCATGGCTTGCTAAGACCTTCCTTCAGGGAACAGTACCAGGAAAAAAGAAGAAGAGGCAGACAGAGAAAGTGATGGGAGGACAACATAAAAGAATGGACGAGCCTGCCATTGCCATTAAAAGAGGTTCTAACTAAGAGAGAGGAATGGAGAAAGACTGTTGGCGAGTCTTGCATGGTGCCCCAATGGTCCAATAGACTAAGGGATAGGTAAAGGTAAATCTACGATAGTTTTTTTTTTAGATTCTTCACCTAAGTCACTAAAATAACGCAGACATTTCAGGGCTGTGTGCGATTTATCTTCACTAGCATAAATTTAGACATTTGATATATCAAGATAATTAAATGGACTAAATTTCATGTAGTTTTCAGGTTAGTTGAGAAATATCTTCACAAGTTGTAACTAAACTCTAAATCTAGACAATGTCATTAGCTAAACCTCGATCGAGATCTAAGTAGTTACTAAAACGTACAGACTTTACATGTGAAGTCACTCTTACTGTTACAACTAGTAAATTTAGGTGAGAGGGCCAGGTGAAACGCTAGCTTGAGCCAAGGCTGCATTCAATCACAAGGTTATGCTGAAGCACATAAATGGGAGAAAGGCAGTGTAGACTCGTCAGTGGTTGGCTCACAAGAAAAGCCAGCCCGTCATGCAATCAGAATGCCTACATACACTGCTTTTTACCCCCCAAACTGTTTAGCAAAAAATAAGCAACATTATATTTTTAAAAAATATTTTAGGGGAGTGTACAAAATTTTTAAATATTCTAGGAGCGCTACAAACCCTGTGTGTATATGTATATATATCATAAATATTAAAGTATTACATTAAAAAAAAAAAATTTTTATAAAATAAAAAAAAAATTTGTTGAAAATAAAATATACAGACCTGAGTCAACAAAAGCTTTCACTGGATGTCCGTTAACTTTACAATCAATGTACAACATATGGACTTGACCAAAACTTTCTGGAGCGAATTCCATGGCTGTTTCCATGTTAGTTTCAATATTTTTCATTCTATGTTTTAAAAGAATGTAATATAAATATATACATTATCTTCATCGACAATATACCTTCTAATGTTAGTAGCTTCTTTGGCTTACAACAGGCATGGCCAATCAACATCATTACATTTCAAACTATTGAGAAAAAAAAAGTGAAAATTCATATAACTTTGCTTAAAATAAAAAGACAAAATTTAAAATGTTTAAAAAGCTGGTTTGCTTGATGGTAGGACATGCACCATGCAGGCCGGTCGAAGTGCAATTTGAAAACCAAACAATATTGCACAACTACAAACCTACAAGTTACAGTCACATTCAAATCATCAAACAAATGAGGTATTCACAATATTTGTCAATGACGTCTCTTTCCTTCTCCCTCTCAGAGGAAAAAAAAAGGATGACAGTAAAAAAAGGCCTGGAAAAGTGCAATATGAGTTTATTTGTACAAGGAACACATTGCACATTTCATGACCTTTCTTCTGTGCCAAAAAGACAACAACTGAAAGAAAAAATATTAGAACACCTACACTTATTATGCATTTGAAAGAAAAACATTTAAATTGTTTTTTCCTGATGGATAGCTCTATATAAGACGGAAGAATACTTGTTATCCAAACAGGCCGGGGTAAGTGCAATTTGTAGACAAATATCCAAGTTGCACTTGCCAAAACCTGTCAAGATCACACTGTTTACATTTTAGTAAGATTTCCTTTTAAAACAAAATCTTGACAAACAAGCAAAGATTAAAAAAAAAAACAGATGACAAAAAGTTACATAATATGACAATAAACATACTGATGTTATGACTTTACAGCAACAGGCCGGGAAAAGTGCAATGTGAACTTGTTAGACAGACTGCACTTATCACAACCTGATGACATAAAGGCAGAAACCGTCAAAACTTTCTTGTGGGCATATTTTTCTTTTGATTAGCATGCTAATATTTCTCATTGGTAACATAAGACCATTAAATTTTATTTTCCATATACTGCAATAACAAGCATGCATATATATATATATATATATGACTTCCTTCAGTAAAAAAAAAGACTTTGGATAAAAAGAAAATTAAAAAAAAAAATTAAAAAAAAATACATAATAAATTTATCTTAGTCAAAATAAATAATTAACAAATCTACAAGGAACTGAGAGCATCTGTTCCTAAGAAGTTGTGAGTTACCATATACCATAATCACATTAGTTAAAAAAAAGTATTTTCCCTGAAGCTTATTTAGTATTAGAGAGCAAGTGTCCTATTAATATATTTATTATACTACAAAAGCAGACAATAACAGGTTTGTTTAGAATCGATTTTCTTTTTCTTAAATTCTGAAAATGATAGGATAGCATATTTACCATAAAACAGTCTAAAATCCAAAGTTAACTAAAGTTAGGTGCATTTTACCAGTCAATTTCAAAACTGTATTTACTGAAGACATCTATTAACATGGCAGTGAACATTACACCGAACAGTATTGGAACCAGCACACAGCATAGCTTCACACCATTTGTGACAGGAAAATAATTAAAGTAGTAGAGTAACCATAATAGTTACTAATTACACCACACAATCAACTTAATAGTACACAAGTAAACTGGACAGGGACTAGGAAATGAGCGTTAGGATAAAATTTACTCAACCACTTTAGGATAACTATTTGTTTATAAATAAAATTTTAAAAAATTAAATAAAAATCAAGAGTCAAAAAGTTTGTCAGGCAAGATTATTTTTTTTACCAACCTCTGGTAAAGATGATCAAGTTTGTTTTTTGTGCACAATATTCTTGTATTTTTGTTCAACATACCTGATAGCTTCTTCAATCTGCTGCTGGGCATGTGGATCAAAAGGGTCAGCACTCAACAGTTGTATTCTTTTTTGCTCCTCTTTTATTCTGGATTGTCTCTGCTCTTCAAATACTTTTGCAAATTTCACTTTAAAAGATATTTTTTTTTTTAGAAATTTTAAAATGTATAATCTTCACATTTTAATTAGAAAAGGTATAAACATATACTTTAAAAAATAGAGCTCTTAACAAGTCTAATTGTATCAATTAGTTTAGATCAGTCATGTAATTATATGTGTTAGTGACCTAAACATAATAAAATCTTTGTGATTAGAAATATTTTTACGATTTTTTTTTATTTTTTTTTTTAGCTTTTTCAATGATCATATTACTTGCCTGGACCAGCTGTAAAAGGGGGAAGGAAGAAGGGGGTATCTTGGTGGATGTTAACAAGATCGTTTTTTAAATGAATAAAAAAATGTTCACCCAGGCCTTGAGTCCTCTATGAGTATAATTCAACTTATACCACCACATCTGTCAAAGTATGATTTCTTTCCTTATTCAAGATTCCAAAACAAAATAACTAATTACCAATAGTTAATTAACTAATTGTTTAATTTCTATTTTTTTATATTGATTCTTCGGTTGCCAGGTAAAAGAAATAATTGATAAAATTTCAGCTTAATCCGAGATTGGGTGTGGGGAAAAATAATGTGCACAAACTTTTGACTATATAGAGTGAGTAGTTATAAGCTTTTAAAAATATTGCAATACAGACCAAATTTGATTCAAGAAAACAATTTTAATTTTGATATATACATTTTTTTAAATAGATAACATATCAAGTGAAAAAAAATTAATGAGCAACAGAGCTAGCTTAAAGGTGACTTGAAAATAGAAGCACTGTGCATTACATATATACTTTTTGATATGTGCATTCTTACCATTGTTTCCCATATAAATAAATATTTTTTTTAGAAAGATTTGTTTGTAGTGGGAGATTTATGTAGTGTTAAGTGAAATTTAGACATTAATACTTGTGAACATACCCATGTCACCGCTAAGTAAAGCATCAGCCAATGGAGGGTTTCTTTCTTTTAAAAGTGCTATCTGACTAGGATCTTTCAACAACATGCTTCTTATAAATGCTGGGTCATCTTCACGTCCTCTTGAAGGATACTGTCCAGATCCTGGCAAATTTATGCTTCCAAAATCAATATTTGGTAGTTCTTAAAAAAAATAATATTTGTTTTACTTTTTTTTTTTTGCACTAGCACTTCAAGAAATACATTTATGAGCTAAAATTCTAATTAATTGTTATTTCAAACACATTGGCACAATGTTATAAATGCTGTCATTTTAAACCCAATGGTCTCAAGTCTGGTAACTGAAAAGTCTAAGGCTTAAGTTTACACTAGTTTATAGTTATGTAAATTTCTAACATCATATCTTCACAGGTAAAAAGCAAGAATTTTACTTTGAAAACATTTCTCCCATTGAACTAAAATAAAATAAACAGGTGATGGTAGGTTGGTGAAAGGTTTTATATCTTTTAAAAATTTCTAAAGTCAAGGCAAATGAACACAAAATGACAATATTTGATTGTTTGATACACATAATTCTTATATAGAGACCTTAGATTCTATTTTGATGTGCATATTAATTACAGAACATGACTTTTACTGCACACATATATACACAAAATAAATGCAAGGCACTGTGGTTTGTACATTTAGATGAGAGAACTTTGGCAGCTTTTTGTAGATATGTTTTATATCTGGTTAAGGCAGCCTGAACATAAAATAATAGATAATTACTTTATTAGTACAGTAACAACAATTTTCTCAAACAACTAATATAGAATTAAAGTGAGTGAAAATATGCTATGAGTTTTTTTAAATACTTCAAAAGTTTACTTGTTTCACTGGTCATTAAATTGTACATGAATGAAGAGGAACTTAACTATAGAAAGTAAAAAGTAAATAGTGTTTATACACGGATATTGAACTACCTAGAGGTTCTAATATTTTGTACACTTCATCAAATTCTCCTTCCTTGAACATGTCGCTTTTTTTGTTTGTGATTCATTTGTTTTAAGTTTGGAGCAAAAATCAACAATTCATGACTGCGCATGTCCAATTTTAGATAAGTTCCGGTAATTTTGTTCCGTTTTTCCAAAGCAGATGGCAGTTTTTTAGATTCTCTGTAACCATGTATATAAAGCTATTGTTTTAACCTCCCCCGGCAATTCATACCCATATAAGGGATGAGCCTGTTTGATCGTAGGTTGATGGGCATATCAAAATAAACTTCCAAACATCTTTAGAAAGACATTCCAATCACATTTACACCGTTAGCTAAAATTTAAAAAGGGGGGTGTCCAAACAAATAATAATTAATTCAACTCATTCTCCTTCATTTGAACAAGCAAAATCGTAATAAGAAATATTATTGGGATTAATAAATCTATGATTTTTTTCAATGAATAAACATGACCTAGATCGAGATATCTAGAATATATAATTTATGTATGAAAGAAAAAGTACGGGCTGCTAATTTGAAGCCAGAGACCATGCCCACTGCAGGTGATCACGCCAGATGAGCTGGCGGTGAGGAGAGGTATACACTAAGCTTGTAGTGTCACAAATTATCAAACAGGCAGTGGAGGGAAGGGGGAGAGAGTAATGAAAAGAATTATAAGCATCTATAGGACGGAGGGGTGTTAAGGGGTAATAAAACGAACATCCAAATTATGAAAACAAGAATAGGGTCCTTGGATGGGAATTAAAAGAAAGACAGAGAGAAAATACATGTAGCCTAGTTGAAAATATCATGTTTATTAAATTATAATAATTAATTTATAGATCTATAATCTATATAAATTTACTTCTGTCTGTTTCTACACATAGATTATATAGGTATTTAAATAAACTATAAAAGATATATAAATATTGAGAGAGAGAGAGAGAGAAAGAGAGGAAATAGACTATAAATACATACTGCAAAAGTGAATCTACTTCTTTTAATACAATCTAAATAATTTTTAAGTAACACAGATATTATTTATTAGCAATTACATAGTGGTGTTCAATGACAATGCTCACTATTCAAATGAAGGAGAAAGCCCAAAAATTGCGTTCAATACAGGAGCATGAAGTATGATGAAGTGACCCAATTTATTTTAAAATAAAATCTTGACTATGGTTGGTAATACAAAGGAACACACTCATACACAGCTATTTTTATTGTCCTTTAGTTGAATAATAAGAATCTGCTTTCAGTTTTTGTGTAAGTTAAACCTTCACCAAATAAAAATTTGACCTAGATCCAGACAGTCGGTATCCAGTTATATTCTAAGAATCTACCATACATCTATAATCTAGATTTACAAGGACAAGATCTCAATTGTATAAGAAATTTTTTTTAAAGGAATAAATTAAAAACATTCAAGCATTTAACACACAATGTAAATGAATAATTATACTCTAAATAAACTTAAAATAACAGTCTTAGGTCAGTGTAGAAGTCACAAGCCCAGTGAGTGGCCTAATTTAACATTTTAGGTAGAATAAATAATATAAGTGCATTCATTTTTTTGTCTGTATTTATGCCTAGGGCCTAGACCTAGATCTAGTTTGAAAACATCTTAGAACACTTTGGTGATCAATTTTCTTTTCTACATCAAACCATTTGTTAGACTCTGTTAGAGTTAGATTTAGTCCTAGAGCCTAGAGTCTACAATTAATAATTATTATAATTCCATTGCCATTACCAAATAATGCGCCATCTAGTCTAAGACGTTTAAGTCTAAGTCACTCTTACTCTATTAAGACAATTAAGTTAGGTACTTCAACATCGCTATTTTTCTACGCCGGAAGTATGTTTAAAAGCTGGTCGCGTCCCCGGTTACCGTCGGAAAAGTGAGTAAAATGTCATTATTTTTTAACCGACCTTCTAGATTAGAGTATCATTTTGTCGGGGGGAAAATGGCGATTCTTTTGATACCAAATTTGACGGGATTGGTTTACTAGATCGTTTTTTTTAAGTTTCCAAAATTAGGGCGTGTTCCAGATATGATTACTTTTTTATTTTTGTTTTGTAATTATTTATATTGGTCAGTAATTTGTAGTATCCATATCTACTTAAGAATCATGTGTGATTATTAAGCTATTTTAGATGGCGCTCTTGGTAAATGAATGCCAAAATGACCACCAAATCGAAAGTAGCCATTTTGCTATCAATTCTACCGGAAGTAGTAATAAAATACTTATAAAATATTATTAAATGAAGTTTCCTTGTTTATTAATATAGATAATGTCTTAATGAAGCAAAAAAAACTCGTATTAATGTAGATCTAGATTTAGTTAGTAGTAGATCTAGAGAAGCAACACATAATGTAGAAAAATCAAATATATTGTTTTAATCATACACTAGAGTGTAGATCTAGGTCTAATACTTAGATTTAGGCTTAGACTTAGATCTATTTTCTAGAATAGGAACAGAGATGAATAGAATGAAATCTAGAATTAGAAAAGATAGATATATAGATCTTTAATTGATTTGATATATACTAGTCTAGTCTAAACTTAATTGTCTTAATAAACTAATACTAGTTTCTAGATCTAGAATATTGATCATTGATGAGGACTAAATTTAGATCTATTTTTTTTATGTGAAATTTAATGGGAGAAAATCTGAGAAATAGCCTAAAAACTAAAACAGCTTTTCAATATATATTATAAATTAGATCTAGGTGTTATATTATAAGTTTGTTTAGATTATGTCTGTATATAATATATATATAGACTGTATATTTTAAACTTTATAAAAGAGACATTCTGATATCTAATCTTGGCAATTTGACTAATTGTATTGATTTCTATTGCCTCGCTCCACCCCACCATATCCAAATATTTTGTAATTTTATATCTGCATTTTTTTTTAAATAAAAAAAAAAAGCTCAATATTTTACAAATGTTTTTTTAAAGATAACTTTTTCATACTCCAGCTGTTTAAGGTCTGCTTTTAATATTATGATAAAATATTAAGAAATAAAAATAAGTTTTCGTCAATATTTGAAAAAAATATAGCTGTTCCTGTAGTATAATTTTTAAAAATAAATGTCACAATTTTGAATTGCTTTTTTTCTTTAAAATTATTATTTATTGTTGTAGCAAATAACATGTTTAAAGTTTCTTGAAAATTTGAAATGGTAATAATGATAAATAAAAACGTGCGTGAATAAGTCAAATTCAAATTCCGACCAAATTCGTCGGTTCTATTTCTTTCTTTATCTGGCTGTATAAAAAATAGGTATGTGACAAAATTATTAAAAACAAAAAAAAATAATATGATATCAGATTGTTAAAGTGCTTTTTCTGAGCTTTCCAATGATATATAGATTCTTGGTATAGGTGCAGCGATTTACACATTTTCACTTAACATTAAGTCAATGGAAATGATGACACCAGATTTTATGAAAATTTAAAGAAAATTGCTAATATTTTCACCAATTTTCAAAGCCCATTTAAAAACCAAATATCAAAATAAAGCCCATAGTGTGCTTAATTGAAGTATGGTATTGTTTTATAAAATTTATTTATAAAAATTTTTTTTAAACTAAGCCAATATGACATTGTTTTTTTTAATTTATTAAATAAAACTTTAATTTATTTTTATTTTTAAATTTTATGAATAGTATAATATTAAACCACTTGTTCTGAGCTTTCCAATGATATATAGATTCTTGCTATAGGCTCAACGGTTAAAAAAATATATAAAATTTTAACGCGTTTTCACTTATATTGTAAAGGGTTTTCTGAAAATGTGTAACAGTTCGCTAATTTTTACCTCACAGCTAAAAGCTTTGTATATATATAAAAAGATTAGGATGTGCTTAATAAAAGTATACTGTTTTTTTTTTACATTTTGATTCTATTGAATTATTTTGTGATATATTTACTTTGTTGTGTTTTTTTTGTAGAAAGATATTACTTAGTAATATGTTCTATCACATTTATATACATGTATATCTAATAGATATAATGATCTTAAAAAAACAAAAACTCAGTAGGAACATTTGAAACAAACAGCGATACTTATCTTCATGTTTATTTTAAGGAAAAAAAATAAAAACTTAAATTATTTTGTATAGTAAAAAAAAAAATTAAAAATTTAATACTTACATAGATTTTTTAAAAAATGGTAATTGAAATTGTTAATATGACGTTCATTGTAAAGTATATGATGGTAAGCTGACCAGTTGGCTGATTAATATTTGAAATATCTAGAGCTTTAGCTGGAGTTAGATCTGGGTTAGGAGCAGTTGTGTTTGGTAATGGAGTTAGATCAGGGTTAGGAGCAGTTGTATTTGGTAACTGATGAAAAATTTCACAACAGATTTTTTAAATTTCCGGCAAATATGTTGTAATTTTTTTTTTGTACTTTTCAATTCTAGATCTAGATACTCTTTTAATAGATCTATATAAAGACAAACTAGACATATAATGTAAAGATAATTATATTCTATATAGCTACCCAGTATAGATATAACAAGACAGAATGCACCACAAAGTTATACTATAAATTTACTATAAATGGGAAGCGTGGTCGAGAGGCCAAGTGCACTTGAACTTGGCTACCTAGAAGGGGGCTCAAAGTTTGACACCCGACTTGGGCAGAGTTGTGTTTACTGAGCGCCTAAAGGCAGCACGGAAAACCAACTCCTAGATACCCCCTCCCCCCCACTGGTCCACAAATGAGATTGGACCAAAAGCGCTCTGAGCATGCTATAAGCATGAAAGTAGCACTATATAAAAGCTATAATAATAATATATAATATTGGTAGATGGCTGTCCGGCCATGCGGTTAGCGCACTGGACTGTCATTTAGACTTATCAATTGTCTACAGTTCAAACCATGCACGCTCCATTTCCCATTGGAAAAGGAAGTATATTATCTTCAACTCTGAAGGAATATCCGAAACATGCAAACATTTTATTATGATTATACTCTGATTCATCTTGACCTGTTATATCTAAATTTGTAATATATACTATCTATTACTATTATAGATCTATATCTAGATGATGATTTAATCCACTCAAATTGATATAATACAATATGGATCATTGGATAATTTCCTATACTCTATATATTATATATATGATATATAATGATAATCATTATCATGACAAAAATCATTTCATTTTAGCTTATATATCTAGATTTAGTAATATTTGAGTAATAGTAAAATATATATATAATATAGTAATATTTGAGTTAAAATATTATAATTAATATTCATCTTATTATTCTTAGTTAGAAACTTTAGTTTCCTATGTCTAGTCTATGGTCTATACTTAGTAGACTCTAGTTATAACTTATTTATTAGGTTTAGATCACTTTAGTTTCCTATGTCTATACTTAGACTCTAGTTATAACTTATTAGGTTTAGATCATCATGACTCCTGATGATTGATTTAGAATCTAGATTTTAATTTAAGATAATTAGATATATCATAAAATCATATACACTATATAGATCTAGAGTAGAGTATAATTAGATCTAGATCTATAGTATTATACTATTCTATACTGACTATGACTATACTGTAGATTTAGATCTATTAGATAACTAGTATTGGAGTATTGCTAATAAATAATTATTAATATTTATTTATTATGATCTCATATGATGATATGTCTATTAGTCTATAGTCTAGATCTAATAATTCATCTAATCTACACTTTAGAATAATATACCTAGTATTGATCTTTCACTAAGTAAATACTATATATAGATTCAACTTATTACTGAATAAACAATTTGATCTAGAATCTAGACCTATATCTAGTATTTAGATATAAGATCTTTCATTCTCAAATTGAATGTTTACACCTGACTACGGGGCAAAATTGTATTTTTAATCATGTGATCAAATAATTTGTATTCGCCTTTTAACATATAACCTGTATGATTAAAAACTAAATAGGAGCATTTGTGCATTTTTTTAACATATAAAAAAACATATAAAATAAATGCACAAATGCCTATTCTACACAATGAAATCAATTTTAATGAAAAAAACAACACATAAATGTATTTTTTTCAGCTAGATCTATACAATACGGCAAGGTCATGTCGATCTGTCCCATTGGACGCCATTTTGTAAACTAGCAACTCAGGGTCACCTCACAGAAATCAAAATAGAATTAGATGTGCTTTAGATAGGATAGTTACTTTTCACTGATTATATGGTTGCATTAATTAACTACACAAAAAACAAAGCTTCTAAACAAAAAATTCAACCTACATTTTGTGGTAGTTCCGCAAAAATGACAAACTTTTATCGAGATTATGTAAAAAAATTTTTTTTACATAAAATATTTTTTTCTTGTCATTTTTTAAATTAATTATTTTAGAAAATATGTTCCCACTTCTAAAATAACAGTTGAAATCCTTTCTAACACAACTATTTATTTATTGTTAATTAAAAATCAATAGCACTATTACTTCAAATAAAAATTCAAAATGGCGGCACACTTTTCGCGCCACTCAAAATTAGTAAACATCCGGGGAATTTCGCATAGCTATAAAAAGTATAAAAGATAGATTTAGATGAAAGATTTTGGGGTTATAAAATGATATAAAGAACATGTAAAGTCTCCTGAAAATTTGAAATGGAAATATTGACAAATAAAAAAGTTGTGCATGAATTAAGTCAAATTTCGACCAAATTTGTCGTCTCTATTTTCAGCTTCGCCCGGCTGGAAAGGTATAAAAAAATCGGTTTAGATGAAAGATAGGGGTCATATTTCGCTTTAAATAACATGCATAAAGTCTTCTGAAAATTTGAACCAAAAATATTGAATAAGAAAGATATGCATGCTTTAATAACAAAAAGTCAAAATTCGGGTACCAAAATTTTTTATTAAATACAAAGCCAAAGAAGGAAAAAAAAATAAAAATTATAACTTTGCTTCTACTTATCATAGAAACATAAATTTGGTATTTTTGTAAATGGGACACCAAGCTCTATTTAATGATATCAATTACAAAACTATATGATCCAAACAAATTTTTTGTTGAAGTGCCTAATTAAGTATATATCTAGTCTAAGTCAAACTGATTTTTTTTTTTTGGCATAGAAGTGTTTGGACGAGTGCGTAAATAAAATTAGCCATTAAACAGATTAGATAGCTCACGGATTAATACCTGAAGGATGTGAGATCTGACCGCGTATGTGCTGTACAAGTACTACCTCTCCATTTTGTATTCCGTACTGTTTCAATGTCAGTTTGTCGTCATGAAGAGGTCGCCCGTTCCACACTATCGACATTTCTTTAGCGGGGACACCTGTTTCTTCCTGACATAATGCTTTGAAATTTTCCAGTTCTAAATCTTCGCTAACATCAATAGTAAATAGCTGATCGGACAAAGTTGTTATTGTAATTTGCATAGTTACGTTATTTATATATTTAAAAAGAAAATCTAGACTAAAATTTTATTGAAACTGTCAACCACAAAAGAACGTGTTAAAACCGGAAGTTAATAACACTTCTGTTAGAAATGTTATTTAAAAACAGGAACAGCGTTTTTACTTGATATAACTATCAACTTGCTTGTCTTTTTAACGAAACAAACTACTTTTAGCCCATAATGAAGATTAAAAAAAGGCGCGCTGATTCATACTAATTATATTGTACCGTAAAGTTTTAAGCTTTCAAAAAAGAATTTAAAAGTCTGGATCTAAATCTAGAATCTATATCTAATTAATTGAAATCTGTATATATATTTAGCAAAGCGTTCCATTAAAGAGCAGAAAAAAAAAGATCTAGAAACTAGTCTAGATCTAAATTAGACTTGATTAGAGCTAGGCCTACCCTACATAGATAATGCAGCGACTACCTCATTAGGCCCTATTACGTGGTGCTCTGTGCTAGTTTTATGCGCGGTGCCTAGGAAGCTAATGACTTACTTAATCCTTTGCACTCCCTGGGGAGCATAGGGTGGCAACCACACCTCTCCGCTGAACTTGGTTCTGAGTAATGATGGGAACTAAGCTAAATTGCAGAAGTTAAACTAAAACTAGTTTTCAACTAAAATAAAGTAGTTAAACTAAAAGTTTATCATGAATTTCAAAATACAGTTAAAGGGTGTGTAACTATTTTAT
This sequence comes from Biomphalaria pfeifferi, assembly GCA_030265305.1. Taxonomy (NCBI): domain Eukaryota; kingdom Metazoa; phylum Mollusca; class Gastropoda; family Planorbidae; genus Biomphalaria; species Biomphalaria pfeifferi. Next base: position 1,685,194 of record JASAOG010000020.1, on the reverse strand, counting down.
TGTAAAGAACATGCTTGACTAGCCATGCTGAAATAATAACTTATAAAACTGAAAGGGAGCGATGCTTGTACCAATCGATGCTTGTTTCTAAATGTTTTAGCATATCACTTAAGGGATATACTTATCTGAGACATGAATGTTGCAAGGTACTATGGTACTCTGGTATCTTGTATTACACCACACCTAACATAGATCTCTGAAGTTGTAAAATATATTAACAGTAGCAATGGTAATGTTTAAATCACTGAAATATTGTGGGACATTCCTTTTTAAGTGGACCAAAAGCTGATTGTAGCAGTTCTGATCATATAAAACGCCTGGAAAGAGATTGATATGATGAGCTCAAGGACTCGGTAATGCCGCTACAATGTCAGGAATTCACGAAGAAGTGCAGGCAGTATTAATGAAGAACAGAAAAGAAACTTTAATAGATGTGTACACCATTTATTTTAGATATTCGGACTAAATTCTTAATGAGAAAATGCTTCTAACAAAATACATTTTTTTAGTTTTCTAGAAAAATGTTTTCTTTCTTTGCCGCATTTACCAATCGATGGGATATTTTAATTAATGATAGAGTGTCATAGGAACAAATCTCTGGTGTTGATGTTAGATCCATGAAAGAAAGATTTTATGAAAGTGTGACGGCGAAACTCTTTGCCGTCGCTCTAAAAATAAAAACACTAGAGGAGCAGCGCAAAGGCAGATGACTGTGAATACATGCAAACTTTTCATCGCTTGACTTTCTTGTTGGCAGATGTACCGAGGAACAAGTCAACACAACACAAGAGTAACTTCGAATAAAAGTGTTAATTATTGGCAAAGTGGTGGCAAAGCTCGAGCACTTCATTTACTCTAAGAAACGTGTGACAAGTTAGCTCAAAATGTTATTGAGATCACTTTTGTCCAATCAAACTAGCATGTTATTGCAACAGAAAAACAAGTTTTAACGATCAGAAAACATTAGGAAAGTAATCTTAAAGATTCCGGATTTACTAATCAAATAGAGAACAAGAAGTCAATGCTGAGTGCATCAATCTTTTTTATAGTGAGCCAGACGACAAGATATTTGAACTAGAAGACATCTACAGGCAGCAAAGTTTTGAAGGACGTCAACGAACCTCTACTAGCATTAGATTTAAGCCTTTAACTGTTCCTTGCCAAATACGTTTACGTGGGAGATGGCATGCCTACGTTGCGTCATGGGAAAGAAGCTTTTCAAAACTAAAGTTAATTAACAAATAATTAATAACTTTTGAAATCGAATTTGAAATCAAGCATTTCCGTCCATTGAAAACGAAGTCCCAAAATAGATTGAGTTTAAAGTTATTTATAAGTTTTCAAAGTTGAAATTCTGAAAAGGAAATTTAGGTTTTTATTTTGTAAATTTATTGTAAACTTTTAAATGTTAAGTTTAAAAAATAATTCCTTTTCAAGTTTTTGTACCGATCATAATACTTTTCATAAAGTTGCATTTTGTTCCAGTAGTCGTCTTCAGAAAACTAGCCACTGTAATGTTAAAAAGTTGCCGTTAGGAGCTCTTTAAAGTTTACTAAGGAAAGCTTGTTCAGCTGATGATCAATTTGTTTGTAATTAAGAAACCTTATATGTTAATATATGTAATAAGTAACGATAAAATGTCAGAGATACAAACAGAATCGATACTCATTTGAACATTGTGTAACAGCAATCAACGAACTGTTTTCTTGCGTAAAAAAAAAAAAGAACTAAACAACGATAGTTTTTATTGGGAAGAAAAAAGTGGAACGCGGGGGGGGGGGGGGGGGGGGGGTGACACCCTGATCTTACCGCACCGGTTGACACCCATCCTAGTGACGCCACTGATCCGGCGTAGGCATATTTAAAAAAAGACTGGAGCTCTTCCATATTTGTTTTAGTGACTCTTCATGTTTATGATTATTATGAACTGTATAGAAGGACCGACCTAACGTTTGTATTATAGATTCGTATCTTGTTATGTAGAGACAGTGCCTTGGAGCGCCAGATCGCTTGAAGAGTGGAAAAGACAAACCTAGTTTTATTGATCCGAAATAGTATATCATCATCAGCTTCGCCATCTTCACTGACTCTACTTCCCAGATAAGTGAAATGGTCCTTATCGAGGATGTTCTCTCCATGAAGTAGGCCTGTAGCATGATTGAGTTCTCTTGTTTGTTGTTGATCCTCATAACTTCTGTTTTCTTTTTTTCTGATAAGAAGTCCAATCTTTTTCACTTCACCTCTTCTGAGGTGCTCAGTTTGGTCTGAGCATTTTGTTGTGTATGGGAGAGGAGGCGAAATCCAGGTCCTCTAGATGTTGTGTTAGTGTCAATTGTATGCCGCTTGTATTATCTAAGACTGTCTGTCTCATGACCCAATCAATCTCTAGCATACATATCAAGGGCGAAAGCATAAATTATATATATCCTATCTTACTCCTGTTTTTACTTGAAATGGGTTGGTTGGTGAGCTTACTATTGTGTATTACTTAGTATGATGAGTCATCGTATATTGGTGAATTTTGTTAGAATTTCGTAATGCTTCTTCAGTCTCCAGATTATGTCTCTGTCAATAGGCCTACTGTGGAAGGTGTTCTCAAAATCCACAAATGTCATGTTCTGTGATAATGCACAGTGTAGCAATGTGGTCAGTGCATGATTTTTCCTTCCGGAATTCAGCCTTTCTTGGTCTTAGTCCTAGATAATACTAACCAAAAAAATATCATGTTAAGACCTTTCTTGGCAAAAGGTAGATATAGACTCTATAGCCCACTTGGTGGGAAGGCTTCGAAAATACTGAATAAAAAGTCCAGGTCTATAAGAACTACATAGGTTATCTATCCAAAGAAATCCACTACATGGTATTTCAGTCTATAAAAGATTGGTACAGTAAAAGTGCGGCCTTAGCAGTGCGCGGGGCCCTGGGCGAGCGTCATGCGCGGGGCCCTTAGCCGAAAGGGTAGACTATATATATACCGTAAACTCATCACGCTAACGGGCTCATAAGTCTCTAACGCTGTTACAATAACAATATAGTAAGTCCGCCTCTAAGCTGTGGGCCATATTTTTGCTACAAAACATAGAACAGTATGTTTGTATTGTTGGCCTACTATTGGCCGCTAAAGTACATTATATACTGTATTGTTATTGTTCTGCATGAACAAAAGCAAATAAACAAGAAAACACACGCGCACTACTACTATTATGTCTCCTCTCTCATTCTGTAAATTGAAGCCAATTGGATGTCCTATAAGAGCAAAGTGTGCTATAAGAGCTACAGTGGTCCCTACACTTTTGCAGACCCGACTTTTGCGGAAGGGCTATACCACGGGATTTCAAATAATTAATAAAAAAAAAATTACTCCCGCGTTTTGTTTTTTTTACATTGTGACACGAGTTTTCCCACGCCCGATCGATGTTTATTCACAGTAGCCTATTAGGAAAAAAAACAACTTTATAAATCATCGCCAAACTTTCAGGAAGCTGATTGGCACGTAGGATTGGCGTTTTCTATTTTGAATGACACCCCAAAAATGAAATTTTTTTGGTCTATATATTTCAGGAATTTTTTTTTTTTGAGTTATCAAAAGATTTTAATAATTTCCGGAGATTTCAAGGGGCTCCTGGTAAATCAGGAGGCTGCGGGAATTCTGTAATAAGTTATAAAATGGTTTAATTTAATAATTTACACCTAGAATTAGAGCGAGTCCTTTGAAAATGGATGTCGCATAGGTTGCATTGTCCTAAGGCGGTCCTACAAAATAACGGCGTATTCTACGCCGTGGATCGACAATTTTTTTTTAATAGTGGAAACTCACTAAAACTCAGAAGAAAAATACTTCTTTACATACCAGCGAGTTTTCGTATCAACACTATGTCAATGTTTTTGTTAAAAAAAAGGTTAAATTATTCTATTTTAATGTTAGCTTTTAAGGTTTTTAAAAATTAACATTTACATATCAATATATTAGCATATGTAGATAAAATAAACTATAATCAGAAAGCGTATTACCTAGTTTTCTTATCAAATCATAAAAGTTTAGGCGCGCAAGATCAAAGCACAGTAGATACAAAATACTTGCAGTACTAGAGTAAGAATTTAAAAATAGAAAATGGGATTCCCAGACTCGATTTCTAACGTTGCTTCTGTAGAGAGTGAGAGAGACACTGAGAGAGAAAGAGTGAGGGAAAAAAGAGGTTCAGCTTGAGAGAAAGAAGGAATATGAGAGAGTAAGATAATTATAAGAGTGAGAAATTGAAGGAGTCTTAGAGGGGCAGAGAGTAAGAATGAGATAGAGAGAGTATGTGAGATGAAATTGGTGACAAGGCTGGAAGGATCAGTCCTCCCGTAGAGCCTTGGCGAGAAACTCTGCTGTTAGGCGTAGTGCCTTTAAGCTCCCATACAGGTCAAGTGACTCTGCAGACAAACTACCCCGCAGCTCTCGGAGCTGCGGACACTCTTGCAAGAGATGCGTCACTGTTTCCACCGACTCTCCACAGTGTCGGCAACGGGCATCAAACTTTGGCCGGGACCGGGCAAAGTAAGCACCAACAGGGCAGTGCCCCGTTCTACACAGCGCAATGATAGATTGTTCCGACCTTTTTAGCCTTCACCATGGATCGTCGCGGTCCGGGCGACGCAAATGCTGCCAGGCTTTGTTGGAGCCATCCCAGGATTTAGTGAGTATGTGAAGAAGAGAATGAACGAAAGGAGGAACAGGTTGAGGGAAAGAGTGAGACAGATTGTGCAAGAGAATTATGAAGATAGTGAATGTGAGTGTGGCAGTGAGTGAGATGAAAGTAATGGAGAAAAGGAAAGTCTATAAAGGGAAGAGTACGTGCGTGGAAGAACACAAACCACATTAAACAGAGGAGAAGAACAATTCTACACTTCAATGACATCACATGCTTTCAAAACACACACTGCACACATTGACCTAACACTAACTTTCTCCTACGACCCACATTTTTTTACTTAAGACCACTAACAGCTCACTACAACTCCGTACTTTTCTTTTAGATTTTGTCAATGCATAACTTAGATCCAACCAATCATGTCGCTTTCCCACTCTTTAATCTCGCCCTGCGTGCTTGTGTGTGTGTGTGTGTCCGAGTGAACTAGATATCTAGGAGAAGACTACTCTTGACATTTAGATCTAGATCTGTATGCAAAAATAATTTGTAACAATGAGGTCTAGTTCTTAACGTCACCAGAGCCATTTCCGCTGTCAACATCATCGATTGGTGAGGGAATGAAAAAAAAAATTATCTGCACGCTTGTGTCATACCCACCACTCTATTAAAGTGTATATCCGTGTTAATAAATAGCCTCCCCTTTCGCGTGGCGGGCTTTACAGGTGTGTAGCCAATGTATCAGCCGACTCTGCCCTTGGGGACACTGCTCACTCAGCACAAGTTGAAGATCGTCCTCATTTAGTATTTATGAAGAGGGTCGGTGTAGATTGATTTTAGTTTCAATGGATTATGTTGGCATAAGAGAATTTTGTTTTTTTGATTTGGCGTTACAGCTAAACTATTCTGTATAGGCCACTTTTCATGATCGTACACCGTTTGCACACACATGACTTGCGGTTAAAGCCAAAATAGGAGGTAGGTTTTAGCGATATAGTTATCTATAGTACTGGGGATTTTCATACATGGTGGAAAAACTATAAATAGCTAGAATTTCGGTGTATCCGGTGTACAAAAAAAATATTATAGAAGTGTTGTTAAGTTATGTTTTTTTTTTAAATGTAAGGATCTACATGATAATTCTTGTGCACTTTTTTTTAGTACCGCGGAATCAAATATTCCAAATTAATACATTATACATAAAAAAAAACAAACAACAACACTGAACATAATTTCCAAATACAAAAACTTAATAAAATATGTAGAAAGACACAATAACATTTCTTTGTTCCATATGCTAGGACAAATCTGTGCAAATGCTCCTTCTTCCCTATTGCCTTGGAATGGGTTACCTGAGTCAGCCAGGAAAACCAATGACTTGGCAGAATTTAAGTCATTGATCAATATGCATGACTAGATTGAACTAGGGACACGCTTACGACGTATTCCACTTCTTTTTTGAAGTAACGTCTTTAATAAGATAAGTTAAGATCAACTGCCATGCACGGAGAACATGCAAACATTAGAGCTCAATTCTTTTTATTTAATTGACAAAAAGGAAGTTCAGCGACCTTGACATTGTTTAGTTTATCGTGATAATCTCCAATTTCTTGAAATCTGGCATATAGAATATTCAGATTTGACTTGAGTAACACCATTATTAAGATCACTAAATTTAGAGACTCTTCAGGACGGAACTATCTATAGTAGGGGGCCTACTTAAAACTCTGAACCTTAACTACAGAAGCACAACCATATAAAACCCCTCAACTCAAGAAAACATTAAGAAACTGGAACAGACACACACAAAAAAAAGCAGTGAGATTCATAACAAACGAATATTCACATTTGACTAGAGTAACACCTTAAGTAAAATAATGTATACCAGAATTGTAACAAATATACAGATAGAGTGAGTTGATATAATTTTATAATAACAAACTACATTTGTGTATCAGTTGAGAAGATTCGTTCAAGAGATGAATGTGTCGTTTCCGCATGAATAATCAGCCAATCTTTGTGGACGATGGAAAAGATTGAGATATACGAAAAAAAAAGATAAAAACAAACAAAATATAAACAATAGCCATTTAAAAGTATCCCATCAACCGAGGTTTGGTTGTATTGGTGTAACATTTATTTGGACTTGTTATGTGTTCACATGTAGAGTGTAACGTTTCTTTTTTGGAGTACTTCATTGAAAAATCTGCTTAATTATGACGGAGAAACTAAAGTCTGTGTGGTAAGTACATTCGTTTGTGTGTGTGTACCTCTGTTTGTCTGTGTATACATATCTTATGTCAAATATCTCACGTATACACTTTGGTTATTTTGTTCTTTTAGAAAAAAAATGTCAAATTTATTTTAATCTTCAGCAGCGTTTTTCTACTTTGCTTTTCTCCCAAGGACATATTAAACAGACCGTGCTACTCCTAGTAACCTTATTTTCAACACACGTTCACATTGTTTGCCTTTCTTCTGTCTTTTCTGCAATGAATCTAAATGTATCTAAATCAGACAACCAAGTGCGCACTGTGGAGTAGGCTACTCAAACCACATTATAGCTTTCTACTGATATACGGCTGTAGACGTACAAAACATATTAATACATCATGAGATGAACCATAGTTGTTCTACAATTGTAGTCGGTCAACCAAACTTGTGTAAAAAGTAGTTTCCCCTTTCAAACTTTGCGATCTATGGGAAAGAGGATTTCTATGACCGACTGTTAACGAGGATGTCATGTGGCCAGCACAATAAACTACCCCCTTACTTTTCTCCAACAAATTAGAGCTTGGTGCACTCTGAGGACCCTAAAGAAATCAGAATTCCAGTCTTCACCGAGATAAAAAAAACCAGAAGGAACCAAGGTTTGGACGCCATGCGTGTAACCACTCAGCCACCGCGCCCCCATTATAAGGCGTGGATTCTCATTCTCATGACAACTAAAACAAATATGAATACTTGTACATAAAACATTTTTTTTCTCTTCTCTGCTACCCCATTAACATCAACAAAAGGCAATGTTTCTAACTAATCACTCTACCGCAACGTTTCCCAAACTTTTTCCTTAACGGGAAACTTTGCACATTCGGAGAATTTAGCGAAACACTTTGATTATTTTTAGGTTGAATTTTTTCGTATTGTTTAAATAAAAAGTAATGGTTAAACAATATTCTTAATTCTGCATTTTTTATAAGCCCATCATGTATATTGTGTATTATGTCCTTACAGAGCATAACTTTTTGATATTTAACTCGATATTGGTAAGCTGAATTCTAATATCTGGTATGGCGTCAAGTCAGTTTCTATAGTTATTGCAACATAATAAAATCCTGCTTCTCACAGAAGTATGAAACTAAAGTAAAAAAAAAAAAAAGCTCGTTCTAAAATGGTGTGGTACTCTTCAGAAAAACTCGCCCAGAGATCATTGATCTTTTATTGTAGCTTGTTTAAAATTAGATTCATAATCTAGTTCAGTGCGAAGTTCGAAGTAATGTTATATAATTTATGTTATGCCTGCGGCTAAATATGTAGGTTACTGCTGGGGCTGTGTAGCTACGGGAAATACTGCATTCCTCATTGATCTTCGGACTCGAAGAAAAACCTTATTATTCTTATTATAATTCATCAGTAGGCCTGCTAGCTCATTATTCCAATAGTTCGTGTAACACGTTGTCAGGCCCCGCGGAACACAGTTTGGGAAACACTGCTCTACCACATTGTCTTCCCATCACTTTCTTTGCTTTTTTTTTGTTTGTTTCTATTTTAAGCATCGCTTCTGTAAAGCCAATGTTAATAAGATCCCGCGTTTATTAAGTCATGTCTTTAGATGAAAGGAAGTGGCCGCATCTCTGACCACACTAACAGACGACCAGATTTAAAGACTTGCCGCGTTGTCCCCAGGGAACTCGCGAGCGGATGGATAGAGTTAGACCAGCGTTTAGGAGATGTGTTGGGAGGAGGTGAGTTTTTTTGATGTGTGGTGATGAGCATTAAAGTAATGTAATATATAAGATAAGATAAAGTAACAGTCATTTAATAAAGAATTCTTTCTAATAGTCCTTTAAGCCGGTCTACTGTAGATCTACACTAAGCAAAACTAATTTAAAAACACATACACGTCTAACTGCTGTGAAAAGTGAACAATACATTGAAACGTTTGTATCACTTATATCTGGGGTCAGCAAAACGCAAAACACGGGCAGCATGTGACATTCTGTCTCCCCCGTAGCCCGCCGATCCTTGACAAAAACTACCGCACGACTTTAAGTCAGATTTTTTTTTAATTCATAAAAAAAAATCCCCAACAGATGATTAATAACCAGCTCTTTGTACTTGTTAAAATAATGAATAATGAGATGAATATTAGATCAGCTAAATATTAGATCAGCTAAATATTAGATCAGCTAAATATTAGATCACCTAAATATTAGATCACCTAAATATTAGATCACCTAAATATTAGATCACCTAAATATTAGATCACCTAAATATTAGATCACCTAAATATTAGATCACCTAAATATTAGATCACCTAAATATTAGATCACCTAAATAATTACATGCTGGCCTTTTGTCTCGAGTTTGAATCCCGCTGAAGACTTGAAATTCTTAATGTCGGAATTTTTCCGAGGCCCGAAGTTCACCCAGCTCTAATGGGTACTTAACCTACGTCATGGAAATCTAGGCGTTGATGCTGTTGTAGCCAGGCCGTTGGGCAAGCCACTTGGCACCCACGTTTACTTTCGGGCATGGAAACATATCAGCTTTACATCACTTCCGCCCCATGGATGGCACGTTCTGAAAGTTGTACCTTAACTGCACTCATTCTATGCTGCTTACATTCTTGATTGCACTCATTCTATACTGCTTACATTCTTGACTGCACTCATTCTATGCTGCTTACATTCTTGACTGCACTCATTCTATGCTGCTTACATTCTTGACTGCAAAGAAACGCGCTGTTTTGTTTAAGTAAGGCTTACAACTAATAAGTCCCCTGCAGTTCTGAACAAGCAAACTATACAAACAATACTGCAAAACAAACAAAGCTTATATAGGTGAAACAACTGTGCATTTATAGCTGTATCTATCAACCCAATAAGATTTATTTCCCTAAATCAATATCGAACACAAAAAACACAATTAATTAATTATTAATAATGAATTGACCAATTGGTTATTTTTTTTTCATTGATTCATGTTTTGTTAGGTACAATAAATAATTGTGTCAAGTTTCATGGCGTGTACACTTTTATAGCCATATCTGTTAATACTGAAGGATTACTTTCCTTTGTTTATTCAAATAAAATAATTAATTACTGTAATTAATCGACTAATTTTTGGTTATTTCTTTTATTGATTCATGTCTTTTTTTTTACAAATGAATAATTGTGCAAATGTTCAACTTGATACGAGAATAAGTGTGGGAGAAATAACGCTATCAAAATATGGCGCAGACAGACAGACAGAGTGAGTTGATATATGCCTAAGCTTTGTTTAAAAAATGTCTATTTGTACGTTATTTAATAGGCACATAAATAATATAAACACCGCAGCTGTGCAGCGGTGTGACGTCACATAACCCGGAAGTGTTTACATCCTACAAGTGAACTACAATACGGCTTCGCTGGGAGAGGTTATGAGCAGCAAGAAGCGTAAGGTGGCTGGAGATGGAGGCTATCATAAATTGAAACCTGAAGTTACAGAAGAAGGAAGATTTTTTTTTGAAAGTTGGATTGAAAAATCAGGAGGGGGGGGGGGCGGGGGAAGATCCTCTTATGCAATGTCCTGCAACAGTGTTGCAGTTAGGAACTAATACAGTGGCAGCGCTAGACCTAAATTTGGTGTGGGCGAGTTCTCTTTAAAAGGGGAGGGGGGCTTTATTATAAAACAAACAGATGCACATCTATATTTTAAACTAGCCCTAACATTAAAGGAGGACATTTTTTATCTTAGTTGCCCTTTTTTGGTTATGTAATCTGTGTTTTCAAAAAAAAAATTATTGTCTTACACAGTTTCAAAGTACTAAAAGCTTTGAACTATCTCTATGCTTTGCCCAGCTACTGAAACAATATCCTTTTCTTTCTTATACTTTCGGAAGTCGATTATCATTTCTTTTTTTTTTTTTTGTATTACATTTAATATTAAAAATGGTCTTTACAGTTTTTTTTTATAATATTGTTGATTTCTCTTAAATGATGATTTACTTCCGCGCTCTCTGAGACCAGGGCTAGAAGATCTGCATGTCCTTTGCAAACTTCGTGAAGGAACAGAGAGGACTACATGCTTGAAGATCATTGGTATAGAGAATGTACCAGAATGGGGATGTCATGGCCCTTTGTATTAACAATACATGCGTTAGATACTGTGCTGTTAACCCTAACTCTCTGAGGTCTCATTCTCTAAGATTCATAAAATCATATATGGCCTTATCTTCATTGCTTTCATTTTTTAAATAAGAATATGGATTTGGATTGTGTGAGAAATCAATGAACAACATTCTTGCATAAGTGTTGTGTGTGTGAGTCGATGTGTTTGTAAATAGAATTTAAAATGTTTAGTATAGCATCATCTACACCTTTTCCCTTTTGGTTTAAAATGCTGATATAAATCGCTCAAGGCCCCTAGGATCGCGATGCCTTGGGCGGTTGCGCCGGTAGCCCACATTGTCTACGCCTTGAGCCGCCTCTGAACTCATGTAACCCAATATATGTTCTCATGGCTTTTAATGGCTAAACCCATCAAGGCGCTACAGTAAGTAAACAGGGAGAGAGAGAGAGCAAGAGATAGAGAGAGAAAGACTTAAAGTCTACTAAGTTTACCTGGATGATTCAGGCAACCCATTCCATTCTCTAATGGCACAAGGGAAGAAGTTGTACGAATTTGTTCTAGCGTATGGAATAAGAAATGTGCCTCTCTCTTTGTGTCTTTCTGAGTTTTTCATTAGGTTTTCTAGTCAAATTGTAATATTCGTTTGTCATAAATCTCACTGCTCTATTTTGTATTTGTTCTAGTTTCTTTATCTTTTCTTGAGTTGAGGGATCCCAAACAGAGGATGTATAATCTAATATTGGCCTAGCTAAAGTTGAAAGGCATTTTAGTTGTTTTGTTTGATTTGTAAACATTTCTTTGAATAAACCCTCGCCTAATGTTTTACTTTTTAATTTGAGTTTTTAGTCTGTTATGAAAAACATCACGGAAACCTTCTTCCAGATTCCCCCCCCCCCCCCCCCCCCCCAACTGGTCAATAAAAGTTATTGGACCATAGCGCACTGAGCATGCTATAATCATGAAATTGAAACAAAAACAATGAGTAAAAATATCTCTAATCGCACAAATTTATTGTTGTTAGTCTAGATTTATACAAAAAATCATGCCATGATTGATTAAAAATAAGTGATGCATTTTTTTAAAAGTTATTTTTTAAAATTTTACTTTTATTTTTTCTTTATTGATACATTACATCGTATTTGAAATAAAGACGATCTTGACGGGCTCGAAACTAGTAATTCATTATCGAAGTAACTATCTGCATTGGTCACATCAACAATAATATACTTTTTATTGCCACCTTGAATATGTTACAAGTAGCTTACACAAAACACCTTTTGAGGCCTTACAGGCGCTTTTGAATTGGCATATTTATATAATAATACATCTGATTCTTCTTATTCTTGGCCTGAAATACAACAAAGAGACGACCCACATTTGCCCATGATTTCTTTCTATGGTGTCAGCTGTTTCTTGCTTGGTTAAAGACACACTGAACGTAAACAATGTGTCACACATGTACTTGGACATTTATTGTTATTGCACGCATGCCATCTTGAGATGTTTAGGAAAGTAATTGCGGAGTAATAGTCTCATTCGTTATTACGTCAAAGGTTTTCCTCACTATAAACATGTCTACATAGTCTTGACAGTAAGTCAATCTCTTCCTTAGAATTTTTCGCAAAGCTTATGCCAGCTCTGTCTGTCTGTCTATCTTGTACAATTTTGTGCACGTTATTTCTCCTACACACATTCTCGGATCAAGTTGACATTTTACACTTTTTTTTTTCTACCTAACACAACACGAATCTATCAAAACATGAAATAATTATTTAATCAATTAATAGTAATTAATTATTTTGTTTGGTATCGAAAAAGGGAAATAAATGCTAATTATTGATAGATGTGGCTGTATATATGGAGCTATTCACCGTTTTACATTTTTCAGATTGTAATTTTTTTTTTTTTTTTTTTTTTTTTTCCTCCCACTTCACACTCTGATCAAGTTGAAATTATGCATACTTTTTCATAGTCGATGACAATATATGAATCAATAAAAATCATTTAATTAATAATCAATGAGTGGTTATCAATTAATTTTGTTTTAAAATTGAAAAAGGGAGCTTATACCTACTTTATTGACATGCATGGCAGTGCTTTAGCGGTTCTTTTCCTCAAACATTTTTTAAAATGAATTATTATTTGGGAGTTATTTGTTTTCAATCATCTTAAATATCAGTTAAATCAAGGCATTATCAGCGCTACTTACTTTCCTACTGTCGTCGACTTTACCATCTTCCTAAATCAACATTTTCATCATCTTTTTTAACCATCCTCAATGTGTGCACGGAAGCAGCAGTTCAGTTCGGACTTACCTTTCCAAGTTGAATTGCTATTTTTAGCTAAAGATCAGATCAAATTTAGCGGTAGAGCAATCCACAGTTTCGCATTCATTGTCTCCCTTCTTTTTCTAACCACTCAATCCTCTTTTCTTCAGTTGTCCACCTCCGATTATTTAGTTCTCACCGGTTATCCTCCAATGTATATCTAGAGGTCACCCCATTATCCGCAATTCATCACTTATTTGATATCTTCTATAACTATGGTACGACAGATATCTTGAGTAGGTCAACTAATTGATATTGCAAATTTATAAATGATTAATTGACATTTAATTAATGAGAACTGGTGAGGAGTCCAACTGACCAATATAAAAGTTTGAGAGCCACCCTTTTAACAAAGGCGCCAATATTTATCCGCGTCTTGAATTATTAACTTCCGGTTTATTCAATCGACAACTCGTGCGCTCTAACTTCTTAAAAAAAAAAGGGCGGTGTCGAACTGTCTTGTGGCATCGATTACACACAAGTTTTAGTTGGCGATATCCTGGAAGTCATAAAGGAAAAAACAAATACAGGGTTTGGTTTCATTTCGACATCGATACGTTTATGAACACGCTTCTGTTGGTGAATGGGTTGATAATGTCACCCCATTCTCTGCCCTGCCCATAAATAAATGTTGTTGTTTTTTACGCTTAAAAAAGCAGCGCAGCCATATCTCAATCATTTCCACTAGATCTGGATATATTATCCGAACGTCAAGTGTTTTTTTTATTCAACACATTGTTATTGTTACTGTTGTTATTTATGCATCCATTGTTTTGAAGACATTATTTGTTATTTGTAATAATAGTGTGCGCGAATCATGAAGCGCAATCAATAGAGTAGCTTAGGATTTGTGGGCCCAGGGGGCTACGCCACTGAGCTCAATTGGCAAAGCTTTCTTTAAACATATTCACGTGTCTTGTTTCTAATCCGGAACACAAGAGTATGGGTTTTATCCGAATAAATATACCAAGATTCTATGTATATTTCCATTAGTTAATTATTATTATTTTTTTTTTATACACCTTTTTGTTTTCAAAGCCAAGACTGTTTATTATGTTCATATATGTCCATATGTGGAGTCATTCTTGGGACTAGTATAAAGAATACGAGACCTTCCCATGATAAAGTAAAGCCCCAAAATGCATTACTGAACAATTTCAACAATAAAACTATAGAATTATTCATTGCTTTTTAAAAAAATAAATAAATAGGTGCCGGTACTCAGTAGTTGATTGCCTAACTTATATAAAAATTAATAATATACGTTAAAATACAAGAAAAGTAATATTTATTCAAAAAGGTGCCAACCGGTGTCTACCGTCACAAAAGCCCTGGTATTATTAGACCTGCACTAACTCATTGTCTTAGGTATTCTCTTTTCATAATCTATGTATTTATTGAGTGAATTGTAATATTACCTTCACAACTTTGTCAAATCTTAGCAGGTTGATTCTGTGATATCCTTTTTATATATTGCTCACTGTTTTGTTGCTTGTGATAAGTTGATAACCAGTTATCAGGATGTGACGTATGTTTGACACTTAGTTTAATTTAGAAACCCACTGTAGTAGACCGACTTGGAACGCGACATGTGTAGTGACGACATAGGCATTGGGTTAGAGACTATTGATGTAGTTTTAAGACAGTTACTGCCAGGCTCTTGAAGGGATAACATCCTATTGAGTGACTGACTTGATTGTGGCCCTTTCTGCCTTGAAGTTTGTTATTCTATTTCATCTCGAGTGACCTTAATTACTGGGCATTGACCTTTTTGTATTCTGTTGTAACGGTGTATTTCTTAGTAATAGAACTCGCATCTGTAATACACCATACAAGATACCCAAGCATCTAGGATCGTTATCAAGGTACTGTAGAAACACGCCAAGTACAACTTATACATACTACATCCGTTACACGTACTTGAAGGGGCTTAAAGAGCGGCTTCGTTTGTCTACTTAAACATATGTCATCTTTAATAATGTGTTTTCCATCTACACTATTGCATGTCTCTGGTGAAACAGAACAGTTTTAATTCAATGGACTAAACTATCGTGTTTGATTCATTTCAAATAGTTCTATTTAGTTACGCCTGTCTGAGAAGAGAACAGAACTCTGCAAATTATATTAGCAATTTGAAATCGAAGTTCAACCTAAGCGTGTGTGCTGTGTCTGTGAAATATTTGCACATAGAAGTCGGACTGAAGGGATGAAGAACATGAGGTCATCAGGTTAATTACCATGGGGACATCTTGTAGAGCAATGCTTCCCAAACTGTGTACAGCGGAACCCTAGTGTTCCGCGAGGCCTGAAAGGTGTTCAACGACCTACTGGAAAAATGAACTAGTAGGCCAGCACTTGAGTTAACCTCTTTTCACAAATAAGCAAATTGTTCGAGTAACAACTCAGAATGTCAGAACTGTCCCGTTAAGGAAAAGTTGGGGAAACATTGTTGCACTACCAAGCGTGTAATGTTACTTGATACAGAAGTTTGGATCAGTTTCACTTTTCATGTGACTGTTAAATTTTAGAGCATCGGATCAGAGACATATAATTCCGAACGGTCTAAAGTCTAAATGGCCTTTCGTATCGTCTGCGAGAAATACACAAAGTTATATCATATCGGCCCAATCGTCTTAAAATTTGTTGCTAGTCCAGTAGTGTAAAAATGTGAAACCAGTGGATATTAACAGTGAACCTTTAAGCCAAAACATCAATCTTAAACAAATCGCTTACAACTTTCCATAAACATTTTTTCCACTCATGACTTGTTAGAATCGAGTTCGATCCCGATTCTTATTTTCAAATGACCAAAGTAATGAAGGAGAATAACGGGACTTGATTGATGCGCGTAGAAAAGCTCGGGCTCTTACGATAGGTGCATAGGCCAACAATCAGACAGCCCTTATTTAATAATCCTGTATGGTGAATCACGTGGAGGAAATCCTACGCCAATATCATCATGAAGGAAATGGAGACTCGGGACAGATAACGAACGCCTGTAAAATTAACTATCAGCTTTATTAGCTATCAGCATGAAATAGCAGGTACCTTCTCATTCCTAAGATGCGTTGTTACGGGCCAAATAGCACCGTTTTAAGGGCCGGTTAGGACCCTTTGGTCTTATGTTGGTCAACACTGTTTTGTTAAAGCGCATAGACCAGGGAATTGTAGGCCTATCCTATGGCATTTATTGAACCGAGTGAGTCATGCTTATATTGTAGTGTGTTCAAGTATCAAGCTGTGTTTGTCAAGGGTTATATGCGATCTTACTTTGAGTACACTAAGTTAAACAAACACTCACATACATAGGTTGATTGTATATGTACACCCACTCACAAACTTCTTCAATTTGCTCTCTTTACCCATGAAATTGACACCCACGTGAAGTGCATGTCCTTGCTTAGCAGACCAGCTCATTTGCGCAAATGTAGAGAAGACCTAATATAAATACGCGCGTTTTTTTTTTATTACGCACAAATTTTGTATTATACCCAAGAGGGGTGGGGGAGGAGTAGAAGTTTATTTTGTTGAAATGCGCATCAAGCCACGAAGTATTGCCGTAGCAAAGTAACAGACAATGGCATTAAAACAAAACACCAGTCAAATAAAACAGAAGCATTACAGCACACGCGGTCACACTGGGGTGCACATTCACATACTCTCTGTCTGTCTCTCTCTCTCAAGGGCAACATATTGACCGCTAACTGGTACTTAATGAGATTCAAAATGAACATTTACTGTAACTGCTGCAACAGAAGTGCGAACGTAACCCTTAGTTTTGTTTTGAACTGATGTTTCCTACAAGCCTCTCCTTGCTGATGGCCTGAAAAAAAAAAGACTGAAACGTTTCTAATCTATGATAGCTGCGCAGTAAGTTGTAACTGATTTCTCATTGTTTGGAACCCCCAAGGAAAGAGGAAAAGGGGACGGCCCTGGAATAGACGGCGACGCCCATTAGAAGCAAATTACAAGCAGATAGACAAGACGAGAGGACCAGACAAGCAGACATGACATGAAGAGATGCCACTCGAACAAGGGACACAACCTATCCCAATCTTTAGCGTTCTCTTTGTCTTTAGCCAATGCCTTCCCCCCCCCCCCCCCCCCCCCACTCTTCCCACCAAAAATCTACTTTCACTCACACTCATTTTCCTAACAAATTACACGAATCAATACAAAAAACATAAGACCAATTATTTTATCAATTAGCCGTAATTAATTTAGTTTTAAATTGGTTTTGAAAAAACAGTACGAAAACCTTCTCCCAGGTACCCCCTCTCTCAAACTGGTCCAAACAGTGACTGGGCCAGCCCATCGAGAAAGCCCTTAACAAAAACAGTTGGTCAATATATTTCCAATCGCAAATATTTATTGTTAGTCTAGATCTTTTACAAATTGTTTACGTAATTCAATCAAAATAATTGATACAATTACACTTTATAGAAGCTTATTTTTTTTTCAAAAGTATCTTGTAAATTTTACTTTTTTATATGACTGGTTGTTAGTCTTGCGCACAACCATCTGGGAGGCTGCCCCTTTCAGCTTTCTAGATAGCTGCACTTATTTTCAGGCAAGGTGCCCTAGTCTTTTGTGTATCCTTCGACGTACTGCAAATCAGCAGGTTTGATTTTGGTCCGCCCCTGGTATTTTATTTCCCCTGCACCCACCATATCTGGAGGGGATTCCTCTATCCAATACCGAGGAGTGGCGCTCAATGGGAGATCAAAAACTTGACATGAGATATTTTGTCCCTGAAACACAAACCCCACCTTCCCCCCTCCCTCTTCTCAATACGTCCCGTTCCCAAGGTTTGAGAATCTCACTGATCAAAGTAAGAACTGCTGTTGTTGGGGATCAAAGTTAGAAGTTAGAACTGCTGTGGTTGGGAATGAAAGATGCACTTGATAAAAATAAACTACTATAGGATTGTATAGAACAGTTCAGAAGTGTACAAAGTTGATCTTGTCAACAAAACACGCAGTAACGCTAAAAAAACAAAATGTCAACCGCACGAGGAATGCAATTAATGTTTTCAATATCTGCCATTATCCATGCTGAGCTGCCTCGTTGTTAAATCCTAAACAGGTTCGAGGCTGACATTGTGTTCAATACAGTCTTGACCGTTCATTATGTTCGTTAGCAGTTGATAGGCACACTGTAACACTCGATAGTTGTGGTCCCTGAAAAAAACCCCGCTTAAGTACATTGTATTTAACTGCCAGAAGGCGGACAGTGATGGCTGTGTATAAATAGTTTTAGTTGCACAGTATTCAACGGAGATTAGTGCCAACTTTTTAATTAATTTTTTTTATTTTAATTTCTAAATTTAATTCCTCTATGGTATTGAAAAAAAAAAAAAAAGACAACGGTTTAGGACTACATATGCGTATGTCTATTGCTGTCTAGGATTGGAATGTTTCCATAAAATGACAATTTAATATTTAAACTTGTATCCAATGAGAAGTGTATAATTGTTGTCTTGACTGATTGAACAGAGCGATTAACGAAAAAAACAGCAATTGCATAATACGACTCAATTTTTTTAATTAGCCATAGAACAAGAACAACAACAACAAAAAATATATCAATTCACATTGCAAATTTGTCCTTGCTTCCAATCTCATAGTTCCTAATGGCCATTCTTTATTATGCTAACCCTAACCATTTTCCTACTAGCCTACTCTTTGCAATAGGATCTCGTTCAGTATTAAGCTGCAAATTATTATTATTTTTTTTTTCAAATTATAAAGCTATAAAATATGTTAAAATGTTTGTTTCACAAGTTTTGGATGTTGCTTTGTTAATTGAAAATTTTGACATCCTCGGGCAGGACGGCGGAAGTTGGTGGCGTGCAGGGTTCGAACCCCGGACCCATGAGACGACAGACCGGAGTGCATATCACACGACCACGGAGCCATAAAAATATGACTATCAACATATACTTATAAAACATAAATATAGAATTATAAGAATACATTTCGAAGATGGATTATTAGGGCTGTTATGTCTTTGAAGCATCCAGTGTACTGACTATAGAAGTATTGATAAGACTTATAAACAAGAAAATAGAAATAAAATACTTTTAAAAAAGTTTATTTTAAATATAATATTTATAAATAAATATAATATAAAATATAATTGCCCTATAGACCATAAGGTCTGAAAGGGGAACTTTATTTTTTTTTTTTACTTATAATTGTATCGATCATTTTGGATCAGTTATTTAATTAAATTTGTAATAAATCTATGCAAACAACAATAAATCTGTGCGATTAGAACTATTTTTACCAATTGTTTTTTGTTTAGGGTTTCAGTTTTCTCACTACGCTATGATCCTATCCACTTATCCGCTGGACCTGTTGGGTTGGTGGGGTGGGGTAGAAAGAAGGGGATATCTGTGTGAATATTACCGTGATGGTTTTGCAAATGTATTTAAAAAAGAAAAGAAAAGAAAGTTGAATGACCTGGATTTGAACTCGAGGGCTCTAGCGTCCTCAAGCCTCATTGGCGATAGACAGCTACCACTATACCAGAGAAGCGCTTATGAAAATAGAAGGTTTTATTGTTCTCTATTGTTAGTTTCAAATTTTAAAGCAAAGTATAAAGGGGACTAATTAAACTTGTACCACCACTTCAGTCAAGTACTATTTTCTTTCCGTTGTTTGATATACATATTAATAAAATTACTAATTACTAATAATTAATTAACTAATTTGTTGTTTTTTTAGTGATTCTTGTGAAGTCAGGTAAAATACATTTCAGCCTGATCCGAGATTTTACCTTTACCTTTTACCCATCCCTTAGTCTGTTGGACCGTTGGGGCACCATGAAAGATTCCTCTCTGTCTATCGCCCTAGACAGAACCTCTTTCAACGGCAGGCCCGTCCATCCAATCCGAGATAGGGTTTCGGAGAAATATCGTTTAAAAACTTTTTACCAAACAGACAAAGTGAGTTGATATAAATTTTGTAATAAATTATTAACCAATGATAAATGATGGGGATTAACTTTAGTAAGAAAATTCCCTATGCTCTATATCAGGTGGGCAAATTATGGACGCGGGCCACATGCGGCCCGCCGGATTGTTTTATGCGGCCCGCGGACACTTACAGAAATCAGGTGTGCACACAGAACTTTATACATATAAAATTTCAAATATATTAAAAACAAATAAATTTAAATATCTATATAAATTATGGAAACATTTGATGCGTATGATACAGAGGCTAAAGAAACATTGTCTCTACATGTCATTCTAAAAAGTTTAAAGTAAACGAATTGGCAATATTTCGAACTATTCTGTCAAGCAAACAAACTCAGGACAGTTTTTTGTTGTTTCAACGCTATGTTGAACAACTGATAGAGCCCATGCTTTGACTGATTAAAATAATTTTTTAAAAATATGTTAAAGAACAATGTTCCAGTCATAAATACTAAACGGGAGAGTTTGTACAAATCATTGTACATTGAATATCAAACCTATTATTGACCCAATCATCTCAGTGATCAAACTCATCAGAGCTAGGGGTCTTAACCACAGGCAGTTCCAAGATATACTAAAGTTTTGGAAACAAAACATTCAGTACCACAGTAGTATTCACTCGCGTAGCATGTCAAGGTATTGAGAAGAATATGGGATATCAAGGAATATGTTATCTTCCTTGAAGGATATTGGATTTGACTTTGTTACTAATATTTCTAATGAAGAGTGGAAGACAGACTTTTTGTTTTTCATCGGAATTATTGCAATGGGTTGTTTGCACGTGAAATGTATGTGCATGTTGAATCTTTTCAAACAGAGTTTTCCATTTCTCCAAGTGAAACAGGTCGATGCTGAGTGACAGTAATTTGACAGCAGTCACAAGGATAATAAGTAGTATGCTAGTTCCATAGGCTTGTTAACTCTTTTGTAATTCAACTGTGTGAAAAAAAATAGAAATGTAAATTTATAATAAAGTATACATTTAAATCAAAATACATTATACACAGTAAGCTAGAGTATTTTTCTAATTACATATTATATTAATAATCTTTATTATCCATATATATGCACCCCCCCCCCATTCCCAAATCTTTTTTTATACGTCCCTCGATAAAAAAAGGTTGTTCACCCCTGCTCTATAGTATTTATATGTAATATTTACAAACACATTGAATGTTATCAGTAGCATCATTAGGTTGGTGTCACCCAGCGCAATTTGCTCAGGCTGTCACCCAGCACAAAAAGAAAAACAAAAAAACCTTCCCCGAAAATTTCCCAAGGAAATACTAAAAACATTCGTGAAGAGGCATGGTGGCTGAATGGTACAGCGCTTGGCTTTCGAACCGAGATGTCCACCATTTCTAAACTTCAAACACGCTATATTTCTTGTACAGACGGAACAGAACTAACATATGCAGTAGCTTGTAAGCAAAGAAACGTGTCACGCAAACTGTTGCGCCGCTTGGAAAGTTTTTAAAAAAGCGTCCCCCCCCCCCCCCACACACACAGACAACCCTACCAAATTTGGAATGAACGTTTTCAAGAACTTTAAGAAAATTACATTAAGCCTTTGTTTTTCAAACTTTTAATAGTGAGACCCACCTAAACCCAAAAACTGTACGTTTACCACCCCTCGTAGTAAGCCAGTGGGTTTGGGTGAGCGCGCAAGCTCTATCAGCGGGGTCCGGGGTGGAGCCCCGGGCGTCATGCATTTATTTGCATTTCTGAGCTAAAGTAACTTATTGTCCTTGCGTATAACCTGTATATAATGCACTATTGTTCCTAGTAAAAAGATTGCTAGTCAACTAAAATTACATTGACAAGTGATGGGACTGGCCGTAACTGAAGTGGGAAATACATTTGAGGAAGTAACCCTAACTCTAAGTTTATAATTGGTTTGATTGTCGTAAGTTTGTCTCCCAGCTGACGTCGTATGGCGGCCCTGCACAGATACGCACTAGACGACCAAATTACGAAATTTGTCTGTTCTGACGTAAAAAGGTTGTAGACTCTAGACTTCGGTAATAATATCGCTGTTACTAATAAATGAGCTTGATTTGGAAGTTAATCATATGAATCATCATAATCCTCTGTTAGTTGAAGAGTATCACACTGTCAGATTTCGTGATAACACAAGCAAGATCATATGTCCCAGTGACCCATATACAAGGTCAATGCCATCGAGTAGATTTGTCAGTCAATCATCAGCTTTGAAGGTACCAGGAATAGATCTTAATATCATGGGCTGTCTGGCTGCGTGCGCTTTGGACTGTCGTCACTATTGTTCCTTGTTCCTCGTCATCCCTTGTCATTCTCTTGAGGTCCTCCTGCAGGAGGTTTGGCCGAACACGCAATAATTTTTATCTTGAAGGAGAGTCTGAAATTATTTAAATCTTATAAAGTCGTCATCATAATATTTTGAAACGTCCTCATAATATTTGGAAACGTCATCATAATATTTTGAAACGTCATCATAATATGTTGAAACGTCATCATAATATTTTGAAACATCAACATAGTATTTTAAAACATTATCATAATATGTGGAAAAGTCATCAGTGTTTTGAAACATGCAGTTTCTCAAAAGCTTAAACTTTGGTCTTTACAATATGCAGATGCTTAGACTGTAGAGTACTATATTGTTTTCAAGATAAAATAAGTTATCTAATGTCTAAGAAAAAAGTGCAACTTACTTTTATTATTTTGTTATCTATTGAACTCGCAATAGTGTTTGGTGTATATCGCTTCAAATAGTGTATGGCTTTTGTTTACAGAGGCGCTCCCCACATTTAGGCAACGCCTCCTTGCCAGAGATTCGGTTTGGAAATCCAAAGCTATTTTCTGTAATTATTATGATGGAGGTGAAACGGTCAAAATTGATTTGCACTGCCTAACAATTGGGGCAGCCATTTTGTTGGGCTGGCTGGCGCTAATCAGACGGAAAGTGTGAATACGAGATTAGAATCACCATGGGGACTGGCTGGGTTAGGGAAGGGTCAACCCAGCATAATTAATGATAATAATATTCACAATAACTGTGAGCTACAGTGGTCGTATATGTTTTGGGTTTGTTTAGCCATATAAGAATGCCAGGTTCGGGAGATTCTTCTGTTGTCAAATGTCATGTCAACTGTTTTGAACTCCGTATAGCCTAAAACAAACACAAAACAGGCTATTATTTACAAACGTTATTCGGGGTTTAATTTACCGATGGCTGTCTAG
This sequence comes from Biomphalaria pfeifferi, assembly GCA_030265305.1. Classification (NCBI taxonomy): domain Eukaryota; kingdom Metazoa; phylum Mollusca; class Gastropoda; family Planorbidae; genus Biomphalaria; species Biomphalaria pfeifferi. The sequence continues at coordinate 1,661,696 of JASAOG010000020.1, read as the reverse complement.
TAAAATAGGCTTTATATTAAATTCGGATTTACTCATTAACATCATGGTGTTAACAATATAGAAAAGTTTACAGTCAATGATAAACCATGGTTGAAAAACAAGATAGTAAAGAAAGTTTGTTGTGTAATTTGGTAAACAATGCAGATCAAAAGTCATGATAAAATCTGAGAGTGGATGGTTGAAATCGTGGGGAGTATCTGATAAAGCCCTTTATAAAAGGTAAGCAGACCGAAGCAATCGCTAGCGTAATGGACAAAGGACAATTCCGCAGTTTAACCTGTTTCGGCCATCTTTAAGTCCCTTGTCGCCACCTCTGGGAGTCATAGGGAACTGCGGTGCATATTTTGTATGTATGAGTCAGTTGCAGACGTTCGTATTGTATGGGAGTTATCAGGCATTACGTCGAATAACAGTTTCTTGCAAGGGTAATACTATGGTTGTAGACCTTCTTTCCTTAAGTCAGCCAAGTTCTTATCAGGTGAGAAACAATCAGATTTCCATATTTTTTGCACTATGGTTTAGGGGTAATTAGATTTCATTTCTATTTACAGTTAATTTGTCGACAGTGACTAATCAGAGTCGCAAATGATTATATAAAAACTAACCCTAACTTTTGGGTTAAAAATGTATCTCTAACATTACTGTGTGGATAATAGAGGCTACGATCTATAAACTGTCAGTAACCAAAATCCTATTTTCCTCCATGCAAAATGTACATTGAAAACTTCGACCACTCATACCCAATGCACGAGGTCATGTCTAAATAAGGCAATTTGGAATATTGCAGGATTTCTATTTCTACTAATTAGAAGTACATCGTATTCGAGATATATATATATATATATGCTGTGTAACAGTAATCACCAAATTACGGCCCGCGGGTCATATCCGGTCAATGACTCTTTGTTTTTCGGCCCTTTCAAATTTCGTAAGAAAAAGATTTTTCTGTTGTCTCTTACACTAATTTCATCATCACAAAACTCCATTTTAATGTGGTTCAATAGACTTCATTCAAAAAGAACGGTCACGTGAGATCCATAACTAAAACAACGAAAAATATGGTCACGTAATATCAATGTTTGATTCCGGTCGTAAAATGGAGGGATAGGGAAGCACGTGACTCACGGGTGTTTGTTTACGATTGGAGAATGTTCTCTCGACCCTTCTATATGGATCTGAGACATGGGTGCTATACAGAAAACAACTACTTGATAACTTTCACCAAAGATGCTTGCGCTCCATCATGTACATACGGTGGCAAGACCGCACTACAAAAAGCGACATTCTTGCGAACGCCGGTATGGACAGTATAGAAGGACTTCTAATGGTCTGACAGTTACGCTGTATGCCAAAAAGCCGTCTTTTTTTGCTGAGTTGAAAGGTGGGGGACGTAACAGAGGTGTCCTACGAAAACTCTTTAAAAGCCAACTTTGGCGCCAACTTGCCTTAGCTGAAATAGAAGAGAGCGGCTTCAGAACGAGACAGCTGGAGGTCACTTACAAGGGCCGTGGGATTCACATTTGAGACCCAAAGAAAATCCGCTACCGAGGACAGACGTAGACGGCGAAAAAAAAATCTTAATCGACCACCGGCGTTAATGGATCTGCTTGCTCTGGATGTGGCAAAATATGTAAGTCACAGCTGGGACTGCGTAGCCACGGGAAATACTGCACTCCTCATTTATCTTCGGAGTCGAAGACAAGCCTTATTATTATTATGTTAGAAAAGAACGATTATTCATTCTCTGCCGCAGCCATGGTCGAGTTTTGTTAAAGGGAAACAAAATTCATTGTATTCTCTTTATCAGTTTCCACCTAGGAATTTTCTGGTGATGTGGAAGGTCTGCAGCAGTACCACCCTCTGACAGGCAACGAGAATGTTCCTAGGAATGCCAAGTGCCTTGCAGGTATCTGTGAGGCCAGTTGTTATTACCCGCACGGTTGATTTAATAATGGGATATATTTTTGTTTTAGAGAACTTCCATAAACGCCTAATCTCCAAGCCTAGGTTCCCATATTTTCGTTGTTTTTCCAGCTCAGTTTTTCTTAAATTGTGAGATAGTGGTACGGCGATGTCAATAATGGTAGCGGCTTTTTCTTTTTTATTGATGAGCAGCAGATCAGGGCGATTAAAATCTACTGTTTTTTCGGTCAAAATAGTGAAAAAGACAATGACGAGGACTGTTATTTACAGCTATATGCGTCAACATTTCAACGAGATTGGACTACACATTTTCTAATGTAGTCATTTGAAGTTTTAAATAGACTTTTGTTACGACTTTCTTCTTTTCACCAAACTCCTAGCACAGTGATCAATTATTCAACACAATTTCAACTTTCTGCGTGTGTTCAGTTCCATTGAAAATTTTACAGTTAATTTTTTTTACTGTTTATTTTTTATGTCTTTTACTCTTGTCAGTATACGAAGCCACAAAGCAATCGATAAACTACATCCATTAGGCTCATCTTTCTAACTCCCTGCTCTCTCCTGCTCTTAGTGTTCAATAGAAACCCTCTCTTGCAGTGTTGTCACTTTAGCAATTTTAATGCTAGGGCTAGCCAACTTCCAGTCTGATTATCAATGGCATGAAATATAGTATACATTTTTTTTTATATAGTATTTTGAGTTTATTTGTTACTTCGACGAAATCTTAAATTAGAGAAAAAAAAAAGTCAATTACATGCGTAGTTTTGAAAAAAAAAAACATGGCGCCGCAGAAAACATCATTCGATTTATTGCAGTTGTGGTATATATGCAGTGAACTCCACATTGCGACATGAGGGCAATGAAACGGCCAATACCATTTCTAGGCACGATGTACGTTTCAATCAGTGCATCATTAATCCGAGAGTGGGTACGAGAGACATCCTGGCAGCACATAGGTCACGCTAACCGAGACGACCCGAGTTTGAGGCAAAACAGACGACAATGACGCAGTGTAGAACTGGACACTGCCCCGAACGTACGCACTTCGCCCAGTTCCGGAAAAATGCCAGTTGTCGACACTTCAGAGAAGAGAAAGTGATGGATATCTTGTATGAGTGGCTGCAGCTCCAAGAGATCTGAGTATTACTCGACCTGTAAAGAAACTTTGAGGCATTAAACCAAACATAATTTTTTTCCCAGGGCACTACCAGAGACCTAAGCCTTCCTGCCCTGTTGCCAATCATCTCAGATTACCAAAACAAATTTGGTGTGCAATAAGCTGAGCATATGTGCAATACTGTACCCTGTGTATGTGAAGGCACTCCTAAACTCTAAATCTGAACCAGGTTTTGTCTGATTATTTCATTGTATCCATTTGTCTTGCAATTATTTATCACCGCAACACCGTGCACAGCATTACTGAATAGAACTTTTTATCTTCATGCCATCCGTACAGAATAGTGACCTTTCCATTAGGTCAGACTGAAAATATTCTACAATATAGAGAATTATTTAAAAAAAACAACTCATGGCTGGACGCCTCAGTGAAAGCCTCTGCTGTTTAGACATCATTGCTTGTAAGTTATTTTTAAACAACTTTCTGGAAGAGTTCTCTCGTGACAAAAGCTTTTATATACAAAGTTTCCAAAGACTTGGCTGCATGGTAGAGTGGTATGTCCTCCATGCTGTTATCAAAATAATCCAGAGTTGGAAGATATTCTCTCAATGTCTGATACTTAAATAAAATTATCAACAAATACAATTATGGACAGAGTTTACTTTGTTGTTGTTGTTGTTACACTTAGATTTACAAACGTTTTTAGTTTAAGAAAAAAGAAACATTTCTTATAATCAAAATTTGTCACAGTGAATAAAAGAAAATGTAATTAGGTCTTTTTTTGTATGACTTCTCTTTAACACCTTAGGACTAATTTCATGAACTGCACCAATATGACTGCATTCTCTAATTTCTTAAAGAATTAGGCAAATTTATTTATTGCATAAAATGTGTTATAAGTTTGGAATTACCTTAAGCCAACACGTATTTTCTATTTTCTGTTATTTTTATCTTGCATAGTGATGACATATCTTGGATAAAGTATCTATATTTCTTTCTAGTGTGATTTTATTTCACAATGGCACGATATGTCTGGTATTTTTGAACATTTCTAGTTGGCAGCACTACGCTCTTGCTCTCCCGCCCTCCCTTCTGCCCTCCCCTGTTCTCTGCTCTCCTATTTCTTTTTTTCCCCTGTGTGTATGTGTGTGTGTTCGTCCACTTTGTCCCACATTAGAAAAATAAAACCCATTCATATTTTGTTTCAGATGTAATTAAGCAAGAAATCAATTCACATGGAAACAGTTAACTGACAGTACGTCAACCTCACGGAGTTAAAATGTATGTAACAGGACTGGATTAAACTGAACTCTTTTTTTGGCTGGCATTTCAAACGTGGGATTTAGTTTGACAGATAGAGAAGGATTTATTTAGAAAACATACAATGGTAAGAGCTTCAATTGAATCTATCTATCTATCTATCTATCTATCTATCTATCTATCTATCTATCTATCTATCTATCTATCTATCTATCTATCTATCTATTTATCATCTATCTATCATCTATCTATCTATCATCTATCTATCTATCTATCTATCTATCTATCTATCTACCTATCTATTTATCTACCTATCTATTTATCTATCTATCTATCTATCTATCTATCTATCTATCTATGTATCTATCTATCTATGATTTCCTTATAACATTTTTAAAAAAATAAATCTAATTCTATGTCATTATATTTGCACAAAATAAAAAGGCCTGATAGATGTCAACTTCTTAAAACAAATAACCAAAAGCATAGATTATACTTGATGTAACAAAGAGTTCTATTAAAAAAAAATAAGAAATAGGAACATGACCTATACAAGACGAGCTTCATTCGCTGGTTGTTCATGTATTGGCAATTGTTTACTGTGCGTGAACGAATCAATACTACAGATATGTATGTAGAATTCAGGATAAAGTAGATGTGCTCAAATTGTTGTAGAATTTTTTAGCGAGTCTATCAACATGTAATGTTGTTATTTTTTTTTTTAAGTCGAAAAAAAAAAGTAAAATCTAGGGCGAACTGGAACTATTGGCTTTGGGCATATGCCCAGAGGGCCGGCAACAAGTTGGCACAACGGAACTTCACAATAGATCCTCTCCTTGAAGAGATCTTTCTGAGAGTCTTTATAAAAGGTGTCACGCACCACGAGTTTATGTTCAAAACTTCAAATCATTGGGCTAATAAAAAGTTATCCGATCAACTATTCACATTTGTGACATTTTTTATTCGGACTATTAACCTGTGAGTTATTAGTAGGATTGAAAAGTCTGTAAGGTCCAAAGATAACTTGTAAAGTCTGTAAGGTCCAAAGATAACTTGTAAAGTCTGTAAGGTCCAAGATAACTTGTTAAGTCTGAAAGGTTCAAAGATAACTTATAAAGTCTGTAAGGTCCAAAGAAAACGTGTAAAGTCTGAAAGGTCCAAAGATAACTTGTGAAGGCAGTGTGACTCAAAGTAGGTCAGTGGCCAACGAAGTCCTTTCCCTTATCTAGAGCAACTCTAGATCGATACCAGGCATCATATTAATACTGTTTTTTTTTTCTTCTAAGACTTTATTACAACATGATCTTGGACTATTCAGTTATATTTGGAACTTTTTGATGTGTGCAGGAAGAGAGTTGGTAATACAATTATTTAACAAAAAGAAAGGATAAGATCAGTAAAGGGAAATAAGAGAAAGAGAGAAAAGGAGAAGGGCCGGCCAAGGATAATAATTGGAGGCCCTAGACGAAAGTGAATTTGGTGGCCCTAAAGGAAATAAAATAAATAAATAAAAAGAAACAGTAAAAAAAATAAAATTACTCCATTAATTAAAAAGCTGCCCGTGTATATATCTAAATCGACAAATAACTTTAATTCATATATCGCAATTTTCGTAGATTAGACAAGAGGCAGACATGTTAAAGATAGAGTTTGAGATCTGATCCAATTTTTTGCCATTTTTGTTCCTAATTTTTGTCCTGTGCGAGGCCCCCACAAATTAGAGGCCATAGGCGGCTGCCTAGTTTGCCTATGCTTTAGGCCGGCCATGGAATGAGGAACGAGTGGAAATAGAAGTGAGGGAGGGGAGATAAGAAAGATAAAAGAGAGGGAACTAGGAAGGAAGAAAGGGAGGGTGTAGATGTAGATGTAGAGGGAGAGGAATGAGAAGAGAATTGAATGAAGAATATGGAAGGAGGAAAAGAAAGAGTGAGAGAGAGAGAGCTGGTGAAAGAACACACCATGGATGCTGTAAAACTTTGCACATTTAAATATGTTTGAAACTTTTTTATCTGGTAAGTTCTGGTTCTGGAAGGTGTGCCCCACTCTGGGATCTACATTTCAAACCACTTTTTACTTCAGTTTCTTGAACGCCCCTTATCGGTACGCAGAGTACATTCCCCTTATCGGTACGCAGAGTACATTCCCCTTATAGATACGTAGAGTACATTCCCCTTATAGATACGCATAGTACATTCCCCTTATAGATACGCAGAGTACATTCCCATATAGATACGCATAGTACATTCCCCTTATAGATACGCAGAGTACATTCCCCTTATAGATACGCAGAGTACATTCCCATTATAGATACGCAGAGTACATTCCCCTTATAGATACGCAGAGTACCACTTTAATGCTTGGAGCACCACCATGCTGGCAACAGCCCACCCCTGTCCTTAGTTTAGGTGTTGCAATCGTTTTGTTGACTCCCATTAACACGATGATGATTGATTATATCATGATCCTCACAGACCCTCTACTTGTCTCTAATTTAGCACTACAATATCAGCCCTTTAAAAAAAAATAAAAAATTCCTTTTATTAGATTGCAAATTCTTCATGGGTTCAAAAAGTTGAACACTGGGCGAGCATTTGTGTACATTTTGCACATCGTCTAACGTAGAACTGTAATACAAGAAATAAGTATGTAAGCTCCACAGACGTATATATTGTAACTAGACTGGACATGGACATCTTTTAAAACTACAAAAAATGTCCTGAAAAAGTTTTAAAAAGCTGAAACAAGGCGTTGTTTTGTAAAGTAGTTATAAGAAATAGGGTTTGTTTTTCTTTAACTCTAACCTATGTAACATATAATTTAATTGTTAGATTTAGATCTAGTAATTGAACATTTAAATAAGAGTACTCTCGTCTAATAATTATTATTTTGCATTATTTAGATAGATATTCTAGAAAGATCTAGGTAATCAATCTATTTAAATGTACATAAGATGATTAAAATAACAGACATGAATTATTTTGATCTAGGATTTTTGAAACATTATCTAAATAGAAACAAACAGGAAATGGCTTTATTTCATAGATCTGCGTGAATATATAGTTCTGAGTAATAGCCCATTCTAAAGAAAATCCGAGAAATAATTTTGCATTATTTCTAAACTTTAAAAATTAAAGATCATTACATTTCTAAGACAAAAAAGGTTGGTTTGGGGACTTCCCTTAGAGCTTGAAAAAGAGTTACGTACATAAAAATCTATATATATATATATATTGGTCTGTGAATCGATCAATCGTGGATAAGAATTTCTTTCCGGTTTCCGTCTAGATATAATATTGTTATAAACCTGGTGGTGGCACAGATGGGGGTGGTGGCACAGATGGGGGTAGTGGTACGTGTGTAGTCAACCGACGCAAATCGCCCCAGGCCAGCGCTAGACGAGCGGTCAACCGTGACGAGCTACGACGGTCAGCCGAGACGAGTGTCAACATGACGGTTCGGGAAGGATCGACGTCGTGAACAGCGCCCAGGAGCATCAATAGAGTTGTAGTCAGCTGACCACCTAGAAACGTCGAGCGGCGTTCTATCCGGTTCGAGAAGGCCAGTAGGGACCCTATATAAGAGCGGATGTGTCGCAGTCAAGACGGTGGAGAAAAGGGGCTCAATACAGCACGGTTCACGACAGAAGGTTTTACGACAGGGGCTCAGAACATGGTCGACTACAGCACAGTTCAACGGTGTGTTTCTGCATGGAGCATTACGACGGTTCAGTGCGGAGTACTGTCAAGTACAGTTGAGACAACTGGCGCCTTGATCTTGGTCTGAGATCGAGTCCACACAACGAGCCTAGTGTGTGAAGTCGGTCCTGAACTGTTGAACCCAGTGCAAGCCCGGAACGAGACGGAGAGGCCAGTGCAAGAGTTGATAAGGCGGTACGGTGTTATCGGAGAGATATTTGTACAGTGTACGTGTTACCAATTGTACAGTATTGGCTCAGATTTATTCAACTATTAAAGTGTTACGTTACTTTGGAGCCCTGAGTTGTCAAGTTCTTTAAGTTGGTGGTGTATGGTGCAGTTTGCAGAGAGCCTGGAAAGTGAGATTCGTAACAATATATAAGTCTATGGTAAGCTCATTGTAAAGACGTTTTGCGATAAGAAGGAAATAAAATAATGAATTATAGACTACCAATAGCTTCATAAAGGAGGAGTGGTTTAAAAAAAAGAAACAAGCTATTTACTTAACAACACATTTATTTCCAGAAATCATTTTAAGTTTGTGGCACAGCTTAGAATACCTTTAATTGAAATTAGCTGTAAGTGTCAAAGGATGTTAGAGATAAGTCTCAAACTTTGCAATAATATTCATCGCGATGATTCTGAACACCCTCTGGATGTGCTTTGATAGGAAAGGGGAGAGAAACTGAAGCTTCGGGCTCCATTCCTGGATAGATCACCGACAAATCTTTTAAACAAATAAACACGCAGCGAGAATATATAATATTAACAATATGTTACTATCCAGTGAACTGTTACTGTCTGTGAACATTTTGTCGGTGAACGATTTGTCGTGTGAACGATTTGTCGTGAACTAACTGTCAGTGAGCAAGTTGTCCGTGAGCGATATGTCGGGTGAACGAGTAGTCTCGTGAACGAATTGTCGGGTGAACGAAATGTCTGGTGAACGAATTGTCGCTTGAACGAAAAGTCGTGAACGATTTGTCGGTGAACGAAATGTCAGTGAACGAATCGTCTTGTCCCTTACAAATTTCTACCAGTCTCTGGGCTCCATTATTAAAGTGCAGTGAAAAGTCTTCTGTCGAAATGGGAGTTGACCCCTTGGTAAGATTGTGACAGAGCGTCGCATGAGATTTGCGGGACATGTTCTACAAAATTAATTACACATTATAAGAGTTGCGATGACATGGAGGCCTTTACGAGGAAAGCGCAAACAGGGACATCGTAGTACAACCTGGCGCCACACTTTCATGGAGGTCCTCAGAGCAGGTGGGAAGAGGCTTTAGACATTGCGAGTGACAGATTTTGTGGAAGCAGCTTGCCACCCAATGTGCCGAACGACGCGGTAGAATCTAAGTCAGTAAGAATAGCACAAAAAGATTTTGAAATAAAACTTTTTAATAACAGGATAATGCACTGTATATTCCTCAGAATATGCAATTTGTTGGCTTTCAATACAGGAAATAGTGCTTGGCGGCGGGGTTCCCAGCGCTCCGCCAGACCCCCTTGCTGGCAAAGACGGGGAGTCTACAATTTTTCCACTAACCCCAGGAAGAAACTATTCTAGAGTACAATAAAAGTCTTCCGAAAGAATTAATTATGTACAAACACGCACACAGGGCCGGTCTTAACGATTGCGGGGCCCTATGCGAAACTGATTGCGCGGGGCCTAGTCTGGGTGGAAATAAGGATAATAAGTGAAAATTAAGATTTTGTACTCGAAAAAAAAATTCGACTTTCATTTTAGTCATTCTTTACTAAGTACAGAATTGCGATCAAATTAACTTTACTTTACGAACCTTGCAACCTATGGCATATTTATATGCCAGTGACAATAAAAGTAAATAAAATATTGTAACTTCCGATTCAGGTGACAATTCGCCCGATTATACCATTTAATACATGAAAGCTGACAATGCCTTTTTTTTCTTTTATCGCTCGTAGGATTGGCGTTTTATCAATAAAATGACAACCACCACAGACAATTTTTTCTATTTTTCAGATTTTAATAAATTCATGAGATTTCCAGGAATTTTTCGTAATTATTTTGCAATTTAGGTAATAATTACACCTAGAATTAGCGCGGGTCCTATGAAAGCGCGGGGCCCACTGCGACCGCACGCGCACACACACACAAATATTTATATATAGGGCCTATATATATATATATATATATATATATATATATATGTACTTTTTTTTTTTTTTGCGGGGGGGGGGGGAGGGAAGAAAAAAATCCCCCCCCCTTCCCACGAAAAAAAATCCTGACTACGCTTGAATAGTGTATCACTCAACTATGCACATTACATTTTGAACAAATGTCACAGTGTATATTTAATATTATATTTACATATCCAAAATTCCATTTTCTGTTCAAGAGTATAGTATGAAATTTTAATTGAACCCATATTAGAAACGCCTTTAAAGAGAAAAACTTTTTTTAAACAAATTATTATATAATTTATCAGATCGAATTAATAATTACGTGACCTTGTATAAAATGTCAGTCTAACAAAGTAACCGTGTAAGGTATATATATATATATATATATATATATATATATATATATATATTGAAGAATGATAGAGAGAGAGAGAGATATTGAAGAATGACAGAGAGAGAGAGAGAGAGATGATAAAGATAGCCACTGCTGCATTTCACTGTCAAGTGTGCTGTATGTATCAGGTGTATTGATAGGTGAACTATGTGTAGATGAGACAAGATCATTGTTAATTAACGACGGAACCAGAAAACACATCAACAGTTTTAATAATTCAGTTCGTGACATTGTTGGCATTTAAGCAAAGGCCATCTCACACGTATTTCGTCTAGACCTGGGGGGGGGGGGGGTGTTACTTTAGTGTTGATGTTGTTCAGCTGGTTTGCAAAAAATCATTCTTAGAGATTGTATGAAATAATATGTCTTATGCTTATTACCCGACTCTTGAATCGACCTCGCTTTTCAAACAAGTAAATTTGTTTGCATGATAATAATCTTGGTCGTTCAATTATTAGTTCACAGAGGAGCAGCGCATAATGCGGACCTCGTGATCGTAGATCCATCCTTTTCTTGTCTTTCCACTAGACCCGCATCTTGGTGTTATCTCTTTGCGCTGGTGGAATGATTGGCATTTTAACTTAGGGATCTTAGACTTAATCATTGTGCGGTTTTCGTCTCCATTGAGATTGGTCACTAGCGACTGCTTCATCTTCATTCCAGCTGATGTCCACGGACAATCATCTTCGATAAGGTCATGTTACTCGGGGTGAGCCTGTTTTTGTTTATCTAGTTTCGGCGTCAATGCCACTGCGGTCTTCAAATTCGCTTAGGAAACCAGTTTATTATTTGTCGGACCATCCATTCAAACAATTCGCACATTCTGAGTATTTAGCGGAACACTATACTTATTTTTTAGAGAGACTAACTCACGTGGTGGCCTACTAGTTAATTATTACACGAACCTAGGTAATTATTCCAGTAGTTTGTGAAACACTAGGGTCTCATGGAACACAGTTTGGGAACACTGCTATAATGTGATCTTGTCGACATTTTTCTGATGATCTTCTTTAACATCTCATTGCACGGAGTTTGCACATTTTTTTGTTAACACAGCTGGTCTAACAATGGTGTGTTTGGAGCTAATGTTAAGTGTTAACAATCCTGGTCTTGAAGTTCTCAGGTATTAGAAGTTTGAGAATCTTTGTTTCAAGAAGCTCAGGTAACATTTTGTGTTTAGTGTGGGGGGTTTAGAGGTATAAATATTTTAGACAGAGGGAGCAATGGGAAGCCAACGTAAAAGAATGGACACGGGCCTGTCTTGGAATCCAATTCTATTCTAGGCAAAAGACAGAGAAATGGAGAAATGTCATCAGAGTTTGTGTGGTGCCCCAAGGGTTTAACAGACTAACAAGAAAGTGACGATGATTTTACACAAACATAAATATAGAAGACGCACTTGAGTTTAGTGAAGTGAAGGAATTAAAACAGCAGGTAGAACGCAATAATTGTTGTATGAACTTGATCATTATAGCGTACACATTTAGACGGAATGACCGACACGATGGTACGCGACTTTTTGGCGATAAACGTTTTCGGTGCCAGAGGTTTTAACGGAAATTCATAAGAAAAGAAAAACAACAGAAAATGTTTTTAATACGAAATAAGGTTTAAATATTGAAAGAAACATTCCCACACGCTCCCCACCAATAAAAATGTTTCTCTAAAGGTTTTTTTTTTATAGTATTTTACGAATAAATATAACGGACGATAATAAAGCACAGTACAACTTGAAATTACGATGTTGAGATGCCCACCCCCCTCTCCAAAAAAAAAAAGCAACAGCAACAAAAAACAACAACATGTATTAATCCGACAGGTCTGTGAAGAAGCCCTTACATTATCCCTGACATTCACAGTGACAATGCTGAGAGTTCTAAATTCTAGATCTGGATGACAATCTGCTAGTCTTAGCTACATAGACACTCGCTCAAAATCATTAAAGTCTTTGATGTATTGAAAAAAAAAAGATCTTTCTTTTGATACTAATTAATGTTCTATACTTCGACCGTGTGTAAAAGTAAAGCGGAAATTAAAAAAATACAACATGTCGTAAGACGAATTGAAAAATAAGTTGACTTAAGGGAAACAGAAACAAAAATAAGTTGACTTAAGGGAAACAGAAACAAAAAAAGTTGACTTAGGGGAAACAGAAACAAAAATAAGTTGACTTAAGGGAAACAGAAACAAAAATAAGTTGACTTAGGGGAAACAGAAACAAAAATAAGTTGACTTAGGGGAAACAGAAACAAAAATAAGTTGACTTAGGGGAAACAGAAACAAAAAAAAGTTGACTTAGGGAAAACAGAAACAAAAATAAGTTGACTTAGGGAAAACAGAAACAAAAATAAGTTGACTTAAGGGAAACAGAAACAAAATAAGTTGACTTAGGGGAAACAGAAACAAAAATAAGTTGACTTAGGGGAAACAGAAGCAAAAATAAGTTGACTTAGGGGAAACAGAAACAAAAATAAGTTGACTTAAGGGAAACAGAAACAAAAATAAGTTGACTTAGGGGAAACAGAAACAAAAATAAGTTGACTTAGGGGAAACAGAAACAAAAATAAGTTGACTTAGGGGAAACAGAAACAAAAATAAGTTGACTTAGGGGAAACAGAAACAAAAATAAGTTGACTTAGGGGAAACAGAAACAAAAATAAGTTGACTTAGGGAAAACAGAAACAAAAATAAGTTGACTTAGGGAAAACAGAAACAAAAATAAGTTGACTTAAGGGAAACAGAAACAAAAATAAGTTGACGTAGGGGAAACAGAAACAAAAATAAGTTGACTTAGGGGAAACAGAAACAAAAATAAGTTGACTTAGGGGAAACAGAAACAAAAATAAGTTGACTTAAGGGAAAAAGAAACAAAAAAGAATACGAAATTTTAATTTTAATTATTTTTTTATTTAAGCTTTTTATTTAGAATGCGGCCTGTCCCTTGACTTTTGTCTTAGGGTTGTTGTGTCAATTTGCGTAACCAAATCCCTCCATATTCCTGGATATCAAGAGAGAAGACGTTCATACTTTTACGTACTCCAGCCAGCTTCTTTTGTTTGTGCTTCTCCCTCCCCCCCCACCCCAACGAACTTCAACTTTTGATAGTGAGTCACTTCTTCCTTTTTTTTGTTGGATAGACTTTTAACTTTTTATAGTTCAATTTAAAGATTTAATAGAAAGCTTGCGTTTTTTTCGCGAATTGCGACGTTCAGGCTGCGGATCAGTCAAAACCGTGTCTTAGCAAGAGCCTAAGAGGTAAAAAGAACCTGGTGCGAAATTTCATGTGGATCGTATGAGAGTTGATGAGATTGATAAGCGAGTCAGTGTTATATTAGGAATATATATATATTAAAGTTGCGATTCAGACAAAAACTGCAGCATTTTGCATCTCCCGAAAGCCATAAAGAGTGAAAGATACACCGTCTTCAAATGAACAATGCATGTTAGAGGATACAAGCCCAACATGGACGACAGAACATGTCCAGTGATCCTATGTCAGATCTTATGACATTTATCCTGTCACCTGACATTGAGACTGACAGCAATGACCCGAACACGCGAGAGCTGTTACTGAAGCACGCGAAAATTGGGGTAAACCTCAACATTGGATGGAACGTACAGGTCACGTGATAAAGGAAAAAAAAACGGGGGACTAAGAACAACTGGCGACTTTAAGAAAATATAGTTTGAAATTAGATGCTACGTATGGTGAATCCTTGTGAAGTTTCTATGGAAACGGTTGGGCCACTAAGAAATTGAACACATTTCCAAGTTAACAATTTTACCAAAATGTTTTTGTTTTAGATACTTGTAGCGTTCATGCCGAAAGTAAAAAATCAAAGTTTTCATCAGGATTTAAACCTAAAACCCCCGGTTCAGAAGCTAACAACTTTACCACCAAGCCACCACGCCTTCTACCTATATGTAAAATTGACATTATTTCTGATAATTAAGTAGTAAAATGTATTCTTTGTCACAATTGGTCATAGTTAGACGTTAGGCCTATATGTCCTTTTACACAATGTGAACTGTTCCAATCTGGGTTAAATAAAATGAGTGATAAGAGAGAGTGAGAGAGAGAAAGAGATGGTAAGGAAAATATGAAGAAGGAAGAGAGAAGAAAAAGCCATAAGGATAAAAGTGATAGATATGGTGGAGAAAAGTAAGGAGGGGAAAAAGGTGATAATGGAAGAGAGAGATGAGAAAGGAAGAGAGAGAGGGATGAGAAAGGAAGAGAGAGAGGGATGAGAAAGGAAGAGAGAGAGGGATGAGAAAGGAAGAGAGAGAGGGATGAGAAAGGAAGAGAGGGATGAGAAAGGAAGAGAGGGATGACAAAGGAAGAGAGGAATGAGAAAGGAAGAGAGGGATGACAAAGGAAGAGAGAGAGGGATGAGAAAGGAAGAGAGAGAGGGATGACAAAGGAAGAGAGAGAGGGATGAGAAAGGAAGAGAGGGATGAAAAAGAAAGAGAGAGAGGGATGAGAAAGGAAGAGAGAGAGGGATGACAAAGGAAGAGAGAGAGGGATGACAAAGGAAGAGAGAGAGGGATGACAAAGGAAGAGAGGGATGAGAAAGAAGAGAGGGATGACAAAGGAAGAGAGGGATGACAAAGGAAGAGAGGGATGAGAAAGGAAGAGAGAGAGGGATGAGAAAGGAAGAGAGAGAGGCATGACAAAGGAAGAGAGAGAGGGATGAGAAAGGAAGAGAGGAATGAGAAAGGAAGAGAGGAATGAGAAAGGAAGAGAGGGATGACAAAGGAAGAGAGAGAGGGATGAGAAAGGAAGAGAGAGAGGGATGACAAAGGAAGAGAGAGAGGGATGAGAAAGGAAGAGAGAGAGGGATGAGAAAGGAAGAGAGGAATGAGAAAGGAAGAGAGAGAGGGATGACAAAGGAAGAGAGAGAGGGATGAGAAAGGAAGAGAGAGAGGGATGACAAAGGAAGAGAGAGAGGGATGAGAAAGGAAGAGAGGAATGAGAAAGGAAGAGAGGAATGAGAAAGGAAGAGAGGGATGACAAAGGAAGAGAGAGAGGGATGAGAAAGGAAGAGAGAGAGGGATGAGAAAGGAAGAGAGAGAGGAATGAGAAAGGAAGAGAGAGAGGGATGAGAAAGCAAGAGAGAGAGGGATGAGAAAGGAAGAGAGAGAGGGATGACAAAGGAAGAGAGGAATGAGAAAGGAAGAGAGGAATGACAAAGGAAGAGAGGGATGACAAAGGAAGAGAGGAATGAGAAAGGAAGAGAGGAATGAGAAAGGAAGAGAGGGATGACAAAGGAAGAGAGGAATGAGAAAGGAAGAGAGGGATGACAAAGGAAGAGAGGAATGAGAAAGGAAGAGAGGGATGACAAAGGAAGAGAGGAATGAGAAAGGAAGAGAGGAATGAGAAAGGAAGAGAGGGATGACAAAGGAAGAGAGGGATGACAAAGGAAGAGAGGGATGACAAAGGAAGAGAGGAATGACAAAGGAAGAGAGGAATGAGAAAGGAAGAGAGGAATGAGAAAGGAAGAGAGGAATGAGAAAGGAAGAGAGGGATGACAAAGGAAGAGAGGAATGAGAAAGGAAGAGAGGGATGACAAAGGAAGAGAGGAATGAGAAAGGAAGAGAGGAATGAGAAAGGAAGAGAGGAATGAGAAAGGAAGAGAGGAATGAGAAAGGAAGAGAGGGATGACAAAGGAAGAGAGGAATGAGAAAGGAAGAGAGGAATGAGAAAGGAAGAGAGGAATGAGAAAGGAAGAGAGGAATGAGAAAGGAAGAGAGGGATGACAAAGGAAGAGAGGAATGAGAAAGGAAGAGAGGGATGACAAAGGAAGAGAGGGATGACAAAGGAAGAGAGGGATGACAAAGGAAGAGAGGGATGACAAAGGAAGAGAGGGATGACAAAGGAAGAGAGGGATGACAAAGGAAGAGAGGAATGAGAAAGGAAGAGAGGAATGAGAAAGGAAGAGAGGGATGACAAAGGAAGAGAGGGATGACAAAGGAAGAGAGGGATGACAAAGGAAGAGAGGGTAGGCGTGTCATTTTTTTAACTGGGTAGGCGCGACATCTGTTTGACCTGATGGGCGTGTTCTCTGTTTAAATGGGTAGGCATGTCATCTGTTTGACTGGATTGGCGTTTCATCTGTTTACTGGGCGGGCGTGTTATTTGTATCTGAGATGAGCTCCTCAGCTGAAGGCCATGACCAACTTTTCTTTGTATGATTCTAATTTCTCTGGTTGTTAATTAACTTTTCTTAATGAACTTCTGCCCATACCAGTCTGTGAGATACAGACTAGGTTAGATGTTCATGATCTCCTTGCGTTGTCGTCCAATCGCTGGAGGAGTGCAATTAATGTTTTCAATACCCGCCATTATCCATACTAAGCTGTCACGTTGTTTAATCCTATACAAGTTCGGGACTGAAATTGTTTCTGTCCCATGTAGCATGGGGAAAGGTTTATCATCACACTTGTTAATACGGAACAATGATTGAATGAGATCGATATTTCTTTCTTTTGTCCATTTGATTATTTAAAGAAATGAATTAATTTTCATTCTCTGTCACTGCCAGACTCAAGCTTCGTTCAAATTCATTGTATTATTATTATTATTTTGAAAATCTAACATTTTTTATGAATAACTGTGATGGCCAATTTAAGAATTACCTTTCTCTAATACATCTCATGCCACAGTAGTATTTGTTACATTTAGTTTTACATATTTTGTTTCATTATATTGTTACGAATCTCACTATCCAGGCTCTCTGCAAATTGCACCATACACCACCAACTTAAAGAACTTGACAACTCAGGGCTTCAAAGTAACGTAACACCTTAATAGTTGAATAAATAACAGCCAATACTTTACAATTGGCAGCACGTAACACAAATATCTCTCCGATAACAACCGTACCGCCGTATCAACTCTTGCACTGGCCTCTCCGTCTCGTTCCGGGCTTGCACTGGGTTCAACAGTTCAGGACTGAATTCACACACTAGGCTCGTTGTGTCGGACTCGATCGCAGACCAAGATCAAGACGCCAGTACTCCGCACTGAACCGTCGTAATGCTCCTTACAGAACCACACTGTTGGACTGTGCTGTAGTCGACCGTGTTCTGAGCCCTGTCGTGAACCCTCTGTCGTGAACTCTCTTGACTGTGTAACCTCCACTCTTTATATAGGGTCCCTGCTGGCCTTCTAGAACCGGGCAGAACGTCGCTGGACCATTCTGGGTGGTCAGATGACTACAATCCTCGTGACGCTCCTGAGCTCTGTTCACGACGGCGATCCTTCCCGAACCATCATGTTGACACTCGTCTCGGCCGACCGTCGTAACTCGTCACGGTTGACCGCTCGTCTAGCGATGGCCTGGGGCGATTTGCGTCGGCTGACTACACTCACACCACTACCATCTGTGCCACCACCAGGTTTATAACAATATATTAATAATTCAACGTGCATCAAAGTTTTCAAGAATTTAAACATTAAAATTCTTACAGTCAACCATTATTTTCTAATAACAGCCAGTTTGGGCCTCTGTTGGTCGTGGACCCAGACGCAACGAACCTCTTCCCGTAATGGCTGCTACCCCGCTGGGTGGTCTGTCCAAACGCTGGTAAGGCGTTCCAGGTCAATGGCAATTGGAAAGAAATGTCGATTTGTCTTCTGCTTTAATTATCTTTTGAAATATAATTTTTCAAGCAAAGTGATTCATTAACATTCAACATAGTCTTCAAACAAGTAGCCCAGCACCATTCATTTGATATTTGCTATTGAGGGCTTTCTTCTGATTTGTCTAGCGGCCAGTGGGATTCATTCAGTAATGCTAAAGAGTCTTAAGCCAATAATAAAAAGACATTCCAATTGTTTTTTTTTAACTCTAGCCAATGAGATACACAATAGTACACTACAGACTTAAGTACATCTAATTGAATGAAAAGGAAGAGAGGAATGACAAAGGAAGAGAGGAATGAGAAAGGAAGAGAGGAATGAGAAAGGAAGAGAGGAATGAGAAAGGAAGAGAGGAATGAGAAAGGAAGAGAGGAATGAGAAAGGAAGAGAGGGATGACAAAGGAAGAGAGGAATGAGAAAGGAAGAGAGGGATGACAAAGGAAGAGAGGAATGAGAAAGGAAGAGAGGAATGAGAAAGGAAGAGAGGAATGAGAAAGGAAGAGAGGAATGAGAAAGGAAGAGAGGAATGAGAAAGGAAGAGAGGAATGAGAAAGGAAGAGAGGGATGACAAAGGAAGAGAGGGATGACAAAGGAAGAGAGGAATGAGAAAGGAAGAGAGGGATGACAAAGGAAGAGAGGGATGACAAAGGAAGAGAGGGATGACAAAGGAAGAGAGGGATGACAAAGGAAGAGAGGGATGACAAAGGAAGAGAGGGATGACAAAGGAAGAGAGGGATGACAAAGGAAGAGAGGAATGAGAAAGGAAGAGAGGAATGAGAAAGGAAGAGAGGGATGACAAAGGAAGAGAGGGATGACAAAGGAAGAGAGGGATGACAAAGGAAGAGAGGGATGACAAAGGAAGAGAGGAATGAGAAAGGAAGAGAGGAATGAGAAAGGAAGAGAGGGATGACAAAGGAAGAGAGGGATGACAAAGGAAGAGAGGGATGACAAAGGAAGAGAGGAATGAGAAAGGAAGAGAGGGATGACAAAGGAAGAGAGGGATGAGAAAGGAAGACAGGGATGACAAAGGAAGAGAGGAATGAGAAAGGAAGAGAGGGATGAGAAAGGAAGAGAGGAATGAGAAAGGAAGAGAGGGATGACAAAGGAAGAGAGGGATGACAAAGGAAGAGAGGGATGACAAAGGAAGAGAGGGATGACAAAGGAAGAGAGGGATGACAAAGGAAGAGAGGGATGACAAAGGAAGAGAGGGATGACAAAGGAAGAGAGGAATGAGAAAGGAAGAGAGGAATGAGAAAGGAAGAGAGGGATGACAAAGGAAGAGAGGGATGACAAAGGAAGAGAGGGATGACAAAGGAAGAGAGGAATGAGAAAGGAAGAGAGGGATGACAAAGGAAGAGAGGGATGAGAAAGGAAGAGAGGGATGACAAAGGAAGAGAGGAATGAGAAAGGAAGAGAGGAATGAGAAAGGAAGAGAGGAATGAGAAAGGAAGAGAGGGATGACAAAGGAAGAGAGGAATGAGAAAGGAAGAGAGGAATGAGAAAGGAAGAGAGGAATGAGAAAGGAAGAGAGGAATGAGAAAGGAAGAGAGGAATGAGAAAGGAAGAGAGGAATGAGAAAGGAAGAGAGGAATGAGAAAGGAAGAGAGGAATGAGAAAGGAAGAGAGGAATGAGAAAGGAAGAGAGGAATGAGAAAGGAAGAGAGGAATGAGAAAGGAAGAGAGGAATGAGAAAGGAAGAGAGGAATGAGAAAGGAAGAGAGGGATGAGAAAGGAAGAGAGGAATGAGAAAGGAAGAGAGGAATGAGAAAGGAAGAGAGGAATGAGAAAGGAAGAGAGGAATGAGAAAGGAAGAGAGGAATGAGAAAGGAAGAGAGGAATGAGAAAGGAAGAGAGGAATGAGAAAGGAAGAGAGGAATGAGAAAGGAAGAGAGGAATGAGAAAGGAAGAGAGGAATGAGAAAGGAAGAGAGGGATGAGAAAGGAAGAGAGGGATGAGAAAGGAAGAGAGGGATGACAAAGGAAGAGAGGGATGACAAAGGAAGAGAGGGATGACAAAGGAAGAGAGGGATGACAAAGGAAGAGAGGGATGACAAAGGAAGAGAGGGATGACAAAGGAAGAGAGGGATGACAAAGGAAGAGACGATTAAGCGAGAGAAAAATAAGGACGGGAGAAAGATGAAAGTAGGAGAGAGCAATAGAAAGATAAGGGAAGGATGAAGCGAAAGATGAAGGAGAAAGGAAGACAGATGAAGGAAGGATGGATGTGTACGAATAAAGGAAATGTAGATAAGGATGAGGGATGAGAGAGATGGTAACAGAATGACCATTGATTGAGAAAGGCTCTGCCTTGGATGCCCCAAAAAATAACCTATTTTAATTTTTTTTTCAACCATTACGACTTCAAATTTCTGGTTCTGGAAAATATTTATTTGGGTCTTAATTTTAAATGACGATAGACATTTAAATGTCACCTCCATTTTTTTAAAAAAAATTGTGTTGTGCAGCACTGCAATGCCTCTAACCTGTCTATAGCCAAACGCCATGCCTGGCTAAATTGTAATACCCGAACCCTAGTGGCTAACCCTGACCAATAGTTTATTGTAGGACTTGTAGGGCAGTGATTTCTTGCTTCTACAGCTCAAACTATCATCCTAGATTATGTCCATAGATGTTGCCCCGTTATGTCGAGGTGTTGTCATGTGTCGCCAATGACTCTTGGGTGGGAATATTCCAGTGGGAATGAGGACACTCAATGTTCTCGCCACGAGGTTCAAGTATCTCGCCCAGTTTAGACTATTGATCCCCCGGAAGTGAGCACAAAATCTTTGTTTTTGTATTGGTTAATTACGAATCAAAAGTGACGCTCAGTTTCTTTTTTTTTTAAAGTTATTAGATGTGTTTTGTCTGACTAGGTTTACGAGAGTTTGCTGTGATCATCTGGAAAAAAAACTCCCTCTCTATTAACGCCTGGTTGCTTGGTGAACTTAGGGAATATGAATTTTTTTTTAAATAGGAAAGGGTTAAAGTTAGTACCTCAATTTAAGAACATACATAGAATTTGTGACATTTTTTGTTCTTTACTGCTGATTTAAAAAATACAATTAGTTTCTAGTTAGCATCTGATCTGATACCATTCAGAACTACACATTTCTGCTACGTGTTTGGAGATGAGTGGATGAACTGGATTTAGTCTCACGAAGCAACCAAACAAAACAAAATGTAAACAAAAATCAACAAACAGTAGAGAACAAAATAATTTAAAAAAACAAAGCTTATTATCGACTATGAATAATTGTGCAAAATTTCAACTTGATCAGAGAATGGGAAGTGGGAGAAATAACATGTCAAAACGTAATAAGGGGATTACATCCATGTACACACCCACATCTCTCATTAAGTAGCAGTTATTCCCCTTATTTTAATATCAAACAAAATAGTTAATCATAAATAGTTAATTAACTTTTAAAAAAATTGATTCCTAATCTTGTCAAGTTCAATGAATAAATTGTGCGAGGTTTGAACTGGATCCAAGAATGGGAAGTGGGAGAAAGAAAAGAACATGCTCAAACTGTGTACGAGACAGACAGACAGACAGATTGAGTTGATATACGCTTTGTCAAAATGTCCTGTTCTGGGTAACCGTATTATATGACGTAATGTGTAACTACGACAGAACGGAAGTAGATGTCTCCATGGATTTGTTTTTGAGTTGTTGTGAACTGCAAAGCCGGGCTCTACATCTAGTATAGTATCATTTCACCCGTCTTTGCCCCGCTCCACCTCGGAACACACCCGCTCCCTCTGAGTGAGCTCTCGCTTCCTTTTCCTCCATGTTTACTGGAATATTCGAGCGTGAAAAGAATATTTTGTCTTCTATCGATATATTCTTCTTGACTTTATTGCATAGCTTAGAGAGGGGGCCGGAGAAGGAGAGAGAGAGTGGGTGGGAGAAGGGGGGGGGGACGAATTGCTGATTAGAGGAGAGGGAGGGGAAAGGGATTTAACAAATAAGAAGAAGGAGGAGTAGAAATTATAAGAAAGCACGAGAGCGCACCACTAATGTACTGCCCAGTCGAGTTCTTGAATACCATACATTGAGTGAGCTGAAGCTAAGATTTGCAGTCACGAGTCCATCTGAGAAGAGAGAATTTAGATGTATGCCTAAAGATGTTTTTACCATTTCATGTAGGGGCGAACTGTGTCGGTCAGTAGTGGAGTTGTGGTAAGGAGTTGGTGTGTGGAGTAGAAGTGTGGAGTAGAGGTGTGAGTGGATGTGTGGAGTAGAGGTGTGAGTGGAAGTGTGGAGTAGAGGTGTGAGTGGATGTGTGGAGTAGAGGTGTGGAGTGGATGTGTTAAATATATGTGTGGAGTGGATGTGTAGAGTAGATGTTTTAATTGTGTGTGAAGTATGTAGATGTACATGTACATGTAGATCTAGCAGAGGCGTACCGATGAGAAGAGTGGGGGTGCAGCCACATTGGTCGATGAAGCTTAGGGCGCGCCAAAATGGGTAAAAACAAAACAAGACATTTAGAAACAGATTGAATGATATAAAAATAGAAACTAATGCAATGTGTTAAGCTGTGGGTGCTTTTATAATAGTTCCCTTCATAATCTGATTTAAATCTGGACGTATTTCCTTTAAAGTGGTTACATCCGTCACTCAATGTCTGACAGACCTTTTTCTAAATTGAAAAAAAAAAAAAGCTGCTTAAAAATGAATTCTCGGAACCCAATCCCTGCTGCTCTGACATCACAAAGCTGAGAATATTATTTTGTATATTTCTGTTACTATTGCTACAAGGCTTCATTCAACACAGCACTCCTTCATGGTAGTATCGACCATAACAATATTTCTCATGGGGGAAGAAGCTCTTGCGTCACAATTGTTGTTTTTTTTTACACACCCCTTTCTGTGTTTTGACTCGCTGTAAAGGAATAAGAATTTAGGGATAACATTATTAGAAAAGAAAAAAAAAAAGGGGGAGGGGGAGTTTAAGAAAGACCATAAATGATTTTTGTTGAACTCGGAGTGTGCCAGAGTGCTTTATTGATTGTGGAAAACACTGTTTGGGGTTGAAGACTAGTCTTAGAGGCAGCGTTTGGTTGTCAATGTTCAGAGAGGGGGAGATGAAAGACGGAAAGACATATGGCCGGAAGGAGGAAATGGGAACTTATTTATGAGCTCAAAATAACTCATGAGGTACTGAAACAATACACAAGTACCTATTATACAGTTCAATTAACTAGACCAGCCGGGTATTAGCTGAGTCGCCTACAAGTACGCATCATGCGTATTCTCAATTAGAATTTTTCGTTATAAGTTTAGTTGCCAGGACTGAATGTTTGACATCAACGTCGCAGACAAACATTTTTCAAGCGCCCTTATTAAAACAGTTCGTTGTTTGTATTAGTTGTTGATATTCCACAGTTGGCAGTGTATCGTGATCTCGAGTTCAACTTACAAGGACGAATATCTAAATACATTGATTGCATCTTCCAATCTTCGCCGAGAGCGAGACTTGTTATAAATAGTCCATCATTAGCGGTTGGGACTTAAGTGACATCCTAGCGAGTAGATAAGTCTGTGCTTGTCCATCCATTGGAACGCTTGTGTTTTCAGCACCATCTTTGAAATACGGAGGTTAATGTTACAGTCTAGTCGTGACATTAATACGTGTATTTTAAAGAGTTTATACCTACCATAATAAACAACGAAATACAAAGAAAACAAAAATAAAAATTGTATCTAGTAGAAGACATTCGCATCGTCTATTTATTTATAATAATAAAATTTGAGAATTGAACTAATGTTCATTTTCTGGCACTGCCAGGGTCGAAATTCGTTGCAGCCGCTTTAACAGTGCCCACCTCTGAATTTCGGGAACAATACCACCCTCTGAGAGGCAACGAGAATATTCTTAGGAATGTTTAAAGCCTCGAATTTTTTTTTGCGAGGTCTGTTTTCACTGTCCCTTCGGTATATTGTTATGTCGCATAGTCCCTTTATATATAAGGTTCTTTTTCACTTTCAGTTCTATTGCGAGATAGTGCTACGGAAATGTCAATGGTGGGCTGCAGATTTTTCCATTGGTTTTTTAGTAAACAGTAAATCTGGGCGATTAAAATCCACCGCCTTCTCAGTCAAAATAGGTCTATTCCATTATAATAGGTAATTGATTGATTCGAGAATCTCGTCTTTAGTATTTGTAGAACGGAGGCGTACTTTTCTGAACCAGATCATGCATCAATGACAGCGGCTGATAGATTAGTTTCGCAACTTGGGTATGATGATGAGGATTCTGACCAAAGCTCTTGACACCGTTTTATTCTTGCCCCTCTTAAAGTTAGTCTTCTTCCATTCTTTTGACGGATATAAATGGTCATTGAATTGAATAAAATACTCATAATAAGGTCTTATATTTGTGAAGTACTTTCACTGCGTTATTATTATCCAAGTATTGCTCTATTACATCGAGTTTATTACCGGGATATGTTTCTTGGACTTATGTCAAAAGTCCCTTGGCCAGAATCCTCTGGGACATCTACAGCAGCGCTGTAAATAGCGAGCTGTACTTCATAAGAGTTTTTTAGTGTCATAAAGTAACTCTGTAAGATTTTATTTCTTTCAAAAAGATAAATGTTTGTCTCTCTCTTTTGGTGACCCGTTTAGGTCTATGGGGTCTTAAGTTTAATCTCTTTGTTAAGCTCAACCAGAGAGTAAAATTTCGAACATAGTATTTTATTTATATAAGGTATGGCTGTGGCATTATGATCTTATTGGTTGGAAGTTGTCGACAAGTTAATTTTGTTTGACTAGGTGGGCGTGTCATCTGTTTGACTGGGTGGGCGTGTCATCTGTTTGATTGGGTAGGCGTGTCATTTTTTTAACTGGGTAGGCGCGACATCTGTTTGACCTGATGGGCGTGTTCTCTGTTTAAATGGGTAGGCATGTCATCTGTTTGACTGGATTGGCGTTTCATCTGTTTACTGGGCGGGCGTGTTATTTGTATCTGAGATGAGCTCCTCAGCTGAAGGCCATGACCAACTTTTCTTTGTATGATTCTAATTTCTCTGGTTGTTAATTAACTTTTCTTAATGAACTTCTGCCCATACCAGTCTGTGAGATACAGACTAGGTTAGATGTTCATGATCTCCTTGCGTTGTCGTCCAATCGCTGGAGGAGTGCAATTAATGTTTTCAATACCCGCCATTATCCATACTAAGCTGTCACGTTGTTTAATCCTATACAAGTTCGGGACTGAAATTGTTTCTGTCCCATGTAGCATGGGGAAAGGTTTATCATCACACTTGTTAATACGGAACAATGATTGAATGAGATCGATATTTCTTTCTTTTGTCCATTTGATTATTTAAAGAAATGAATTAATTTTCATTCTCTGTCACTGCCAGACTCAAGCTTCGTTCAAATTCATTGTATTATTATTATTTTGAAAATCTAACATTTTTTATGAATAACTGTGATGGCCAATTTAAGAATTACCTTTCTCTAATACATCTCATGCCACAGTAGTATTTGTTACATTTAGTTTTACATATTTTGTTTCATTATATTGTTACGAATCTCACTATCCAGGCTCTCTGCAAATTGCACCATACACCACCAACTTAAAGAACTTGACAACTCAGGGCTTCAAAGTAACGTAACACCTTAATAGTTGAATAAATAACAGCCAATACTTTACAATTGGCAGCACGTAACACAAATATCTCTCCGATAACAACCGTACCGCCGTATCAACTCTTGCACTGGCCTCTCCGTCTCGTTCCGGGCTTGCACTGGGTTCAACAGTTCAGGACTGAATTCACACACTAGGCTCGTTGTGTCGGACTCGATCGCAGACCAAGATCAAGACGCCAGTACTCCGCACTGAACCGTCGTAATGCTCCTTACAGAACCACACTGTTGGACTGTGCTGTAGTCGACCGTGTTCTGAGCCCTGTCGTGAACCCTCTGTCGTGAACTCTCTTGACTGTGTAACCTCCACTCTTTATATAGGGTCCCTGCTGGCCTTCTAGAACCGGGCAGAACGTCGCTGGACCATTCTGGGTGGTCAGATGACTACAATCCTCGTGACGCTCCTGAGCTCTGTTCACGACGGCGATCCTTCCCGAACCATCATGTTGACACTCGTCTCGGCCGACCGTCGTAACTCGTCACGGTTGACCGCTCGTCTAGCGATGGCCTGGGGCGATTTGCGTCGGCTGACTACACTCACACCACTACCATCTGTGCCACCACCAGGTTTATAACAATATATTAATAATTCAACGTGCATCAAAGTTTTCAAGAATTTAAACATTAAAATTCTTACAGTCAACCATTATTTTCTAATAACAGCCAGTTTGGGCCTCTGTTGGTCGTGGACCCAGACGCAACGAACCTCTTCCCGTAATGGCTGCTACCCCGCTGGGTGGTCTGTCCAAACGCTGGTAAGGCGTTCCAGGTCAATGGCAATTGGAAAGAAATGTCGATTTGTCTTCTGCTTTAATTATCTTTTGAAATATAATTTTTCAAGCAAAGTGATTCATTAACATTCAACATAGTCTTCAAACAAGTAGCCCAGCACCATTCATTTGATATTTGCTATTGAGGGCTTTCTTCTGATTTGTCTAGCGGCCAGTGGGATTCATTCAGTAATGCTAAAGAGTCTTAAGCCAATAATAAAAAGACATTCCAATTGTTTTTTTTTAACTCTAGCCAATGAGATACACAATAGTACACTACAGACTTAAGTACATCTAATTGAATGAAAAGGAAAACCCAAGATAAATCTAGCACGTTACGTTATATGTTTACCAATTACGCTAATGGACATTTCATTCAGTGTGACGGAGAAATGTCAACTTTTTAGTGTTCTATTCTATCTGTCTACAGCCTACGCAAAAAAATACAAAGTTCAAGGGCGATAATAGTTTCATATATTTACGTAAGCAAGCTGAAACCTGATAGCCTCCCTTAACTATTTCTTTTTCAACGTTTTGACTCTTATTGAGTAGATAAAGCTCGTAGACACCTACTGTTAGATATCGTAAAACTAATAATACGAATATAGTTTGGTGGTCATTGTTTAATTATAAATGCAGGCTAATGGTTCGATAGCCTGTTGTGGTAACAGTAGCGTGCTGCATTAGAGTAACAATGGTGATTGTTATAAAATATATTTGTTTCATTTTAAACAAACAAATGTACACCTTTTGATTTAAACCCAGAGCTAGCTGCTGCATCTAGAAAAAACATTTCATTAAACTAAGTTTTATTTCTCCACATAATCTCCCTTTAACTCTATGCACTTCTCTCAAAGATATCCCAACCTCTCCAACCCATTTAAATAGTAGGTTTAGGTTGGGAAAAATATAGCACCTTTCCTAAAATAAGTAGCTCGAAGGACACACATTTTCATACATTCGTATTTGTAAACAACTAGTCTAGGGATGTGTTCCCGCTACCTGAATAAGGGGTACTCAACATTTTGGCGCGGGTGGTTTTGGTGTGGCCGTTTTAGCGCTGGAAGTTATGCGGATAATTTATTACACACTTAACTTTGTATAATAAACATTTTTCCCCTATATACTAAACGTTGTAATAATTTTGACTATTTCATGAATGCATATTAACGAACTATGTATGGCTTCCCTTCGTGTGTTTTGTGTCGTCCCGTTGGACTCGGGTTCGATCCTTGCCCGCCCCCATCCCCCGCTGTCCTGTGGAAGGTTTGGACTAGGATGTAATAATTTTGATTTCTGAAAGAACGTCTGCTACATGTCAAACATACAAAGTATGAAAGGATAGATCCCTACCTGAGACCATGATATTGACATGCATCCCCCATTCCTTCCATTAATTATAGGCGAAAAGCATATAATGCCATTCATCAGTTATTTCTTTTTTTTTTTAGTTGGAGGCACTATAGATTAAAAAAAAAAAAAATTAGTTTTTGAAAAAATCACACACCCCCCCCCCCCCCCCCCCCCCACATGATTAGTTAGTGACATAATTACACAACAAACTTAAATCCCAAATCTAATGGATAAAAATAACTTTTGTTCTTTGCATACAAAAGTCCTTGCAACACTGTTAATTAGGATAAAGTAATAGATTCAATCGATAACTCTGTCGGTAACTAAACTGAAAGAGTGCTATTAAACATTAATTATCTGCCCTTGTTTCCTTTCCCGCGTCTAGGACCTATAGCACCCGTTAAGCAGTATTTAACGTTTCCTCTGCACACAGCTTTGGAGAAGGAAAGGGGGGGGGGGGGAGGATGGGTGTGGTGGGGAGCTCCATGCACCACCCAGCCCACCAAGCAATCAATATAAAAACAATATTGCTATGTTTCTTCAAATGCGACTCGTGCCACGCGCACTAGAATCGCTTAGTTGCAACTCTGATTATAGAAAGCTACTACTAGTGATAACTAAAAATTTCGGCATTTTTTTTTCTGGTCTAGATCTAGTACTTCATCTGATCGGCGTCTTCGACACACGGAGGTCACGATCTGATCATATAGAAGATATAGCCAAGGTTCTATTTGTTACACCATAACCACGTGACTTTGCTTAAAGCAGGTCCGAGATACGGAACAACCCCTTTGGCAAAGATTCGCGCGTGCGTGACTACACTTTGAAGCCAGATGACAGATACTAGAAGCATGTGTCAATACATTCTTGTGTGAAACATTCTTGTGTGAAACATTCTCGTGTGAAACATTCTTGTGTGAAACATTCTTGTGTGAAACATTCTTGTGTGAAACATTCTTGTGTGAAACATTCTTGTGTGAAACATTCTTGTGTGAAACATTCTTGTGTGAAACATTCTTGTGTGAAACATTCTTGTGTGAAACATTCTTGTGTGAAACATTCTTGTGTGAAACATTCTTGTGTGAAACATTCTTGTGTGAAACATTCTTGTGTGAAACATTCTTGTGTGAAACATTCTTGTGTGAAACATTCTTGTGTGAAACATTCTTGTGTGAAACATTCTTGTGTGAAACATTCTTGTGTGAAACATTCTTGTGTGAAACATTCTTGTGTGAAACATTCTTGTGTGAAACATTCTTGTGTGAAACATTCTTGTGTGAAACATTCTTGTGTGAAACATTCTTGTGTGAAACATTCTTGTGTGAAACATTCTTGTGTGAAACATTCTTGTGTGAAACATTCTTGTGTGAAACATTCTTGTGTGAAACATTCTTGTGTGAAACATTCTTGTGTGAAACATTCTTGTGTGAAACATTCTTGTGTGAAACATTCTTGTGTGAAACATTCTTGTGTGAAACATTCTTGTGTGAAACATTCTTGTGTGAAACATTCTTGTGTGAAACATTCTTGTGTGAAACATTCTTGTGTGAAACATTCTTGTGGTCATACTAAAAAAAAGTAATAAAGGTAATAAAGTAGGTCACTTATGGTGACCATAAAGAGTTATTGTTTGCATGACACGTTAAGTGGTTGTACTTGTTGTGTGAAAAGCTAACACTTCCCTCCCCCCTCCCATTTTTCAATTTCTGATTAGGTTGAAACTTTACATAATTATTCACGGTACCTAACAGAATATGAATCAATAAAAAAAATAACCAATTAATTAATTAATTAGCGGTAATTAATTATTTTGTTTGATATTATTGACGTATATGTTGTTTTTTTTTTCCCAAAAAGTAATTAAAAATATTTTGCTTGTTTTTATTTTGATTGACATTTAAAACTTTTCCCCCCACAGAGTTTAAAGATACGGAGCTTCGTAACGTCCCTGAGAAGCTAGAGATCATGAAGAAATGACAAAAACGACGGCGTTGGTCGCCCGACTTTCTTGTGCTGCGCCCTCCCTCTCTCTCGCCCTGCCCCCGCCACTTTGACATCAGCGATGACGTAACTCTGCTGAAGACTTAGTACTGCCATCGGTCACGTTTGGCGATTCAGTCGTTGGCCTGTCAGATGGCCTCAAGGTGTGGGTGACATGATATGCCAATTCTTGCTTCAAAATCTGATCGATGAGGCCTCTTCAATCCTGACAGCAAGCCTGAGCATTTCTTTTCTTCAACTATCAATATTTAGGAAGTTTTCTCAAAGCTTTTTCAAGTTGGTCAATCAGTTGGTCAATACAGGCAATCAATGGATAGGGACAAAGACGCACGAAAATATATCTGTCCACGATCATATACGACACATGCATTTTTCCATGAAGTTGTGGCCCTTCCAAGAGGTCATGAAGTTATCTTCCTTGAATCGTCCATGAATTTCTCTTGCATTTTTCATCATGTTGTAGATTAGAAAAAGAAGAACAACAAATAACAAACTTAATTAAGACGTAGTAGTCGTATGGACCCACCTCATGATTTAATGTTGCGTTATCATTCTTGAAACGCAGTACACTAGGGCTAGGCAGAAATGTTTTGTTTATATAAGGATATTTGACATGTTCGGGTATTGGCACTTCAGCCAGCCCACAGGCTGTGTGCTTGCTACTAAACGGATCTATTTTTACGCTTCACATTGGTGAGTAGTGTTTGGGTGATCTCACTGGTGAATGAGCGGCAACAACTCTCTCCCTTCCCGCTCTCTCTTGTTTTGCCAGAATTATCTCCCCTCTACCTTTTTTTCCCTCTCCCCTTACTTCCCCCTATCCCCCTCCCCCGGCGCGTTCTTGTTCTCGCTTTGAGCATTAGATGAATAAAACATAGAGCAAGAGAAGAAAATAGAGACATGTATAGTGTACACTTTAGAATGTACAAAGTAGCGTACAAGCTAAAAGACCATCCCCCCCTCTCAAATAAAATGTTAATAAAATAAAGAGTCACGAGAGGAAGGGAGACATAAGGAGAAGGCCAGGAAAACATATTTCTGCCTGAGTGAATGACCAAATAATACTTTGAGTGTGCGTGAGAGATGTCAAGGAAGGTCAGGGAGGATGTCGGGGAGCGGCTGAGGAGGGGAAAATCCCAAGACGGCGGTCATGTTAGCGTCACACACGCACGTAACTCGGCGAACTTTCTTAGTCCCGACGCGTCGCACGGCCTGACCAGCTTGGAGAGAGCTCCCAGTCTGAACCGTCTTCACGCTCAGAGCTCCACCGAGACCAGCGGTCTAGGAGAAACGGTCACTTCCGGGTTTTCAAGCCAGGAGAGCGTCCATAGTTTCGCCGGGGATGAGAAGGAGAGAGAAGGAAGCGGAAAACCGTGGGAGAGATCCACAAAGCGGGGCGGCGGGGGCAGCAGCCCCGGGAGTCTGGTCAGGCCCACTGCTGACTACGAATACATAGATAAAGATGGTCATCCGAGCGGAGGTGCTCGCCAGCAACATCATCTTCATCAAACGTCACATCATCTTCCTGGACCCAAGTACGTGACTTTTACAAAGTCCAGCCAACGGCCTGAGCCGATAGGGCATGTTATTAGGGACCATGACCGCTCAAAGAGGCTACACTCTTATGTACAATCATCTAGCGATCAAGGAAATTCCTCTCGTCACTATAGAGAGACTGGTGGAAGGAGCTTGACTCCCCAACAGGCTAAAGATGAACAAGATTCTCGTCGGAAACAAATTCACCGTACAGGGTCTGATCAAAGAAAATCGGGCAGCGGTTCTAGTGTTGTAGACACACAGCCCAACCGTCGTCCTGATTTAAGTGACAGGAAAAAGAGCGGAGAAATTATAGAGCTGCAAGACAGATCTTTTTCTTCTAGGGAAAGATCATCGTCAGCCGGAAGTAGTTATCCCGAGTGTGACGTCAGAAGGCGATTACATTCGTCCGGCGGAAGTCGGGAGAGTAGCATTACAGAAGCAGATAGGGAGTATCAGCGACAAAGCTCGTCCGGCGCCAAGGCAGAAAGGGCTTTTGTTGTCGTCGGCCGCACTCGTTCGAATAGCAAAGATGGGACCACCGGCCCCTCTCCCCCAAGTGTGAGCACCCGGTCTTACAGCAAAGACCATACGTCAGGTGCGACAGCTGTTCGGTCAAACAGCCGGTTAGCCAGTAAGGATAACACTGCAAGTGCACCAGCTGTTCGCCGAGGCAGTAGATCAAACACTCGTGACGCTGTGGACACGCTCACGATTACACGGGCCAGCTCGAAAACAAACCAGAAAGAAGCTGGTCTGATCAACGTGAGAACCAGCGCCGAGCGAACCAGCAGCAGGGAAAGCGTTCAACACAGTTTAAATGTCAGCGGTGTCGAGGGGGTGAGTAGAGAAAAACTCGCAGCCGAATTAAACGCCAGAGAGATAAGAAGCAGAAGTAGGGAGCAGTCCAGATCTCAGTCCAGTAGCTCCAGGACTAACTCTGACGAGCACCACGAGTCCAGTGGTTCTAGAAAAAGTTGCGACACGGTGAGACTGAAAAGTCAGTCCCAAGACTCGAAGCTTAACTCGGAGGACGAGAGCGTTTTCGTCGATGCAAGAAAACCGAGTAAAGAGCAAGCCAACAACCCTGTTATAGAACCTACCAGCCAGGTGAGCGTGGAGGTCACTTCAAGGCGAAATAGGTCTTCAGCCATTCCCGAAAGCGGCCAGGATACATTCACAAACAGTAAAGGTGTCGGTGATATTAAACCTGGGGAGGATAGATCCCAGGCGCGCACAAAGGTCACCGAGGAACAACGGATACACAGCTCGAAACTGCGGCGCGTAGACTCCAGGGTCCCATATGAAAGACAGAGGAACGAGCAGACGACTGAGAAGCGAGAACTCAAAGAAGTGAAGAATGAACAAAAAGAATGTAAATCAGACGCTACTGTAAGATTCACGGAGACATCAAAGCCAGCAGACGAAACGAGGCGCTACTCTCACAGAGATTCAATAGAGAAACGGGAAGGTTCTGTTGTGCCTCAAAAAGACGTCCAACTTAAATCAACCAGGTCGAATTCTCAAGGGCTGAGCAGAGCGAAAAACGATAAGGTAAGGTCTGAGCCGAAGATTTCCGATTCTAAAAGTTCAGCATTGCGCTCAGCTCGAGGCGTTTCGCAAAGTGATTTTATCGAAAGACCCGATCGTTTCCGAAGAACGCCGGATGAGATCGTCCTTTCGAAAACGGAGCAGCTAAAATTTTCAGATAACGAGAGCAGAGTCAAGCGTACAGAGCATGGGGCACGTCGAGTTTCGGATAACGAAGAGCAGTTTTCGGTCTACGACGCCGAAGTCGTAAAATCGGACGTGGACGAGGAAGAGAAAAGCAGCATGGATTACGATCTTTTCTTTCACCAAGCCAGCAAAGGTGTTAACGGAACTGGAGGTGGCGGCGGAGGCTCCGGTTACAGGGGATACCCTCTTGTGCTTGATGGAGGGTACTCGTCGCCGTCTCTAAGACGAGAGGCGCGGGGTCAATTCGTGTTTCCCCAGAACAACATCAACGGGAACAACGTGCACACATCTGGGCTGAGGCCTGGCGCCGAAGGAGCGAGGGGCGTGCCGAACGTTATTGGGCCGGATTTTCCCGCCCCGAACACCAGAAGTGCCCACTACACGAAATTCCAGGTTCCAACTACTCCTATGGGACCCATCCCCACAGTTCAGTTGATCGCCTCCCCTGAACTGCCGGGGTACAACATAGATGCCCTTCACAATGAATGGGAACGCCGCGGCAGTAAAAGCTCCATCCGCAGCCACACCTCCAACAAGAGCTCCGGCCCCAAGTTTCTCGGCGTGACCACTGAATCCGCCTGGACGAAGTGGTCGAGGGACCGCCGGGCCAGCTACCGGAGGCGGCTGGAGAAGATGGAGAGGTCCGAAACGATCGACAACGATGTAGTTCGAGTGTCTACGCCGATCAAAAAGGCTCGACAGGAAGGGCTGAAGTTCGTCCATCCCGACCTGGAGGCCAGGTACCTCTCCGAGGATGACCTGAATGAACTCCGGCGGCACAAGCAGCAGCAGGTGCACGTCATGAGGGTAATCGAGAAGAGCCGGAAGAACAAGTTCCGCATGAAGACGGAGGTGAAATTGACCGCGGAGCAGTGGCATGCGCTCCAGGAGTTCTGGGAGCATACCATGTTTGTTCGCGCGAGATACCTGGGACTAGTGGTGAGCATGTTGGCGCTGATTTTTCTGATTGTCTCCATAGCAAAGAACGACTGGATGACTCACGGTAAGTTCAGGACGTCTTTCAATGTTCCTAAAAGTTCGATTCCTCAGAATGCTAGTATTTACTTAGGCTAATTGGTTATTTTGTTTCAAGAGTAAACATTATTTAACCTACTGGTAAACAAAGGATTGTCGTGTATTTTAATATACTATTTACAAATCTTATATCTACTCTGTCTTTCTGGTACACATTTTGAACACGTTGTTTTTTCCACACCTATTCTCGGATTAAGTTGAAACTTTACTCAATTGCTTATTGTACCTAACAAAACATGAATCAATAAAAAATTATTTTGTACGATACCAAAAGGGAAATTAATTCCTGAGTATTAAGTAATATGACTAAATATGTGCGTTTTTCTCCCCTTAGATAATTGTACACGAGATAATTGTTCAAGTTATTTCTCTCACACCAATTCTCGGATCAAGTTCAATCATTACACAATTATTCATTGTAAATAACAAAACATGAATCAATTGAAATTAGTCAATTGTTTATTGATAATTAACTAATAATTTGAGAAAACTACATAATAGAGATATATAGTTGTAAATGTAGAGTTCTTCTTCTTAAATAAGCCCCCTTTTAAAAAAATATTTTTTTATATTTCGCTTGAAAAAATGAATGTGAAGTCCATTGATTGTCTAATTTAAAAAATCTAGTTTCTTTTTTATGATACACACCTGCTAAAACCATGTTTATTTCAATGTTGTCTCAAAATATAGAACTTTAGTAGGCCAACTTCTGTGTAGTCATTGTGTAGTTAGCGACTTCTATTTATAGCAAATGCTTTTGTTGTATCAGACGCTTTCAATTTGACAAATGCGTCTCCAATTTTTAGCATAGGTTTTTTTTTTTTAGGATAAAGACATTTTAATTAACTGTATTAGTATTTTTTATATTTTTTTTTGTAAATAAAACGAAAGTTTTTTATGTTTCTTTTTTTCGTAATCATTGGAAATTTTCATTTTTTGACTTTTCATTCCTACCGGCCGAAACTATAGAAGTCTCTCACCCCACTTTCCTTGCGAGAGTTAATCAGAGTAAAATGGGTTATCTTCTTATTGTATGCATTTTGATTTGTAAGCACCCGGTTGACATTCTTGAAGTTAAGACAACTAGAAGAGACGACATAAAGACAGGACAAAATATAAAGCAATATGGAGAAGTGGGGAATGATACAGTGGAAATAGAAAAACATGAGAAAAGAAATTTTTTTTTTTTTTAGAGATTTTGAAAAAGAAAAAAAGCAAAATAGACAAGGTCAAAGAGGTTCTATTGAAAGATCTAACTAGTCACCTTGACTTTGTCCTATAAGCGAAATTGAATAGCAATAAAATTTCTCATTTTCGTAGCACCAAATAATGTTTATTATTTTTAGTACTCAAAAGTGCAACAAGGAAAACAGAAAATACATTTTAAAAAATACAATATCTCCATGACACGATTTAAAATATAATAAAAACTAAAAAAAAATATTTGGTTCAAACCGGGAATCTAACATATAATTTTTGACACCGTCAGCTGCTTGAACGAACAATGTTACCAATGCGGCCAGCGGGCAATGTATACTTATGTGATTATTTAATGGTATTTTCCTTATATGGACATCTAGATCTAACACTAGACCTAGACTTCTGATTTAGAACTCGTAAGATCTAGTCTACTTCTACTTCTAGAATCTAGATGTAATCTATAGTAGATTTACGTAAACAATATAAGTAAAGCTTAGACAAATTTTCAATTAACTAGATGTAATTATAAATTCCATTGGCAGACCTTTACATCTAGACTTTGAAGACGATGCGAAAACATTTTCATGAGCATTAATTTTTTAAACTCTTGAATCAATAATGCTTTACATTCGGAAATTCCCTAACTTGATAGTTCTTTCAAAAACGCGATAGTCCTTTCAAAACCGATGTTGGCTCTAGATCTAAGTCAAGTACTCAAGCCAAATTTGCATTTATTTTTTTTCTTTGAAAAATTATAACGTCCAAACAAGATTTTTCCCCAGGTGACCAACGAGCCAGCAATTGTTTTCTCAGCGATATAAGTCAACTGTTACATTTCTAGGAAAATAGTTCGAGCCTTTTTTGTGATCCGCTGTACGCGTCCAAGTTCCTGTAAGTTCCTTGAAGTTCTGACTTGAATAGAGGTATTGGAAAAAGTTTTTTGTCTATACATAGTTTATCAATAATTATCCGTATTTTCTACACCGGATACACGAAAGACACCATTTGTGAAGATCTATAAAAGATTGATCACATTTGAAGTATGTCGCCAATATCAATATTAAAGTTCTTGATTACTTACTCTTCATTAATCTTTCATTGGCGTAGGGATACGTAGCAGACGATATGATGTCAATTTGACAAAAGTACGCCGATGCACGTAAAGACTTGGATCTTGAAACCCGGTCACATTTTATTTGTAAAGCAAAGATATAAATGTATTTATTAGCTCGGGAAGTCAAGATGACCTCACACCTAATAGGTTATTTTTTCTTTTTTATATCTGAGATAAAATGGAATAAAAGTCGTCTCCCCTTTTCATTTGGGCACTTTCTTTGTAGAGCACGGTCTGGTCAGCTGTAGGAAAGAGATTACCACAGCAAGAACCAGAAAGGCATGAAGATTAACCCTGGCTCGTGTTTACACCGGATCAATAGATTAAATCGAGTTTACCCTCAGCGCGCAAGTTGGGGTGTGCGTTTATGTGTGTGTGTGTGTGTGTGTACGCTGTCTGCTTACTTGTGTTTCTGGCTTGTGTTTCTGGCAGGACTGTTTGATCTTGATCAAATGTTTGCGGCATTGTTTTCATCTTATATTCAGTAACAGTCCCAGTACATAAACACATATTGACCGCTCTAATGTTTCTTTAGTTCACTTCTAGTTAGATCTGATCTGAAAGAAACAAATATTACCTTATTATATATAGGTATCTATAAGGTAGCATTTAATGACATATTTAAACGCTGGATAATGGTGTTTTTGTGTGTGTGTTAAATAGGCGAATCTATTTGGCCATTTCACAACTTGTGTGTGTGTTAAATAGGCGAATCTATTTGGCCATTTCACAACTTCTTTTTGACTTTCTGACAAATTATTTAGCTTTCTAACAAATCCATTTTGGCTTTTTTGACCAAGATATTTGGTTTTCTAACAAATCTATTTGACTTTCTAACAAATCTATCTCGCTTTCTAACATATCTATTTGGTTTCAGAACAAATGTATTTACTGTCTAACTAATCTATTTGGTTTTGTAACAAATCTTTTTGGCTGTCTAACTAATCTATTTGGCTTTCTAACAGATCTAATTGGCTGTCTAACTAATTTATTTGGCTTTCTAGAAAATCTATTTGGTTTTCTAACAGATCTATTTGGTTTTCTAACAAATTTTACAAATATATTTGACTTTATTACAAAATTTCTATATTAATGTCTAACCCTAAATGCTCTCATGTTTCGAATTGCTTTAATTTATTTTTATTTAAAAATCTTTAACATCAGGCTAAACGTAATGAGTCCAAACATTGTCAGAATGAAATATGATACATGCTAAAACTTGCTCGGCATCTGTCACCTTAGAGCATAGGTCAGTGGTTCATAAATTGTTTACGGTGGAAACAATATCCTGTGGTTATTTCGTAGAAGCGCTAATCCACTTCTGACAGCAAGTAGAATGTCACTAATATAATGACTCTCAAGATATTTATTTTTGTAGGATGCTTTTAGGCATATTATTCGAGGGGCATGCCCTTCATACGCAGCATTACATCCCGGAGACTGGACTAATAATGACAGGAATTAGGAACTATTTGCGAACATGATATAATAGGATGTTTATTTACATGCAATACATTCAACTTCCATATAATTTACATAATACCTCTTGGTTCATTCATATGTACACACGTTGTTCACTGTCTAACGTCCGTTGTATTCCTTTTGGTCATCTCACAAAGTCCACTGCCTGACTTTAACCTAACTTAGCTCACCAACGTATTCAAGACTAACTTCTTTGTGACATGACTTTCACTTGATCAGAACAGTAACTTGCTTCAACAACGGACTAAACTGTCTATCTCTCTTATGACCTTACTTCAGGTCTGGTGAGCGTCTAGTGAGTGTCTTTATTGGGTGAGACTTTATTTCTTATTTTTCTTATGCAGTAGAATTATAAAAAAAAAAAGAGAAAAACAACTGTATAATTATTGAATTTAGTATGTCTATAAACGTGATGTAATTTATTGGGGGCTTGCGCTTAACGAGGGTATTTTCTTAAACAATTACATTTTTTTTGTAGCGTTTGGCATAATAGATTTTTAAAAATAATTCATGGACTTGTCATCTATACCATATGTTATTATTCACAGATCTATACACATATATTATAGCGGCAATCTATTTTGGAAACGTAGATATACGAAAATGAATGATTATATATTCCTGCATAATATTGAAGTTTTTTAAACTAAATTTACTAGATGTGATAGAATGTGTACATCTGAATGACTGGAATGTGTGTAAAACTTAAGAACACATTGCTGACTCTTAATTTAAATCTATTTATATATAAGAAATCACGTGTTTTTTAATTAATTTTACTTGTTATCTCTATTTGTTTTAAGAGTTATTGTCCTTAAAAAAACAAAAGTAAATTATGCAGTTTTTGACCAACTCGCTACATAAATTCTCCCAAAGACAAACTCGTTCATTTGGCTACATCTAGACTTGAAACACATACAACATTAATTGACCTAGTTCTATCATGAAGAGATGGGGGTTGGGGTAGAGAGAAAAAGAATGGGAGCAATATACAACTTTTTATTCAGGTGACCTTTATTTAAAAAGAAACTATACATAGCATTTTTTTTTTCAATAATCTATGTTTGTACACTCGCACTATGCAGTAACCGACATATGTATCTTGACTATTTGTTTATTAAGAATGCTGATAGGTTATGTGTTGGTCTCCTTCACTCATAGAACGACAATGGTTCATTTCGTAGAACACTTTTTTTCGTGTGACTGTGGAGACCTATTCTCGAGAGACATTCCTGTCCACATGTATCGCAGGCTTAGGTGGCATTCGCTTTGGTGTTAGATGGGCTGGCCATTTTTCGTTTGGCTCTCTACTTTTTCCCAGAGCTCAGGTCAATGCTTTTTCGCTGTCCATAGCTTTCTTGGTCACCTTCTGTCTCCAAATAGTGCAGTCTTGGGCTATGTCTTCCCAGCAGTCAACATCAGTGTCTACTTCTTTGAGGTCCGGTCTGATTACATTGACATATCGCAGCTGGGACGACCATTACTTCTTGAGCCAGTCGTGAGTTGACCATAAAGCATTGACTTTTGGGATTCGATTGTCCTTCATTCGGTGGACATGACCTAGCCAGCGCAGGCGGCGTTGTGTGAGGATCATAGTGATACTGGGAAGAAGACCAGCTGGAGAAAGGATCTCTCTTTCTTGCCATGTCATTTTCAAGATCCTTCGGAGGCAGCGCAAATGGAATGAATTTAGTTTTCTCTCTTGCTTTGCATAGTTAGTCCATGACTCACTGCTGTACATTAGCGTGCTCTGGATGCACTGTACTATTCAGTATATGTTAGGATTAGGACACGTAGATTACCTTTATGATGTTTTGTTCCCCGAACTTTGAGAACCAATTGTAAATTCCATGACCAGGTCACGGACTACCACTAAATTACGCCCCTTCCTAAAAACATAAAATTTGGGTTGCTTCGCACTAAGACTTCAACGTATCAGAAGAAAAAAAAGGTAAGGACAGGGTCCTTCCAAACGGGACCTCATCACATGTCCTCACTCTCCCCTCTCTCCCAAACCTTCGACTAGAGCTAGTGCTGGAGACCTCGTGGTTGTGGTCATAACGTGTATAGATTCCTACGTAACAATGTGACTTAATCCTATGACCTGGATATTGATTTCTGAACATTTCCCCCTACAACTATTATTTAAAATCGATTGGCTGGGGAGTTGTATAGGCGCCCTTTTAGTTGATACAGCATCACCATTCAACAATTTTCATTTAAATCGGCTTATCCTTATATAGGGTTATTTATACAGTTCGTTTTTCTTTTAAATAGACATTTCAATTATACGATTGATAAGCGTTTATATAACATAATTTGTTAGCTGTAAATGGCTGCAGTTCTCGTATGAAAACTATAATTACTATCCTTATATTTTACAATAATGATAATTACGATGTATAGTAGCCTACACATTCCCACAAAACATTGTTGTTGTTTTTTTCAATCTTGTACTCTTAAGCGAGCAGTTCTTGTATGTACGTATATATATATTTAAATATAATTTTTATTTCGAAAACGGCTCTAACAATTTTCTTTAAAATTTCAAGATATGTGCATATTAGTGAGAAAAAAAATTCTTAACTCATTGGCCACATCTTGAAAACTCGAGATCGACCGTTATATTGGTTTGAAAATACCTCATTATCGAAAAATTAATTTTGGCTTGAATGTTTTATGAATGAAAATTTTCCATGACGTAAACGGGAAAAACGCTGCTTACGTCACTAGGCTTATCGCAGTACACTAAAATATTTCTTTGCAAACAAGAACGAGTTTTAAAGAATCAATAGACCTAATGAAACATTTGCGCACCATCTTACTGTAGATTGATTTATTATAGAACTATGAAAGAAAATAATTAAACTAAATGTGCCTATGTATGATTAGTTATTGTGTTTTAAGTGCTTAATAAATTGTTTACACTTTAATTGCGTAGAGCGGTGTAGATACATTTTACTTTGTTGTTTATTTTGCTTGTGACCTCCAGCTGTCTCGTTCTGTTGCAGTGGCCTAAGACCGGCCCTGTAGCCAGCCATCTGTCAGTCGGTCAACTTATGCACTCCACACATTCACAGTTCGTTGAATTGTCAGTCTATCTCTTCGTTCCTCAGACCATGTTTACAGGTTGTATGTGTGTCTAGCCAGTTGGATGTTTTTCAAAGAGTAGTATGAAGAGTGGGGCGCCTGTGAAATATTGAAATATAAAAATTAACTTTATTTTTTGGTTGAATTTTGAACTTTATTTAGATTTGTATGTCAAATGAATGCATACGCCTACAAGGACTGGTTTCATGGCCATCTGAAAAGCTACACCACAAAACAGGGCTATTCAACGTATGTTTGACTAAATATCTGTGTATGTGTATGATTCAATATGTACATATTTATGACCACGTGTAATGACTGACATGAGCTCCCAGATATTTGTGGCCTAGTCTGTTATATTATCACAATACACTAACAATATTGATGTTTAAAAGTTACACTCCATTTGTTATTAACGTGAAACAAGGAGAGACCAACCAGCAGAGACTAATACATAGTGAATACACACTACTGATACACTTAAGAGTAAACCGTGAACACGTGAACATACTGAACAGTAGAACAAGGGAGACTACATGAAAACACACACACAACATACATAAACATAAATACACATATAAATGTAACATCCTCCGGTGTTTGAGGTTAGTCATATATATAGTCACTAGTTCTTGTGGATTTGACCTCTCGGCCTGACCTAGTTGTATAGGTTGTCGATCAGTGAGACCCGTCTTCAATATGGCTCTCAGGTCTCTGAGTATTAGGCCTACGTTCATCTGTGCTGGGTGCATCCACAGGTGCGGGGTTGTACCTGTTGGTGTAGGCGCATTCGTTTCAGCAGGCAGTGGGATTCTTCGTAAGTGAAGTCTATTTCGGCGATAAACTCCTCCGCCCGATTCAACTTCATACGACCGTTGTTGTAACTGACGAGTTATAACTCCCTTTTGCTAACGCTCATGGCCACGCGACCTTGACTTAAGTCTCACCTCTTCACCCTTAGCAAGGGGAGGTAAATCTTTAGCGTGGGAGTTGTATTAAATCGCTGATCTCCTCTGGTTTTCTTTCAACGCTTTTCTATGTTTCTGAGGATCCAGAACTTGAGGTTTCAACAGGCTTTTAGCTATAGGCAGCAAGGTTCTGATTCTTCTGTTAAAGAATGCCTGTGATGGGCTAGTACCAGTTGTATTCGGGGTGCTTCTATGATTAAGTAAAGCCATGAACTGATCTTTACTTTTAAGAAATAATCTCTTTACAGTCTTCACGGCTGATTCAGCTTTCCCATTTGATCTGGGATAGTGGGGACTGCTTGTCAAATGGTTGAAACTCCAATCGTTGGCGAATTTTGCGAAGCTGTCCGAAGATAGCTGAGGTCCATTGTCAGAGACCACTGTGGATGGGATGCCATATCTAGCGAAATGGGCTTTAAGTTTTCTTATGACAGTTTCTGAACTAGTGTTCTCTAGACGATCAACTTCGCAGAAGTTACTGTAGTAGTGCACACACACAAGATAGTCTTTGCCGTGAATAGATCAACACCAACCCTTTCCCAGGGGTGTGTGGGAACTTCATGATTCATTAAAGTCTCTTTCTGTTGATTGGGTTGAAAAGCTTGACATATTTCACAAGTTGAAATATAATGCTTTATGTCACCGGTCATTCCTGGCCAGAATAAACTCTCACGAGCTCTTTTAGACATCCTT
This sequence comes from Biomphalaria pfeifferi, assembly GCA_030265305.1. Classification (NCBI taxonomy): domain Eukaryota; kingdom Metazoa; phylum Mollusca; class Gastropoda; family Planorbidae; genus Biomphalaria; species Biomphalaria pfeifferi. Next base: position 1,618,861 of record JASAOG010000020.1, on the reverse strand, counting down.
CAATGCCTGAGTGTGTAGAATGAACTTCTCTTTTCATTTCTAATCGTAGTGACTTGGGCACTACTACTCTTTCACCTTTGAATATAAGCCCCTCTTGAATTGACATTTCGTCTCTGAAATTATAATAAGGCGTTAGTGGGAAGCGTGGTCGAGAGGCTAAGTGTGCTTGAAGTGAACTTGGCTAGTCTTGGCTACCTAGAAGGGGGCTCGAGGTTCGACACCCGACTCGGGCAGAGTTGTGTTTACCGAGCGCCTAAAGGCAGCACGGAAAACTTCCTAGATACCTCCCCCCACCGGTCCACAAATGAGATTGGACCAAAAGCGCTCTGAGCATGCTATAAGCATGAAAGTAGCGCTATATAAAAGCTATAATAATTTTTAAAAAAGGCATTAGCTGATATGGTAGAAGATGCTTGCCTTCTGGCCAACCTTGATTAATTGTGATTAGACGTTTTTGAAGCGTCCTATCTTTCTCGGTTTCTTCCTTTAGTTTCTGTAGTCTGTCTTCCCCAATTGCTAGGAAACTGGCCATATTTATGAGCTCGAACTCCCCTTGACTGTTTGCTGATGACTTGATATGAGCTCTTGAAAGTGCATCGGCAAGATACATTTCTTTTCTCTTTTTATAAATTACAGTTATGTCATAGTTTTGTATGCGCAACATCTGCAATCTTCGAGGAGCAGCTGAGAGAGGTTTAGCCATTATTGCTTCAAGAGGTTTGTGGTCACTTTCAATGGTTATATGTCGACCAAATGTGTATTGGTGGAACTTATCCAGTGCAAATACAATTGCTAGCCTATCTTTCTCGATCTGTGCGTATCTAGTTTCAGTATCAGTCAAAGATCGACTTGCGTATGCTATGGGTTTACTTTCCTGCATTAAGACAGCGCCAAGACCATTTTGGCTGGAATCACACTGTATGGTCAATTCTTTAAGTGGATTGTAGAATGCTAGCACAGGAGCTTGAGTCACCATAGATTGTATGTCACAGAACGCACTGTCATGTTTTCTCGACTATGACCAAGGTATATCTGTATGAAGTAGCTGCCGAATTGGTTCAATGACGTCGGATAGTTTGGGTAGGAATTTAGCAAGATAGTTCACAAACCCACAAAAGCGCCGAACTTCCTCAACGTTTGTTGGTTTGTTCATTTCTTTAAGTTTTTACCTTTTCAGGATCAATCTTTAAACCATCACTTGTAATTAGATGTCCCAGAAATGTAATTTCTTTCATTTTAATCTCAGCTTTTTCTTTGTTCAGTTTAATTCCCAAGAAGCGACATCTCTCAAATAATGCTGTAATATTCTTGTCATGGTCATGGGAAGCTGTTTCCCATGTGTCTCCGGAACCATAAACTATAATATCATCAGCTACACCAATCACACCATTAAGACCTTCAAGAGCAGCATTTAAATGTTTCTGAAACAGTTCTGAGCTCACAGATGTTCCAAATGGTAATCTTCTCCACTTGTAACGTCCAAAGGGTGTCTGAAAAGTTGTTAGCAAACTCGATGCTTCATCCAGATGCACATGCCAATATGCATTTGCAAGGTCCAGTTTTGAAAACACTTTTGCATTCGATAATCTAGGAAGCAATTCCATTACTGGAAGGGGAAAACGTTCTCTTTTAAGTGCCTTGTTGAGAGGACGAGGATCTAAACAGATACGGAGTTTTCCAGATTTTTTAGTTGCAATCACCATTCGACTGACCCAGTCAGTAGGTTTATCAACAGGCTCAATGATTCCTTTTTCTGTTAGCAGTTCTAACTGAAACTGTACTTTAGCCTGCATAGCTAAAGGTACACGACCAGATGGACATGTAACTGGTGTTATGTCAGGATTCACTTCTAAGTGTACAACACCAGGTAATTCACCCTGCTGATCATCAAATACACCAGAGAACTGTTCAAATATTTTGTCGATAACCTTGGTAGAGGCTTATCAACACTTTCAACCTTATCAACACTTTCAACCTTGTCAACACTTTCAAAAGTATGATAGTTAATTGTAATTAGTCCCATTTTTTCTGACGTTTTCTTCCCTAACAGGGGAGTTAAGTCATCTCTCACAACCACAAAATCAACACGATATCTCTTGTTGGTCCTTGGATTTTGTACCACGAGTTGTACCTTTCCAATAGGTATCAGTGTGCTACCGTCATACATAGCTTGCTTTGAGTGGGACAGATTTGTGCAGATTTAATAAGCTTCTTAGGGATGACATTAACGCTGGCACCCGAGTCAATCTGACACACAATCTTCTCACCAGCTATGATCATTTCAGCTTTTATGATTTTATTGTTTGGTCCACCTTGTACAGCAAGCACAGCCTCATCATTAGAAGATAACGAATAACAATCATCACTGTCTTCCTTTACACATTGCAGTTTCTTTTGGTTGCATTGAATGCCGAAATGATTTTTTTGTTTACAGATATTACATATTTTACCCCACGCAGGACACAGTTCCTTTTGAAATGGGTGGTTTTGTCCACAAAATTTACATTTGCGCTGTTTATGAGCAGCATTTTGTTGTAGAATATTTTTGCGAGACGAAACAGCGAACGCCTCATCCTGAGGTGGTGAGGCATCAGCTGTACCTGTCTCTAGTACCAGTAGTTGCAATCAGCAGCTTCATTTGCCTTGCAGATTTCTATACAAGTCTTGAGTGTTAGTTTATGTTCTTGTAAAAGTTCTTTCTTTGTCCTTGTGTCTCTGATGCCAACTATCATTCGGTCTCTTATTAATGACTCTTCCATATGGTTCCAAATTGCAGGTTTTAACGAGTGTGCGTAGAGCTAGTAAGTAATCCTCGACGGTTTCTTGTGGCTTCTGCTGTCTGTTGTTGAAAACATATCTTTCATAAGTTTCATTTTTTAAACCAATGAAGTGCTCATCAAATGCACATATTATGTCTTGAACATTGTGCTTTGGTTTAAAGGTGATACTGTTGTATACTGCCAACGTCTCTGGGCCGATAGTGTGCAAGAACAGTGCTTTGGCATACTCTTCATCTATATCGTTTATTCTCTATATGGTGCAATAGTTCAGCCACATTTGCTTGAAAAGCTTCCATTCCTCACACCCTTTCTTCACATTTAAAGGAGGTGGAGGGTTGATTCTTGGTTTAAAGTTAGTTTTACTTACAGTTTCCATTTTAGAACTTTTAGAAAGCTGCCACCATGTTATATTATCACAATACACTAACAATATTGATGTTTAAAAGTTACACTCCATTTTTTATTAACGTGAAACAAGGAGTGACCAACCATCAGAGACTAATACACAGTGAATACACACTACTGACACACTTAAGAGTAAACCGTGAACACGTGAACATACTGAACAGTAGAACAAGGGAGACTACATGAAAACAAACACACACACAATATGCATAAACATAAATACACATATAAATGTAACATAGTCCACGAGCTGTTGTTAGCTGCTACTTGACGGTCAGTAGAGTCTCCAGTTGGTTATTCACCGGGTAACGTCCCTTGGGGCCTGGACATAATTTCTTGACACCAAGACTACTCCTTATGTTATTATATTAGGCGAGACGGACTTCATTTTTCTCACTTTCCCATGCTTTCACACACACACACACACTTGCTTATTGCCACACACACCGAGAGAGAGAGAGAAGGGAGACGCTGTCTTTGTGTGTTGTTGTTTGAACTGTAGACTTTTCATTGGTTGGATAATTCATACAGAACCCCCCTTTTTTTTTACGCCTCTGAGTCCACCCAGCTCTAATGGGTGGGTACATGATAATAGTTAGGGAAAAATGAAGGCAGTTGGTCGTTGTGCTGGCCACATGACACCCTCGTTAACCGTGGGCCATAGAAACAGATGATCTTTACATCATCTGCCACATAGATCACAAGGTCTGAATTGGGGAACTTTACTTTACTTTTGACTGTTTTGAAGGTGGAAATGTGAGAAAAAAACAAGCAAACTATTTTTAAAGATCCTTTTTTTAAAAACGAAGCTTATCTAAAGGTGAAGAAGTCGCGCTTAAAACTATCAATAATGTACAAGTTATTTCCCTTATTCGAAATGAAAAGAAATACTTAATTATCAATAATTAATAACCTAATTGGGTAATTTCTTTTTATTGATTTGTGTTTTGATAGGTGCAATAAATAATTATTTTATGAAAGTATCAACTTGATCGGAGAATGCATGAGGTAGAAATAGAGGTTAGGCTGGCTGCCTGGTCGTGCGGTTTGTGCGCTGGACTGTCGTTCGGATTTATCGACGGTCGAGGGTTCAAACCCTGCCCGCTTCCATCCCCCGTCGTCCTGCGGGAGGTTTGGACTAGGAAGTAAACTTTCTTCAACTCTGAAGGAATATCCGAAACATGTAAAACATTTTACAAACAAACATTTTAGAGTTAACAATTATTTAAGGGGACTAAACCCAAGAAATTTAACCATATATGTGAATGCTGAAGGATTAGTTTCCCTTGTTAGTATCAAACTAAAAATTAATTACTCGTAATTGATTGACTAATTGTTTACTTTTTTATTTGATTCATGTCTTGTCAGTGTCATTGAATAAGTGTCCAAAGTTTCAACTTGATTCTAGAATGGGTGTCGGAGAAATAACGTGTGCACACTTTTTACCAGGCTGCTAGTGAATGAGATAGAATGAAGAGATCTCGGTTCACTAAAATCTTGCTATTGTGTTCAAAAAGAAAAACGTAAAAAAAAAAATACTTAAAACCCAACAACAACAACAACAATAAAGCTTAAATTAAATGTAAGTGTATCAATTCGTTTGGATCAGTCATGTCATTAAATTTGTAATAGATCTAGACTAACAATAATACATCTGTTCGATTAGAAATAATTTTACCAAAAGTTTTTGTTTAGCCTATTTTATACCATTAGCTTTCTCAATGCTCTATGATCCTTTCACTTGTCGGGACCAGTTGTGAAAGAGGAGGGGAAGAAGGGGGGATTTGTGTGAATGTTGTCGTGATCACTTTTAATGGCATTTTGTTTTTAAAGTAAGACTTGAATTCAAACTCAGGACTCAAGCCTCCTGAAAGGTACTAATTTCTTATACCACAATATTTGTCAATTATAATTTCTTTCCCTTTTTCGATACCAAAATAAATAATTAATTACAAATGGGTAATTATCTATTTTTTTTTAAAAATTGATTCTTGTTTAGTCAGCCACAAGAAATAATTGTGCAAAATTTCAACTTGATCAGAGTTTGGGTGTGGGAGAAATAACGTGTACAAACTTTTTACCACAGACAGAAAGAGTGAGTTGATATAAGCTTTCTAAAAATGCTTGATATCATATTGTTTTACTATATGATACAGCGACTGATATTTTTATGTTATTATTTAGTAAGCTAGTGAAGTATCACAGTTTTTAAATCACAGTAAAAAATTTACCCATTACAAGATCTTACTTGTATCTAAAATGTCCATATTTTTTTTTATTTATTTAGAGACCAAACTCTAAAAGGCCAACTTTATTAATGATAATTATTGTTTCAACAGATGCAGTTAACCTTTTTATTTTCCATTCTTAAGAGTAGCCTTTTTTTGTTTTGTTTTCTTTTTACTAGTATCATAACAGCACACGCTAAAACTGTTAATATCAAATGTTCAGCGACATGGAATGTGTTTGTGTATGTGTGAGTGTGTATGGTAGGGAGGGGACTTTCAGACCTAACTCGCTAAGCCCCCCTTTCCCCTTAGTACTCAGCACCTCGAAATACTGTAATGTTCTTTTCATTGCTTTCGCCCCCGCATTATTTCTCTATATGTAGTAAAGCTCGGTTGGCCTGGACTAGGGTTAGGCTACAAAAGAATTGTATGGAAGCAGTATGTTGCCAGATGTGGCTTAAGGTCACATATTGTCCACTGCTGACACACACTACGACGCCATCAAAAAAAAAAACAACAGCCCGCACCCCTTCTCATTCCTAGCATTGGCCGCCCCCCCCCCCCCCCCCCCCAATCAGCCCGAGCACCCATTCGTTTTGGGAAATATATGAGTCTTAAATGTCAGACGGTAACAATTATTCACATTAGCAAGTTCCAATTACTAGGCTAAAGCCCGGCCTTTTTTTTTCTAACGCGCTGGAATGCTGAATATTAAGTGAGAAACAGTTCATTGTTACTATACAATAGGGAACTAGGAGAATGGGGGGTAAATTAAGCGTGTAGGCTTATTAAACATGTTATATGTAAGCTTAGTAAACATGTCATATGTAGGCTTACTAAACATGTCATATGTAGGCTTAATAAACATGTCATATGTAGGCTTACTAAACATGTCATATCTAGGCTAATTTAACATGTCATATGTAGGCTTACTAAACATGTTATATGTAGGCTTACTTAACGTAAAGGTAGAGATGAGAATTGAACCCCACTTTTAAAAATCGGGTTCGGTTCAGTCAGACTTAAGTTCGAGTTCGGTTTGATGCGATGACGAGTATAGTTCGGGTTCGGTTCCGTCAGATCTAAAGTTTGAGTTCGGTTCAATTCGATGTTGCGAAATTAGGTAATAGGAAAAACTATATACATTAAATAAAGTTCAATTTATTTTAATAGATAAAACATTTCAGCTATATTATAATTCCCGACCCACTCGCGGGCCACAGAACGGAAAAGATAAAAAAAAACAATTCAAGAACAATAATGTGCACATTTTTATAACAAACTCATTGATATAGTACTTACACTAATTCATCGGAAATAGGAAGTTTTTCCGAAACCAACTTCTGGAAATCCTGACTAAATGCATGACGCGTAGGACGTAATCATCTTCTTTTTTGAAGTAACGTCTGTATTATATAAGATAAGATAAGAATCCCGCTGCAATACAGCCATTTCATGCGAAATTATTTTTGATCTTACTTGCAGATTTTGTTGTTGAGCTCATTTAGATATGATGTAATGCCACTTTAAAAAGCCGAATCTCTCAACCATGAGAGATTGATTCTATTGAAGCACTAGCTTTCATTTCTCCTTCATAAAAATTTTAGTTTCATGTCTCAAAATAAAAAAAAAATGTTTTTGAATCTTTCCTCTCTGTCTAACCAGCCACCCCCCTTTTTTCACTGTAGAATAAAACGTCTTCATATTTGGACTCTTATTTCTCTCAGAAAATTCTTCAAAGTTTTGTGGTTCAACGCTTGAAATGTTGTACAATTCACAGTGCTAAACACATCACATGTTTCTGATTGCCACAGTTCCGTTTGACTTGAAAATTTTTCTGATAACTCTTGCTGCCAGTTCGCTATGACATCCAGTGATACTTCTGGCGGTGTCAGTAGTTTCTCCCGAAGAATAGAAACATCCACATGATGTCTGAAATTTCGTTGTTGTCACGTCCTACAGACCTGTGTCGTAGCAACTAGCTGTTGGTCTCCACTGACGTTGCAGGTCAATGTTCAGGCCTTCTATGAGCTTTGTACTTTGTATTTCGATAATTCTTTGTCGTCTTGGCATTTCTTTGGGCTTTGAGCCTGTTCATTCATAAATGATATTATAATAAGGTTGATGAATCTTTAGTGCTTGTGAGTAAAAATTACTAATTCTACTACATTTTTGTGCACAGGATTCCAGCAATAGTTACTTTTTATCTCACTTATTTTCTGCTCCTTCTTTTTCTGCTCGTTTGCATTTTTATTTCAGTCAACTCATTGCTACACTGTTCAAGATAAAAATTAATGAAGGACTTCGTAGCGGGGCCAACTCGAGATCATGTAACAACTGGCCACCAAACCAGTAACAACTCGTATGTGACTGGGACAGTTCCTCTCTCTAGGACTTGGAACGTTGTTGTTGGTTATAGATTCATCCGAATAGATTCACACTCACGTCGGTCTCTATAAGAAATAAAGGCATTAAGTTTCTTGTTGATCGTTGAGTGTGTATAAGGAATTGACGTCTTCTAGAAGCACTATATACGGATGTAGGGTATTTACGACAATGCTATAGATCAGTATTAGACTTTAAAGTGTATAAGATGTAGTTGTTTTTTTTTTTAAAATCACGACGCTGAAAGTATTGCTTCTAAAGAGAATATAAAATCTTAACTCTTTCTCTCCTAATTGACTATACCATCGTTGATTTGACCTCATTTAATTAAATTAATGTTTAATTTTATAAACTATACTTTGTTATAGAAAAAGAGCCTGCATTCCTCTTTAATTCTATACCAAATAAAACATTTTCTGATAACAAACGAAAACGTTATTGAAGCTTAATCGTAACAGGGGGATGAAAATGTATGAGCAAAATGAATAACTCTGTCAGAATGTGGAAAAATAATTACGGAGAGAAAGAGTTAAAGAATTTTCTGGCGTTCATACCGTCCTTTCGGTGGCACTATCGGCCCATCTTGCATTTGCATGAATGGCTATATAGGCAGTCCGCCCCTGGGTCTATATTGTATACTATGGATTGTATGTATGGATTGCACACCAACGGTCTGTTTTTTATTTAAAATATATTAAAGAGAGCAGCTTGAAAAGAAAAAAGCTTTGACGTGAGGTTAAAGGTTACGCTGACTTTTCATTCATGTCTAGAAAGTTTTTTTTTTTTTCCTTGCGTGGAAAAACCTATGATTGAATTTAAATAAAACCCAGAAAGTGTCAAACCCAGCTGCCACTGGAAAGACGTAAGATGGATGCGTGTCCTGAGCGTTCATTAATTCATTGGTGAATATTAGTCATCCATGGCGGCCCAGTGGGATGAGGAGTGCCTATTCCCTTAGGGGCGGCCCCGCTCCATCGAACCACACTCCCCCCCCTCCCCACCCATCCCTTGGCACGCCAGACCGACACTTGCACATACGCTATTCCGACATTCCTGTATTTTATTGACTTTCACTAATCGATGCTATAGAGTGAACACTTACACTTCAAGATCATAACGGTTCTAGTGTTGGCAGAAATGAACCAAATGTGAACCCGCTGAGACATTTCACCTTTGCACTCTAGGAACACTGTCTCCCCCTCCCTCCCCCCCCCCCTCTCTCTCTTTTATCTCTAGTTCTAAATATTGTCAACTATACTCTAGAAATATTCATTATATTGTGTGTTGCTTCAAGGCTTATTAGTTTTCTAAAATTATTTCTTCTCTCCATTACAACTTTCCATTACGTTTTCTGCTGCCTTTCTCTCCAATGTCTTTCCCTTTTTCAGTTTCTTCACCATTTATCTCCCTTGCTTTCCTTTTCATTTCTTTTTTTTTTAGTCACTTCTTTCTCTTTTAGTCACTTCTTTCTCTTTTAGTCACTTCTTTCTCTTTTAGTCACTTCTTTCTCTTTTAGTCACTTCTTTCTCTTTTAGTCACTTCTTTCTCTTTTAGTCACTTCTTTCTCTTTTAGTCACTTCTTTCTCTTTTAGTCACTTCTTTCTCTTTTAGTCACTTCTTTCTCTTTTAGTCACTTCTTTCTCTTTTAGTCACTTCTTTCTCTTTTAGTCACTTCTTTCTCTTTTAGTCACTTCTTTCTCTTTTAGTCACTTCTTTCTCTTTTAGTCACTTCTTTCTCTTTTAGTCACTTCTTTCTCTTTTAGTCACTTCTTTCTCTTTTAGTCATTTCTTTCTCTTTTAGTCACTTCTTTCTCTTTTAGTCACTTCTTTCTCTTTTAGTCATTTCTTTCTCTTTTAGTCATTTCTTTCTCTTTTAGTCACTTCTTTCTCTTTTATTCATTTCTTTCTCTTTAAGTCACTTCTTTCTCTTTTATTCATTTCTTTCTCTTTTAGTCATTTCTTTCTCTTTTAGTCACTTCTTTCTCTTTTAGTCACTTCTTTCTCTTTTAGTCACTTCTTTCTCTTTTAGTCACTTCTTTCTCTTTTATTCACTTCTTTCTCTTTTAGTCACTTCTTTCTCTTTTAGTCACTTCTTTCTCTTTTAGTCATTTCTTTCTCTTTTAGTCATTTCTTTCTCTTTTAGTCATTTCTTTCTCTTTTAGTCACTTCTTTCTCTTTTAGTCATTTCTTTCTCTTTTAGTCACTTCTTTCTCTTTTAGTCACTTCTTTCTCTTTTAGTCATTTCTTTCTCTTTTAGTCACTTCTTTCTCTTTTAGTCATTTCTTTCTCTTTTAGTCACTTCTTTCTCTTTTATTCATTTCTTTCTCTTTTAGTCACTTCTTTCTCTTTTAGTCATTTCTTTCTCTTTTAGTCATTTCTTTCTCTTTTAGTCATTTCTTTCTCTTTTAGTCATTTCTTTCTCTTTTAGTCACTTCTTTCTCTTTTAGTCACTTCTTTCTCTTTTAGTCATTTCTTTCTCTTTTAGTCATTTCTTTCTCTTTTAGTCATTTCTTTCTCTTTTATTCACTTCTTTCTCTTTTAGTCACTTCTTTCTCTTTTAGTCACTTCTTTCTCTTTTAGTCACTTCTTTCTCTTTTAGTCACTTCTTTCTCTTTTAGTCACTTCTTTCTCTTTTAGTCATTTCTTTCTCTTTTAGTCACTTCTTTCTCTTTTAGTCACTTCTTTCTCTTTTAGTCATTTCTTTCTCTTTTAGTCATTTCTTTCTCTTTTAGTCATTTCTTTCTCTTTTATTCACTTCTTTCTCTTTTAGTCACTTCTTTCTCTTTTAGTCACTTCTTTCTCTTTTAGTCACTTCTTTCTCTTTTAGTCACTTCTTTCTCTTTTAGTCACTTCTTTCTCTTTTAGTCACTTCTTTCTCTTTTAGTCACTTCTTTCTCTTTTAGTCATTTCTTTCTCTTTTAGTCATTTCTTTCTCTTTTATTCACTTCTTTCTCTTTTAGTCATTTCTTTCTCTTTTAGTCATTTCTTTCTCTTTTAGTCACTTCTTTCTCTTTTAGTCACTTCTTTCTCTTTTAGTCATTTCTTTCTCTTTTAGTCATTTCTTTCTCTTTTAGTCACTTCTTTCTCTTTTAGTCACTTCTTTCTCTTTTAGTCATTTCTTTCTCTTTTAGTCACTTCTTTCTCTTTTAGTCATTTCTTTCTCTTTTAGTCATTTCTTTCTCTTTTAGTCACTTCTTTCTCTTTTAGTCACTTCTTTCTCTTTTAGTCACTTCTTTCTCTTTTAGTCACTTCTTTCTCTTTTAGTCACTTCTTTCTCTTTTAGTCACTTCTTTCTCTTTTAGTCATTTCTTTCTCTTTTAGTCATTTCTTTCTCTTTTAGTCATTTCTTTCTCTTTTAGTCATTTCTTTCTCTTTTAGTCACTTCTTTCTCTTTTAGTCACTTCTTTCTCTTTTAGTCATTTCTTTCTCTTTTAGTCATTTCTTTCTCTTTTAGTCATTTCTTTCTCTTTTAGTCACTTCTTTCTCTTTTAGTCACTTCTTCATCTTTTAGTCACTTCTTTCTCTTTTAGTCACTTCTTTCTCTTTTAGTCATTTCTTTCTCTTTTAGTCATTTCTTTCTCTTTTAGTCACTTCTTTCTCTTTTAGTCATTTCTTTCTCTTTTAGTCATTTCTTTCTCTTTTAGTCACTTCTTTCTCTTTTAGTCACTTCTTTCTCTTTTAGTCATTTCTTTCTCTATATTTCTTTACATTTTTCTTCATTTCTCTTTTTTTCTTTCACTTTCATTTTCTCTCCATTTTTTTTCTCTTTTTCTTCCTATCTCTCTATTACGTATTTCTTTAACTCCTCTTCTCACCATTTCTTTCCTTTCCCTTTTTATTTCTTTTCATTTCTTTTACTTCTTTATCGTTACCGCGGCAGTGGCGTAGTAGCGAGGTACTCGTGGGCCCGTGTTCAAGGATGGGCCCCCCTCCCCAAATATGACAAATTTTGTGTATGAAAAAAAAAAGAATATTTTAAAAATAATGTCATTGTGAAAGATTCATTTAGGACTCCATACAAAAAATAGTCTTAAAACTCAATGTTTATACAACTTCTTAATAGTATTTAACGAACTTCTTAAATAATTTTTGATTCAACGCAACTTCGAGAATGTGTATCTCAGGCAGAGTAAGACACAGCATGCATGCTATGATACTGTCTCGTAAACTTGATCTTGATCTAATATCGCTCAACTCTTAGTATTGACGGTATAAACATCCATTTTGAAATATCATCGTAATATTATAAACATTTCAATCAACTTGGGAGTAAATGAAATTCCTGTTGAACTTTGTCTTCTTCTAGAAATCGGTTATTATCATTTATCATTTGCTAAGATGCATGCCTATTCTTGATTTTGTATCGGGGGTGAAATGCGCACTTGTAATTGTGCATTGCACCTTAGGTTGTAAAAGTAACATTTTGTCTGCGATGAATTATTTTCAGCCAGTAAATGTAATCGCCCTCCCCTTCCCATCTCACTGACCTACATCCCCGAAGGGAGCGACATAATATGAAATTATATTATATAGATATTCAGCTAATTTTGTTTACAAACTATGAGTTCTTCATTAAAATTGGACTGCCCCCCCCCCCAAACCAAAGGGTTTGGGTGGGGAGGGTATTAGATGTAAAGGGAGGGGGGGCATCATAATATAAAGATTCGTTAAAATCTCAATAAATAGCTCTAATCATATAGATATATAAGTAATTCTGTTAACAAACTGAGATTTGTACGTAATAAATTGGACCCCCCCCCCCCCACTCGAAGGATTAGTGTCGGAAAAGGAAACGTAATTGCAAGCCCACGATATCGGCCACATAGTACTAGAGAGAGCAGGGAACATTGGCTAGAAAATTTAAAATATAAATAATTAGTATACATTAACAGGTGACCTTTACATTTTCTGCGGTATAAACCACAAGGTTTAAAAGGGGAATTTTACTTTTTTCCTTATATATTATTAATATAAGTAAAGAATTTGTATACAAATTGCTTGATTTCTCGACTAAAAATCGCGATCGTCCCCCCCCCCCCCCCCCGCCCCCTGGCCAAGGAATCCGCCAGTGGTCCTCTGTACGCTACTAGTTTGCGTTAAAAAAATCCTGTAAAGCAAATGTTTACAAAGTAAATAGGTGAAACATGAGCTAAATGCAGGTCTTGTGTGCCAATCATAGAATCCATACAATCGGTCGGTAGAGTTGATTCCAAGTTTTTTCTGTGTATCCGATACTTAATGCCTCGCTTTATAAATACCATATAACAATACCATATTACGATACATTATCCTGTCGATATGTGAATCGATCGACACACATAAAACACTGCAATGCCTAGCAAAACTGCCACTGAAAACGCGATCTTTTACATTCAATGTCGATAATCGAAATGCTTTGTGGATTCTAGACATGAAGAACTATTGTATATATGTTTTATATATGTACACACACACGTTCACGAACAAACACACACACATATTTATTTATTTATTTATTTATTCATATTTAGATTAGCGCGTATGTGTGTGTTTGTGTCGATATAGTAGTTGAAGACAATGCCTTATTTAGAAAGTTGCACGGAGTACCAAATAGTTTTTATATATTTCCCTAACTACTGGTACTTTTGTACTTTACTCATATAACATGAAATGAATATTTAAAAAGAAAAATGTTTTTTATTTGGTTGTCTTGGCAACGGCTTTAATTTGTTTATAGCTTTTTGTACAATTGTGCAAGCATAATGCCCTAAAATATTCAAACAAAATAAGACAACGGTAGTCTAATGAGATACTAAAAGCTACTATGATAACTTGGTTAAAAGATAATATCTTCTGTGATTTTTTTTATGACTTTAGTAAAACGTAAGCATGAAATCGAGGACATTATAATTTTTTTCTCGTTATAACAACATAATGATATTAAAATGTAGGGTAAAAACGGCTGTACTTGACATGCTCGGTAGGTTGGATCTTTAACATCATACAACAACCTTTTAATAATGCTTTGAAAAGACATTGAAACGACATTTCAATAAAATTAACTTTGGTACTATACATCGAAAAAAACAATATATAATAGTAATATAATAGAATAAGATAATAGGGCTATTGATTTGTTCTCTGATTTATCACAATATATAATTTTTTGTCTCTTACAGGCGAGATTGCTTTTTTTGTTTTAAAAATAGTTGCAATCGTTGATAGAATGTAGACAGTTCACTTTGGGCTGAAATACTTTTTGCTTTCTCCAATGTTGCGGGGCTTCTTCCTACACATTCATTGAGTTCGTGATTTCTGGGGGGGGGGGGGGGGGGGGGTTTGACCTTCAAAGGACTTGATACATTTCTTGGCCGGAACCTGTTTTTTTTTTCGCATCCTCATTTATTTTGTACGATCAACCAAACCTACGTTTGGCTCGTGGGTAGGCCTAGATCTCAAAGAGAGATCTCCAATACCTCTCCATTTCATCAACATTTTTGTCACTTCTCACGTAAAGAATGTTCCTCATTGCAATTGTTCTTTGTGAAACATGATGTTTGTTGTCCGAATTATATATCTATAAATATTCGATCTTGAAAATGTCTGAGCTGTTCTATACCCAAGGCAAGTAATAACAGGCGGAATTTACTGTTTTGTTTTGTCCACTGTAAGTGGGAGAATTAAAGATAGGTGAGTGTTTGGTGTATAAATCAATCAGGACATTTACGTATGATATATATATATATATATGCAACCCTCTCTCTCTCTTTCTCTTTCTTCCTCTCTCTCTCTCACTCTCACCATATATATATATATATATGGACAGCTAGATGCTATCTTACTAAATTTTTTCAAGGCTTTTGACAAAGTTCACCACCATAGTTTACTTAAGAAATTAAAATATTTTGGCTTTAATGGTCCATTGCATCAGTGGATTAAAGATTTTCTGATAGGGAGAGAACAAACTGTAATAATAAATGGCTCTAAATCAACACCAATAACAGTAAACTCAGGTGTACATCAAGAGAGCATGGAATGGGTTGCCTGAGCTTGTCAGGAAAACCAGTGACTTGGCAGAATTTAAGTCATTGGTTAATATGCATGACTAAATGCATGACGCGTAGGATGTAATCATCTACTTTTTTGAAGTAACGTCTGTATTATATAAGATAAGAAGATAAGATAAATATCAGTCTTGAAGTGACAACCAAAAGCAAACTTGCTGTCAAAAAGAACATTACTTCAAACATCTTTTTCTGCACGCGTTCCTACCAATAAAACTTCCTTTATATTTATATAAATATATATTTTTTTTTTTTCATTTCAATCGCAGTAATTTTTTAAAGTTATGTTGTTGTTTTTTTAATTAAAAATTTTCCTTTAAAAACAAAACTGATATTGCTTGAAGTTTGTAACCTACATTGTAGAACGTTGTAGAATGTCATATGACTAACAGTTAGGTTGAGACATACTGTCAGGGGATTAATAGTTAGGTTGAGGCATATTGTCTTGTGGCTGATAGTTAGGTTCAGGCATATTGTCAGGTGACTAATAATTAGGTTTAGGCATATTATCAAGTGACTAATAGTTAGGTTGATGCATATAGTCAGTTGACTAATAGTTAGGTTGAGGCATATTGTCAGTTGACTAATAGTTAGGTTGAGGCATACTGTCAGCTGACTAATAGTTAGGTTGAGGCATACTGTCTTGTGACTAATAGTTAGATTGAGGCATACTGTCTTGTGACTAATAGTTACGTTGAGGCATATTGTCTTGTGGCTAAAAGTTAGTTTGAGGCATATTGGCTTGGAACGGGAAGGAGCCCTTTTGACTGACAACAGAATTGGCTTGTGCCAACATGTGATGGAAAAACTAAGGGCTTAAACTCATCTCTTAATTTTTGTTTATATCTTCAATCCGTCATATTAGGATGCCTCCTGGGTGCGGCTAAAACTCGAGAGCCGCTTAGATTTGAAAGAATGCGGTACATTGCGTTGCGCACCATAAAATCTGTTACAGTAGTTTTAAATCTCTACATGTTTTCGTTGTTTGTTTGTTCTATTTGGCATCAACCTGTTCCTCGTAGTTGAGCCTCGCGGCGTCCACAATTCATGATAAAAGCACGAGTAATTAATTTTGTTTATAGTTTTTTTAACTCATGATTTTTTTTTTTTTTTTTTTTTACATTATAGTGTTTACGCTGAGACTTTGAACATTAAAAGTTGTTTAAAAACTAGCAGATAGTCTCTGATCGGATTGACGTCACTTATTGATTGTAACCCTACATTGCTATTTTTTTTAAAAATTTCTTTAAAAAAAAACAAAAAAAAACTACACACTACTTGAATGCCTGACAGTGTTATAGTGCGTTTTTGTGTCGTTACGATGGTAATGAGTTCGAATGCCGCCTGCCGTTCATCAGTTTGAGTTAATATGTAATCATCTTCAGTTCTGAAGGCATCTGCTAAGACGTACAGGTTTTGCTAAGACAATACCAGAGCAGTAGCAGCGAAGTGAGAGAGAGAGAGGTGACTCTTTACATTAAAGTAGAGTTGTCTTAGAGCAGACTTTTCTAGCCCTGGCGACGTCATTTAAACTATGGAATTTATTTTGCTAATAGAAATGTCGTTTCTTAGCTTATTTCACATTAGCAAATAGTTCCAAATCACAACTGCATGTCGCGATATTACTTGTTACTAATGTTTAGTAGAGGCGTCGCTAGGGTAATATTACTTGTTACAACTGTTTAGTAGAGGCGTCGCTAGGGTAATATTGCTTGTTACTAACTACTGTTTAGTAGAGGCGTCGCTAGGGTGATATTACTTGTTACTACTGTATAGAAGAGGCGTCGCTAGGGTGATATTACTTGTTAATACTGTTTAGTGAAGGCGTCGCTAGGGTGATATTTCTTGTTTCAACTGTTTAGTAGAGGCGTCACTAGGGTGATTATTACTTGTTACTAATGTTAAGTAGAGGCGTCACTTGGGTGATATTACTTCTTACTACTGTTTAGTAGAGGCGTCACTAGGGTGATATTACTTGTTACTACTGTTTGTAGAGGCGTCACTAGGGAGGGTGGGTGAGGGATACCTACCCCACAAGGCCACACCAATCAGAATGAAATTACCTTTTATTATTTACTCTCTACAGAATTACCTCCCGTTATTTTATTTACTCACTGGAGTCTCTCCCTTTGTTCATTCAACTCGACCACATGCCATCATTACCATCACACACTCACACACTTCTCTTAACCACCCCTCCCCCCCGCACACATCATGACAAGCTTCTATCACGGTAGTTGGGCGCACGAGACGGAGGGCTTGGCTCGTGTCCCCAGCCACCACCACCACCCACCTTCCACCCATATTCCTTACACCGTGCCAGTGGCGAGTCAGTGGGAGCCAATAAACTTGTCAGACGCGATTAGGGACTCGTGACTCAAGCTCCAATGGATGCCATACACACACAACCCGAAAGTTTGGTCAACGAAAAAAAATTATTTGGTCTTTTTAATTACTTCAAAATACGTTACCGAAGGTTGAATTCGTTTGTAAAACTTGTAGAGCTAAACAAAAAGTTTGTAGAACTTGTAGTGCTAAACAAAAAGTTTGTAGAACTTGTAGTGCTTAACAAAACGTTTGTAGAACTTGTAGTGCTAAAACAAAAAGTTGCTACAAATATGTTTTGACAGAATATAGCGTCACTTGTTCCTAATATATAGGAAACTAATACTTGACACTTCTTTTTACAAAGCTTACATCAGCTCACTCTGTCTGTCTGTCTAGTAAAAAGTTTGTTTTTCTTCCAACCCAATTTCCGATCATGTTGAAATTTTGCACAATTATTTCTTGTACCTGAGAAAACAATAATCAATAAAACAATAAACGAATTAGTTAATTAACTATTTTGTTAGGTATTGAAGAAGGGAAAGAAATTTTACTTGACGGATGTGGTCGTTTAAGCTGAATTAGTTCCCTTGAGAGGCTTGAGACCTCGAATTCAAATTTAACTCGTGCAACGTTTTTTTAAAAATGCATTTAAAAGACGATCACGGTAACATTAACACACATATACCTTCTTCGTTCTCCTCCACTTTGCCAACTGGTCGAGACATGTGATAGGATTAGAGCGTAGTGAGAAAAGCTACAAGCTTGAAATTGCGCTAAAACAAAAACAATTGGTAAAAATAGTTCTAATCGCACAGATTTATTATTGTTAGTTTAGATCTATTACAAATTTAATATCATGACTGATCCAGACTAATTGATACAATTACAATTTATGTAATTTTTTTTTCTTTATTTTTTCTTTGAGTTATATTTTAAGTGACTGTCATGTGCGTGTCACCAGCGGACCCAGAGCCTTGAGGTGAGAGTGGGGCGATTTTGTTCCAGATCCCTAAACCTAACCTTTTGTGTGTGCGCGCTCACACACACACACACACACACAAACACACACATATACTTTCAAACAACCTATATATAGATGTTGGAGTGGCTCTTGCCGAAGAATTACTATGCCAGATATTGAGCCGGGGTCAAATCTACTAGAACCTGATCCAATGGTCTTCGTGTAGACCTCAAAGTGTGCCACTAGAAACCCACTTAGGTACGGGGAAAAAGGTGAATTCTTCACATCTTCTATTTTGTTATTGACTGGTACAAGAGGTTAGTGATGAGAAGAGAGGAGTGAAGGGTGAAATGGGTGTGTGTGTGTGGGGGGGGGGTGCGACTTATTTGGCTGATCTGGCTCAGATATCCACCAGTGCGAGTAAGGGAGTTAATTATTGAGTAACTTCTTTCTTATACTCCCCCTTGTGCTGTCCCTAAAGACATCCTTAAAACGTTTGGCTTGGTCTCATCTATTTCAAGACACTTAAAAAACAGTAGCGACTACGCGCGCGTGTGTTGACATCTGCGAGTATAAGCGTGTGTACATCCGAGAGTGTGTGTATATCTGAATATGTATGTGAGTGTCAGTTTTGTTGGTCGCTGGTTGGTCCTTCAGGGTTGCCACTGACATGTCTTACGTCAGACGTCCGACCAGATGCCCGTTTACCCTCAAGACTGTCCACGTCGCATAGAGACCTGGTCACTTCTAATGATCGATAACATCTAACCTTAACCCTATCCTCCCCTATTTTACTTTCCCCGTTGCAGTTCACGCGCTCCCTCCCTCCCCCACCACCTT
Organism: Biomphalaria pfeifferi; assembly: GCA_030265305.1. Taxonomy (NCBI): domain Eukaryota; kingdom Metazoa; phylum Mollusca; class Gastropoda; family Planorbidae; genus Biomphalaria; species Biomphalaria pfeifferi. The sequence goes on along the minus strand of JASAOG010000020.1, from coordinate 1,599,891 downwards.
TTTACTTCCCCCATTTCTTTTGGCCATTACCCATAATTCTATTGTATCTCCACTGAAACTCTAAGGGTAGAAAAAGAAAAGATGGTCGAAGTCTTTGGTTTCGTAGGGAAAGGGCCAGCAGGGGTTAATCCTAGATTCTCAGTTTACAAGAGGGTTTTTTGCCAGGCTCGCAAAGTGCACTCGTTTATGGGTCTCGGTTTTCAGCTCGAGTTTAGGTGCACAATATCATCCTGATAGATTCCTGAGACTTCTTAAAAATAAATGATTCGCATTTTTAATTTTTGGAATGTTTTTAACGATGACGAAAGATTGCGTTACTTAAAAAATTCTAATGATTTCCTTGAGTGTACACCCCATACCTTGTGGTCTAAAGGGCAGATAAAGGTAAAGTTCATCTGTTTCTGTGGCCTATGGTTAACGAGGGTGTCATATGGCCAGCACAGCGACCAACCGCCTTTACTTTTCCCCAACTAATGTCAGGTACCCATTAGATCTGGGTGGACTCAGAGGCGCCCTAAGATCCCGAAATTAAAAATCCCAGTCTGTATCCCAGGATTCGAACCCGTGACCCCAGTTTGGAAGCCAAGCGCTTTACTGCTCATCTACCGCTCATCTACCGCGCCTCCCTTGAGTGTATATACATAAACCAAATATACGCAGATTGAAAGTCTTCCTATTTAACCGAAGAATTCCGCCGTTATAGATTATATTTCTTTGCTATTTCCAAAAAAAAAAAGAAAAGAAAATTGTATATTGGCAAGAAATGAGGCTAACACCAAGGCTCTGTTTTATATGGAAATGATTTAGGTGTATATCAAAGGGAGTGAACTATTGGTTCGTACTAATATCAAAAGTACATTCTCATTACTGCTCGGAATGAGTTGCGGTTCATTACGAGGGGACACGTCTGTTAAAATGTTATACTTCATTATGACACTTTGAAGATCAAAGTTCACGTCTTGTTATTAACTATTAACTGTGATTAACTAGGTTGAAAGGACTGTTACCTTTGTTATCATTGTCAGATACCTTTAAATATACAATGAATTATTTTAACATCACACGGATGCCTCAGGTTGTTTTTGTATGCATAACACATATCTCAAACAAGGGAAAGAAATAGTAATTGACTGAAGTGGTGGTATAAGCTGAATTAGTCCCTTTTATATTAGGCTGCCTCTAATGCTTAGTGAACACAAACATGAAATAGAAACAATAGATAACTAGACAATCTTCCATGTTCATAGACTCTTCGCTAGTAGAGTGGTTACCGCGTTGGCTTGAGATGCCTGAGAAGTTTTAGCCCGCAAGTTTGAATTTAGGTCGTTCTCTCTTTTTTAAAACAAAATAATACATTTAAAAAAGTGATCACCCAGTTACCCCGTTCTTTCTCCACCTTTCTAAATAGTCCAGACAATTAATAAGATCATAGCGTAGTGAGAAAGCTAAAAGCATGAAATTGCGCTAAGCAAAAACAATTGGTAAAAAATATTTCTAATCGCACAGATTTATTATTGTTTGTCTAGATCTATTACAAATTTAATTGCAGAACTCATTTAAAGTAATTGATACACATTAATAGAAGCTTTTTTTTTTTAAAGTATCTATTTTTTTGTTTGTTTATATTTGACATGACTGTGGCAGCTAAACAAGTTAACCCATTTTCACACTCAACTTTTATTTTCGGGTACAAAACATATATATATATATATTATATACATATATATGCATATTACTTTAGTGAAAAAGTCAAGCGTCATCTTTCCATTACTTTTTAGATCTTTTTTTTTTCTTGTGGCTGTAATTTTCAAATAGCGGCTCATGGGAAGCTGTCTGGAGTACATGACGAGAGCGAAGGGTAAAAAATCTAATACAGAATTGAGATACTCTACTAATTGAAGTTATCTCAACATATGCTTTAGTTTTTGTATGCAAACTAAACACCATAATCTTTGAAAAACTAAAGTCAAAATTTATCAAATATGATTTTCTGTTCTTTTTATAATGGATTTAGGCCAGGGGTGGGCAAATTACGGTCAGCGGGCCACATGCGGCCCGCCGAAGTGTTTTATGCGGCCCGCCGACACCTATAGAAATCAGGAATGCTCACGGCATATACATATAAAAATGCAAATATTAAAAATAATATCTATATATATTATTGAAACTGTCTCATTATAAACGTTTTAAGTAAACGAAGATTATGCTTCAAGACACAATCTCTGAGTGTTGGGTAGGCTTGCAACAAGATGACAAGTGTAACAACTGATTCAACTCGATTTTCGACTGAGAAAAATCATATTTTTTTTAAAAATATCCCTACCATAAATTCTAAACAGGAAAGTTTGCATAAAGCTGCATAAAATTTCCTCATCATACTGGTTTATGAAACATAGCATTGAAACTTATAAGTGCTAGGGAGGCTAACCACGGGTAGTTCCTAATTATGAACAAAAATAATCCAATGTATCCGCTATCTTAGCATGGGAAAGGCAATTGAGAAGAATATAAAATCTCAAGCAAGAAATTGTTATATTACTTGAAGGACATTGATTGTGACTTTGATACCAATATTTCTAATGAAGAGTGAAAGACAGATTTCATGTCTTTTATAACTGCTATTGCAATTGGTTGTTTATAAATGAAATATAAATGCATGTTAAATCTTTTCAAACAAGACTTTCCCATTTCTACAAGCTAAAGAAAACAGTTTTGTCATTTTCCTTTGCTGAAAGGTGAAACTATTTTTAGTGAAATAAATAAAAGTACAACACTTATTAAGATTCCTTTATTGTGCAATTTATAAAAGCAAATTTTAAGACGTCAAGAACCAGTTTTCAATATTATCAGCTCACAGCAGAAGGGCTGGTTGTATTGATACCAGCTATAATCTAGTTCTATGACCATCATGTAACAGCAGAAGGGCTGGTTGGATTGATACCAGCTATAATCTAGTTCTATGACCATCATGTAACAGCAGAAGGGCTGGTTGGATTGATGCCAGCTATAATCTAGTTCTATGACCATCATGTAACAGCAGAAGGGCTGGTTGGATTGATACCAGCTATAATCTAGTTCTATGACCATCATGTAACAGCAGAAGGGCTGGTTGGATTGAAACTTAAGAAGAGAATTGTAAGGTATGAGCACAAATCCAGACAAATTTAGAAGATAAAAGCAATGCTCTGATAACAATGCGTCCATCGTTTAACAGTAAATAGATCTATAAATACTTATTTGCTAAAGTTTCTAGCCTTCTAAGTGGCAACGTCAGAAATCAGTGCATCTTTCCTAAAGTTTTGGCTGTTTCTGGCTCAATGGAAAGAACAGCTAGTGAAGGGAAATAATAATATAATATACATAATAATACTCCTAATACAAATGAAGCTTACATTACAAATGCGTATTACATACATAGCAGTATTGCGATCACATTGTATATTGTAGTGGTGGCAATAGAAAAAAAAAGTATATTTGTACTTGAATGAAACGACACATAACTGAAGACAAGGTCCAGGAAATAAAACTTATTATATACAAACAGATTTATGTGGAGGCTAGATAGTTCGTTTTGCTATTAGATACAGGTGACCGGAAGTTAATAATTCAAAAATGTCGAAGCAGACAAAGAAAATTTAAATTAATTAATGTCCAATTTGGGACTTGAACACTTACACACAGGTAAATAAATAGTAGGATGGAGAAAGTGTATGGTCTAGACACGCCGTGAGACACATAAGAAGGAAGACGCACACCTGCACGCAACGCTATAAGACTTAATGACTCATAGAGACATAGAGACACATTAAGACATTTGACCTGAAGACACAATCATAGATAAGCTCACAGACTAAAAAACACGCAAGCAAACACACTGCGGGTTGCCTGCTCGTGTGGTATGCGCTCTGGAATGGTTCGAACTCTGCCCGTAGGCCTTATTCATTGAAGAGTTTTAAAAAGGTCTATTATTAGAAAATTATAACGTCTAGAAGATTTGTACAATTCACTTAATCAGGATTTTTTCTTGTGGTGGGAAATGGGGCGGGTTAAAAAAATGTTCTATTTTTTGAAACCTAACACTGATTTGTTATTAAGAGCAAGATAATCGCTCTGTAAGTTGTATACACTAAAAAAGTGATATTGTTGTTAAACGTTACATACTTAAGCCAAATTTTAATGTAGCACATACATTCAGTAGGTTCGTTTGATGAGTTTCGTGACTATGGAGTGTCTGCGGTAATAAGCTGCCAGGTAGAGCAGAGACGTTTGTAAATCTTGCAACTGAAGCTTCCTCTGGATTCTAACTATTGACTCCTTACTTATCAGTCATTGACTACATCTTATGCTCTTAAGGATCAACATGGTACACGTGTTGCTCAAGATAGTGTACAGACAAAATGTTTCTTGAACAATCCAAGTTTCTGTTCTTTAAACCCAAACAGCAAAGAGCCAGAATGTTTTCAGTGATTGTCGAGATATAGAAATCAAACTGTAGATATCCATTTTGGGTAACATGAAGCTAATTTAAGCTCTGCAGGAAGAGAACCGAAAGGCCTAGAATATACAGTGTGTACTATAATAGGAAACGAAAATAATTATAATAAACAAGAATCTATGTTCATCTCAAAATAGCTTTGGCGTCATAGACCTTGACATTTGGTGATCTAATTCTGCAAGAGATTTCGTTCTACTGATCAAGTCTCCTCCCTCCTCCCTCTTTCACTCCCACCTTCTGATTTTTTTGTTGTCTACTTAAAATCTTTCCAACAGATACAAAAATGGCCCTAACAAGTGCTGTGATCATTCTGACCAACCCGTCGTCTGCTCACACAATATCCATCATGCATATTCAATCAATAGCTTTTACACTTCCGCTTCAGGGGAGAGAATCCTTCTTGACAACTTTTATTTTTAGTGACACTTTATTTTTCATGAATCTGTCCAGCCAAAGAAACTTTCAAAGAGGATGTTTTACTTGATTTATGTTTTATGTCCGTATGTGTGTCTGTTTGCGAATGTGTCATTTCTGGGATCAAGAGGGTGTGTCTCAGTGTGATCAACAAGTTAAGACCAGCCTGGTAAAAGTACTCTCCTTGTCACGTGATTTGTGACGCTCTAGTATCGATTCCATTTGCTACAGTATTTTTCTTTTAATCAGCTCTTTTGTGGAATCGACATTATATTTCATAAGTAGGTGTGATTGACGATTCTCAGTGTAGATTGAAAGTATTTATTTCGAAGTCTTGATTTGCTAATTTGAAACATTCAACCACCATTCAAAATGTCTCTAAAGATATAAAATACATTCGCTAGAACTCCTTACGGATAAATTATGACCTTAAATCCAATGATTTTATAACATTTTGCCCTCACATTTATCAAGAAAAACATTAAAATATTATTTTTTTAAAGACAATACCTCCTGTCTACAACTTATCGAGCGATTGTTTTTCTATGAATAACTAATGATTGTTAGATTAAAAAAAAACAAATTGCACATTTTTACCCCCAAAGAGAAAGAATCTTGGTTAAGTGAATTTACAGATCTACTACACTTTATAGAACTCCAATGATAGGCCTTTAGATCTAGACTTAGAAGACAATGCATACAATTTTCCTGAACATTAATTTATTAAACTCTTGAATCAATATTGCTTTACATTCAGAAATCCCGAACGCGATAGCCATTTCAAATTCGATGTCGGATCTAGATCTAGACCTAGTTCTCTAGCCTAATTTATTTATTTATTTTAAACTTTAAAAATGATAACGGTCAAACTATAGTTTTCCTGGTGTGGCCAACGAGTTAGTCATTCTTTTCCCAACGATCTACATCAACTGTCGAATTTCTAGGAATATCGTTAAAGCCGTTTTCGAGACCCGCGTCTAGGTTCCAACCATAAGTTTTTTGTTACCACGAAGTTACGACTTGAATAGAGATATCGTAAAAAACGGACAGGAAAAAAATACAACAATAATAGTCTTATCAAAAGCTTCCTAAACAATTCCATTCTTTAATAGAATTGAAACATTGACAATACATAGCTACAACAAGCATCTTGTATCCAGTGGCCAGTTATAACAGTCCATTTTTACTGCGTCGGCATGTTTCGCATGTCGCCGAATAGACTTGTTGGATATCAAGAATAAGAATCTTTAACGATCAACATGAGGACCACATTTATTCAGAGGTAGCCGCCCGTGTAAAGAAGCTTCCACCATAACCTTTCGGTTTAATGCCTAGATTCCCCTGATTTGGGTTGGTGGGATGAGGGTTGTCAAGTGGACACACAAAAGAATACCGTCACCCCCCCCCTCTCAATTAACGCTTCTTAGATTTACAAGAAAATAATTACAGACTTGCACCACATACTGAATTTTTATATTGAGTTGGAAAGGGGGGGGGGGGGGGCGACAATAATAAAAAGCAGAAATATAACGCCCGTTTCCTCTCAAGGTTCACGAATGGTCGAGTTGGAAAGGGGGAGACTGTAACTATATCCTATTTAGCAGAAGCACCCTCCCTCCTAGACTCCATCTCCATCTTATTTCCAGAACTCTGCTTACTCGCCCCATGTTTCCATCCGCCATTATGACCTTTTACATTCGCCCCAAGGGCGATTACCTAGTCTTAGTGACTATGAGGCGAGTCTCTTTCAGAGACTGTGAGATAGAGGTCAACGAATGACCTTTAAAAAATAGAATTTAAAATCCTAAACGAAAGCGATGAATCAGGCAGAAATAATTGAAACAAAAAATCTTTCTTTGTAATTCTCATTTTGTACACTTCAAAGTTTAGAGAAACAAGAACACAGCGCGACGAAACCACACAACACTTTGTCTATACATCACAACACTTTGTCTATACATTACAAGTGTACATCATTACATCACAACATCCTGTCTCAGTCAATGTTTTTCCCCTATGCGTGGTTCAACGAATGGTTTCTTTGATTTGTGTTCAGTAATCAATTATAGAACTTATTTATTGATATCGTGTTGTTTCACACCCAATCAGGCCATGATCATTGTCACCTCTGACCTTCAGTAGTTCCCCAGAGTTCTCTATTATCTGTTCATAATATAAACTCTTTTAGGTGGAAGCTCTTTTTCTTTTACCATTTAATATTTGATATTTTATTCCTAGCGATTCAGTTTGTTCAGCTCACAATTAGACATTAGAGCAAGTTCATAATAAACAAACAAACAAACAAAAAAGAAAAGTCACCAAAATTTCCAACAATGGACCTCATTCACCAATCGTAAACAAACAAATTTTAACCACGTGATTCTCTATCTCTTCTATACAAATTTTAATCTAATTTTAATACACAATGGCTATCGTGTGACAATTTTTTCGTTGTTTTATCAATATTATCACGTGACTAAATATTGATTGTTTACTATTGGTGAATGAGGTCCATTGGCTTGTCACCGTGGTGAACATTCCACCTGAAAAAAACTTGGGCGTTGGATGAAATAAGTTCTTTGTAAAGCGGTTTGATTAATATGTTATATTGAAATTTGTAAAACTATTTCTTTTTGTTAATCTGACGTTTTGGTCATGATGCAATCAAATTAGTGGCTCTGCCGTCGCAATGTTGGATGAATAACTAATTAAAAAAAACAAGTAGCACACACAATATTGTGTTAGAATGAACTCATTTGTAAATATCCAAAGTTCCTTCCAAAGAATACAACATTTTCTTTCAAGTCTTCCGTGTTATGGAGCGTGTGTGTGTGTGAGTTACTGGTGAAACCACGAGAAACATGGGCGTATGTCTCGGTGGTCTAAGCTGAATAGATTCTGGTGAAATCACGAGTTGATCTTTTAGAGTTCAGGGGAAAAAGAGGAGGATCGAGCGAGATCACTCTGACGTGAATCATCTTTAATCTTCGGAATCGAAGACATTGCCATTATCATGTCTAAAGTATCATTTCAGTTGTGTTTCTACATTCACCTAGGTTCAAGTTGAATCTGTGTACATTTATATTTAAAAGTTATAGGCAAGTTTTTTTTAAAAGGAAATCTCAAGTTTATTTCAAGTTCTACACTGAGAATTCAATAGGACTACATCGGTTTAGCTCTACTAGATGTTTCGGGCTACAAAACAATGACCAACACCCCACAGGACAAAAGAAGACAGCAGGGTTCGTAGCCTGGAGCATCATGCTCACATGCATTTCACTTGACCAGATACAAAATACTTGTTTTCCAACCTTTGCTGCCTGCTCGAATAAACTCTGAGTCAAACTTGAGTAAGCATCAGGAGTGGAGCCCTATAGGTTGACAGCCAACAATGTATTCCTTCCCTCTTTCAACTGAGTTGAAGCTGCATTGTATCTACGTCTGCTGAACTTTGGCTCACACAAGAGAGACAACCTGGGATCCATTCATCTAGAACCCGTTGAAGGGCTACGTAAATGAATTATCATAATAAATACTCACCACAAGAAGTTCATTAATCTATACATCACTCATTATACTGGGATAGGCCTATTCAGACTGACAAAACTGTGGATTTTAATCTCCCTGATCTGCTGTTTAATGACAAAAAAGAACAAACCGCTACCACCATTGACATCGCCCTACCACTATCCCATAATATAAGGAAAACTGAAATGTAAAACAAAGTAACAATGGGAACCTAGGCTTGGATGTTTATGGATTTTGTCTAAAATAACAATTTAACTTGTTGTTAAATTAACAGAGGGGATAATGACAACTGACCTCACAGATACCTTCAAGGTCCTCAACATCCCTAATAAATATTCTCGTTGCCTGCCAGAGGGCGGTACTGCTGCAGACCTGCCACATCAACAGAAAATTCTTCAGTAAACATGATAAAGGGGCTACAATGAATTGGTTTCTCTCTAACGGTGTCAGAGAAAGAATATTCCTACGTTTTTCACAATAAAAATATCTATTGGCTCGAGATGTTAGGGCTGTAATATTTACAAAACAAGAGTGTGTTGAAGTGGGACCCTGGGCAATAGTATCTACTAATACCGAAGTCCAGGTTTAATTCATTGGAAAGCAACCAAATGCATTCACAGACACAATTTTTGTGTGCATCAATCTAAATTTGAGCTAATTAGACAAATACAAACAAAATATTAGCTTTAGCGAAAATAATTATTTATTAGTATTTCAAAGCTTAGCTAAAACATAACTTAAAGCTATAACAACACTGAGTAGAACAAAGCTCAACATTCAAAGTACTTTAGCTTGTGTAGTCTTGATTTGGTTTGACATTTAAGCCGAACACTCTTAGAGGGCTAATTACGTTGTCACAGCTAGTGCTCCGAGTGTGTTTCTGTATGTGTTTGTCTGCAGCGGTGGTTAAGAAGGGGACAAAATGTGGGGGCGACTGACATACCTATTTAGTCTGTTCCATAAATGATAGTACAGAGTTCCTAGTCATTCATTTGATTCAATTAGTACTAAAGAAAAATAACTATTGGTCACGGCTCGGGGTCAACTCTAAAACACGAAGTAAATTTGGTTGGAATGTTGAGCTTAGAAAATCATAACTTTTTTTTAGGTTGGTAATCAGCGTTAACAAATTGATTACATTTCGTGAAACAACAAGTTGCGACTGTGGAAAAAAAAAAGAAAGTCTAACATCAGGAAGGAGTCTTTTTGTATTTCCTGGAGTCTTTTGACTGTCCACGAGAGTTAATGTTAATTGCAAATCCTGGCCACACTTGCCTAGATGAAAGATTGACGTCGGACGAACATTCTGAGAATGTCAGACTTCTCCAAACAGAAGTAATTCAAGATTAGACTCTCTGAACTCTTTTGTAGAATTAGGGAATAGACTTTCTAAACTCTTCTGTGGAACTAGTGAATATATTATCTAATCCGTTGTGTAGAATTAGTGAATAGATTTTCTAATCTCCTCTATAGAACAAATGAAGACAAAATTGTACTTTAGCTGTGGAACTGTGAAGAGACTTTTTCAATTTTTTTTTCCTGACTTGTTTATGTACCCTTGAGTTGTGTTAGAACCATCGTATGGTAGTTTGAAACTTGGGACTAGAAACCCGTCATCAATGTATGTATTGATTTTAAATATCTAAGTATAGATTACAAACACACACACGCACGCATACACCGTCACCATCCACCTGTGGGTGTGAGTAGATCAGGTAATGATTATTTTACTCACTCGGGGTATCCACATTATCCGATGCTGTCCAAGTGGCTAGTGGATGGGGAAAAAAAGCTGTGCACGAGGACAAAAAAGGGGAGGGGCGACCTGGAGACCTAAAGCGAAGATAGTCATGTCTTAAGACTTTCTCTTTTGTCTGAATTTGCAGTTAGTGTAGTGGACATATAGAAGAAGAAGAAAAGCGTCAGAGAAAAAAAAGCAAGGCTTCACCAGCCATGTTAGGAAGCACAAAACCTCAGTGCAAAGCCCTCAGCCCCCTGGAAGACAAAAGTGCTCATCATCGAACCACGATGGTCGAACTATAGGCATCTATAGTGCACTAGAAACACGTTCCTCAACACATCGAGCAGTAATACCTTTAGTAAGCTTACTGTCATGTGCAGAAGTGGTCATTGAAAATCTGGCCACATGCCAGATGCAGTACGCTGAATGGTTCCAAACACTCCCGGGTAGTCTAAATACTATGAATTCTCCCAACGTTTTAACTTCGCAGTTTGAAACTTTAACTCGATTTGTAACTTTGAGAGTCACAAGGGCAGTACTTTGTAAAATAATGGCGCAACATGAACCAATTATTGATCCTAAAATATTGCCTTTCTTCTTAGGAACTGATCAAATAAATTTCTACTTAGGAACTGGTCAAATACATTTCTACTTTCCAAACAATTCACACTATAGCAGTCAATTTATTTCTTCAAATGCTTGTCTAATTAATGTTTTCACTGTATGGTCAATTAGGTAGTATTTGGTTACCCAAATGTATACATAACCTTTCCAATGTCTAGGAAAATCGTTTCAAACTAATAATAGGAAATGGAAAAAAAGGTGATTTAAAGCCTCACAAATTGAAAGTTTCTGTTCGAGATTTGAATGTTATATGAGATTTCCAAAATAGCAGATATCTTGTGATGTGACAACGACGAGGATGTGATGTGGCCATGACAACGACTAGTCTACTTTTCAGACAAGAATGTGGTCGACCTCAGAACTTGGCAATGTATGTCCTACAAATATATTTAAATTAAGACAAGTAATATATTTTTAAAATGTGATTACTACTTTACGAAACTGATGGTGGTCTAGAGTTTCTCATTCTATTATCCTTGTCATGGTTCATTATTGCCAGGAGTCTTTCCTATGAACTTCGCACAATTAATGATTTTACAAGGACCTGTGTTATTGGAGTGTGTGTGTGTGTTTCTATGGTGATGGTGAGTAGAAGTTAGCGATAGGCTGGTGGTTATGCAGTCTGAATGATGCAAGATACTGTCTTAAACTGTCTTGGGTAGGCCAGACCACCCCAGAATGCCAGAGTGAAAAGACGTGTTTTTTTTATATATATCGAGATTTTGTTTAACTTAGCATTTTACTAAAGTCTACTACATTTATTTTATTTTCCCTGAAGTTAAATTGGTTTATATTTTCTAATAAAAGTTATATGTAGTATTGTTTACAAAGATGTTATTCAAGCTAATTCAACTTTTATAAGTTACAATATAATACGCCTACAGCGGTTTAGTTGTCTACCAGTCAACAGCCGTCAACAACTTCATATCTACACATGACGATGCGCAGAATCTTCTTGTACATCTATTTATTTATCTAACTCTTTACTGAACACTGAGAAACATTGAAACTGAATGCCTTGTTCAAAAGAGAAAGAATATACCTAAGCCTAATTTAATTTTTAGTATGATTATATTTTGAAAAATTATAACGGTCAAAACCAGAGAATTACTGGATTGTCCCTTAGCTTTAGGTAGTACTTTCTGTCCGCCACCCAAGAAGAGAATGCAGGCTAGTTCTTAATGTGGGAGCTGATAAAAGAGCGAGGGACTATATTGCAAGAGAAAGGAAGATAGATAGAGATAAGAAGATATAAAAGAATTAGTGAAAGAGAAATAGCATAAAGGAAGAGCGATAGGAAGATATATATATATATTGTAACGTAGTTCTCTATTCAGGCTGTTTGCGAATTGCTCCACGCGACACTACCAACTTAAAGAACTTGACAACTCAGGGCTCCAAAGTAACGTAACAGTTTAATGCCAAATATATCACAGCCAATTCTCCCACTAGTACAATTGGCAACAACGTAACACTACCTGTAATAAAGCTTCACACTCTGATATATCAACTTTATAACGCTGTATCAACTCTGTAACGCCTCTTCCTAGACTTGCACTTGATTCTCTGTTCCGAACTGACTTCACCTAGACTGGTTCTTGACTCCGACTTGGACTCGTACTTGTGAAGTTGCGAGGTAAGCCACATGACTTTGACACACTTGCTCTTATATAGACTCTAGGGTCCCTACTGTCCATGTAGAAACGGACGGAGCATCGCTCGACCATTCTGGTTGATCACATGACTACATTCCTCGTGACGCTCCTGAGCTCTATCCACCATACACATCCTTCCCAAACTGTCGGGGCTGGCCGTTGCCATTCGTCACGGTTGACCGCTCTTCTAGCGCTGGCCTGGGGCGATTTGCGTCGGCTTTCTACACACACATCTACCCCAAAGGTTTATAACAATATATATATATATATATATATATATATATATATATACACAAAGACAGAGAGAGAGAGACAGAAAGATCCCATTATAAGAGCGAGATAGAGATAAAGGGGGGGGGGGGGTAGAGAAAGAAATTAGGGAAATAGATAAGGAGAGAAAGTGAGAGTAATATATGAAGAGGAAGATAGTGATGAAGTTATGGAAGGAAGAGATTATAAGAGAGATAAATAGGAAGAAAGGGAGAGAGATGTAGATAAGTAATGAGAGGTTGGAAGATACGGAGAGAGAGATGAAAGAATTCTAACAACGCCAACATTTCAAATGCCAAAAGAACGATGCAAGAAAACGGACTAGTCTTTCAGCCCCAGGGCAGTGTATCTGTGGGAGATGTGCATTAGAGAAGTGTTTTCAAATCTTCAACCCAACCCCATGATGACGCCCCTGTTCACTAATGTGCAGGAGTGTGTTGTGTGTGTGTGATTAGCTCTCTTGACAAAGCTGAAGGTCGCGTGTTGCCAGAAAGAAAAGATCGTTGTGGATGAGCTGTCGGGAGAGAACTGACAGTCAAAGAAGGAGCCACTCGAAACTGTGCAGGGGGAGAAACAACAACCCCAGCAAAAACACAACAAAACACAAAAAACAAAACAAAAAAAAACACAAAAAAACAGCAAGGAGATAAAAACTCAATATTTCACAAGCTCTGAAACAACATCTGAACTGGTTTATAGACATTACAGAAATACGTGTTTTTTGGATTCCGAGTGGTCCAGGGTTTGAATCCTGGTGAAGACTGGTATTTATGGGCACCTGACAATAGTTGGAAAGAAGTGAAGTCGGTTGGTCGTTGTGCTGGCCATATGACACTCTCGTAAACCTCGTGGGCCATAGATGACCTTTACATCATCTGCCCCAGAGATCGCAAGGTTTGACAGGAGATCTTTTCTTTTACTTGTATTAGATATCACACAGGGATTCAAACAAGAATGTCACTTCTGGAAAGATTGGGCTAAAGCTAAAAGCAAAACAAGCAAACTATTTTTTAAAATTCTTTTTTAACCTAAAAATGTTGAAATTATTTCCCTTATTCAAGAGTATTAATTACCAATTATGAAGTGACTGATTTTTTAAAAAAATGTATTCATGTTGTGTTTGTTACAATCTACTGCAAGTCTAATAACGCTCTCAGTGAATAATTGAGGATAATTTTATTTATGCCGGTCTATTAAATTACGTACAAAGTTAAGGGAAATGTGACCGAGATTTTGTGATTGGTTGGTTGATGGGTACATAGATAGATTGCTGGGTGGGTGAGTAAGTAGGTAGATCGATAGATAAATTGGTGGGTGGGTAAGTAGATATATAGATAGGTGGTTGGGATGATCCGATGGATGTATAAATTGTTGGGTGGTTGGGATGATCCGATGGATGTATAAATTGTTGGGTGGTTGGGATGATCCGATGGATGTATAGATTGTTGGGTGGTTGGTTAGGATGGATGTAGCAATCTTTCTCACCTCAGTACGTTGCATGTTTGTACATAAATATTTCACAGGACAAGCAGCAAAAAATCCCACACTTTTTTTGTTTACAATTCCTCTATTCAGCTTGCAAATTCTTCATCGGCAAAACATATGCAGAAGCTGAAGAGGAATCTCGAAAACGGCTCTAACAATTTTCATAGAAATTTGACAGTTTATGTTAAACTTTGGGAAAAGAATTACTAGCTAATTGACCACGCTTGGAAAGTTATAATTTGACCGTTAATTTTTTTTAAAAATATATATTATTTCAAATTAAATTTGGTCTTGGGTTCAAGACATTCTATTACCTCTGATACTCGTTGGTCAGCGGGTTTTCCCGCACGTATTCATCATTAGAGAGCTATAAATAGATGTTCATTGTATTTTGCGCACCGTCTGCTAAATGTGGGGCTAACGGCCTATTATAAGATTTTTATATGAGTAGATTTATACATACACTCAGGGCCCTTGGGCGAGGTGAATTTGGTGGCCCCCAAATGAAATAGAAAAACAAAAAAATATACCGCGAACAAAAAAAGTACGCAATATGTGTCCTCCAACAATAATAGTGGAGCTATTTCTTCTCTAACAAACATTGGTTTGAGTCCTGTGCAAGGCCCCTATCAATCGGAGGCCCTAGACTACTGCCTAGTTTGCCTTTGTCTAAGGCCGGTCCTGATTGCCTTAACGGTTAGCCGGTTAACAAGGATTGTAAAGGGTGGGGGGGGGGGGGGATAGGGAGGGGTTAAAAATATTCCTTAGTTAAAAGTATAAGTAACCAAACAATTCATCTCGATATATTACATAAATGTTATTTCGATATTGACGTAATTCCTTTTATAAACTATTTTTATGTTACTTGTTATCATGTCAAGTGAAAAAAACAATGAGGTAAATAAGAAAGTCAAGTCTAGATGTCTGGTGACAGAGAGAATATCAAGATTTTGGTCCCTGGTGGAGAAATAAACACACACACACACACAGATATAAACTTACGCACACATACACACAAACACAATGGATGTCTATGATTTCTTGACCGTCTCTAATCATGTAGATTTGAATGGAGTTATTTCCCCCTTTTAATACCACAAGAGGGATCGAACTGCTAAACCTTGGCAAGCTTCGTTGATGTCACGCAATCTGGGCCGGGGGGGGGGGGGGGGGGGGGGGAAGCAGAAAGAGAGAAAAAGAGGCAGGGAGAGAGAGAGCAGTAAATAAAGTAATAAAACCTTTGGCTTATTTGATCCTTTTATTTAGAAGCCCCCGAAAGGGGAAAAGCCCTTATTAGTTATGTGTCTTCTGTCTGTCCGTCTGTCTGTCATG
The DNA here is from genome assembly GCA_030265305.1 of Biomphalaria pfeifferi. NCBI lineage: Eukaryota > Metazoa > Mollusca > Gastropoda > Planorbidae > Biomphalaria > Biomphalaria pfeifferi. Next base: position 1,584,347 of record JASAOG010000020.1, on the reverse strand, counting down.
CTTACATCTAAAAAATATAAGCGTTATTTAAAAACCCCATTTTACGATATTATTTGGCTTGCTAAAAATATTTGCAATGGCTACTTTTGGTCTTCTGCAAACAAATCTTTTTGTTTTAAAATAAATATGCAAACTTTTTTTTTTAGTCGAAGACGAAGAGCATAATGTGTAAGCTGGTTCCTCCAAACTGAGGAGCGTATTGTATAGTTTATGAGCCTCCAAACTGAGGAGCGTAATGTATAGTTTATGGGCTCCAAACCGAGGAGCATATTGTGTAGGTTGGGGGGGGGGGGCTCCAAACTAAAGAATATAATATGTAGGTTGTGGGTTTCAAACTGAGGAGCACTATTTGTAGGTTGGGAGCTGTAAACGTAGAGGCAACAGAAGTGGTTTGGCAGCAAGACGTAACGGAAGTCGGGAGTTTTGCCCATTAATTGGTTTTAAGGTTATTCACAAAATAAAAAAAAAATTCACGGAACTTTATGTTTGAAAAAATTAATGTACTCCAAGAATATCCCTCCCCCCCTCCTTCGCTTGGCATGGCTGTGGAGAGATGACAACTGATCAGTTCTTGGTGTAGGTTAAAAAACAAATAACACTTCAAGTTCATTGTTCTAGTGGAGACATCGAAATAGTTTGTTTTTAAATCCCTAATAAAGGACGAAAACGAAAACTTTTTTCAGTACCTCATCCATCGCTAGCGCTCTCCCCAGCCAGGCTGAGGGATTAGATATTATGTTAATTTATTATAGATGAAGCTGAGATGTTTTATTTGGGTTAATTACCATATCAATTGAAGGAATTTTGTTAGGTAACGGTTGTTTCATTGGTTCATCCAGCGCGACACATGGTGTACAGAAAATGGAGAGAAAACAAAAAGACGGGCAAAAGGTTTTAACTTCCAGACTTTTATCTCATTTCTTTGTCTCTCGTTTTTTCTTTCTCTGCTTTTGTTGTTGTTTTCCCCTCCCCAATGTTAACTCACACTTTCGCATTTGTAAAATATATTTTTATAAAAAAGTAAAAAAACACATAAAACAAGTTTACAAGATAGTTTGTGTAGAAACACAAACCCAAATCGGCCCCCCTCGAGTGGTCCATTCAGGCAGGTAAAAAGGCAGATTTCAATACTTTTAGCATAAATATCAGAAGCTATGAACTGCAAACTATCAACAGCAAAACCCTATGTACGTCCATACACAATGAAGAGACCTGTCCGTGTCGAAAGTGTTACCTATATTATTGTATTGTTAGACCGACTGACGATATCATACCACAGGGTATGGAGATATATAAAATTTGTTAATGTTATTTCTGCACTGTTCATATTCATATGTATTCAATATTAATTGTAACTGATTGTTATGAAGATATGATTCAGTCTTAGCCTAACGAAATGGATATATAAATGATCACCTAATGGATGGTTTTGTTAAGGGCCAATCTATCATTCAAGGCGTCAAAGAAGAAACAGTTCCCTTTCTTTCCCTTTGCATAAGTGTCCAAAGGATTTTTGTCACATGCAAAATAAAGTCTACTTGTATAATACAAAACACTGCTTATCAAATGCTGTTTTTAAAATAAATTTGACATAAATATGTTAACGCTTATTATAAATTGTATGTGTATGTTTCTATGGTGACGCCTGAGTCTCACCGTCACTTAAGAAGAGGTTTGCGATTGGTTGTCAATGAAGCAAGATAAGTAACATTGTCGTCAGTGGTGTTAGCTACGAGAGACGAGTTTGTTTTTTTCATGGTTGAGTTAGATTTTATTTAAAATAACATTTGCTATTATTACGAAATTCTACTACATTTTTTTCATTTTATCTCAAGTTGATTTTTTCTATGTTGTAATAAAAGCTATATATAATATTGTTCACATAAAAGTATTTTCAAGTTATTTCAAAATTTTATGCGAAATCTGTTATTGTGCAGACTATAAAGCCTATTTGCAAATTAACTGATTTGCTCCGTTAATGGGCGGAATTTGCACTACGGTTTCGGTATCTTTAAAGTTGAGATTAGGATTAGTTTATGGTTAGGGATTAGAGCAGGGGCGGACTGGCTATATGGGCAAACGGGCAAATGCCCGGTGGGCCGGTACCAAATGGGCCGGTCTGGTCGCGACCAAAGAAAAAAAAATTAAATTCAGACAACTTTTTAAAAAAGTGACAGCAGAGCAAGACACAAAGGTCCGAACACGTTTTCTTCTTGTTGTTGTTTTTTTTAAATTATTATTCCAATTAATTTTGTTTGAAATTCAACAAGAATAAATTTTAAGAATGACACTATACACTGTACGTGTTATCATTTGTAAAACGTTAGACCGTACTTTCTGCTATGCACGAGCGGCATGGCCTTCAACACTACTTGGATGTCTTCGGGACTGTGTTTGGCCTGATCATTTTGCTGGTCGGCATGGGCCTTTGATGGCACTCCTATTTTTGTTTTGCTCCTTCCCTCCCCCGTCTTTTAATGGTTCCAACGAAAAAGAGAGATGGGAGAGGTTAAGTTAAAAAACATTGATATAATGCGGCAAAAGGGGAGACAATTAGCTCGTTACCAAAACTTAATAGAAGTGAACTTAAACACATACACACAGCTGCGAAATTCATAGCTCAATATGGGTATAAAGTTCTAGTTTCTGCGATTTGAAAAGAAAAAAGTAAGTTTCTTGTTGTTTATTTGTAATAACATAGATCTAAAAATACTACACTTACGGCTTACAAAAAAAATTACTATTTAATTAAAACATAAATCTAGATCGAAATCGACATTTGTACGTTATGATTATATGATTAATGGCAAACTTATGCTTAGTATGAAGTCATTGATGATATAAATTAATACAATAATTTATATAGCGCTGTTACATCCGATATTTAATGAAAGGAGATTTAGAATCATTTATATTTTAAATAATATATTCATATACAAATCGCGTTTTAGAGAATGTACTAGGACGAAGCAAGAGCTTTTCACATTTAGAAGTACCTCTCTAACCGTTCTGCTTTCTCTTATCTTGTAAAGGAATATATATATAGTTCGTCCATCGTAGTTCGATTATGACCACCTTGTCCTCCAGGGGGCTGAGCGCTTTACACTGGGGTTTTATGTCTCCTCGTGTGGCTTGCTTTTCTTTGGCGTTTTTCTTCTGCCAGCTTTGTTCTCTTTTCCTCAACAACCTGTGCGCCGGTTTTCACAACGCGATGTCATGATGCTCTGTCATGTGCCTCTGTCTCCCAGGTGGCTGGGTCTATGCTGAACGCCTTCCGAGAAGCTTTGAGGGTGTCCCTGAAGCGCTTTCTTGACAACCTTGCAAGCGCTTTCCTTCGCTTAGTCGGCTATACAAGAGTCGTTTAGGGATGCGGTGGTCTTCCATTCTGCATACGTGTCCTGCCCATCGCAGCTGGGACTGCATCAGGATTGTGTGGATGCTTTGCAGACCCGCTCTTTGAAGGACTTCAGTATCTGGTATTTTGTCTTGCCATTTGACATTCAGTATTTTTCACAGACATGTCGTGGTAGTGATTCAGTTTCTTTGCATGTTAACTGTACACTATCCATGTTTCTGAGTCATAGAGCAATGTAGGGAGGACGATGGCTCGATAGACCCCTAGTTTTGTATTTGTGGTGATACCACTTTAAAGGAATGGGTTGCCTGAGTCAGCCAGGAAAACCAATGACTTAGCATATTTTAAGTCACAGATCAACATGCATGACTAGATTGACACGTGAAATGCGTAGGGTCTGACTATTTTTATTTTTTTGAAGAAACGTCTGTAATCTATAAGTAATACCAAAAAGTTTGAAACTCATTAAAGCTGATATTGTAGTGTTTATAGTTTTCAGACTACATACATGTATAAATAGAATACATTATGCAAGCCTACGAAAGCATACATCCAGTTTTCGATGCGTTATCAAACTTTATATATTTTGAATAGAATTAAGCTTACACCTATGATAAAACACATGGGCGTAGCCGAGAGGGGAGGAGTTCAAACCATCACCGGCCTCAGATCTCATTGTCTGAAAGGGAAACTTTACTTACTTCCTCAGTGCAGCCAACTTAAGCAAACTACAGTCACCAAATTTCATGAGCGTAGCCAAAAGGGGTTTTGTGGTTTCCCCCTCCCCCCTCCAATACAAAAACTAAAGCATTTTACCGTTGTCTACCAGTCGCTGGAGTCCACTGAATAGAAGATTTAGTTTTTGAATTTTTAAGCGGAAGAGTTGCAGGCTAATTGCACTGTAGATACCTCAGAATATGCATTTTTAAAGCTTAAAATAACGGAAATAATGCTTGGATCCGAGGCTTTGCCCCGGACCCCACTGAGAGAGCTTACAGCGCTCCCCCAGACTCCCTAGCTGTCCCTTGTCGGTGTATACTGTCTTTCCACTAATTATAGGAAGAGAGTATTTTAGGCTAGAAAAAACGTTTGAAAGAATGAAAGATAAGAATGTAATGAAGATTAATTAGATATACAGACTCACTAATATATATATATATATATATATATATATATATATATATATATATATATATATATATATATATATATATAAATTGCAGAGAGGTTTAAAATCCCCCCCCCCCACACACACACACCGAAAAAATATGACATGACATTAGTAGGCCGGTTTATATGGTAATGCCCGGGCCGATTTTGATACCCAGTCCACCCCTGGATTAAAGTTAGGGTTGGTTCATGGTTAAGGTTCGAGTTAGGTATAGGGATATATTTACAGAGTCCAGGGTATGGTTTAGGTAAAGGGTTAGTGGTAAGTGTAGGGATCAGGATTAGTGTTACGAGCTTGGTTAGAGTTTGGATTGTCTAAGTATTTTAAACATATTTTTTTTTCTCTCTCACTTTAACAATTGCCTATTGGTAATGTACAGTTTATCTAGGTAATTAGCACATTATTTACGCAATGTGAATAACAGTATATAGAATGTTTCGTACACTAATAGATGAGTGTAACCAATCTCTACATCAACGGAGTGTCGCACTGTTTATCGGCAACATACACACATTCTTTGTACACTCGTTCTGTTGGAAAACAAAAGTAAACACTTTCTTTACAATATGAGTTGCTTGTATACTTTAAAAAACCTAAGTAATACAAATATTTTATAAACATATTTTAGGAAAAAGATAAAATGTTTGCGTATATTTCTTAAAAATATATAGTAATGGTATTCGTAGTAATTGGTATTGTCTCCCCTGTACTTTAGTATTAGTGTTCTTGTTTTTTATTGCATTGTTGTAAAGTGGTGTATTTCATTTAAAAGAAAAACAACACTTTGAATATTTAATTTTTGAAACTTAACATTTCGTTTTCAGAAAACAAAAAAGTAGCTGTTGGGGGCCGCTAAAATGGAATAGTCTATTTTGACAAATTATCATTATCCTATCGGTCTGAAATTATGCACATAACCTTGTGCTGTTGCGTGACAACACAGTTTATTGTTTAGAAAGAATTATATAGTTAGGCTCAACCATCCAAAAATTGTGAACACTCTTTTTGATTGAAGTAAAATATCTGACGTTCTTTTAATTTTTGATTAATGATATTTATAATTTCATATCTATGTATTATTATTTTTTTACCTTTTGTTTTGTAAATAATTTTTATAATATGCATTAGGGTTTGTGAGTTGTTTTTTTTTTTTTTTTTTGTCTAAGGGATATAACTCATGTTTAGATTATTTCGTTGGGATTAATTTGTATGTATGAGTTGTCTTTCTTATATATAAATAAATTTTATTTAAAAAATAATATTTCCCCATATAGGTCTTGAGGCTAAAGTTACGGTTTCCCCCTTTGCTAAGATTAACTTGGGGGGGGGGGGGGTTATTTGTTACTAGCTAAACCACCAACCACTTTAAGGTTTTTATTTTCCTTTAGCCAAGTACCGTATTGAAGAAAATTGCAACGTCAGTATCAATACCTTAGAATCGTTAAATAATTTGAACCCTAGGCCCTAGACCAGGGGTTCTCAACCTGTGGAGCGACCCCTTTGGGGGTCGAATGACCATTTGCCAGGGATCGCCCAAGACCATTGGAAATTTTGGTTTTTCGTTCATTTTAAATGGAAAATTATTTTTTTTCGGTTATCTCTAACGTGTTGTACGAAACCCATTGTGTACCATAGATGGTCTACAAGTACAATCTAATGTAGTGAATCAAGGGGTATAACTCAGATCAGCATCACACATAGTAACTTATTAAACGATTGTAAAGTGTCAATGAAATGAAATATAAATTTGGGGGAGGGGAGGGGAGGAGACACAGTTAAAAACACGAACTTATCACCAGACGAGGGCACCATTAGTGAGTGTAGCATCATTGCTTGAAGGGAGACATAGTTTTCCATTGGTAGTTCGGCGACTTTGTTTCTAACGCTTTGTTGAACTCCAGTACGGAATCAAACATTATTTCAATGATTAAGATTTGAGCTCGTCTTGAAACTATTAATTGAAACTATTATTACGTAATTATTTTCTAGTCCATGATATTGAAGATAATATATTCATTACGAAACATCCCATGAACATGGCTCTTGAACAAAAGAAGGTTAGAAAAGAAAATATAATGACATTTTTTGCGGTCTGGTTTTATGAAGTCCGAGCAAACTGAGACGTCTAAGCTTTGACGATAAGCACATCCAGTAGTTTAGTTTTAAAAGCTCACGGAGTCAAAAAATCTAAACTCATAATCAAAACAGCAGCTGTTATCGCTTCTTATTTGGTGGCTCTGAATTCTATCTTTCAAATCTCACACCATTGCCGAGGAGTTAAAAATTGCCAGCGGTCAAAGACATTGTTCAAGTTATGAATGGAGTCGAATTCGTCTCTAAATTGAGAATAGTTCTGCTGAAATTATCAATCAGGTAATTCAGGAAATGATATATCTTCTCCGCTTCCAGACGTTGCAACTTGTTCACAATGACTGGTTTACATGATTTTCAAGACGAGTTTCTATTTTACAAACCTCTTGCAACAACCAGCACGTTTTATAGTTAGTAAAGTATAGGAGTATAGGTATAGGAAAAAAAAAACTGTTGTGTCTGCACAGATGGTGCTTCGAGTATGTTTGGATGTCGTTTTGATTTCAACGTCTGGTTCTGAATGAGTCACTAAAAGTCATCGAAACTCACTGTAGGATTCATGGTTATGTATTAGCAAAGAAGACAGTGCCACCAGCATTACACCAATAACGATGCAGCTGAATTTTTATTTTCAATGTTATTTATTCCATTCTGGATCAAGTGCTTGCTGACAACCACCCTTCTATCTGACATATTTTTGCGCCTTCTTCTTCCATTTCCAACAACATATCTTTGCGAATTATGTTTCTCCAGTTTGCTAGTTATCAATTCAGAAATAGACTGAATGATAGACTGATGATGAAGATGACATTGGTTGGGATCTTGCAAAGTCTGTCCCTAGAATTCCTGAACTGGTGAAACAGAAACACTCTCAACATTCGTAATGACTTTGGCTTGTTGGCAAATACTGTTACAACAAAACTTTTGTAGCAATATAGTTTACTGTATCAGAGACTGTCGGCTAACGTTTTACATACTTAGTCATACATTTAAAATTGTCACTTAATTATGCAACATGAATATAATAAACATGCAATAGAAAAGTCATAACAGTAATTTTTTAATAGTAATTTAAGCACACATTTTTTAAACAATGATATAAAGCTTAAATACATCATAAATTTAAAATTTGATAATGATTTTATTACGTTAGCGAAATCACATTTAGGGCCTACTTAGGCCTAAGGCCGAAACAAATTTTATGGTAGGGGGTCGCCGCCTAGTGGAGAATCGTATTAGGGGGTCGCCGACCTTAAAAGGTTGAGAACCGCTGCCCTAGACCCTTGCTTCGGTAAAAAAAAAATAGCAACTTTGTACCCTTGGATATCATCCGGGATCTTTACAAATTCGTTTTCATTTTATTCGATTCAGTGAATTTTTTTTTTTAAAGTTAATTCACATTGAGTTCATTTTACCATTACACCTGTAGCGCAAGCCTAATATGTAATATTGGACATTTTTCAGGCACATGGAATATTACAATAGTGGAAGGTTTATGGATGAATTGTACCTATACAACAATGACATCCGGCCTAGTCACTGAGTGCCAGTTTTCTCATGGAAGAAGTAAGTACGTTAGAGCTGAAGATTTATTCAAGGGAGGCTATCAATTCTGATTAATAGTTTTGTACTCAGTAGATTATTTCCCTTCATAAATATGGCTTTTTTTTTTGTTCATGTATCCACCAATCGCCCCACTCCCAAACAAAAACTTATTTGTTTTCTATTTGCAAGAAAATGGAGACCGCTGCAACGGAATGTAGTGAAAGAGAAGAAATCTCTTTCTTGTTTGTTTGCAATTTAAAATATTTCTTAGAACTCATGGTCTATTTATTGTTGTAATTTTTAAAATTTGTATCCTGCCAAGAACTAATGAACGGTTTAATATAGTTCCGTGTAGTGAAAACAAAAGCACTCGAAAGCTAACAATGTTAGATTAGAGCAGTCTAGTTCAGTTAGCTGTTGGCAACAGTGACGTTCAGTTTCGCGTCCTTGACATTCATTATTTTATCGTGAAAATCTCCAATGGCGGAAAAAAAACAACTATACATATCTAGCTTTAGTTTGTGTATCCGGTGTACAAATAAAGGAAGTTTAGAAAACCTATGTTATTAGCTTAACTTATGTTTTATTTAGTTGGCACTATTGAAGTTAGCGTCCTTGACATTGCCCAGTTTTTAGTGACCTCGATTACTGCCATTGTTAGATGTATTTATCTTTTATAGTTACTCCTAATGGAAACCACTCCTGCATAGCTGAAATCTTATTAAAAATCTTAAGTCCTGTAGCTTAAATCAATTGTATTCACGTGGTGTAATTGATACTCTTGTAATCAAACAATTGTATTCACATGGCAGAGTGTAATCGATACTCTTGTAATCAAACAATTGTATTCACATGGTAGATTGTAATCGATATTTTTGTAATAAAACAGTTGTATTCACATGGCAGAGTGTAATTGATACTCTTGTAATCAAACAGTTGCATTTACATGGAGTGTAATCGATACTCATGTAATCAAATAATTATATTCACATGGCAGAATGTAATCGATAGTCTGGTAATCAAAAAATTGTATTCACATGACAGAGTGTAATCGATACTCTTGTAATCAAACAATTGTATTCACATGGCAAGTGTAATCGATAGTCTGGTTATCAAACAATTGTATTCAGATGGCAGAGTGTAATCGATAGTCTGGTAATAAAACAATTTCATTCACATGGCAGAGTGTGATCGATACTCTTGTAATCAAACAGTTGTATTCACATGGCAGAGTGTTATCGATACTCTTGTAATCAAACAATTGTATTCAGATGGCAGAATGTAATCGATACTCTTGTAATCAAACAATTTCACTCACATCGCAGAGTGTTATCGATACTCTTGTAATCAAACAGTTGTATTCACATGGCAAAGTGTAATCGATACTCTTGTAATCAAAGAAATAGTCACCATATGAAAGCCCCGTCAGGTTTAATTTTTGTATAGGTCATTAAAGTCGTAGAAAGTTTGTACATACTGGCCATAACTGTCAAGGCTGTGTCAGTCTGACCCGATATTTCTCTAAATAGATACATTCCTACTTTTTCTTTTCATGTGTGTGTTTCTTGCACTTTTAAGACGGGGTGACCGAGTGTTGAAACTCGCTCGTTGGGTTGTAGCTCCAAACAGCTAGTACAACTAAACAGGTGTAGGCCTGTTACATTCTTAATGTACAGCTAGAAATAAATGTGAACAGACTTCTTTTGAAAGAAACTTTAATAGAACATTTCTTTATAAATATACACAGCTTTCAACTTCATTATATTTGTGTGTAGAAACTTAGAAACTCAAGTTAAAAATGAGACTTTTAACAAAATCAAACTCTCTCTCTTGTTCTCCGCTCCACACTTGAGACCCCAATATTTCTGAACTTGAACTATGACAGAACACCTCGTGATATCATAAAAATCTATTCACCCTACACAACCAAACTATCCGCCCACCTTTTCTATTGGTGACATCAGAAACACTTACCAATAACACCGAGCGATTAAAAAAAAAGACAGTAAGTAAACCCGATGGAGTACTATGAACATAAAAGGGGAATTTATTTTGAATTGCCTTGTGTTTCTCAGAACTGAATCTTATCCCCACACAGACACGCACACTCATGTCCAGGAATCTAGTTGACGTTGTTCTCTCCCTTCACTTTCCCTCGCTAAACTTCCTCGTCCAATCCCCACCTACCAGCTCCCCCTTCACTTTCCCTCGCTAAACTTCCTCGTCCAATCCCCACCTACCAGCTCTCCCTTCACTTTCCCTCGCTAAACTTCCTCGTCCAATCCCCACCTACCAGCTCCCCCTTCACTTTCCCTCGCTAAACTTCCTCGTCCAATCCCCACCTACCAGCTCTCCCTTCACTTTCCCTCGCTAAACTTCCTCGTCCAATCCCCACCTACCAGCTCCCCCTTCACTTTCCCTCGCTAAACTTCCTCGTCCAATCCCCCTAATGCCAGCTCCCCTTCCATTCTTGTACCAAGTACCGAAAAAGAAATTCCACTCCCCACAGTCAAATCCAGTTATTCGGACCAGCCACTACATGGACCGAACCCTGCAGCACCGAAACATAGAAAAGGTTCGTTTAATCGGTCCAGCCCGTTATAAGGACCAAAGTTAGCTTGTCCAGAAGTGGTCCGATTAACCGGAATCATCTGTATATTGTAACGAACTAGTTCAAGTTTCATATAGCTTACTAATACATCGTCATTAGATGGAAACGTGTCTAAAAGATGGACACAGGATAAAGTCGATGACATGCCAGGCTACAAGAAATCTGTCCAAACAGAAATAGTGTATTTAATAGACAGTATCAACATCCAGTGGCCAAGTCTGATCCAGTGGCCAAGTCTGATCCAGTGGCACCGACAGCGCTCCGTACACGTTCGGAGTACAGCAAATCCATTTCAGTTCCGATTAGCGTCTTTAGAAAGACGAGCGAGCCACCGTGCTGCTTTTTTTTTTTAGTCACATGAGTGTGCCGGAAATTCTTCCACTCAGCATTGTGTGTGGGCATGGTGACACGACCCAATTAAAGGTTCAGGCATCTGGATATTGCTGTATTTAGTTCACTGTGGTGTCTTATTCTGGATACGTACAATGTTCATTCATTTTTATGGATTCTTTTGGGAGCTTCGAGAAGTTCGATGCATTCTTTAAAAAAAATCTTCAGATTAGGAGACCACGAGTTTTTGTATGTATTTTATTGACGATATTATTTCACAGAAAAGAAGATGTTTTAAAAAGTTATCCTGACCTTGACATCCCAGACACGCGATATGATCATTCGTCTTGCTTTCTTGCCGCCACTGCGGCTTTTTGTTGAATGCTACATAAACAGGGGCGTATCAAATAATAGACGCCAACTCTGTCAGCATATCTGGTGTCTCCAGAATTAATATGGGGATTCTAGTATGAATCTGGGACATCTAACATAAAATAAGACGCACAATGGCTTGCCCAATAACTAACCGCCTTTACTTTCCCCAACTATTTAGATGGTGAGCAGGGATGTCCTAAGAATCCTAAAATTTAAATTCCCATTCTTCCCAGGGTTTGTATTCTCGACCACTTGGTTCAGAAGATAATGGTTTTACTACTCAAATCATCACGCCCTCACGCTGTTGTTGATCTTTTTTTGCAGAGTAAAGTTCCCTTATCAGACTTTGCGATATATGGCAGATGATGTAAAGGTCACCTGTTTCTGTTTCTTCAACCCGGGACCTTTAGCCCTCAATCACCGCGCCTCCCTTTCATACCAAACGATGTATAAGCATGTAAAGTGTGTGTGTATCTCTTTAGTAAATAGATGGTGGGGAGGATGGGGTCGTAAGATTTACTAGTAATTAGTCTCTTCTATTTTGCTTCTGTTTTTGATGCTTTATAATCTATATAATATAATATAACCTTATAATCTAATGAAATGTAACAACACAAAGTGGCCTCCCCCCGACTTGATAATCTAATGAAATGTAACAACACAAAGTGCCCCCCCCCCCGACTTTATAATCTAATGAAATGTAACAACACAAAGTGCCCCCCCCCCCCTCACTAAATAAGTTGACGCTCTGGTCTACTGCAAGTTGAAAAGTTTCCAAATTGAAGCTAGCCATTGTAACCTGCCTTTTATAGTCGGGCCTATAATATCTAATTCGTTCTTCTAGATCTATAACTTGACTATAACCTGTCCCAATTTATTAAATACATATTTTGATGAAATTAATATCTAGCTCTTGTAACAGGCTATTTTGTTTTCATTTTCATATAGTTAGTGAGTAATTATTAGTGTTTTGTTTCCATTCTGAGTGAACGCAAATTTAGAGTCTTGTATGTCTACATGCGTATGCACTTAATATATGTACAAGTAAAATATAAAACATACTTTTTAAAAACAGCTTATATAATGAAATGAACAGCACTATGGCTGCTATATTTCAATACTTGAAGATTTATTTCCCTTTCTTATATAAAACACAATAAATTAAAAACCACCAATTAATTAACTAGTTAGTTAATTTATTATTGATTCATGGGTTGTCATCGACAATTTATAATCTTGCAAAGTTTCAACTTAATCCAAGAATGGGAAGTGGGAGTAAAAGCGTGTACAAGATTCGTACCAGACAGAGTTGATAGAAGCTTTGTAAAAAAAGTTCTTTTTTTATCTTAGTAGCAATAATTCTAGCCACGTGACAATGAACCTGTAAGAGTACACTCTGATCATTTTGTTACACAATTTCGACTAAAATCATGTATTATTTTATCTTATCTTATCTTGTTATCAATGACTTTAACTCTGCCAAGTTGTTAGTTTTTCTGGTTTTAATAGCCTCTAATAATTAGAAATGATATTTGAGAGTTCAGCCGTGTTCTGTAAAGAACACTAAAAGAATGATCGCAAAGGATTGAAAGCTGTGCCTCTTCTCTGTTGACGGAACCGGAATAGGAGAGAAGAGACACACGTTTTTCTTTGTAGGTGAAGTGAGAAGTCACACTGTCACATTGTGTTTATTCACTATGTAAATGAGCCACTAAAAAATCGTCTGATTGGCCAGTCTGTTTCAATGTCTAGGTTGCAATACTCATCCCGATACAATACAGATCTAGTGCTAGCTTGTACATTAACCAGTTCGACTTGAATATGAAATAAATAATTTCTTAATATCCGTGCACTTACATTTTTTTTCAAATAAATTACGAAACTGGTTTATTTGTAGCCAAACCATAATGACAGAGAATGCAAACTTAAATGGGGAAACTATTATTCGCTAGACAAGGCATTTATTTGAAATACCATTAATATTAAATGTCCTGCTTTTTGCAGAGGAAAACGTAATTTAGCCTCTCCCAGTTGAGTAGCAAGATACCCGTGGGCCCGGGTTCAGGAATGCGAAGTTGGGCCCCCACCCCTTATAGTGTGACTGAACCCAAACTGGGCTCTACTGTATTTAATGAGAGAGTGCATGTCAATGAAAACAGACTTCTACGCCAGACTGTACACAAAGGTGCATCTGTTCCTTACGGGGTAAAAGAGAACAATATCCTCCAGCTTTGGATCTGTCCAACAATTAACTCTAACATACTTAATAAAATTTGTGATGACTTCAACTGATGTTTATTTACAGATGGGGATGATTGTCTTGTTTATTTGTCCATCGTTTGATCTATTCAATAGACATCCTTCTACAAGCCCTAGCCATAGTCTTCTCCTAACATGTACTCGTGTTCTGCAACGTCATTCGTCTGTCAGACTACATCACTACTTTTACCGTCGCTAAAAACAATGCACAATATATTTATCTTATCTTATATAATACAGACGTTACTTCAAAAAAGAAGATGATTACGTCCTACGCGTCATGCATTTAGTCATGCATATTAACCAATGACTTAAATTCTGCCAAGTCACTGGTTTTCATGGCTAGTTCAGGCAACCCATTCCATGCTCTAACAGCACTAGGGAAGGAGGAGTATTTGTACAAATTTGTCCTAGCATATGGGACGAGGAATGTGCCTTTATCTTTGTGTCTTTCAGAGTATTTTATTAAAATTTTATTTTTGTATTTGAAGATGGCTGCCTGGTCGTGCGGTTTGCGCGCTGGACTGTCGTTCGGATTTATCGACGGTCGAGGGTTCAAACCCTGCCTGCTCTCATCCCCCGTCGTCCTGCGGGAGGTTTGGACTAGGAAGTAAACTATCTTCAACTCTGAAGGAACATCCGAATTATATAAAACAAACAAAAAAGATTATGGTTCAGTGTTTTATGTATAGTTGCTACTTTACTTTTGAGTCTTCTGTCCTGAAGGCTTTCTAAATTTAGTGATTTTACTAAAGGTGTTACTCAAGTCAAATGGGAATATTTGTTTGTTATGAATCTCACTTCTCTATTTTGTGTCTGTTCCAGTTTCTTAATATTTTCTTGAGCTGAGGGGTCCCAAACGGAGGATGCATATTCTATTATTGGCCTAACCAAGGTTAAATAACATTTTAGTTTTATGTTCTTATTTGATTTATAGAAATTTCTTTTAATAAATCCTAATGCTTTGTTTGATTTTTTTATAGTTTCATCAATATGTGGATTCCATGACAGTTTTTCATTTATTATAACATCTAGGTATTTTGCGTTTTTAGTCTGTGTTACTGGTGGAATTAATTTGTTTTAGTTTTTTTGTTACTCTTAACAACTGACATTTTTCTGGGTGGAAAGACATGCTCCAATTTGATTCCCATTTCTGTAATTCATCTAATTCTCTTTGTAAAATATGTGTCTTGTGTTGTTTTTATTGTTCTATATATTATGCAATCGTCTGTAAATAATCTGACTTTTGTTCCCGAAGTAATGCAATTTGGTAAATCATTTATGTAAATTAAAAATAGTAGTGGACCCAAGACTGTTCCTTGAGGTACACCTGAGTTTACTGTTATCGGTGTTGATTTAGAGCCATTTATTATTACAGTTTGTTCTCTCCCTATCAGAAAATCTTTAATCCACTGATGCAGTGGACAATTAATGCCGAAATATTTTAATTTTTTAAGCAAACTATGGTGGTGAACTTTGTCAAAAGCCTTAGAAAAATTTAGTAAAATAGCATCTATTTGTTCACTATTATCTAAACCTTTTGAAAAATCGTCAATTAGTCCTATTAGTTGTGTTTCACATGATCTATATTTCCTAAAGCCATGTTGGTATGGTGTGAGGACATTATGTTTGTCTAAGTGGTTTATGATGTTGCTACATATTTTGTGTTCTAGGATTTTACATGTGATGCTGGTAAGTGATACTGGTCTGTAGTTTCCTGGGTCAGATTTTTCTCCTTTTTTAAATAGGGGGGTGACATTAGCTTCTT
This sequence comes from Biomphalaria pfeifferi, assembly GCA_030265305.1. Classification (NCBI taxonomy): domain Eukaryota; kingdom Metazoa; phylum Mollusca; class Gastropoda; family Planorbidae; genus Biomphalaria; species Biomphalaria pfeifferi. Next base: position 1,568,842 of record JASAOG010000020.1, on the reverse strand, counting down.
TCCAGTCCTTTGGTACTCTGCCCTGGTTAAGCGAAGCCTGAAAGAGTATTTTGAACACTGGGGCTAGCTCATTGCTTAGTTCTTTGAGTAACCTAGCTGGAATACCATCAGGTCCAGACGCTTTGTTTGGTTTGGTGTTGGCTAATAGTTTTTGAATTCCATTTTCTTGTACTACTATATCTTCTTTGTTGTCTACTTGGTTCAAATTCAGTATTATATCTTTGTCTCCTGGGGCTGAGAATGCTGATGCAAAGTATTTGTTTAGGATGTTTGCTTTAGTTTCATTATCATTATGTATTATGTTATGTTCATCTTTATTTACAAAACCAGCATAATCTCTAAACTAAACTAGGACAATGCCGATCATTTGAAGGGCCAATGTCATTGGTCAACCATGTGAAATTCGGAAATTCTGAATTTGTAATGGTCGTCACACGTATGGTAACCTCCAGACATCCCACAGCGCAATGGTCATGTTTTACACCAGTTTTGTCTAGTTAGGAGACGAGGGTTTTAAAAGTACCTTTGTAAAGAAATTAATGTTCAACCCACTAAGTAGAAAGTCGATTGTGATCTCAAGCTTAGTTTCCATGCGCAAATGGTTGCTACTTCAAACATTTGGAAGACATATTGTTAACAAGTCGGTGAATCGTGTATTTACTGTATTACAATATTTAGATAAGATTTGAACTACAGTTATTCTAATGAAATGTGCATATGAATAATCTTTCGGTAGTATGAGTTATGATAAACGCTTGGCATCTACTGTTAACTCATACAATTAATTCAAATATTTCAACTGCATTGTAATTTAAAGAAAGAAATAACATTTGTACCCAAAACAAAAGAAAATATTATACATCATATAGAACACTTTCACAATGAGTAGGCTTACAAGTTGTTATTGTTATTATTATTAAATAAAAAATTTAACACATTAGATTTAAATGAAACGCTGTACTGACACTTTAAGAGTTACCTTCCTTTAATAGATTACATGATAGAGTAATACGATTAAATGATTTTGTTATTTTGCTCGGATACCAGAAATAGAATTTAAAAACAATGAACATGATTTAATTAAAATAATGTAATAATGTGATGCATTTAAACTCTTATAGTCAACACATTCACTTAAATAACCCCTAGTGACACACAAGAAGAGATCAGTTCACAACACACAACAAGGGACATAAATACACAACATGTAGTTGATTAGATAAGATAAAATAGTCGAAGATGAGAACAATGCCATCTATGAACTCGAATCTTCGCTTTGAAAAGCCGACTGCATTCAGGGCACGGGTTCAGCACATTGCTACATTGCGTTCGCTCTAAGCTCCATGGCATGTGCTTACTTTGCATATTATTTTTCTTACATTTATCTTCTTAGCACAGATACTAACAGATCCTCGCCGTGAGGAGCGATAACTTGCTTGTTTTTCCCTGCCATGGGTTCCTATTCCGCAGTCATTACATTTTTGGTATATTTTTGTTGTTTGTGGAGATGAATCCCATGAGCCTTTTCAAAGCTCTTGAGAGCTTGGTCATTCTGTGATTTGAACTTTGTAGTTATGTTGATCTATTAGGTCTGAATCGAAGTTTCAGGAAGTGATTGGAGGAAGAAATGGACAGAATCTTAAACGTTACACGCAATAATAGTCCGCCCAAAACAAAACGAGTAGCTGTGTTGATTTCTGCCTTTCTTAAAAAGAACAGGACTTTCAATGGCAAGAAATCAGGACACACAATTTCTCAAAATTCTTGGAGTAATTACTTGTAGACAGGTCAGCACTCTGTAAATTAGCACTTCCCTATCGTAGACACGCGATCTGCAGTGAAGATGAGGCCTATAGAGATGAGCTAGGCTCAGTCCACCCCATTCCTTTGGCATTCACCCCGTGTTATGTGTTGTCAAATATTGACTTGCGATCTAGTTACGGTATTGATTATCCCCCCCCCCCCCCCCCTATGCCTTGATGGATCGACCACAACAATACAGTGGGGATGGATGACTGAGCTCTGGGTTTCGACGGTCATTCACACGGCTACCTACTGGTATTATTTATTCAGTACAACAACCAGGCTAACGTTGTTTGATGTCTGCTGCTAACTCGTGCACTGTGGAGACAAACTGGAGCATCGCGTGGAACTCAGCAGCAAACAAATAAGTCAATAAGGATGCTTGCGACTGCCATGAAAGATAAACTCTAGATCTGGAGATAGCTCATGTGTTAGGCTTTACACCCGTTTAACGAAACAAAATATAATCTGTAATTAAAATATTATTATGTTTAGCAATTCGATAGGGGAGAATGCTGTTATAGTTGAATTTTAGTATTGCATGATGCCTGCACTTTCAAAAGTTGATGACTCAATGTCCAGTAGTTTGCCTTGTATAGATGAAATAACAATTCCTCTTTACGAAATAAAATATTCTAACCCTTCTAGTATTATTAATTGAATACAAACTATATATCTAGCAATAATACACTTTATACTTATATTTCAATAATAAATTCTCAAAACTGAACATGAAGCTTGAAACTTCTATACTCAATAAGCTGATTCTGAACCATGATATAAGGTCTTCTCTTCCGCCCCATGCCACCGCGCTTGAGATGGGGGGGGGGGGAGCAGCGTTCGGAGATTTCATTCTCACCTTCAGCTTCGCAATCCAGATCAGTTCACATTAACTGGGTGTCATGTGGCCAGCTCAACTACCAACTGCCTCTACTTTTCCCCAACCAATATCAGGAACCAATTAGAGCTGTTTGGACTCAGAGGCGCCCGAAGATCCCGAAAATAAAGATCACATTCTTCACATGGATTCGAATCCCGGACCCCGGTTCAGAAGCAAAGCGCTTTACCGCTCAAACACTGCGCCTCCACATTTCTAATTAACTCCCCTACATATTTTACGTAGAAACTCGAAGCTACGAGAAGTCAGTGTATAAATTAAACTTCCTGTTTATATATCCCTTTGCTATCTTGACTCATACATCAAATGGCAAGGCTTCTCAGTGAAAATGATTAGGGTCATACATACAAAGGAACAGATATTATTGAATAGTCTTAAGCTTAAAAATAAAAAAAAAATTAATCTGAAGAGATTATATTATTATATAAGCATACGCCGTTATTTTGTAGGGCCGGCCTTAGGCGCCTGCAACCTATGCGACCGCAGTGGGCCCCGCACTTTCATAGGGCCCGCTCTAATTCAAGGTGTAGAAATTATTAAATTAAACCATTTTATAACTTAAAAGAGATTTCCGCACCCTCCTGGCGATTTACCAGGGGCTCCTGGAAATCTCCCGAAATCGCAAAATATACGAAAAAGTTCTTAAAATATACGAAATATATACACGAAAATTGTCATTTTGGGTGTTATTCAATATGGAAAACGCCAATCTTACGCGCGACATTATGCATCAGCCGTAATTGTGTAATCTGGTGAAAGAAGCTTCTCGCGCCTCAAACTAATGAAGAATTATTTGAGGTCAACAATTCTCAAAGATAGATTGAAACATTTGGTAATTCTTGCTATTGAGCGTGATCTATGTAGGAAACAGAATTATTATGATATACTGTATGACTTTGCTACACGCAAGGCTCGTAAAGTAATTCTGTACGTAGTAAAGAATGAATAAAAAGAATAGACGAATTTATTTTCTAATTCAAACTCTTAAATTACACTTATTATCCGCTTCCCTACCCAAACTTGGCCCCTCGAAATCCGTTTCGCATAGGGCCCCACAATGGTTAAGTCCGGCGCTGCTATTTACATATTGTAGATTATTTAGATTAGTGCCTAGTCCAAACCTTCCGCAGGACAAAGGGGGATGGGAGCGGGCAGGATTTGATACATTTAAACGACAGTCAAGCGCGCAGCCAGTCATCCGTAGTTTGAATACTACTCTTGTTTTCTCGTGGACAGAAATACTTCTTACCACTCGACAAACTCTTGAGGGAAGAAAAGAATTATATATATAGATGTTTGGTTAAAACAGGCAACCAATTCAACCTAATTTATGAGTGTATTAATACCTCACACACATATTTGTAAATACACTACAAATAACATCGCAAGATTTTCAACAATAAATGCACAAGTTCTCTCCTCTAGGTTCTATTACTCGAGACACATGCGATCGCAACTTAGTCAAAGTATATGCATTACATCAGCCAGTAGGCCTATACACTCTTATTATCTTCATCATAAGATTTAAGTTTGTGGCCTTTTGTTAATGTTCCACTTGTGTAGAAGGTCAATATCTAAACCCTTTTCAGGAATATATGCTTTGTCGTCAATCATGTCCAATTACTGAGAGTTTACTGTGTAGCCATTTCGGAACTTCTTCTTCTAGCCAGATTTGTTTTGCTTCGGAAATCTAAGACATATTTCTTTGCTTCGTAAACAAAAAAACAACAACACAATACCTTTGTACTGTTCTTTTCAAACAAAGAAAAAAATTCTTTGAGATCAAAATAAAATGAATAGTTTAAAAAACTTTTGCTTTGGTCTCTCTTTTTTTTAGATACAAATATCTCGAACCCCGTCCTCTTTAGTTACCTATTCCCTATTTTTTTAAGCTCTGCGGGCGGTGTTGCCGGGTCGGAGTCCAAGGTCCTGGCTGTGGTCAACGCTGAGCTTGTCTCTATTTTTTTTTTCTTCATTTTCTCTCATTTTATGGTTAAAGGAGTTAAGTCTTTGTGTTTATAATTAGAAACAGGAAATACACAGCAAAGGGAGTTAAGCGAACATATATGAGCTTTAAAACAGCAGGGTTAGAGATAAATTTGGAACAAAGAAAAGAAAAAATTAACCATACAAGGCTGTTTTGTTCAAAGGCAGTATAAAACGTGATTTGTTTTGATTATTCTTAGTATTCTACTACGAAATAAAAATGTTTTTTAGAAAGCTTATATTAACCCACTCGATCTGTCTGTCTGCCAGGATTTTTAGCGGCCCCCGAAAGGGTAAAGGACGATATTAGTGTGGAATGTCTGTTCGTCCGTGCATCCCGTTTAGATCTCGTAAACTAGAAAAGATATTGAAAATCCGACATCATAATATTTTAAACCATTCAAAGTTTTGATACAACGGCTACTTTTTTCTTTTCTGAAAGCGAAAAAAACTAATTTTTTAAATCATTTATGCAAGCAATTTTTTTTCATAACTTTTACAACTATTCCCTATTAACAGTAACAAATACAGGAGGCTCTTTATCTTATCTTATCTTATATAATACAGACGTTACTTCAAAAAAGAAGATGATTACGTCCTACGCGTCATGCATTTAGTCATGCATATTAACCAATGACTTAAATTCTGCCAAGTCACTGGTTTTTCTGGCTAGCTCAGGCAACCCATTCCATGCTCTAATAGCACTAGGGAAGAAGGAGTATTTGTACAAATTTGTCCTAGCATATGGGACGAGGAATGTGCCTTTATTTTTGTGTCTTTCAGAGTATTTTATTAAATTTTGTTTTTGTATTTGAAGATTATGGTTCAGTGTTTTATGTATAATTGCTACTTTACTCTTGAGTCTTCTGTCCTGAAGGCTTTCTAAATTTAGTGATTTTACTAATGGTGTTACCCTAGTCAAATGTGAATATTCGTTTGTTATGAATCTCACTGCTCTATTTTGTGTTTGTTCCAGTTTCTTAATGTTTTCTTGAGTTGAGGGGTCCCACACGGTGGATGCATATTCTATTATTGGCCTAACCAAGGTTAAATAACATTTTAGTTTTATGTTCTTATTTGATTTATAGAAATTTCTTTTAATAAACCCTAATGCTTTGTTAGATTTTTTTATAGTTTCATCAATATGTGGATTCCATGACAGTTTTTCATTTATTATAACACCTAGGTATTTTGAGTTTTTAGTCTGTGTTACTGGTTTGCCATGAATAAGATAAGTGGAATTAATTTGTTTTAGTTTTTTTGTTACTCTTAACAACTGACATTTTTCTGGGTGGAAAGACATGCTCCAATTTGATTCCCATTTCTGTAATTCATCTAATTCTCTTTGTAAAATATCTGTGTCTTGTTTTGTTTTTATTGTTCTATATATTATGCAATCGTCTGCAAATAATCTGACTTTTGTTCCTGAACTAATGCAATTTGGTAAATCATTTATGTAAATTAAAAATAGTAGTGGACCCAAAACTGTTCCTTGAGGTACACCTGAGTTTACTGTTATTGGTGTTGATTTAGAGCCATTTATTATTACAGTTTGTTCTCTCCCTATCAGAAAATCTTTAATCCACTGATGCAGTAGGGGAGATGTACATATACTTTATTTTTAACACATTTATGCAAATGGTTTTAGATCTTTTCTCAAAAAATATTATTTTTTTACATTTGTATTGCTAAGTTTAGTCAGTTCTGTCATACAAAGTACTACATTTACACACACACACACACACAAATGTTTACTTTTTTTAAGAGAAAAAATCTATTTAGTATCTATATAAGTGGGACATAATTTAAAACAATTAATAAGTAGTTTTTCTTATAATGGCGTGAACTGCAAATCGGCATAGATTGCAACATATAACTAAATTACCAACTAGTTCACAACAGCAATCTTTCACTTACTATTTCAAACCAAAAAGCAAGCGATTTTAATAAGAGATTGACCCCTTTACAAAACAATTAGATCAATTAGATATTCATTATAAGATATCAGTTAGGCCAGGTTCACATGTAACTTTACATTCACTTTTCCTTTGGTCTGCTGAACCGCTGGGACACCACACACGATCTGTCAGCCTTCTTTCTCAATTATTTTCTGTCATTTTCTTTGATAGAATTTCATTCTGATGTTCTTTTAGAAAATATTTTTACCTGCCTGGGTGGACCACTTCGGGGGCCGATTTTGAGTTTGTGTTACCACACAAACTGTCTTTGTAACCTTTTTTAAAGTTTTTTTAAAAATATATTTTGCTTGCTTTTTGGTTTGAAATAGTAAGTGAAAGATTGCTGTTGTGAACTAGTTGGTAATTTAGTCCTTGGCTCTCTCTCTCTCTCTCTCTCTCTGTCTCTCACTCTCTCTCTCTCACTCCTACTGTCTCTCTCTCTCTGTTCCCAATATGAACACTATATTTCCTAAGCGAAAGCTCACTATCAGTCTCAACGGGCACCAGATAACTCTCTGTGCCAGCCATGATCCGTGTCAATAATAGCTCTTTCAGTGCCCATGGAGCAGTAATCCGAGTTGATAGACTGCACTCAGCCGTCTCATTCCTAGCCTACAATCAAAGCCAACATTGTATCCTACCACTCTCCTCCCCCTCTCCTTCCATCATCACTCTCTCTCTCTCTCTTATTTTTCTCAGGTCTCTCTAAAATATTTTAAAATCATTTTCTACATCGATGTTTGACCTCCCAAAGGTGTATTCAATGTATCAATGAGAAGATCTAGATCTAATATTCAATGTATCAGTGAGAAGATCTAGATCTAATATTCAATGTATCAATGAGAAGATCTAGATCTAATATTGCTCTAGAGATGTCATAAAAATTACAACACAAAGAACAAATTATTTTTTATTAGCGGCCCCCGAAAGTGGAAAAGATGCTATGAGATTTGTGTGAACAGTCCGTTCGTCCCGCTTAGATCTCGTAAACTAAAAAAGATAGTAAAAATCCGACATCATAATATTTTTGACCATTCAAAGTTCTGATGCAACGACTATTTTTTTATTTTCTGAAAACAAAAAATCTAATTTTTAAAATCAACTATGCAAGCAGTTTTTTTTTCATAAAAAATACATCTTTTTTTTTTTTACAACTATTCACTATTAATAGTAAAAAGCACAGGAGGCTTTTTAGTAAAGGGATGACTATTTATCATATTTAAAAAACATTTATGCAAACGGTTTTTTTGTAAAAATAAAATTATTTTACAATTGTATTGCTAAGTTATATAAGTTTAGACATACTAACTAACTAACTTGAAAAGTTGTTTTTTTTTCTTTGAGGCTTTGAATAAGAGATTGACCCTTTACAAAACAATTATATCAATTAGATAATCATTCTAAAACATCAGTTCACATTAAACCTCACACTCACTTTCACCTATCCCTTGGTCTGTTGGACCGTTGGAGCACCACACATGATCTGTCAACATTCTTTCTCCATTCTTCTCTGTCATTTGCCTTTGATAAAATTTTATTCTGATATTCTTTCTGAAAATATTGTAACCTGCATTGGTGGACCACCTTGTTTATTGTTTAGCAATTGTGTAAAAAAAAAATAATCACACACTAATTGTTAAAAATATAAAAAAAACACTTGAAATGATTTAATGACATGAGTTTTGTTGACGTCACTGTCAGCCATTTTGTTTAATCTCGAGAGACCTAAAATAGCCATCAGTATAAATAACCTCAGTACACGGCCTACTTTCAAATGATTCTTTGACTTGTTTTTTTTTTTTTTGTATCTATTTTTTTAAAGACAAGGAAAAGAGGGTGGGGGGTGTATTGGTTGATCGAGTGAAAATCTGGAGCAGTTTTTATGAAACAAATCTGAGTCTATATGATGATGTAGGTTAGTAGAGTGCTATTAGAAATTTTCAACTATGGTGGAAAACCTGTAAATAGTTAGCATTTTGGTGTATCCGGTGCACTGAATAATGGAAGTAGGGATAAACTATGCATTTTAAAAATTACATGATAACTTTTACACACTTTTTAGCAATGCAAATTAATTTTTTTACGCTCTTCCATTTATAGCTTTTTTTTTACAATGTAGTTGTCAACATTGAATTTATGCGTCCTTGACATTGTTTAGTTTATTATGAAATCTTTTGACTAAGCTTCTATCAACTCACCCTGTCTGTCTGTCTGGTTAAAAGTTTGTACACCTCTCCCACACACAATCTCGGATCAAACTGAAAATGTGCACATTTATTTCCTTAACCTCACAACACAAGAATCAATTTAAAAAAACAATTAGTTAATTATTTGGTTATCAGTTATTTAGTTTGGTAGCCCGAACAAGGGAAAGAAATTTTACTTGACTGAAGTAGTGGTATGCGCTGAATTATTCCCCTTTAAAGGTCGTCGTCTGAATCTTAGTGAACACAAACATGAACTATGACGAGACTATAGAAACAATACTTAATTATGCAATCTTCTATATTCATTAAAACTTCACTTGCAGAGTGGTTACAATCTTGGCTTGAGTAGGCTTGAGCCATGAGTTCAAATTCAGGTCGTTACCGTTTTTTTAATTCTAAGTCTAAATCAGTGTTTCTCAAACTTTTTTGTCTTGCGGCACAGTAAAAAACTAAAAAAAATTCGCGGCACACCATGAAGAGCAACAAGTGGTTTTATAATTAAAAGAAAAAAACGATCTGTTTTTAAGTATTACATTTAATGTGAAGGGTGTTGCCTGTTTTTGAGAGAAAATGCGATCTGATCGAAGCTCCAGAGTATGAAGTCTCTCTCTTTTCTTAGATTTGATTTCAGTCAGTGCTGAAAATCCAAACTCATAAAACCATGAAGATGCAAATTATTTTGATTGCTTTTAAACTGATAGCAGGATACAACTTGTTGATTGAAATCCAAAACACATCTAGGGTTTTCTCGGCAAAACTTGACTTAAGAACTGCATCGTTTTTTAAATCAATGAACTGCTCTGCTTCTTCAGTTGTCAGATTTGTACTTCATTGTTTCCAAATGGATAGCTGACCCATCCATAGTCATTACTTCCAACTGTTGGAAATGATTCCTGCAATGCTGACTGCAGGAGTGTCAAAGTGTCCAGAATTTCAGGGATGATTTCTTTATTTGAAGCACGTTCATTGTAAGTAGGAAAGCAGTTAAAGACTCCTTTCAAGATCTTACTTTGCCACAAAGGTAATTTTTCACCAAATGACTTCAGTTTTGAGGATGCAGTGATGATTGTTTCGATGGTCCTTGAAGACTTAAATTCAATGAAGACCTTAACCCACCAGATCTCGTCATGAATAGAAAATCCAAAGTATTTTTTTTTCAGCCCCCAAGAATGAAATCAGCTCAGCCTTGAGTTGGACGACACGCTCTTGAACACTTTCTCCCCTGGAGAGCCAACGAACGTTGGTGTGATACAGGAGACGTTTGTAGTCTGAATCCATTGCTTCACAGAGCTGAGAGAGAAGTTGAGATGCAAGCGGTCGAGATTTGATGAAGTTTACAACTTCAATCACTTGATCCAGAGCAGACATCAAATCTTTCGGCAAAGATTTGAAGGCAAGAGCTTCTCTGTAGATCATGCAGTGAACAATTAATATATTTGGATTTTTGTGACGCACAAGAGTGACGAATCCCTTTCTATTCACCCGCATGGAAGGACAGCCATCGGTGCAAACGCTGACACAGTTTTTCCACTGTAGTTTGAAGAGCTAATTTTTTTCATTCACCGCTTTGAAAATATCTTCGCCTTTGGTCGTAGTTGGCAAGTCTTTGCAAAATAAGAATTCGTTGGCACATTTTTCATCCTTTATGAACCGAATAAAAGCTAGCAGCTGGGCTTTGCCGCTAACGTCAGTGGATTCATCAACTTGAAGAGACCACAACAAAGACACTTCATGGTCAGTCACATCGAAGTGTTCGCGTATTTGATCTTGTAAATCTGACGATAAGTCTTCAAATCTGCGCGAGATAGTATCATTTGACAAAGGAATTTTTTAAAAACTTTTTCGGCGGCATCGGGTCCAAGGATAGCTTCAACAACTTTGCTAAAGATTCAGCCTCTGTGTGTGCTTTTTTGCGTTTTGCTAATAACTAAGCAACCGTATAACTTGCAATGAATCCCTTTTTTGGCAGCTTTAGGTAGTTCGTAAGTTTCTTAGCTTGTTTATTTTGTTGAGCCCTGATGTTTTCCAAGTATTCCTACTGTTGCGCTTTTACAGCTGGATGTTTTGTTTCCAAGTGTCTCTTCAATTTGCTTGGAACAAGCGCCTCATTCGACAGAGTTGCTTTGCAGATCATACAGAAAGGCAATGGAGAATCTTCAAGTCCCGAAGATATGAAACCATATCCGTTGTAACCTTCTTTGTACCTTCGTTTGGTCCCTTGCTTTTCATTTAACGCTTTTGCAGTTTCATTCTTGCTAACGTATTTCTCCATGAATAACAATGAATAATGCGTATTGATAATTTGTTATGATTAGCATACACATAAATAATTTACATAAAACACATCGCTTATTATTATCGTTTCAAATTCAAGAACTGCTGTACGTCTGCTAAGGCGGCTTATATTTGAGTCAATATAATAATATATGTATAGTGGACAATTCCATAACCTGAAGAGCCTGAAACCTGAAAACTCCCGCGGCACACCTGAAGAGCCTGAAACCTGAAAACTCCCGCGGCACACCTGCAAATCTTCGGCCGCACACTAGTGTGCCGCGGCGCACAGTTTGAGAAACACTGGTCTAGATCTTTTACAAATGTAATTACTTGACTGAAGTAGTGGTAAACGCTGAATTATTCCCCTTTAAAGGTCGTCGTCTGAGTCTTAGTGAACACAATCATGAAATACGACGAGATTATAGAGACAATTAATAACTAGACAATCTACTATATTCATAAGCACTTCACTAGCAGAGTGGTAACAATGTTGGTTCGAGGAGGCTTGAGCCATGAGTTCGAATTCAGATCGTTCCCCCCCCCCCCCATTTTTTTTTTATAAATGCTTTTTTATGGTTAGAGAGAGGAGGGAGAGGGATGACTAGAGAAGGGAGAAAATAATGACACGAATAGCCTGTACTATTTAATGTACTATTTATACACTAAATGTATGTATGTATATGTGCTTGACAAGAAAGCCGAAATACAGAGAGAGGGGGGGGGGAGGGGAGGGAGAAAGATAATTAAGAAAAAAGCAGATGAAAAAACAGAGAGAGAGACGACTTTTTGGTGGAGACAGATAGAAGGATAAAGAGATGAGTATCGGATAAAGAGGAAAAAAAAAAGAAAATAGGAAAGACAGAGAGAGAGAGAATGTTGGTAATTTTTCTATTTCTCCAGCCCTGTCCAAAATGTCCGACGTTTGAATGCCACACATGACAGGGGGTGGGAGTGAGAGGCTGCAAGGAGGTGTGTGTGTGCGGCTGGTGAGTGTGAATGAACCTGAGCGTTATAAAGAACTAGAGGTGGGGGGTAGAGAGGGGTGTCAGAGAATTCGTGTCTTCGAGCGACGAGCCATGGATCGATTAAGCAATAGCTGTAATAGTCATTTGCACTGCCAGTAGAGGTAGTACACATTTTGATGGTCAATAGTTCTTGTAAGTAATATATTGAGGTCAAAGCTCTTGTAGAAAGTACAATGGCTAATAGCTCTAGTATAAAATACAATGGTCAAAAATTTTAGTAGAAAGTACAAATGGTCAATAGCTATAGTAGAAAGTAAAATGGCTAATAGCTCTAGTAGAAAATACAATGGTCAATAGCTCTAGTAGAAAGTACAATGGTCAAAGTGCTAGTAGGAAGTAGAATTGTCTAAAGTTTTATCGGATTTTACAATGGTCAATAAAGTACAATGGTGAATAGTTTTAGTAGAAAATACAGTATTCAATGGCATTAGTAGAATGCACAAGGTCAATGGCTATACTAGAATGTATTATAGCTGTAGTAGAAAATATATTGGTCATAGCTCTTGATACATAACACAGTTCAATAAGTCTCAATTCCAATGGTGAATAGCATTACAAATGCAATAGCTCTTATAGATTTTTTTTCACTGAACATATCTCTACAAGATTTTTTTCAGCGGTCAATACCTCCGATAGCTATTTTATTTGCCAACTGTAGTATTAGTTTATTATCGTGGAAGCGACTGTTTGAGCCGTATAAGAACACTGTATTATATAACTGAGAGTCTTAAGTTCACATTAGGTGCATGGGTTGTATGTTGGCATTGCTTGTTCCTCTACCTTGACAGTTTTGGCATTGCCTGTTCCTCTACCTTGACAGTTTTGGCATTGCCTGTTCATCTACTTTGACAGTGTTGGCATTGCCTGTTCATCTACCTTGACAGTGTTGGCATTCCTTGTTCATTTACCTTGACAGTGTTGGCATTGCTTGTTCATCTACCTTGACAGTGTTGGCATTGCTTGTTCATCTACCTTGACAGTGTTGGCATTGCTTGTTTATCTACCTTGACAGTGTACCTATCGATGTGAAATAAAAAGAGTCATTGTGTTGGCAACACCACATGCTCTTTAAACGTGTGTAAAGGCAGAGGTGCCTACATGCCAAAATGGAAATGCATATTCCCAGACCTGGAAATGCGTATTTTGAGGGGCAAATGCGTATTTTCCTAAATATCAAGATATATACCCAGGAAAGACTAAAATTAAATCATTCAAGCACATAACATACATGAAAGGTAGCTATCCTAAAGTTAACACAGCATAAAGTGATATAAGACATTTTGTAGATATGTCAAAATATTTACACTTTTAGTCTTTGTCTTAGACTTTTCTAGAATATGTTAGAATGATAACGTTCTTGTCACTTGGCAATGATCTTATGATCATAATGCCTCTTGTGTACTTCACATTCCATAATAGCGGCAACAGAACATTAAGCTGGATCAATGACATCAAGTTTTATAAAAGTAATTTTTTTATAGGCAATTTCTTTACAAGGTATCCAGCCACTGGAAGTATTATATATCACTCAGATATTCTTCTTCCAGACCTTTTTTGCTGTTAGCATGAAAGCTTTGGCATCCTCTACAATCACTAATAACAAACATTTTAAATGTTTGTTTTTCTGGCTGATAATACTAATTAGTCATTGAACTTCTGTCTTATATAAAAAAGCTTTGCTATTAAGTCTGCCTTTAACGCCCCTGATTTCATTCTTTGAACTAAGGCCTTCAAAGTAATGGAACCTAGCTAGTCGCTAGTGACTATAACTGTAGCTACCACAGAAGATACATTCTGCAAGTTATGGTCATGGAACATCAGTTTGATTCCCTTTATCATGCTAAAAGAGAGATTTAGCGCAACCAATGTTTCTTCTATGAAAACCTCTGCCCTTCTCACTTTCATCTAAAAAAAAAAATCAAATCCAAATCTAGAATAGATCTACATCTATAAGCAGCTTCATTAACAGTTGATTGTTTTTTAATGTGCATATTTTAGATTCCATAATTGATACAAACTTGCTTCTTTTGGGTAGATTTAATTCTAGATCTAGTTACAGATATCTAGAGTCTTGAGTTTTTGAGGTACCTCTTCTTCTAGAGTGGAATCTAGAACTACAGCCTTCATTGATTGCTACATCTAGCCAGTAGTCTAAATCTAAGTCTATTACACACCTGGTCATATCTAGAGCTAGGATGTAGACTAGAATTAGATTTAGATCTAGATTTATATTTCAATCTAGAAAAAATCTAGATCTATATTTAGATTACACAATTAGATCTAGATCTCAATTCTAAATCTATATTAACGTACATTCTATTATAGGTGCCTGACATATCTCTGGTTCTAGATCCAGTCTAGATGAATTAGAACTAATCAATCAATTAATTGCCAATTAGTTTGAAGACTTTATATAAGCTGACATATTGAAAGGAACTCAAGTTTATTTAGATCAGTAAGATCTAGACCTAGTAAATATTTAAATATTGAAATCTCCGCGAGTCAGCCCGCGCGGGAAAAAAAGCGATACTAGATCTATCTCGTGGTAGATCTAATAGGTATAGTCCATTTCCCGGCATTGACGCACTGATCTATATACATGATTAGCAAGAACTACTTGTTTGTTTGTTTTTTGTTGTTTTTTTAATTAAATTTTTTTTCTGCTTTAGAGGGGGAACTACATATTTCCAGATGATAAACCGTACTCGCGTATTACCGGAGCCCATTAGCTTCAGTTGTTCTCTAGGTTAACCGTGGGCCACAGAAATGATGATGACCTTTACATCATTTGCCCTATAGACCACAAGGTCTGAAAGGGGGAACTATATACTATCTAAGATTGTGTGAGGTGTGAAAATGTGTGAGATTGTGTGCGATTTGTGAGAATCTATATGATTGTATGCAGACATGTCAGATTATGTGAGAATGTGATATTAGTTGTAAGCAAATTTTGTGTATAAAGTGGTAGCCGCATATTTGAATACGTTCATAAATAGTCTTCCACTTTCCTCTGTAATTGAACTTATCCTCATTTTAATTAGACGAAGTTAGTTGTAAATGTCTTTATCAATGTTCTAAAAACATAATAAATCAATGAAGTTTTGTTTAATAAAAACTTAAGAAATGAATAGTATTAGTGATGTTTGTTATCATTGGCTTTCTACGGAGTTTGACTTTCTTGTGTTTTAAATTCGATTCAGACTTGACACTTGCTCCAGATACTTCTTTAGTTTCTGATTTTTATCTTGTTTCAAATATTTCTTATGCGCCTGATATTTTGTATTTTCCAGATATTTCTCTTGACCTACACATTTCTTGTGTTTTCACGTCACGGATAAACTTATTTTCTTGTATTTTATGCCTAGATATTTCTGGTGAATCTGACACTGAACTTGTCACATGGATAACGTACTCCTCAGGAACTGTCATGGTCTATTTCTGACATCTCTGAATTGCTGTAGTTGAAAGAAACGGACAAGACATAAAAGAGGATCCCTTTATTTGACTGTTTTGTCTGCATAACTCTCCAATGAACGGAGACCTTTGCTTTGATAGTGACGAGGGAAGTTCTTGAAAGCCAACAGGAAGTTTACCCTGCTGTGTGTATACATAGTTCAAGTCTCCTGATTCTAAATCCTATGTGTACTGGAATTGTTAGTTACTTCCCTTACAACTGAGTTATCCGATCTTTTGCTTCGTCTCTTGATTTCTTCTCTCTTTCTCTCTTATCTCTCTCATCTCTCTCTTATTCTCACACTACACTATCTCTATCGCACACACACACACACTAACCCTTGCTCCCCGCTTCTTTCCCTATCACACTTGTGTTAACTCCTACTTATATGCCTGATAGTCCAGACCTTTTTTTTAACAAAGATTTATTGAATGATCTTATATATATATATATATATATATATATATAAGCGTACGATTGTCCAACCCAAACAGATCGTATTCGCACCCTACGCGTCATGCATTTAATATAAATAATAATAATAATAATACATAATAATATAAATAAAAGTGAATTTTAATGACTCAATGGGTCTTTAAGAGGGAGAAGGTTAAAAGTAATAAAAGAAAAAAAAAATTATACTAATTTTGGGCACTACTTAGTTAAGGGAACACTTTCAAAAGAAAAAGTTTTCTGGACCCTTGATGTCACCAATTTCTGGACATTAGCTGTCACCATTTTATGGACCTTTGCTGTCACCTTTTTCTGGGCCATTGCTGTATCATTCTATTGGACTTCTGCTGCCATCATTTTCTGGACCCTTTGCTGTCACCATTCTATGGATCTTCGCTGCAGCCTACTCCGCGATCATACCAAAAATCCTGGAATATGACTTTGATATGACTTTTTTTTTTAATGAAATTTTCCTTGTGTTACTATTAATTTAGAACGATGTTTTGTGTGTTTTCTTTTTAATTTAAAAAAAAAAAAAAAAAAAAAGCCCAATAAAGAGGCCAAAAGCCCAAAAAAGAGGCAAAGAAAAGAGGCAAAAGCCCAAGGATTCCTAGGATGTACTAAGCTCGACAACTGAAGTCAAAAGCTAAAAAGCTGAGGTATCCTAAAAAAAAAAAGTCATGCATTTAGTCATATATATAAAATATTAACCAATGACCTTAATTCTGCCAAGTCACTAGTTATCCTGGCTAGCTCAGTCAACCCTCCAATAGCACTAGGGAAAAAGGAACATTTGTACAAATTTGTCCTAGCATATGGAACGAGAAATGTGCATTTATCTTTGTGTCTTTCTGAGTATTTTATTAGATTCTGCTTTTGTTTTTTTCAAGATTATGGTTCAGTGTTTTATGTAGAATTGCTACTTTACTTTTGAGTCTTCTGTTCTGAAGGCTTTCTAAATTTAGTGATTTTACTAAAGGTGTTAATCTAGTCAAATGTGAATATTCATTTGTTATATATCTCACTGCTCTATTTTGTGTCTGTTCCAGTTTCTTAATTTCCCAAAAAAGAGGATGCATATTCTATTATTGGCCTAACCGAAGTTAAATAACATTTTAGTTTCATGTTCCTACTTGATTTATAGAAATTTCTTTTAATGAACCCTAATGCTTAGTTTGATTTTGTGATAGTTTCATCAATATGGAGATTCCATGACAGTTTTTCATTTATTATAACACCTAGGTATTTTGCGTTTTTAGTCTGTGTTACTGGTTTACCACGCTTAAGATATATAGAATTAATTTGTTTTAGTTTTTTTGTTATTCTTAATAACTGACTTTTTTCTGGGTGGAGAGAATGCTCCGATTTGATTCCATTTTTTTAAATTCATCTAATTCTCTTTGTAAAATTTCTATATCTTATGCTATTTTATTGTTCTATGTTTTATGCAATCGTCTGCAAATAATCTTACTTTTGTTCCTGAACTATGAATGTACTAGATCTAGTTATCAATTGATTTTGTACATCAGATTCAAAAATATGAAACCCTCAAGATTTGTTGGACATTTAAAAAAAAAACAACCTTTAAATACCTTCCTGTAAAAATACGGTCAAGTTTCCACAAAACTTTTAGTAAATATTAATCTTATAAATGTAAGAGTGTGTCATTTCAAGTAAATACAGTTCACCTTTCAGACCTTCAGGCGCTTTCATAAATGCTCATCTAGCCAAAGTGAATGAGAATGTTGTACGGCAAACCCAACGACCAACCTCCCTCCAAACCCAACGACCAACCTCCCTCCAAACCCAACGACCAACCTCCCTCCAAACCCAACGACCAACCTCCCTCCAATTCCAACGACCAACTTCCCCCAAACCCAACGACCAACCTCCTTCCAAACCCAACGACCAACCTCCCTCCGAACCCAACGACCAACGACTCCCTTAGTGCCCAAACTAATGGTAGCGACGTCATCAGAATTACCAAGTACAAAATCACAGTTTCTGCTGGGATTCAAACTCGTGAGCCGTCATTCGAAAGCTAAACGCTAAGCACTCATCCACCATGCCCTACTTGTGTAAGGTGCTGAAACCATTTTAAAAACATTTTCGAGCAATGACTTAACCTCTCTTTGAATAAATTCGCATGATTTGCTTCTCATATCCTAGAATATTCCCTGTTCTACTTTCAGTTGGCACAAAAAATAAATAAAAACATTTTTTTAAAAATCCTTTCAAAAAATAAGAACCGTATCTAATAGGGGAAGAACTCCGCACCTACAACTACATCTCTCAATAATTTAGAAGTCTTTTCCCTTATTTGATATGAAACAAAATAATTAATTAGCAATAATTAATTGACTAATTGGTTGTTGTTTTTAAATTGATTTGTGTTTTGTTAAGTACAATAAATAATTGTTTAAAGTTTCAAGTTGATCCGATAATAGTAGTGGAAGAAACAACGTGTACAATTATCTAATGGGACCAAACCCTACATATTTATCCATATCTATAAATACTGAAAGAATAATTTCTCTTGTTGGTATCAAACAAAATAATTAATTACCAGTTATTAATTGACTCATTGCTGTTGTTATTTTTTTTTTTTTTTTTTGATTCATGTTTTTTTCTACGCCAATGAATAATTATGCAAAGTTTCAACCTGATCTCAGAATGGGTGTGGGTGAAATAACGTGTACAAACATTTGTCCAGACAAAGAGACACAGAGTTGATATTAGCGTTGTAAAAATCAACAACTTATTAGATCTTTTAAAAAATTAACTCTCGAAAGCTTGAGTATATTGTTAAGTTTTCTTCCCTGCTGAGTTATTATACGAATGTGAACATTGCCAAACTGTTTCGGAATGTTAAAAAAAAGTAGTTAATTATTCAAAAAACCCAAACTGCAGAGGCGCCAGGTAGTGTTTCCCAAACTGCAGAGGCGTCATGCAGTGTTTCCCAAACTGCAGAGGCGTCATGCAGTGTTTCCCAAACTGCAGAGGCGCCAGACAGTGTTTCCCAAACTGCAGAGGCGCCAGGCAGTGTTTTTCCAAACTGCAGAGGCGTCAGGCAGTGTTTCCCAAACTGCAGAGGCGCCAGGCAGTGTTTTTCCAAACTGCAGAGGCGCCAGGCAGTGTTTTCCCAAACTGCAGAGGTGCCAGGCAGTGTTTTTCCAAACTGCAGAGGCGCCAGGCAGTGTTTTTCCAAACTGCAGAGGCGTCAGGCAGTGTTTCCCAAAGTCCTGTACACCTAAACTTAGTGCTGCACTATGAAGTCAGTAGTACCCTGAAAGAAATTCTGTCACTGGCTATTTTATTTGAAGTCAGCTGTGTATGTGTTGCGATAAAGTGGAAGGGACGTACTCGGGAGTATAGACTTATATATCATTCATAACTACTGCAAATGAACTGTAAATGCTTATTGTAAAAGAGAATTTTCAAACAGTTGCTGTCTAGCAAGTAATGTACTGAAAAGACAAAGGACTAAAAGGAAAGAATATCTGTGAGTTAAATGAATACACAATCTGCATGGAACGTATTCTTATCAGCATTTCTCCTGGTAGACATTCGTTTTAGCTTATCTCTTATCTTCTTATCTTATAAAATACAGACGTTACTTCAAAAAAAGATGATTATGTCCTATGCGTGTCTCTTGGTCAGTCTAGATGATCGTTTTATATGCTAAGCTTATCTTATTATATAATTAATTTTATTATCACGTACGTCTACAGTATTGCAGTAATATTGGACATCTACATCAATTAGTAACATTCTATATAGTGTTTAAAACCTGTGGTTTGTGTTATATATTTGTATATCTTTCAAGTTGGATATTATGTTAGTGAACATGACCCATGAATCTAGTGGAGTCCTACGTTACATACCCTGGAATATTATGTTAATGAACAGAAAGTAATCAATCTAGTGGAGTCCTACATTACATACCATGGCGAGGTAGCGGGATCCTGTCTCATTACCTATGTATTGTTATAAACCTGGTGGTGGCACAGAGAGGGGTAGTGGTGTGTGTGTAGTCAGCCGACGCAAATAGCCCCAGGCCTGCGCTAGACGAGCGGTCAACCGTGACGAGTTACGACGGTCGGCCGAGACGAGTGTCAACATGGTGGTTCGGGAAGGATCGACGTCGTGAACAGAGCTCTGAAGCGTCACGAGAGTTGTAGTCATCTGACCACCTCGAAACGTCGAGCAGCGTTCTGTCCGGTTGAGAAGGCCAGCAGTGACCCTATATAAGAGCGGAGGTGTCGCAGTCAAGACGGTCGAGAAAAGGGGCTCAATACAGCAAGGTTCAGAAAGACGGTTCACGAAAGGAGGTTCACAAGAGTTCAGAACACGGTCGACTACAGCACAGTTCAGCGGTGTGGTTCTGTACGGAGCATTACGACGGTTCAGTGCGGAGTACTATCAAGTACAGTTGAGACGAACGGCGTCTTGATCTTTGTCTGTGATAGAGTCCGACACAACGAGCCTAGTGTGTGAAGTCAGTCCTGAACTGTTGAAACCAGTGCAAGCCCGGAACGAGACGGCGAGGCTAGTGCAAGAGTTGATACGGCGGAACGGTGTTATCGGAGAGATATTTGTACAGTGTACGTGTGCCAATTGTACAGTATTGGCTGTTACTTATTCAACTATTAAAGTGTTACGTTACTTTGGAGCCCTGAGTTGTCAAGTTCTTTAAGTTGGTGGTGTATGGTGCAGTTTGCAGAGAGCCTGAATAGTGAGATTCGTAACAGTATAAAGTGTTAGTTCAATGTGTTGATAGCTAGATTACCCTGACCAGCACCTACTCATTGATTAGTGTACGGTGGCGCCCCAGCCTTCACTCTGTTAGGCGCCCAACAGACCAATCGTAATGTAGAAAGAGTAATCAAAACGTGTGGAGGTATCTTCTGAGACTCTAATGAACAATATTAACAACTTTCTACTGTCACGTCCGATGAAGGACGATAGAAGTGTTATAAGACATGTCTATTCAGACTTAGAGTTGTCTAATACAAAAAAAATCTGTAATGATTACAATAAGGAAGGTTCTCGCCGTACAGATAATTTAAGCAAAGGGTACTTTATATGTCCTTATATTTTTCTTTAACTGGTTGGGTTCCATTAGCAACGAATAATTTTCTCATGAAGTCGCTCGAATGTCGTTGAGCTGTGTCCACATAACATGTTTTCTTTTTAATATATAACATGGAAAAGTACTTCCCTTGGTAACGAAACTTCGTACAAACTATTTTAAAACAAGATTTAATACTTTGCATGTTTAAATTCACAAACATATAGACCATTTTCTAAACTAGATTTTAAAAAAAAAAATTAAAAAAAAGAAACAATAATATCGCATACATGCGCTCTCGGTTTCGTATTTTTTGAAGGCCGACCAGTTGTCCAAACTAATCAGTGGTCATAAGTCCGAGTACTTAGTACTTTATGATGAACAAAAAAAAAAGATCCCGTTACGTCCAATTGTATATATTCTTATCTTCTCTATGTGAGACTTTATACTTCATTAAGTGCAGCGGGTTTACCCCAATGAACAATCGAAATGTTCATGAACATTATAGAATGTCTCGATAATGTTGACCGCTTGACCATGTTTGTACACCTTTTATTTTCTTTAAACCATTAACTTGTTTGTCATGGGTTGTTGAAATAGAAGCTGAATTTGTCTAAATCCTGACAATAAGTTCAATAAACAGAATTGTGTAAATAAGTGGAATATAAAAAATACTATTTTTAAAAACAAAGCTTACACTGGGTGAAATGGCATCAATGTCATTAATTTTTAGTAGATCTAGACTAGCAATAATAAATGTGTGCTATTGGAAATATTCGTACTTATTGTGTTAGTTTTAGCGCATCGTAAGATTATCTTTATGGTCAACGAGCTCTTGTAGTGAGCTTGTTCTGGTCAGCAGTAGACATCAAAGAGCGATAGTTTGACGCTCTGGGGAAATTCGACCGTCTTAGGCCTCTGTCACATCATTCCGATATGGTAACCACTGTGACAGGGAGCTGCTTATGAAATAGGTTTTATAGTTATTTACAAACATTTCTTTCCGCAAAAATAAAGGGAGCAAATTCAACTTATAGCTCCTTATCAGTTAAGTAAAATTTCTTTCCCTTGTTCGAGATACCAAACAAAATAATGAATTACCAAAAGTTAATTAACAAATGGGTTAATTTTTTAAAATTGATTCTTGTGTTGGTTGGTTAAAAAAAATAATTGTGCGACATTGCAGCTTGATCCGAGAATGGGTGTGGGAGAAATAGCGTGTACAAACTTTTACGAGACAGAGTGAGTATGTTATAAGCTTTGTAGAAAAAAAAAAAAAGCATTCATATGTAAGCAATGAGTTTCGTTCAAGCCTTCTGTATGACACTTCGTTTTGTTACAGAACTAGAATTAGTCTCTTGCAGAGCTCTTAAAAGAGTAACTAAAAATGCTATAGAGAGATTCCGCTCAATTTGGTGTATTTTTTTAGTAGTTGTAAAATGTAAAGCATATGTTGAAACTGATTTAAAGGTCAAAATTTATTTATACAATAGAAAATTCTGATATACAAGTATAAATCTAAGACTAAGACTGCTTTATTGATCCTTATGGAAATGATTACAAGGACACTTTTCTCATATAAAGACAGTGTTGTATGTCAAACCCAACAACCAACCAATAGGTAGATAGCCTTTCCTTTTTTTTTAATTGTTTGGTCAACATTTGTTTCTAGCCATAAGGTTTACACTTGTGAATACAGCATTGAGCCGTGGGTTGGTTTAAATAAACCGGTCGTTCCATGTTTGTTGAGACCACTGGAGACCTCTTAGTCAGTAGTTAGTGTTGGTCTCTGCCACAAGTGTGAGATTAGCCACGTAGCCACTTTTAAAAAAAACAATCAATTGATAACCAATAACCAAGCCAGAACTTTGTTTTGTCAGGAACTTGAGCTAATAGTGCTTCTACCAGTCTTTACCCTGCCCCATCTAACAATTCATGGCTCAGAGTTGTTTCCCATTCCAACTAAACGTAGTCCATGAATAATGAATCATTAAGTTCTTAGGAACATGTGTATTGGGAATAGTACTGCTGGTATGACGTAAATATAGGAAGTTATAATTCTAGACGTCAATGAAGTGAGACATGATATCTGTAACCGGAGAGTCGTAAACAATAAACATGTAAATCTGGGTTACTGTCATTTGTATTTCGTAAATGCTTGATTAGCTACGCTGAAAGGAACATGAGGTTGGGCTACGCTGAAAGGAACAAGAGGTTGGGCTACGCTGAAAGAAACAAGAGGTTGGGCTACGCTGAAAGGAACTAACGGAAGTGCTATGCTGGAAACAAATTGAACGGATGTGTTACGCTTCTTGGAACTAACGAATGTAGTATATGCTCAAAAGAGCTAACCGATGTGCTACATTATAAAGAATTAACGAATGCGCTACCCTGAAAAGAACAAACGGATGTGCCATATTGGTCACTCTTCTGAAAAGAAGTAACAGATGTGCTACACTGAAAAGAATTAACGGATTTTCTATGCTGAAAGGAGCTAAAGTATGTGCTACACTGCAAGAAACAAACGTATGTGCTACACTAAAAAGAACTAACGGATGTGTTACATTAGTCGTAAAGGAACTATTTTGAAAAGAACTAACGGATGTGCTACATTAGTCGTGAAGGAACTATTTCGGAAAGAACTAACGGGTGTGCTTCGCTCAACGGAACTAGTTGATGTGGGTGTACAGGAAGGGTCAAGTGGGTTAAGAAGTTAAGTAAATTCACCCTTGCTACAAGAAGGGATCTTTTCTAGCTGCAGTAAGAATAGAACTTATTAACAAAACGACACCTGCTACTTTCCAGGAATATTGACATCCTTGCTTACTAATTACATACCCCACTTAAACATCAGCGCCTCCAAAATTTAAAGGCGGGAAACAATACATATATCGTCATCAGCGCGTGATTCCATTGGAACTTAGCTCGTGAGGTGTATACAGTGGTGTTGGAATGAAGCGGCGGGGCATGTGAGGGCGCTGGTGTTGCATTCGCAAAGGACAAAGGGGGAAAAAAAGGACGCTCAACACGCTCGAGTTTGATGGGATATTGGCTTACTTACTTTTTTTTTTTTGGCTGGGAGCTTACTGAGGGCTTTCCTATTGACACGAGTTGTTGGCCGTGTTCCCTCAGATTTCAATGATAAATCGTTATTTCCTGATCTCTCAACTCAATCGTCTCCCAAAGGAATAAAATAATAACGTCAATGGGGTATACAATCAGAGAGCAAAGATTTTGATCGCTCATCTATTTTACCTTAGAGCAGGATATTATATACTTGATATGGGACATTGAAAGGAAAATACCTTTCTTTAAATACTGAGTGACTGGGTTTGGAATACAAGATAATGGAAGAGGTACCTGAGCATTACTTAACCACTGGTTGATTGTAACTGGTGATGGCCAAACTAGAAATAGGTGCTCATTATAAAATAGAAATAGGTGCTAATAATAAAATAGAAATAGGTGCTAAGATTAAAATAGAAAAAGGTGCTAATATTAAAATAGAAATAGGTGCTAATATTAAAATAGAAATAGGTGCTAATAATAAAATAGAAATAGGTGCTAATATTAACATAGAAATAGGTGCTAATATTAAAATAGAAATAGGTGCTAATAATAAAATAGAAATAGGTGCTAATAATAAAATAGAAATAGGTGCTAATATTAAAATAGAAATAGGTGCTAATAATAAAATAGAAATAAACAAAAATTCTTGTACATTTCGGACGTTCCCCCAGAAATAAAGAGTTTGACGACGTCATCCATGGAATGGAATAGGGAAGGTTCGAACTCGTGGCCCTCTGACAACCGCATACCTCACAACTAGAAAGCCATATGTAGACTACTTTAGACATTTTTTGAGAAGGGAGGGTTATTAAATGTCTTTTTTTTTTATCAAATGCAACTACCTCTGTAATTCAAGATAGTATTCTACTGTCTAGTATTTACCAAACTGGATCGCTGTCTAGCAGTGTCTTAAATACTATATTGGAAAGTCATCATGGCGGTCCCGAGTTTAAATCTTGTTGTCTCCTGCCGTTTTTTTTACTGGTGGTTTGATGAAGATAAAATAAATAAATAAATTATAGCTTTTATATAGCGCTGCTTTCATGCTTATAGCATGCTCAGAGCGCTAGGGTCCAATCTTAATTGTAAACCAGTGGGGGGTTGGGGATATCTGGAAGAAGGTTTTCGTGCTGTCTTTAGGCGCTCAGTAAAAACAACTCTGCTTGAGTCGGATGTCGAACCTTGAGCCCCCTTCATAGGTAGCCAAGTCAAGCTCAAGCGTACTTAGCCTCTCAACCAAATGTACAAATGTCGATATCTAAGAGCTCGAATTGTGTGACTGCGTAACATTCAGTGAGGAAAGCGACATGAACGAATGAATGCTAACAAACAAAGTAAAAATGGTCCCTAATGGAATACTAACTCCATCAGAGACCATGCCACATGGTGAAACATATAGAAAAGTTCCGATCCGCCAAACTGTTTCTCACTTGGAATCGTTCTGAACAACTTTGTGTGCACAGGATGGCTGAAGGAGAGATGCTTGCAGTGTGGTCTTGAGACTTGAAAGGGCCCCTTAGCTATTTGAAATTTTTGGCCTTTTGGTACCATTTATAAGTCAAGATATTGTATGTCAGTGTTTAATATTTATTGGGTACCCTAAGCTATAGCTTGTGTTACCTATAGGGAAATCCGGCCCTGGATGCTTGAAATTTCCACTCGTTTAGGTGGAAATGTTCTTAGGAGTTCATTCCTGTTGTGATAGAAATGTCAGTAAATCTCACAGACATAAAAGAAGATGAAGAACCAATTTCCTAGTCTTAGCGTGTATAAAACCGTTTTGTTAATGTAATTGACCCAATTGTACTTTGCTTGAGGTCAGAATTGTAATATTTTATTTAATTGATCTTTTTTTTGTAATAAGTGTTCATTAAAAAAAAGGTGAACTGTGTTTTACAAAGCTTATATCTACTCTGGTAAAAAGTCATCTGTTTCTGTGGCCCACGATTAACGAGGGTGTCATGTGGCCAGCACAACGTCAAACCGACTTTACTGTTCCCCAACAGACGTATGGTACCCATTAGAGCTGGCTATACTCAGAGGCGTTCTAAAGATCCCGAAATTAAAAATCAGTGTTCACCAGGATTCGTGCCCGGAATCCCCAGGTTCGGAAGCCAAGTGCTTTACCACTCAGCCACCGCGCCCCCACTTCCGTTTGTAGCACAAAATAATTTGAACATGAACGAACCATTTGACTTCTTCTATGGCCTACACATTATTTAAAAACAAAAGGGCATTTAACTAGCGGTGATGGGGGAAAGTTGACATGACGACAAGAGCGCCACGCATTGTTAAAATTAGAAGTCAATTCTTTTTTACTCGGTTGGAAACAGTAGAGGTCACTTTAGCGTCCTTGACATTGTTTATTTGATTCTGAAAATCTTCTCAACATAATTTATGCTCTTCCTTTTTATTAAGTCTCGTATGAAGAAGTTTAAAAAATCAAAATGTGATCACAGAGCAGCTTACTATGGATAACCTGTCGTTTGAAAATCTTAAATATTCTACTTTGAAACTTTGTTTGCTGTCAAATATCAAATTATGATGTGATTTTAACTGTGTTAAAGGTCATCGCTAATATATTTACCATGAAGAGCAGGGTTGCCATGTCCATCCAGTTCCCTGGACTCGAACCAATGGCAGTTCTCAAGACGGTGCACATTTCTTATTTCTGCTTTTTCACCTGCCCAAATGAGCAAAACTGTTTTTTGACAACAGCTGGTTAAGTCTTTAAACAAAAACATGACTCGTTGAGACGGAGTGATTAACTCAGCCGTTTTATTTTAGCTTGCTTATTGACTCTTAATTACCTATCTGGTTAAATGGAATTATCCGGCTCAATGACCAGTAACGGCTATCTGGTTCAATTTGACTATCAGGCACGATGAATAGTTGCAACCCATCTGCCTCAATCTAACTATCAGTCACGATGACCAGTAACAGCACATCTGCCTCAACCTGACTATCAGGCACAATGACCAGCATGAAGAATTTCCTGAAGTTTAAGACCAGGCAGAACAGTTCTGACCTGCGCAAGTTTGGCGAGGAGTATTACATGAGGGAGGCGAAACTGTGGCGGCCGTTTCGCCTCTTTGGAGTGTTTGCCGAGGCTTCAGCCCTGGTGTTGGTCCTGTCATCACTTGTGAACTCCAGATGGATACACGGAAGTGGTAAGTATTTCTGTTTTTATATTTATATAGGTTAGATCTTTCAACTTATCAAAATATGCTCTTATAGTCAGTCTCTTATAGCCCTTTCTTAGATATAATGTGGTATACACGTGTTTCTCAAACGTTTACTTGTGAATCCCTACCCTCAGTGCTAAAATTGCACGTTCGCGTGCCCCTTAAATCTCCGCCTGTGAGGTTAAGGTCGGAGCCTCGGCGTCAAGAGTTTTTCTGCATTCTGAGCTTCTGAAATTCAATGCTTTGCCGTCTTCAACGCACTATTTCTCTATATAGAAAGAGCGGATGTAAAAAACGTCATTATTAAAGGGGTGGGATGGGCCAATACTGTAGTGTGAAGACTTTCGAGGTTAGCTTCCTGGTCCTTTGGTCGTATGGTTAGCGATCTGGATTGTCGCACAGATGATCCCCGGTTCGAACTTAGCCCACCGCCATTCACCGCTGTCCTGTAGGAGGGTTGGGTTGGGATGTAATAATCTTATTGATTGAAACTCCGAAACATGTCAAACAAACAGTAGAGCAAAGACAATTTTCTATTGAACTTGATCGTCGTCAGATCATCCTGACAATGGGAAAAAAACGTATCAGGTGACAGTCTTTATGAATTACGTAAAGAAGAGATAGAGAACCGCGTGGCTAAATGTTGTTTGTTTACGATTGGTGAATGAGGTCCATTAAAAAAGATTCAGAACAGCAGAATGTTGGCTGATATCGTAGCATCCAACCAAGAAGCTGGCATTCCAAAAAACCTCACCCCGAATTTCGTGCATCAGTTTTTCTTGTTCTTGGGAATTGTAAAAAAAAAAAAAATTTGAAAAAGAAAGTTTCCATTCCGAGCTTTATGTTTTCTTGTTTTGATGTATATTTCATAACATCACCGCTATCCCGCTCCCCTCTCGTGCTTGTTGAGAGCTGCCTCCTCTTGTTTTGGTTTGAACTATTTTAGTACTATTCTATCTTTGGCCGACAACCTCCCTCGTCCTACTTGCTTTGATTAATCGATCAATTCGATCCTCCGAAATAAAATAAAAAGTATAAAAAGAAAGCCACTCGCATGTTTTTAAAAAAGTCCTCTTATAAAGATGTCAAAAGTCAGACATAAGTTTGGCACCAGTAGAACTAATGACATAGTCATTGATTTCCCTGGGAGTGTCGGTTTTACGATAACTACCTTTCATTCCCCCATCCACTGATGAATATTAAATAATTTGCAAGATATTTGCATTTTTATATTAGTACATTATATGTAAATGTGTTATTGCGTGGGTCACTAATTTAGCCAATGGTTCTCTCTCACTCTTTCTTGCTACTTATTTTTAGTTGTAGTTCTTACTCAACTATCGTTATTTCTTTCTCATCCATAGGTTTTCAAGGCGGCCTCTGGGAGTACTGCTTTCAGAACATGTCCGACATAGAAGCTGTTTCCTTTTGTCCGGACAGAAAGCCTCGTACGATTCATAAATTTAACTCGCACTGAAAACTTTAGAGAGAGAGAGAGAGAGAGAAAGAGTGAGAGAAAAGATAAAATGAGAGAGAAGATAGAAAGTATAGAAAGAAATTACTTGTACAGAAGAGCAACGATTCGCTTTTGTTTATAATAGTAACAATAATTATGTTTATTATCCATAAGGAAATTGGTCTTACTGTTTGTTACAATAAACAAAACATCAACACTATAGAAAACAAAATATACATTATCGCCTGATTCCCTCGAAAGTTACATAAATGTTAATATCAGTTGAAGTGTGTGGAATGATTTAATTGCCAAGGAAACAAATAGTTTTTGTGTCTGTTTGTAATCGATGTTTTCTAGCCCATCTCCTTTATGCTGGTCAAATCACCAACTCCTGATCCAAAGGATGATTTTTTAAAAATATTTCATTGTGAATCTATCACACCATCATTTGTCCAAATTGTTGTTTTTTTTCAACCAATGACTTTACTAGCAGCATTTAGGATTTTATTAAATGTATTTTTATTTTTTATATGTTTGCATTGAATTGTAAATGAATCAAAACTAAACATGACTATGTAATGTTCAGCTAAAAGAAACTCTAAACAGAAAAGGTTTATTAAACTCATCGCCTTGGCTACATTTTGTATTCTGGCGTCTAGTGATGTACTTTTGTGCTACATTGGCCATAAGAGCTTTTAACTGAGCTGATGGTCAAATTGACTTATGTCAATAAGATACGAAAAGTACATAGCAGTACTTGCACACTTTTGAATATCTTTATTCCATTTTGTCTTTAAGAAGCCATGAAATCTGCACCCACGTTTGTAGTCTATATCAGCACATTAGGTTATAAATTTATTGGTAACAATCGGTATAGTTTTAATGCGTTCATTTATTTCTATATTTTGCCTATGCTTTGAAAACTGCTTAAGATGTGAAACAGAATAGGAAAACTTAGTTTCATGTTTCAATGTTGCATTAAAAAATATTCTTTCATTGCCTTTGTGTAAATGTAACGCTATCAATATAACATTTAAGTAAAAAAAAAAACAATATTACCAAAATCAAACTTGGCACGATGCATTATGACATCATGGTGCTTCCAACACCTGTTCTTTTCTCCGTAGTCTTATTTTTTTCCTCAGCCGGTAAAAATATTCGGGTTTATAAGAGTCCCACAGGGCCAGCCCGAAGATGTGTGGCCGAGAGGCTAAGTACGCTTGGCATGGCTTGGCTTCCTATCAAGGGGACTCGAGTTTCAATACCCGACTCGAGCAGAATTGCGTTTACTGAGCGCCCAAAGGCAGCACAGAATACCTCCCAACTGGTCTACATAAGAAGTTGGATCATAGCGCTCCGAGCATGCTATAAGCATGAAAGTTTTAGGTTTAGAATGACAACTTTGACGGTGACCTTTAAGTGGCCCCATCCTTCAAACTGTTCAAAGTCATAGTATGTTAGACCTTATTATTAAATCCAATCTGCTGAAAGACTATTTATGTAACAGAGGTTATGACTAATTGTAGAATTGTACATTTCTTAACCAGATTTCACCAATGTTCTGTCCCTTGTTTTGTTTCAGATTGGCAAAACGCAGTCATTGGCCTGATGATATTCGCAGCAACATTTGGCTTTCTTGCTTCGGTGCTTTCCATGTGCGGTGTCTGCACAAATCCTCTCCCCAGGAAAATTTATTACTTCCATTCTGCGGGAGAAATATTTCTTATTTCTTGTAAGTTTCTTTAAGAACATAGTTGCGTGAATGCCTAAAAAATGTTTGCATTGATCTCTACAGTTTAAACATGTATGTTTCAAACCATAAATGTTGTGTTTTTTTTTTTAATCTTCAGAATTTTTTTGAATAGTGCGTAGAATAAAAATTCTTATATATTTTTTTTTCTAAGTTCCAAGAAAGTGCCATATGAACTTATTTATTGTACTTTTGCTTTTTAAATGAACTTTGCAAAGAAATGTCATTTCTATGACATCATTGAACAAAATGCCATCAGAGAACGAAGTAATTGGAATTTGCGTGGGTATACAGAATAGAATGTCAGCACTATGTTGATGGCTTTTTTTTTAGTTTTCTTTTAATCCATGTTCCTACTATGATTTGATCTGTTTTGCCTCGTTTGTACTTTTACGTGTGATTTATTTTGCCTCATGTTTTGTACCGTGACATTGCGACGTGATCTGTTTTAATTCATGTTTTTACTGTGACTTGATTTTTTTTTGCCTCGTGTTTTTTTTTACTGTCACTTGATCTGTTTTTGCTGTGAAGTGACATTTACTTAAATACACGTTTTTACTGCGATGTGACCTGCCAGACGTAGCAGTTGAAGACATTTTTTTGGGCACAACGCTGATACATTGCCAATCACGTTTACCTTATAACCTTTAAACGTCCAGAGTCTTTTGATTCCCAATAGAAATTCCCTGTGTCTCTTTCATGACATTAGAGCATGGAATAGGTTACCTGAGCCAGCCATACTTGGCAGAATTTAAGTCATTGGTTAACATGCATGACTAGATTGACCTTGGAGGACGCGTAGGACGTAATCATCTGCTTTTTTGAAGTAGCGTTTGTATTTTATAAGATAAGAATGCAACTGCGAAGTTAGGACTGCAAAACATGTGTGTAGGCCCTATACATGTATTTATGGGGGAAGGGACATTTTAAGGCTCGAAATGTGTTAAATGTCAACTAATTTCCCCCTTTTTTTTATTGCAAACTTAGTCTAAACATTATTCTTATGCCTTTCGAAACTCGCATTGTTAGTGACCAATCCGACATGACCTTCATTTAGCATCATCCTATTGTAGGCTGCAGTGTGTTTCTGTATCGATCTTCTCTCTTGACATTTCAAGTCCAAACAATTTTTACAGACCTTCTGCCTTCAAGTGGAACAGGAAATGTTGATAGACTCATTACGAGTTAAATTAGCAGAAAAAAAAGATGCAGAAATTGACAAAGCAATTGTCATTTGAAAAACAAGCAAACAGAAAGTAATGATACTTATAATAATAATATTAATAAAAATACTTTCATTAAAGCGAACTGTTTTTTTTTTCACGTCTCAATGTTCATTTATCTATAGGCCTACACCACAGACATATATTATACCTTGACTGGACATGGACATCTCTAACACTTTGGTAACACTACATAAAAATGTCGTGAAAGACTTAAAAAAAAAAAAAAAAAAAAAAAGCTGAAACAAAGCGTAGTTTTGTAAAGTAGTTATAAGAAGTAAAGAGTAGGCCCTAATTTGTTTAACCCTAACCTATGTAACATATAATTGAATGCTTATATCTAGATCTAGTAATTATTATTTTGTAATTTTTAGATATATAATCTAGAAAGATGTAGTTAATCAATCTATTAAATGTAGCCTACATTAGATGATTAAAATCAACAACAGACTTGAATTATTTCGATCTAAGATTTTGGAAACATTATCTCAATGGAAACAAACTGGAAATGACTTTATTTCATAGATTTGCGTGTTGTGTGATTAATTGCCCATTCTATTAAAAATCCGCAAAATGAAAATTAAAGATCATTACTTTTCTAAGACAGAAAAGAAAGATTTTCCTAGATTCTGGCAACTTCCCTTACAGATGGAAAAAAAGTTCCGCAAATAACAATCTCTCTCTCTCTATATATATATATAGGTCTGTGATCTGATCATTATCGAATCAGAATGTGTTTCCGTTTTCCATTCTACGTATACTATGTATAGGTCTATGGCCTAAGCGTTTGGCATGCCTAATACAGACCATTTCATCCGAAACGTTATATTGTATCGTTGAAAGGCCCGAACAAGCTAATGGCCAAAGAAACACTGTACATAGAGCTGTCATTTTATCTCTAGGACTAGTTGTTGACCCCTCCAACTTGACCATGAGAACGCGGAAGAAGAAATTGCTCAATAAAATTGGATTATCAAAAGCTCTTTTTAGTTTTGGAGACGTCACCAACTGACACCACAAACACAATATCGACTTTTCCCTGACATGGACATGAGCCTTGAAAAGTGTAGACATTAATAATGTACGCTAAAATACAAGAAAAGTATTTTTGTTTAAAAAGCCCTGTATATATATATATATATATATATATATATATATATATATATATATATATATATATATATATATATATATATATATATAGTACATGTGTATAGGCCTAAGAAAAACTGGACGCCCTCACCTCCGTTACGTTGATGTGATAAAAAGGGATTTAAAATCAGTAAACATTGATACTGACCATTGGGAAGACATAGCTCTAGACAGCACTAGTTGGAGAGAGACGGTGACCAAGAAAACTAGAGAGAGCGAGAAAACATGGGCCTCGATTCTTTTTGGAAAACGACCAGCTCCTCTACCACCAAAGCGAAAGCCACCTTGACATGCAATATATGTGGACGGGAGTGTCTCTCCAAAATAGGGCTCCATAGCCTTATAAAAAAGTTTTCGAGATGAACCATAGTCGTTTCACGACTGAAAGAGCCCAATGTGTGTGTGATGTGTGATATATATATATATATATATATATATATATATATATATATAGAGAGAGAGAGAGAGAGAGAGAGAGATAGATAGATAGATAGATAGATAGATAGATAGATAGATATGCCGATATATTAATGTGAGCAGGTCAGGAGGCGCTGAGATAGGACCTGTTCTCTGACCATGGAACCTATTCCTCAGCTTGCAATTTCTTGCTAGATGACCAGGTTTCCCACAAGTGTAACATTTCCTGTTTTTCATCAAAGGCCTCTTCTGGCTAAAGGTGCGCTTTGGTTGCCTACCCAGTTGCGAGGTTATCTGACTCACATTGCCGCTAATGTGATCGGGTTGATGGTTGTAGCAGTGGGGACAGCTATAGTTCTGTGGCTCCGAAAGTTGTAGGCATACAATCTGGGCTGCAAGCTCCTCCACTTGCTTGGAGAGAGCAGCTAGCTGGTCTCCAATTTTAATTTCATTTAATTGGTCATGGCTTGAGAGGTTACATGTTCGTCTTCAGCCCATCTGATGGCTATGTCCCTTATGGACAAAAAGCTAGTGTCTGGTCGTTCAAGCAGCCTCTCTAGTAAATCTCTCCTAAGGGCTCTGTCATTGAGATTTTCCACAAATGATCTCTCAGGACAATTTCGTCAAGGGCTGTCGCTGAAAGGGCCCTCTGCCTGTCTACCACTGCCTTGAACGACTGCTGTAGACGATGCGAGTAGGAGCGAATAAGCTCTCCTGGGCGTCGACTGATGCAGTAGAGCTCTCCCATCAGCTGAGAGACACTCCTCCTCTCGCCATAGGTGGCCTGTAGCACTTGGATCAGTGCCGCTGGAAACTCCCTGGTAGCTTGGGGGTAAAAACCAAACTCGGCTTTCACTGACTCCCCTAGATGAGAAATCAGGAACTCACACTTCTCATCGGGCTGCTCTATGTGCTGCGACTTCCAGGCTCTCTCTCTCTATATCTTGAAGGAACTCTTCGACTTCCCTGACTGGGCCATCGCCATGGAAGCGTCGAATGTTCCATTCCGTTCTTGGCATCAAGATCACTGTCTGAGACGGCTGCATTCTTGCTGCTGCTGCTGCCTTGCTGTTCATCTACGTAACTATTCAACAAAATAAAGCCTACTAACCTCTCTAACAAACGCCCAAGGAAAAACTAAACTTCCACTAGCTCTACTTCCTATCAATTCCTAAACTTAACTCAATAGAAAACCTAATCTATCCTAATCCTAAAAAAATATACGTGTCTGGTCACTCAAGCACAGATCCCACTTCTGACACCAGAAAATGTGAGAGGCGCTGAGATAGGACCTGTTCTCTGCTCAACATTAAAATTTACCAACAGTAGGCAGATGTTAGCGCTACTGGGTGGGCTCAATCTGTGACACCTCAGTCTACGACCAAGGGGCTAGAGTTGCCTAAGTAACCAGACATACTAACCTAAACTAAATGAAAGCACCAACGAAACTTTAGTTTAGGTTAAATAAACAAAACGAAACTTTATTTACATAAAAAATCAATCATAAAATATATACACTAACCACTACAACTAACTAAAACCCTCTAAATCTACGCCACTACAAACTAACAAAACCAACTATCTAACACAAACTGATAAAACCAACTATCTAACTAAATCACTACAACTACTACACTAGACCTAGATCTACACTAACACTAAAACAAGAACAACTTAGTACCTTACTATTCACTAAGAACAGACTAAGCTACTAGGTCTAGGCCGACTAAGGCAACACTACAAAAACAAAATAACACTAGATACCTACTAGTGTACTAGTAGATCTAGATTCCTATAACAATAGCAGTTATATTCAGCAGAGTAATAGCAGCTTAAAAACAGCAGTAAGTATTTCAGCAGTAATATTCAGCAGCATGTATTTTGACAGCTATATTCAGCAGTGTAATAATAGCAAGCCGTCCCAGGTACAGAATAATAAAATAATTACACGACAGACGACAAAGATCTTCAGCTGACACACACAGAGATACGTACTGACCACTGGTCAAATGTACATTCAACTGTTTTAAGACAGCATGTACATCCTTTTTATACTATCCCGCACTAACCTAAATAAAAATATGCGGAAGTACAATTAATAAATTTGGCACTAGCCTATAAAAATAGAATACACAAAATAGCTAAAATTACATGTAAAAATATCTCTGGGAGCGCAAGCTCACATTAACCTGATCACTAAGCTATGATTTTAGTGTTTAGACACAATAACATCCAAAACTTAAATCTATCAGTCTTTTGGAAAATATGGTTAAATGATGCACTATATTCGCTTTAAAATGGAAACTGGCTTCAATATATTTGATGTCTTTAGTGTTATAAACTACGTTCAGTTACTAACAAACTTTTAATACTGTATTTTCTGTGTTTCCTTCTCCAGCTCTCAGCGCCAGCATTGCTTTACTGATATTTCCTGCTGCTATTGAAATGGACAAAACAATCAAAGGTCATCAGTACGGCGTGGGGTACTGCCTAGGCTGGGGCGGTGCCCTGTTCTTTTTGGCGGCCGCCGTGTGCATGAGCCTGGACGATATAGTTCGCCAGTCTTCCCGGACCAAGTGCTGCAAATGGTGCTGGAAAGGCAAAACCAACGACAGAAACCAGTTGCGGCAGGTTTGACCTTTGGTGACGCATAGAGACTATTAAAAGACAATGCAAAGCATGGTTTGGAGTTTTCTTGGGTTTTGTACGGAACAATTCTTGTGAACTGAAGAAACTGGGACTAAAAAAAATATTATCAGCATTTTAATAAACGCTACAAAAATTCAATTCCTGTGTTACAGAAGCCGTTCCATCATCATAAATGAATAGTGTTTTTTTTTACTGTTTTTTTTTCCAAAAATAGTTTGCAGACGAACAATAGCATCTGAAAGAACATATAGATTTAGTCTGCAAGTAGACACGACTGTAGTGTGACGTTACACTAGAACTGTGCCAGATTTCTTTGCATTCTGCAGTGGGCTTTGAATGCACTTTATTTTTTTATTTTAAAAAATTTTCTGATGTATTTTACAACCTATCTGCATACAGAAATAATGAATAAATATTTCTAAGATTTGTTTATTATTTTTTTACAGAAACAAACAGAAATAATATGTACAAACATTTTTTGTCACATTATATTCACATAAATATTACCAATAGTAGATGTAATTTAGGCTCTTTTCTAAAATTATTGTCTGTAGTCTAGTAAACTAGACTATTTCCAAGAGTTGTTGTGGAGTCTATACCAGACATTTCATTATTAAATCTCTTTACTTTCAGGAAGTGATGTTAATGAGTAAGGTTCAAACAATTACATTTAGATCAGTATTTCTTACATTTAGATCAATATTTCTTACATTTAGATCAATATTTCTCAACCTTTTACTTGTGATGTTCTCCCTCCCTCCTCCCAATAAAAATTGTGAAGGTCAATCACCTGTGTACATCTGAAAAGGTAGTGATTATTACAAGATCATGCATCTTTGTGCTAAACAAGGTCTCTTTTTAAAGTTTTTTTTCACATAAAAGGCTGCTCAGCAGAATATGGTACAACACTTCAGAGAAATTTGACAATTAACAAATCTCCTTGGAAGAGATGTATTGAAAAGTCATTTATATGAGAACTTTTTTTGAGGTGACATTTTGCATCTTATGAAAACAAGATGAAACGACGTCACTTACAGTTACATATTTTTTGGCTCAGCAATATTCAAATATTAATTTATTCCTACAAAGAAAACTTATTTCTGTCCCTTGAAAAAAAACATCCCCGTTGTACCCTCTTGTCAGACAACCCATCGTGTCTTTTAGGTTGGGAAACGCTTATTTAAATATCAATTAACTAAACCTATTTTTTAAAGAACATGCAAAAAGAAGAAGAAAAAAAACTTTTTTGGGGGAAAAGGTCGGACTGAAATATTTGGTATCATATTTCTGTTTTTTTCCCACTGGTAAAATCCCAGGGGTGCAAAATTAATTTAAAAATCTATCTAGAAATTTCAAAGACTTTGAAATTTGTTTTCTTTCTCAATTTTCCAATTAAAAAAGAAAAACAAATTGAAAACATTCAGTAGCATAGCTATTACTACTTGGAAGTATTCTACCCAGAATTCATTAAAACTAAAAATAAATATGATCATCTATAAAGTTTGTTCACACACAAACAAATAAAGATGGGTCTTTTTTCTTTTTTGTTAGTTTTATTTAAATGGCTGTGTTTCCACATTTTCGTTTCTTTTTCTTATGAAGTTCTCTTTTGTCTTCTAAGAAGTAATTTTATAAAGCCTTGTGAAAAGGATGGCTGACTAGTCATGTTGTATGCGCTTTGGGCTGTTGTCATGATGGTCCTGAGTTCGAACACTGCTAAGGGGTAATAAATCATCACTTCTGAAGGAACGTTCAAATCTTATAAACCAAAACGAGGCAGCACATAGTACACACAGGAACTGCAGCATTCTAGTTGTTGACTTTTTTCATGCTAGCAATGGGCACAAAAACTTAGTTGAAATAGTTCAAATGTCTTTTTCTATGGAGTAAATTTTTGTAATGATAAAATACTTTCTTTAAACATGAAAAGACCAGTTTCCGAGTTTTTAATTATGTATAGAATATAGACTCAGACTGACAAAAAAAAAAAGGACCAGAAATAGTTTTCTTTTAATTTTAAACTTTACTTACTCTAACAAACTCTTGCAGCAATCAAGAAGTATTGATAGACATAAGACAAAATATTAGAAAAATATCTATTTCTTCCTATCAGCTGA
Organism: Biomphalaria pfeifferi; assembly: GCA_030265305.1. Classification (NCBI taxonomy): domain Eukaryota; kingdom Metazoa; phylum Mollusca; class Gastropoda; family Planorbidae; genus Biomphalaria; species Biomphalaria pfeifferi. Next base: position 1,530,692 of record JASAOG010000020.1, on the reverse strand, counting down.
CCAATATATATATATATATATTTTTTTTTCTTGATAAGCATTAATATTTTATTTTTTTGTAGACCTTGTTTTCTAACCATTGCATGTAAATTCATAAATCACATTTCATTTCTTTCAAATGGCTAATGTATATTATTTATCGCAATTTATAATTTTATATTAAATTTTAAAAAATATATCTATGTAAAATATTATTTGATATAATGCATTTACTATAATATATTTTGTTCTTTCTAGATTAAAACACCCACCCCCTTCTATAGTTATCACAAAAATCATAGACTAAAAAATATGTATTGTTTCCTGCCATTTTCACAAACTTTTCAGCAGATTAATTAATGCTAAGTCAGTTAAAAGCCTCTACATTAAGTTGCTATAGATTTACCTAAGCTAAATATTCAGTTGAAATATTTCCTAGAGATTTGTTCTCAATGTTCAAACAGTGACAAAATCGGAGGACATTTAAAAAAAAAGATATTACAAAATTAGTTATCATTCCAGAGTTTTCATTTTCATTGACTGTGTGAACTTGTTGACTCAAATATTTGTTTGACAACTTTTGTTTACCAAATGTACCAATAATCAATTGTAAAATCTGTGATTTTAAAGACACTGTGATTTGTGTTCATCTCTAGATGCTGTGATTTGAAGAAGCACATTGTCTTGGCATTCTGCACATTCTAGATAAGATTCTAGCAAATATCACAATCTTTTTTTATGAGAGGATAATTTGTATCGATTCAAGCAGCATAAAAGTGCAAAGTCAGAGAGAACAAGTGAGACGCTAGCTGCGGATGACTGTGAGTGAGAATTGAAACAAACTAAGCAATTCAATCAGTAAATTTTCAAGCTCACCTGTATATGTTTACTTGTGATCAATGTTTTTTTTTTCTAGATGCTAATACTCAACACATTATAAATATTCACCTTGACTTTGATAATTCCAATCTGCCAATTTTATCCACTAGCCACTTCTGCCTTTTATCCACTATTAAGCCACCACTTACAATGCCTTTTTAATTTGTATATGATACATGCATGCATTGTTTTCCTTTTTCAAAATATTACTTTTAACATAATGTGATTATACATAGTTCAGTGACCCACTGGTTACATTTATTATTTACCCATTTCTTATAATAAATACTATAATTTTTTTTGGACATAGATTATGTTAAGGTCTGTTAAAGATACTTTTTTTGTCTGAACTAAAATTGCTTTTAAAGCTATGTTTCATATTAACATTATGATTTTCATTATTTTAAATTGTATTTAACTTAAATTATAAAATGTAAGCTACTTGAGAAGAGGTATGAATATTTTTAATTGGGGCAATATTTGGGAGTAACAAGAAAATTAGTAAGTCAGATTTAAGGTCAGTTATGAAGTAGTTAATAAAACAGTCAAATGAAAAAGACACTAAAATATTCTTTAATTTATTACTAATAAGATTATTTATAAAAGTGAATTGTTGAGAGAAATTTCTAAATTTTGACAAACTGCCACTAAAAAGTACATAATTTTGATTTTTAGAAATCAATAAAAAATATACCTAACTTATAATTAATTCTTCAAAGTTCCATTATGTATTGTTTTAGAAAAAATTCATTAACAATATAAAACTTCAATGCTACTTAATCTTACTGGAATTTATATTTTCTGTTTAAATTTTAGTTTTGACTCTTGATAATCCAACAGTTATGAGAAGAAATGGTGTTGGATTGCCAAAAATGTCAGATTACCAAAGGTTATATTTATAATGTAATAAAATATTCTCTTAGATTTTCAAGGGTATAAAATAAAAAATAGAAGAAAAAGAAAAATGTATTGATCTAAAAAAATACAAAACCTATGATTTCAACTTTCACATACTGTACGAAATATTTATTAAAGCCTACCTACATTTTAAAAATATTCCTACCACAGTACACATTTTCATGAACTTATGTTGTACTGCAGTGGATTACTGTGTGTCTCAAATGATGTAGTGTTTGACTATCAAGAATCAAAAACAACTAGAATCATTTACAAAAAAAAGAAGAGAAACTTCTTAATGTAGTTTTGTCATTGCAGAATTGAAATTGGATATAAACCATTCCAATATCCTCACCATCACTAAACTCCATGTAAGTAAGAGCTTGATACTCACTGAGGTATAATTTCATTTTTAGGTCTGTATAGCCTCCACCATGGGTAGGTCCAGGTCAGGGCATCTCCAAAGCTGCAAGTTTTTGAGATTTGTCTTAAAACTCAATTTTCTACTTTTATCCAGACTGAAAGATCCAAGTGGTAGATGAAATAAAAATGTTTCTAGGCAAATATTGATCAACAATAATTACCTATATACTAATACATACACAGGAATAGAAAAAAAAATCTTCTTAGAAATATAAGAAATAGCAACGAAGAATGCATTTAAATAGTGTAGATTTAAAGAAATGAGACTGGAAGTTTTTGTCAAAACATATAAAACTATAAAAGTATTTTCACTAAACATATGTACTAAATCTAATTTAAAATGTACCATGAAGAAAAAGTAGGAAATATTAAACATAGATACTAACTTTGAAAAATATAGACACTTCCATAGAGAAATTATACATTTTACAAACTTAAGATATTTTATTACTTAATTAATCTATTTTTAAACGAAGTTGATTTCTTTGCAAAGTCATGCAAGATGTGGAATATAAAATCTAGCTCTTTCTAACCGGGGTATTTTTTATTTTTAAACTAAAGAACAAACTGTTCAGACCTACCCATTATGTAGTAACTGAATATATATTTTTAATTCATTCGAGTACCATACTAGTAATAATAAAGATAAATAGTTGTTTTTTTTATTTGTAATTAGTAATTTCATCTTATCTTTAGGCAAATAATTAACAATAAAATGTCTTCCATATGTTAAGAAAGGGAGTACATGTTTTTTATTTCATTCAGCTTGTTCAAAATTAGATTTCTTTTTCTAGAAAACAATATTAGGATTGTATATTGGAGTTATAAAAATATGGAATGCACTGATATATTAACATTGACCCCTCTCAGAATGTGTATAATTGTCAATCTCCTATTATGAACTATTACAATTTTTAAATATTCTTTTTTCAACTTATTTTTTGAATATGAAAGCTCAAATAAAACTTTTTCATTTAAAAAAAAAATGAATTGCAACCCTTCACATATATATTATTTTTTATCATTTTTCTTTAATAACTTATATACTTTTTTGTTTTAAAGGATAGAGAATAGTGTATATATTATCAGTTGGTAACAGAGAAGGAGACTTATGAACAATGGCCAAGAGCAATCAGTTGGTGATCGAGTGGAAGCTAAAAAATGTTTTATTTTAATATAACAGAATAAGCATGTGGAGATCTTTATGATGTTTATAAAGCACAATCCTTGGGAAATATATAAATATACATTGTGGGCCCCCAATCATTCTGTTTAGTACTTGGTTAGGAATGGGGCACTGGTGGTGTTTTGTTGGATGCAAAGGTAAACATCACATGACATCTGTCAAAGCATTAAGGCAAGGCGTATAGGTATAATCTTATGAGAGCCCCTTTGTGGGTTGTCCAAAGCATTGAATGCTTCCAGTTCATATATATAGAACTTGTTGGCCTCCCTGAAAATAACTGCAAAAAGAAATCTGATGATTTCCCTAAATCTTTTCTTTGTAACAGGGGGTTCTCTTTAAGGTGATCAATGACATAAGTGGTAAGGCAGAGAGTACACATCCCTCTTGCTGTAAGAAAATGCAATTCTTCATGGAATCTGTAGGTGTTGAATTATATGATGTAGAGGTCCCTAAACTTTCTTTTTTTAAAAATAAAAATTGTGAATATCCTTTTCAGTTTTGACCGTGATTATGTAATGAAGTTCCTAGTAAGATACATGGAAGTTAATTTAGTAATTAAGGAGATTATCTATTAGAAATAGAGTTGAGGAGGTAATTTGTTAGAAGAGCTGATACATTAGGATAAGATTATGTCTTCTGCACTTGTTATTTAATGATAGTTAAAGATAATAAAAATGTAGGTGTATCATACATAAAAAAAGACATTAATCTGACTTATTAATTAGATATGCAACAACATCTTTTTAAGTGAAAGTAATAAAAAAAAAAATTAGATGAACTTTCTGTTAATGTGTATGTCAAGACCAAAGTTCCTTTTTTTTTTTTGAATTTTGTTTGGATGATGTGTTTGGGGGTGTTTGAGCAGTTCACTTCTTTACACCACTGACATGATGCTGCCTTCCATTTAGTTTCATACTTTTCTACACTGCCTGAGTTGATTGGAGCCATTTCTTTTCCTTGTTACAATGTATTTATTACTTATGATCAGTATGCAATGCTAGATTCGCTTTTTTGTATTTTTTATTATTTTAGCAAAAAGTATTTTGTAACACACCCTGTGATTTATTTGCTTTGACATTTCCTAACTTACACAAACAATAATTAACAATAAACAAACTAGAGATCAACTCTTCGGTGTGTCAGAAATTCAAGTAAAAAAAAAAGGATAAACTCTAAATTTTCCACTATTTGATAGATGAAAACATAAGCCTGGTCTGGGCTAATAAGAGACTGTTGCCCAATAAAGAGTAATTGACTTACAAAAAACAAAGAGAAAAAATATCAGTTTTTATGAGCCTATCTAGCTGATGTTGTTTTCCCCCTGTGAATCCTGGTGATCAGTTAATCTCAGTTGTCCACCTCTAAATGCAACATAATCTACATTCCAAAAACAAAAAATAAACAAATTTAAAGGAATCTAATATGAATATACTGGATTATAGGTGGAATTTTTTTTATTTTCTTCTAATTAATTTGTTAAAGTTTAATTTTATAAATCTATTTTAGCATCATTAGATTAATTAGCTGTTCTAATGTTTAACCATTATAATTCTTATCTTGTCAGTACCACGAGGCGTTACAAAATGTCAAATGCAAATATCTGAACATTTTCTTTAATATTTTCATAACCTATTTTAGCAAATGTCTCTTCAGCACTAGAATTATTCCTGTTTCTTTACCAAGATACCCAGGCAAAATATGCACTTAGAAGTAATTGGAAGTACTTTTAATTTTTTTCTTTTTGTTTTCTTATACCCAAAGGCAATTACAAGTTACAATAAAGCATTCCCCTTCAATGTTTTTATAATAAAATACAAGTTCTACGTTCAGAGCAACAACCGGCAATGCTATGGTGATACCATTCAATCAAAATTAGGTTGTTGTTTTTTTGTAACATGAAAAAGAAGAAGAAAAAAATCTCCTCATGACCAGCTTCAAGCACATCAGTATTTGAAATGACAGACGTAAACTCTGAAAATGTAACTAATTCTCCTTTTTTTTTTTCATTTGTTTGATTTAGTTTATGAAGTAGTCTGTGTATATATCATATATATTAACTACTCTGTAATCCACTATACTATTTAAAAACAAAATATACTATGCCAATACAAATGTATGAATAATTATTATAAACTATATTATTAATATTTTAAATCACATTTTTTCAAATATTTTGGTTTGCTTCAACTATATATAGTCACCAATAAACGGGTCTTACTTCATATTTTTCCCAAATTACAATCATTGAATTTTGTTGTTTTTTAGCGGCCCCCGAAAGGGGAAAAGACGCTATTACTTTGTGTGGAATGTCTGTCCGTCCCGTTTAAAGTTCTGATGCAACTGTTACTTTTTTCTTTTCTGAAATAAAAAAAAATCTGTTTTTTTTAACTCTTTCTCTCCTAACTGACGATACCAACGTTGATTCCACCAGAATGTGGTAAATAATTATGGAGAGAAAGAGTTAAATCACTTATGCAAGCAGTTTTGTTCATAAAAATACACCTTTTTTACAACTATTCACTATTAATAGTAATAAACACTGAAGGCTCTTTAGTAGTAGAGTTAACTATGTATATATTTTTTAATCAGATTTATGCAACTAAATGGTTTTAGATTTTTTGTCAAAAATTTATTTTTCGTTTCCATTTGTATTGCTTGCTAAGTTAAGTAAGTTCTACTACATTTACATACAAATAAACGTTTACTTTTTTGAAAGAGAAAAAAATCTATTTAGTATGCATATAAGTTGGACATAATTTAAAACAACAATTAATAAGTAGTTTTTCATATTATCGCGAGAACTGCAACGTCGAACACCTGGAACACTGAACTAAACTTCCCCTAAACGCTCTAGGTGCTCTATAAAACAATATATAGTCACCAATAAACGGGTCTTACTTGATTTTTTTTTTTGGTCGAGAGGCTAAGTGTGCTTGAACTTGACTTGGCTTGGCTACCTAGAAGGGGCTCAAGGTTCGACACCCAACTCGGGCAGAGTTGTGTTTACTGAGCGCCTAAAGGCAGCACGGAAAACTAACTCCTAGATACCCCCCCCCCCTTCCCCCCCCACCGGTCCACAAATGAGATTGGACCAAAAGCGCTCTGAGCATGCTATAAGCATGAAAGTAGCGCTATATAAAAGCTATAATAATAATAAAAAAAAATCTTTTTACAAAATTGAATAAAAGTCTCAGTGGCATCCATGCGGCCCTTTCACTGACCCTACCGATGATATGCAATGTGATATCCGGTCAAGATTAGCACCCCCCCACACACACACACTTATTCGCAAGTAATGTCAATTGTGATGTGCGCTCCTGGTCTAGCCAAAGGGAGGGAATAGTTTGGCCGTCTCGCAAGATGAAAGGAGCTCAAATCATCTTGCGCTATCGATAAAGTCAACAAAGTTGATAGACACGACACCTAAATAGAAAAATAAGAGACATTGTCCAGATGGTCAAGCTGGCGATTTGGCAAATGTGGTGTGGCTTAGAAAAGTGACTATGATAAAAGAATGGGAAGAGGTTGGGAAAATAATCTAGGCACACACCTTTTCACATCGCCTAATATGGGAAAAATAAAATAATCAATTTCTGCGTAATTTATTGAGGTTGATTGTTTTGGCTCAGCGGACAGATCGTAACATATGTAGGCTAAATTCAATGATGAAATAAATTACTGTAAAACTATGTCAGTATTAACCACGTGATACACACATTTGAAACTAAAGAAAATCCGCGGCCGAGGACAGGTAAAAAGTGAATCGAAATTGACCACCAGTGGACAACGGTTATGTTTGTGCTAGTGGGGTCGCAGATGGGACAACGTAGCCAAGGGAAATAATACACTCCTCAAAAGTCACCAGACTCGAAGTCATATATTTCGCCCTTCCCCCCCGAAAAAAAATTATATATATATATAGATAGATAGATAGATATTTGGATGGATGGATTTGTGTGTGTGTACATAATTAATCTCTATTACATTCTGACCCTTCATTCTTTTGGAAGACGTTTATTGTGCCCTTGAATAGGTTCTTCCTGGAGTTAGTGAAAAAAATGTAGACTCCTTGCCCTTGCCAGCATGGGGTCTGGGGGAGCGCTGAGAACTCCCCCAGAGCGGCCGCCAAGCACTATTTCTGGTATTGAAAGCCAACTAAATGCATATGCTGAGGTACCTAATTTGCATTATTTTGCTATTAAAAAGTTTTATTTCAAAAACCTAATGTGCTATTCTTATTGACTTACACCCTCCTGCTGGTAAGCTGTTTCCACAAAAATCTGTCACTGGCATTGTCTGAAGCCTCTTCCCACCTGCTCCGAGGACCTCAATGAAAGTGTGGCGCCAAGTTGTACTAGGATGTCATCGCAACTCTTATTATGCGTAATTCATTTTGTCGGAGAACATGTCCCGTAAACCTCATGCGAGGCTCTGTCACAACCTTACTAAGGGGTCGAATCCCACTTCGGCATAGGATTTCCTTGATTTACACCCGAGCTCTATAACTGACTCCTAAAATCCGTCTTAGCCATCTTTGTAGAGCCACATTTAGTGCTTTTCAATTTCGACAGATGACTATTCATCGCACTTTATTATCTTATCTTATATAATACAGACGTTACTTCAAAAAAGAAGATGATTACGTCCTACGCGTCATGCATCTAGTCATGCATATTAACCAATGACTTAAATTCTGCCAAGTCACTGGTTTTCCTGGCTAGCTCAGGCAACCCATTCCATGCTCTAATAGCACTAGGGAAGAAGGAGTATTTGTACAAATTTGTCCTAGCATATGGGACGAGGAATGTGCCTTTATCTTTGTGTCTTTCAGAGTATTTTATTAAATTTTGTTTTTGTATTTGAAGATTATGGTTCAGTGTTTTATGTATAGTTGCTACTTTACTTTTGAGTCTTCTGTCCTGAAGGCTTTCTAAATTTAGTGATTTTACTAAAGGTGTTACTCTTGTTAAGTGTGAATATTCGTTTGTTATGAATCTCACTGCTCTATTTTGTGTTTGTTCCAGTTTCTTAATGTTTTCTTAAGTTGAGGGGTCCAAAACGAAGGATGCATACTCTATTATTGGCCTAAGCAAGGTTAAATAACATTTTAGTTTTATGTTCTTATTTGATTTATAGAAATTTCTTTTAATAAATCCTAATGCTTTTTTAAATTCTTTTATAGTTTCATCAATATGTGGATTCCATGACAGTTTTTCATTTATTATAACACCTAGGTATTTTGCGTTTTTAGTCTGTGTTACTGGTTTGCCATGAATAAGATAAGTGGAATTAATTTGTTTTAGTTTTTTTGTTACTCTTAATAAAGCCCAGCCACTGGTAGACATGTGCAACTTGTCTTGACTACGATCTTAGGCTATTTTGCTTTAGATGTTATATCGAAAAGGGAAGTTATATCGTCAATATCATCTGTTGGGGGTTTTTAAACTAAAATATATCTGGAGTTTTTTTTTTTTTTTATTCAAAACCACATTTAGCTCCGGTCATAGAATTTGGTTATTGTAGTTTGCTTAAGAAATAATATTGAAGAGAGAGGCTTTTAACCTTAAAACGCTCAAAACTATTTTGAGGGGTTTTAAACTTTTAAAAAAGCCATCTGGAGGAGAGGGGTTGAAACTCAAAACCCCCATTGGCTGGCTACGCTCAAAGAATTTTAGTGTGTAATTTGTTGTTGTTTTTTTTATATTGAAGAGGTATTTTTTTTACATCAAACCCCTCTGAAGGGAAATTTAAACTCAAAACACCATATAGGCTTTGCTACGCTCATAGCATTTTGATTGCGAAATATTTTTTTTTTAAGATTTATTTTTTAGCTTCAAACCACGCTGGAGGGGGGTTTAAACTAAAAACCCCTTTGGCTACGCTCATACAATTTTGAGTGTGTACTTTGCTTTTTTATATTGAAGAGGGGTTTATCGTAAATTTTGGAGAGGGTTTGAAATCAAAATCTTCCTAAGATGTGCTCTTAGAATTTGGGGATTGTCGTTTGCGTTTTTTGTTTGTTTATAGAAGAGGGGAATTTAAACTCAAAACTCCCTGGTAGTGGGTTTCAACCTTAAAACCCTCTGGTAGGGGGTTTCAAACTTAAAATCCCCTGGTAGGGGTTTTACAACTCAAAACCCCCTAGTAAGGGGTTTTAAACTCAAAATCCTTGGTAGGGGGTTTTAATCTTATAATCCCCTGGTAGGGGTTTTAAACTCAAAACCCACTGGTAAGGGGTTTCAAACTCAAAACCCCTTAGTTGTGCTAGTGCAATTGATGGTTTAGTATTAAAATTTCACCGAAATAAACAAAATTAAAGCAAATGAAGAGTCACTAAACTCCGACACTCCCCCCCCCTGATGCCGGGGGGGGATTTCATTTCGGGGGGGGGGGGGGGGTTGAACCCCAACCTCCCCCCGGCTACGCCCATGCATGATCATCATCATCATCATCAAACTCCATTAGAGTGAGGGCTTGAGAAGCTCAAATCCTCTCTTGCAAAAGCCCTGGACAGAAACCCAGCTGTCTTGCGTAGTGCAGAAATGTCGCCATACAGGTCGAGAATTTTGGGTTTCCCAGACCTGTCGAGACGGAGATCAGCAAGTCTGGGGCAGTCAAACAAAATATGAGGCACGGTTTCCTCTTCTTCCCCGCAGCGGGGCACCGTGAATCAAAATTTGGCCATAGCCGCGAGAAATATGAGCCATATGGCCTGTCCTGCACTGTGCTATAATAGCTTGCTCAGGCCTGGGCAGCCTCCACCACGGGGAAGTGCGGTCAAGGCGCCTCATGCGCTCCCAGACTCCACGGGCTTTTTGGGACTTGTCCAGGGGCGGACTGGCTATATGGGCAAACGGGCAAATGCCCGGTGGGCCGGTACCAAATGGGCCTGTCTGTTCGCGACCAAAGGAAAACAAAATATCAATGCAGACAACTTAAAAAAAAAAGTGACGGCAGCGAGACACAAAGCCCGAACACGTTTTATTTATTTTTTTTTTTTTTAAATTCTTATTACAATTAATTTTGTTTGAAATTCAACAAGAATATCAACAACAAAAAAATACACTATACACTGTACGTATTATCATTTGCAAAACGTTAGACCGTACTTTCTGCTATGCACGAGCGGCATGGACTGCTTTGATGTCCTCGAAGTTGTGTTTGGCCTGATCATTTTGCTGGTCGGCATGGGCCTTTGATGGCACTCCTATTTTTTTTTTTTGCTCCTTCCCTCCCCCGTCTTTTAATGGTTCCAATGAAATTTAACCAAAAAGAAGGATGGGAGAGGTTAAGTTAGAAAACATTGACATAAGGGGAGACAATTAGCTCGTTAACAAAACTTAATAGAAGTTAACAAACACAGACACACAGCCGCGAAATTGCAAACCAGCCAACTTATTCACAGCTCAATATGGGTATAAAGCTCTACTTTCTGCGATTTGAAAAGAAAAAGTAAGTTTCTTTTTGTTTATTTTTAATAACATAGATCTAAAAATACTAGACTTTAGGCTTACAATTTTTTATTTAATTACAAAATAAATCCAGATCTAAATCAATTTTATACTATTATACTTATGCCTAGTATGAAGTCATTAATGATGAAAATTATTTTAATAATTACAATAATTTATTAAACGCTGTCACATCTTATCTTCTTATCTTATATAACATCCGATATTTAGTGAAAGGAGATTTATATCTATATATATGATTCTCTTCTTTCCTCAACAGTTTAAACGAGAAGAAGAAGTAAAGGAAAGATCACTCTCTTATTTCTGCGGATAGTCCACGAGAAAACAAGAAGGGGGGGGGGGGGGGGGGAGAGAACACGTGGGTATTCCCACGTCGCTACGGATGGCTGCGCGCTGGACTGTCAAACCCTGCCCGCTCCCACCCCTTCGTCTTGCGGGAGGTTTGGACTAAAAATTAAACTGAAGGAACATCCGAAACATGTAAAACATTTTACAAACACTAAATAGCAAGGCCGGACTTAACCATTGTGGGGCCCTATGCGAAACAGATTTTGCTGGGCCATGTTTGGGTAGGGAAGCGGATAATTTGATCGATTTAAGAGTTTGAAAATAAATTCGTCTATGTATTTTATTCATTTTTTACTACGTACAGAATTACTTTACGAGCCTTGCGTATAGCAAAGTCATAGAGTATATCATAATAATTATGTTTCCTACATAGATCACGCTCAATGGCTGCCTGGTCGTGCGGTTTGCGCGCTGGACTGTCGTTCGAATTTATCGACGGTCGAGGGTTCAAACCTTGCCCGCTCCCATCCCCCGTCGTCCTGCGGGAGGTTTGGACTAGTAAGTAAACTATCTTCAACTCTGAAGGAACATCCGAAACATGTAAAACATTTTACAAAACAATAGCAAGAATTACCAAATGTTTCAATCTATCTTTGAGAATTGTTGACCTCAAGTAACTCTTCATTAGTTTGAGGCGCGAGAAGCTTCTTTCACCAGACTACCCAATTACGGCTAATGCACAATGCCGTTTTTATTTATCGCGCGTAGGATTTGCGTTTTCCATATTGAATGACACCCCAAAATGACAATTTTTTTTTGTATATATTTCGTATATTTTAAGGACCTTTTCGTATATTTTGCAATTTCGGGAGATTTCCAGGAGCTCCTGGTAAATGGACAGGAGGGCGCGGGAAATCTGTTTTAATTTATAAAATGGTTTAATTTAATAATTTATACACCTTGAATTAGCACGGGTCCTATGAAAGTGCAGATCCTTTGAAATGGGGGCCCACTGCGGTGACTTAGCTTGCAGTGTCCTAAGACCGGCCATGCAAAATAGCGGCGTATGCTACGCCGTCGGTCGACTAGTTTTAAATAATGGGTCATAGTATATTCATATACAAATCGCGTTTTTGAGAATGTACTAGGAGGAAGCAAGAGCTTTTTACATTAAGTAAGTGCCTCTCTAACCGTTCTGCTTTCTCTTATCGTTTAATGGAATGGGTTGCCTGAATCAGCCAGGAAAACCAATGATTTAGCATATTTTCAGTCACAGATCAACATGCATGATTAGATTGACACATGAAATGCGTAAGACGTTACAATTTTATTTTTTGAAGAAACATCTGTAATCTATTAGTAATACCAAGAAGCTTCAAACTCATTAGGCTGCTATTGTATTGTTTATAGTTTTCAGACTACATACATGTATAAATAGAATACATTATGTAATCCTACGAATGCATACATCCAGTTTTCGATGCGTTATCAAACTTTATATATTTTGTAGAGAATTAGGCTTACACCTATAATATAACACATGGGCGTAGCCAGGAGGGGAGGGTCTTCAAACCATCACTTGCCTCAGCCTAATTGTCTGAAAGGGAAACTTTACTTACTGCCCCAGTGCAGCCAACTTAAGCAAACTACAGTCACCAAATTTCATGAGCGTAGCCAAAGGGGGGTTTGTGGTCTCCCTTCCCCCCTACAATAGAAAAGCTAAAGCAAAACCATTTTCTACCAGTCGCTGGACTCCATTGAATAGCAGATTTGGTTTTGAATTTTTTTAGCGGAAGAGTAACAGGCTAATTGCACTGTAGATACCTCTGAATATGCATTTTTTAAGCTTAAAATAACGAAATAATGCTTGGTTCCGGGGCGAAGCCCCTGACCCCACTTAGGGAGCTTGCAGCGCTTCCCCGGACATTCTAGCTGCCCTTTGGCGGTGTGTACTGTCTTTACACTAATTATAGGAAGAGAGTATTTTAGGGTAGAAAAAACGTTTGCAAGAATGAAAGATCAGAATGTAATGAAGATTAATTAGATATACAGACACACTAAGATATATATTATATATATTATATTTGGTGACTCCCTCCCTGGTGGGCCAAAGAGTCTGCAATTGTGTTGCCAGTCACATCTATGTGAATCGGTACCCACTGCATTATTACAGGGGTGCCATAGCGTTGTTTAAAGTTATGTGAAGCCATAATGAAAGTGTTGATATTGTGGGGCCATGGTCCGGGACTTTGCAAAGCCTGTAGTACAGATTTTGAGTCAGTGACCACAACAATCTGTGTTGCTCTCAAATGTCCCTCGCCGAGTTGAGAGTCAATGACTTTTAAGGCTGCACAGACTGCCATGGTCTCCGCATCAAAACTGCAAACACTACCACATGGTCCAAAGATTTTGACTATGTAAGAGCCAAGAAAGTCGATGTAGGCTCCATAGCCTGCTCTTCCAGAATCTATTGATGCCGACCCATCAGTGTATGCAAAAATAGCACTGGGCTTGAAGGTATTAATGGTCTCCAGAGCTAGGATTTGAAGGTCGTGCCCATAATAATAATACATACATAATAATAAGGCTTGTCTTTGAGTCCAACGGTACAGAAGTGACTCTCTGGTATTCTCGAAAGTGTGGAGCTGAGTGGACACTGCCATGGGAAGAGCAGCACGGAAACTGAACTGGAGGCAAGGCTCGTAGCATTAGAGTGGGTAGCGGAAATAGTCAGAAAAGGATCCACGGCCCCAGCGGACATGCTTTTTTTCACCGACTCAATTTCTCCTCTCGATGCCCTTGAAGGGCAGCATGCAGGTTTCGGGAAGATAGAAGCGTTCCTCGCGGTGGTGGAGCGCCTTCTGCAGCTCAATGCAAATAGTTTTATGCAATGGGTTCCATCCCACTGTGGTCTGGCCAGTCATCAGAGGGCTGACTTTTCAGCGAAGTCCGCGGCGGCAGCGAGCACCATAGATGATGAACTGTGCAATCTCGCGAGTGTACGATCCTTAGCCGACACCCGTTTGTTGGCACATTGGTTCGACAGTTGGGACGCTCCCGATAACGGCGGCGAGCTACAAAGGCAGTTGAGTAGACCAGACCTGAAGGACGCATGGTGGGAGCTCTGCCGTGCGGAATAGGCCGTCCTAGCGCAGTTCCGAGTCTTACACTGTCCAATAGGTGCTTTCTTTGGACGGTGGAAGGAGAACTACGACACACGGTGCCACCATTGCGTCGAGGACGATAAAACAGTAAACTACATTCTTTATGAGTGTCGAGTTTTGCTTGAGGGGCGATTGGGCCAAGGAAATGAGAGAGAGAGAGAATACTGGTCCTTGTGCGGCATTAGGTCTGTCCTTGCCCGGGTACGCTATTCTGCCTCAACGTGGCACTCGGGTGGAAACGATTACTTGAGGAAATAATTAGGCTAAATGAATAGCAAAACAAAACTCTTGTGGGAGTGTCCAAGGGAATGTGAGAGCTTTCCCATTGCACGGTGCGGAGTTGAAAGAGAGCTTCCACGTCCCTGTCGATAATCCATGCACCGTTCCTCAAGGGACAGTTACAATAATGGCGAGTTCTGCACGGTTAACTTGGTTCAGCATAGGAAAATGATGGGGGTTCCCGGTGTACTCGGCCTTCGGCCATGCATTCTAGTTCATGAGCCTGGAGTGCCAGATACATTGGATATAGCAATGCTTTACATAGGCATTGACTTCATCCAGACAGAACGGTTCGTTCTAACAGGCTTACAAGCCTAGAGCTCGAAGAGCCTCTGGTAAGCTCTTTTGACTATCAAACTGTCTGTCCTTGTACGGGGACAAGGCAACCTTAAAACTCACTACCTGTCACAGCCTGGTTTTTATTGTAGGCGTGATGACGCGAATGTCGTTGGTGTGTTGTAGATACCTCTTCTGGTACTACTATAATGTTCTTCTTAACAAAATACTTTCTCACACGCACTATATTTGCAGGTGCGTGAGAACATTAACATACTGAATGCTACGACCACAACATTTAGAATTATTAATAGACTCTAGGTCAGCAGACATTGATTTTATTCACATAAAATATAATTCACAAAAGATATTGATAAGTCCAGCCATCAAGAAATATACACAAAACATTGTACATTAAAGAGTTTACAAAAAGTATATAAAAATTAAACACCTAACCCAAAAAGTAAGCAGACAGCTGCAGAGTGAATACATAAACAATGTAATATCTAAAGATAACAACAAAAACCTATGGTCATACATTAAGTCTAAGAAAATGGAAACAAAAGGCATAGCGCCATTAAAAGATGAACATAACATAATACATAATGATAATGAAACTAAAGCAAACATCCTAAACAAATACTTTGCATCAGCATTCTCAGCCCCAGGAGACAAAGACATATTTCTTAATTTGAACCAAGTAGACAACATAGAAAATTTAGTAGTACAAGAAAATGGAATTCAAAAACTATTATCCAACACCAAACCAAATTAAGCATCTGGACCTGATGGTATTCCAGCTAGATTACTCAAAGAACTAAGCAATGAGCTAGCCCCAGTGTTCAAAATACTCTTTCAGGCATCGCTTAACCAGGGCAGAGTACCAAAGGACTGGAAAGAAGCTAATGTCACCCCCCTATTTAAAAAAGGAGAAAAATCTGATCCAGGAAACTACAGACCAGTATCACTTACCAGCATCACATGTAAAATCCTAGAACACATAATATGTCGCAACATCATAAACCACTTAGACAAACATAATGTTCTCACCCCATACCAACATGGCTTTAGGAAATAGAGATCATGTGAAACACAACTAATAGGACTAATTGATGATTTTTCAAAAGGTTTAGATAATAGTGAACAAATAGATGCTATCTTACTAGATTTTTCCAAGGCTTTTGACAAAGTTCACCACCATAGTCTGCTTAGAAAATTAAAATATTTTGGCATTAATGGTCCACTGCATCAGTGGATTAAAGATTTTCTGATAGGGAGAGAACAAACTGTAATAATAAATGGCTCTAAATCAACACCAATAACAGTAAACTCAGGTGTACCTCAAGGAACAGTCTTGGGTCCACTACTATTTTTAATTTACATAAATGATTTACCAAATTGCATTAGTTCAGGAACAAAAATCAGATTATTTGCAGATGATTGCATAATATATAGAACAATAAAAACAACACAAGACACAGATATTTTACAAAGAGAATTAGATGAATTACAGAAATGGGAATCAAATTGGAGCCTGTCTTTCCACCAAGAAAAATGTCAGTTGTTAAGAGTAACAAAAAAACTAAAACAAATTAATTCCACTTATCTTATTCATGGCAAACCAGTAACACAGACTAAAAACGCAAAATACCTAGGTGTTATAATAAATGAAAAACTGTCATGGAATCCACTTATTGATGAAACTATAAAAAAATCCAACAAAGCATTAGGGTTTATTAAAAGAAATTTCTATAAATCAAATAAGAACATAAAACTAAAATGTTATTTAACCTTGCTTAGGCCAATAATAGAATATGCATCCACCGTTTGGGACCCCTCAACTCAAGAAAACATTAAGAAACTGGAACAAACACAAAATAGAGCAGTGAGATTCATAACAAACGAATATTCACATTTGACTAGAGTAACACCATTAGTAAAATCACTAAATTTAGAAAGCCTTCAGGACAGAAGACTCAAAAGTAAAGTAGCAATTATACATAAAACACTGAACCATAATCTTCAAATACAAAAACAAAACTTAATAAAATACTCTGAAAGACACAAAAATAAAGGCACATTCCTCGTCCCATATGCTAGGACAAATTTGTACAAACACTCCTTCTTCCCTAGTGCTATTAGAGCATGGAATGGGTTGCCTCAGCTAGCCAGAAAAACCAGTGACTTAGCAGAATTTAAGTCATTGGTTAATATGCATGACTAAATGCATGACGCGTAGGACGTAATTATCTTCTTTTTTGAAGTAACGTCTGTATTATATAAGATAAGATACATTAGAATCCAATAGAATACTTTAGATATCACACATGCTCCAAAAATCAACCTTAATATCTATACATTACTACACTGGACAAGATATCCATAATATTCCTCTCTCTACGAGAGCCCAAGATCAACTGAGATGTCCACCTCGTGGTCAGTCCCTGACCAGGAAAAATCTCGTGCTAACTGCACAGAATAGTTCAGTGACTACTAGTCACCAAATATTACAGGGTTTCTAAAACTGATATATGACACTACCCTCTTCCTCTTCCGTGCTGTAATGGAGTAATTCTCAGCATGGTTCGTTGCTGATGGGGTTTCTGATTCGAGTCCGAAGATAAATGAGGAATGAAGTATTTCCCGTGGCTACGCAGCCCCATCTCAGCTGTGACCTACATATTTAGCCACATCCAGGGCAAGCATAGCCATTGTCCGCCGATAGTCGATTAAGATTTTCTTTTCGCCGTCTGCGTCTGTCCTCGGTAGTGAATTTGGTTTTGGTCACAAATGTGTATTCCGCGGCCTTTGTGAGTGACCTCCAGCTGTCTCGTTTTGAGGCCGCAAGCAACCAGGTGCTCTCTTCTATGATAAGGCTAGTTAGCACCTAATCTGGTCTTTAAAGCGTTTCCGTGGGGCACCTATTACGTCTACCACCTTTTAGCTCACAAAAATAAAAAGACTGCTTTTGGCATACGTTCGTCCCCCATATGTGATACGTGCCCTGCCCGGCGTAACTGTCGGACCATAAGAAGTCCCTATGTACTGTCCATACCGGACATCGATGTTTGTAGTGCGGTCTTGCCACCGTATGTCCATGATGGGGCGCAAACATCTTTGGTGAAAGCGCTCAGGTGGCCTTAGTTGCTTTCAGTATAATAATGTCTCAGCTCCATATAGAGAGAACCATCGCTTGGTAGACATTGATTTTTGTAAACAGGTGTAGCGATATATTCCGCCAAACTCTCGCCTGAAGGCGTCCAAAAGCACTACTGGCCCTGGCCAGACGGTTACCAACATCCATTAAAAGCGAGGCGTCATTTGACTCTATAATTCTTAGATATGTGAAGTGGTCTACCACGTTAAGCCAGTGGCGCAGCTAGGATGGGGGAGGTGGGAGAGAATTAGAAAATTCCCCGGCCACCACTCGAAAAGGGGGCGGGGCAAATAAGTGTTTTTTTTACATTAAATATTACGGAAAATACAAGGACTCCCAAAGAGGTCAGGCCCCTAAGCCCTCAAATGATGGCAAATTCCAATTTACGCTCCTGCGTTAAGGGGCTGCCCATATACGTGATCTTTGGGGCTGCGTAGGTTTTATTGGGTGACTTCTTGAACATGACTTTCCCGAGGTTTATAGATAAACCGAAAGAGGCAGCAGCGTGTGCTAATGCTGGAGATTCATTGTAGGCTAGCAGGGCGCAATCCTCTGCAAAGATACAAACTTATGTCAGGTTTAGGATTTATTTGGGTTGTTAACTAGCTGTATACTATTAAGGTCCCGGGGTTCAACCTGACAAGAACATCACTCACACACAGTCGTACATACAGTAACCAACTAGGTGAATAGTTTAAATAACAACAAAAATAAATGAAATTAATTGTATGAAACTGATTTATGTGTTTGTACAATGAGGATGATAAATAGACAATATATATATTAGATATATATATATAATAGGTATATATTTAAAGATATTATTCAATAATTGATTTAAGCACCTTTGCTACGGCTATCAACTTGTCACCCTGGTTACATAGTCCACCAGACTCTGACCGACTGGCGTCACAAAACTGCCAACCTCGGTAATAGTAAAGTTAGACCTCAGATGATCGCCAATTAGACAATGACACTGAAAAAACTGTAATATATATTTCTGAGACGGCAAGCGATGCCCACAACTCCAACACTGGCACCCCTAAACTGGGGTCCCAAAAATCCTACTGAATAGTAAGTCCGAGAAACTAGTACAGACCAAGAACGTTTTACGGGCCAACACACCGTCCGTTTCAACCAAAGAGGGTGAACTGCCTCATGACAAAAGAAAGACTAATAGATGTCACCAGACTTTGCAAAACAATTCAAAACAAAAATACAAGACACTCTCGCCCCGTACAAGTACTACGACTAGAGGAAATAAAAAAAAACATACCAGGTGACCGAGCCTCGCTCGGTTGAATAATTTTTTGAAGAAAGGACCCGAAGTCATTTTGGAATTAATTTTTTTTTTGTGTAAATTACGAAAATGAACGATCGGGTAAAGACTTTCAATCTGAAGAGTTGCTTTTTCGTCCTGCTAGTTCTGAATGTAATTGTACATTGTACATATATATGAATTTAGAGAGAACAAAGCCTCCTGTCATTTGGTGTAAACAAAAAAATTTAGTTGGTGATTCTCTGATTCTCCTAGCCGGTCTGAGAGAGCGCTATAAGCTCATCTGAGCGATGTTCGGAGCTCCGATGCCAAGCGTTCTCTTACATTGAGATGCACAAACGCATTTTCCTTTCGTTTGAAGCTCATTATTACTATTAAAAAGGCAGGTAAAAAAATAATTTAAATTAAGTAGAGTGAATAGTTAGAGGTTCTGAGGGAGTGCAGAACGCTTCCTCAGCGGGATTCAGGGAGGAACCCCAACGCAAAGCGTTTTTTTTTCTTTCCTACTGTGTTGCACACACGCCTTTCCCTCAAATTTACAGCTCAAAATACATCAAGCTAAAAAAGACAGGTCAAGTCATGAGAAATTAAGTAAGTTGTTGACAAGGGCCGATACTGTGTGAGAGACAATCAAGGTAGGCTACGTGCGGCGTAAGAATATTTTTATGTCATAGTCATCGTTATCGAAACCTCAAGTAGTAGGACCTGTTTTGGTCAGCAGAAGACATCAGAAAAATGAAACGTTCTGGGGAGCGCAAAACGGGTAGAATTTTTTTGGCGGATACGTTTAGAAGAACCTTTTAAATAATGTTTTACTTCATAAATATTCACTTTTGAATTTACAGACCCTAAATACAGTGTAAATACAACTGATTTTTTTCCCTAGAATATACAATAGAACACAGAAAGCAAAGTCCAATATGTTAAAAAAAAAACCGGTTCAGTTTAAGGGGATTTTAAGGGTCGTCCCTCCCCCCACCCCCCCAAAAAATTACCTTGAAAATTAAAAAAAAAATTATTTCATATTTAGGTCATTACTTTTTAATATATCTGGATGAAGCTTATTTTGTTAAAGAGCTATAATTAGGCTTTCAAAACTCTGACTAAATATAAAATTGAACAAAATATAAATAATTAGTATATATTATTAAGAGAAGTAAAAAATTGTGTGATTTATCTATAAAAATTCGCCCCACTCTTCAGTAGGGGGTCTGTCGATCTGCCAGTGGACGCCACGCTCCGTAGTGAGACAGACACCCAACTACGTGAATCTGGTGAGGGCCTCCTTGTGGAACAATGTAGAGGTTTGTTGGAAGAAGGTAGCAGTCTTGAATCTCCACGCCGATTCTCGGCTACCTTAGCAGTGAATGCTATGGTTCCCAAGATCCCGGTGTCATCCACTGGGGGCCGTTTTCGCGACCCGTTGTTCGCCTATCCGTTTTCCATTTAACGGATGTGTCCACCGAGGCGCCACGAAGAGCTGGCACTCAACAATTAACAACAAACTCCAATGAAGTCGCTCTTTTAATCTTTAATAAAGACCTTTCTCTAAACTATAGGCCTAATACATTTTTCATTTACCTTTTCATGTCATATTCTTTGCAATATTATTTTGTTGCTGGCCAGCGTATTTGGTAAATGTCTCGACAAGACGCTTTGCTGGACATCTTGATTCTAGAACATAGTTGAATATTTTGTGTCTTTTCTAACCTCCTTAATCAATAAATGTACTGGACTGAATGTCCAGCTGATCGTGACACCCTGTTACAAATATAAAATAATTAAAGAAGATATAGGTCTACTCGTATACACCTAGGCCTATTTGCTATATGCATATTCTATGTTTCTATGCCTATATTATAGAAGATAGCAGGGGCGTAGCTAGGGATTTGGGGGCCCAGGGGAGATCATAACATGAGTTAATGTACTTAATAAACATAAAAGCCTGCATTCTAATTGGTACGGTATATAAATAAAATTAACAAGAAATAATCATTAAGAATCTTTTAATGAATAATACCTTTGTTTATTGACTAAATAATGCACAAGTTACAAATCTCAATTCATATCGCTTCACGTCGTGCTTTCTGTGCTTTACTGGAAACAATTACCATTCATCTTTGTTTTGGAAAAATAAGCTATCCTTTAACACAATCTTTGCTCGGATAAAATTCCAGGCTGAATTTATCCGAAGTCTTTGTACTTAATTACAGCTTCTTCCACTTCTGGAGAAAGTAATTTTGGAAGACCATCACTTGATCATCTGTATTACTTACTTTAGATATTTTCTCTGACTGTGGTAACAGGTATTCCTCATGAGTCTCTTCAGCACTACTTCTCTCATCAAGAAACATATTCACTTCTTCGGTTGTTGTATCTTTGTATGAATCATCTGAATAGTGATACTTTTCTTCGACACGTTCATGGTCTCCTTTGTTTTCAGTGCTCTTATCAGGTTTCTTCTTCAATGATAAGGATGATGAAATAAACTCCCCTATATACCAAGTTACTTCCTGAGAGTAACACGGCACTAGTCAGCGCTATGAAATTTACTCCTTGAAATTGAGAGTGACTCCGCACGGAAAGTGCTAATAATCTGTGTAGAATTCATATAACAGGGTCACTTACTTATGAAACAACGTGAAAAACAAGATGACATGACAGTGACGTAATATTCAATTTATTTAAAAACAAATTTCGGACACTCATTTGGGGGTCCTTCAAGTGGGGGCCCGGGGGATCTTAAAATTCCCCCCCCCTCTTCCCCCATCCTATCTACGTTACTGGATGATAGATTTAAATGTATTAATGATTAAATTACAAATTAAAAGGTGGATTATTAAATTAACATCATAGTACATGTGTTCTCAAGCAAAGATGAATTTAACAATTTCTAGTAAATATCTAGGAAGTGGCTACAAGAGCCACCAGCAAGTATAAAGCACCCTATAAATATACAAGACTGACTGGGTCTATGTGTCTAAATCTAGGCCTATACTATCCGGCCCACAAATCAGGTATTATAGGGCGTATCTATAAATGGACTGAGTTCCCTTCGTAGGCCTAGATGTTCTACATGACTATAAGAAACATGGGCGTAAATCCATTTTTGTTAAAATCGCTTTGAGGGACCGAAACTCACCAGACGCATATAGTCTACGCAGAGGCGTAGTCGTTGGAGGGCAATGGGTTCACTATGCACCGGGCGCCACCCTCAGGGGGGAACTACAAAAACAGTATTGTAGCTATTTTAGTTAGGTAATATATTATTAGGTTATTTGTACTCTATTTTCATTATCATACGTTTTATTTATAAGCCTATATGTCTATGCGATGTTCATGGAACGTGTGTGTGTGTGTGTGTGTGGGGGGTGCCAATAAAGTTTGTTTCCCCGGCGCACGTTTTGCTCACAACGCCTCTGGTCTACGAGTATAATTTAAGCTATAGGCCTAAATATTACTGAACATGTTAAGCTAGTTTAAATTTACACAGTCAAGTCTGTAAAAGATTTGCTTTTTAAAGTAAAGGGGAGAACCAGGTTCGGAATGGCTATATGGGCATTCGGGCAAATGCCCGATGGGCCGTTACCCTATTGGGCCGGTAACACGCAACACGCAACGAGAATATATAATATTAACAATAGGTTTCCATTCAGTGAACGATTTGTCTGTGAAAATTTTGTTGGTGAACGAATTGCCAGTGAGCGATATGTCGGGTGAACGAATTGTTGGGTGAACGAAATGTCTGGTCTGGTGAACGAATAGTCGCGTGAACGAAAAGTCGTGAACGATTTGTCGGTGAACGAACTGTCAGTTAACGAATTGTCTTGAAACCCCTGGGGAGGACCGATTAAACCGACGAGTGAATCCTTTCATTGAGAGAATATAAAACGTTGACGAGCTCTACTGTTATTTAAAGGATCCCATAAACGTGCCAATTGCGGCGGCCCCAACTCCCATGGTAATGCACATCTATTGCATTTATTTAAGTAGAAAAAGGAAAGGGGGAAACCCTGCCAAAGTCAAATTTCTACGGATAATAAGACATACTTGTCTAATTAGTCGCCTTAAAAGTCATATTTCTAGTATATCAAGACTTTTTATTTTCATTTGCGAAATGTGGTGTTAAATGTAAAGTGTTGAGAAACAGGGATTTGAACTCGCATCTAGATTTAATTTTTTAAAGGGAATTTCCGAAAGATTGGACCGGGCAATTTCAACTCATTAAATGATGACGTATAAAAGAAACTTTCGATACCTTTATGTTCGATACTATAATATGTAGCACCTCCACACACACACTAAATATATAAAGGCCTATAGTAACGATAGCAACAAATCTATATTTAGATCTATATTGTTTATCTAATTTGGTCTTATACCATTTATATTTTGTAACAAATCTTTTTTTTTTGTAACTTTGGGCAAACTTCAAATAATTTAAAAAATGATGACGATGATCTTACTTTCTAACGTAAAAAGTATATTTAGGCTCTATTGATATATAATTCTTTGCCTAAATGTATGAGAAATATCTCAAGATCTTTAAAGTAAAACAGCAATATTTTATGTGCAGAATAAATATTTATATACAGATCTCGATCTGCATAATCTTTTGTAATGCCGAAGTTTAAGTATCGATACTATAATTTATATATTCACCCATTAATGTAGGAGATGCATGCATAGTCCTACACTTCCGTGGCATTCGCCACACATTGCTAGGATAAGCAATGTATAGTTTACGTTATTTGGATAATAAATCAATTCGCTGCTGTGCGCGTCTAACAACAAAACTGCCTCGCAGAATTTTTCTGTTCAATTGATTCTGATGCTTCATTTTTAGATCTTAGATATCTAGATCTTTATTTCATGCGTTAGTGATTAGTAGTGGATGATGGATTCTTATGATTCTATTTTCTAATACTAAATAAATAATTCTAGACTAGTCTAAATCTAGAAGTCTATGATCTATTTAATGTCACTATGAAGAATGATCTAGTCAATCTAGACTACTACTAACTATTACTATTAGTAGTTTAGTAGATCTATTACTAAGTATATATATGTATAATAATATATAGATAGAGATCTAATATAAATAGATTATAGATCTAGATTAATCTAGAATCTAGTTTTTCTAGACTTACTTTTTATAACATATGATATACTATGTATAGTATAGACATAGAGATCTAGATTCTAGATCATCTAAATTCTAAGTCTACTTAGACTTAGTCTAGAGTCTTGATGATGATCTAAATTCTAAAGTTGATTACAGTGAATATAGTATAGTCTTGGTCTAGACATTTTATTTAATTTTAAATGTAGATATCTAATTTATCAAGAGACTACTAGATCAAAATCTAGATATAGTGCTAGTGGTCTGATATTTTGTTTCTTTTGTAATAAGTTGTTTATAACTTCTCAGTGCTTATTTGTGAGATTACATGTAATTCATGGATTCCAATGCTGGTCTTGGTGGCAAACAGCCTCATCAGAGATTATCTGGAGGTGTTTGGCAGTTGAGACGGGTAGGACCACCATCAACTGTTCCAAACAGCGCTTCATTGATTAGGTAAATTTTTTATTTTATAAAAACTTTAAAATGTTCTTCAAACAGTTCTTGTACCTTGCCTGAGATAATTTGCCTCTTATGCCATACATAATGGATATTTTAGAATGACGACATAGACTTTGGGGTTATAGAAATCAGTTACCGCTAGACTCTTGAGGGGATAACATCGTTTTATAGTGACAGACTAGACTGTGGCCCATTCTGTAATAAACGTTTGTTTGAAGTTTCACCTTGAGTCATTTGGTCATTGAGTCTGTGTTCCTGTTTAGTACCTGTTCAATCTTGTAACGTGATGTTCATGTTTCGAACTTGCAGTCGTAATACACTCAACAAGGTATGCATGTACTTAGTCTAATTAAGTATCTGCTTGAAATACTTCAGCTACATCTGACTTACATATGCATCCGTTATAGTATATATATTAAATATAATATAAATCTTATAGATTAGTATAGATCTAATCACTAGTCTAATTTTGTATTGTCAATCAGATTGTGAACCTAAAGATTTTATATTAGATTATAATCTTTAAACATTTAAAAGAAAAGAATGACAACAACTTGAGGTAATGACTTTATCTAGGCCAAAGCATGGTATGTCCGAGTATGGGAGGACTTATGGTTATGAAATTATGTAGATTTTAATATAATATAATCTAGTTAAAATAAGGGATGCACTAGATAGTAGCTAGTTCCAACTAAATATCCGACCATATTCACCACTGGCCAAATATCAGTGCAGGATAGTTGGTTGGATAGTAAAAGTACACTGTAATACTTACATTTCTATTTTAATAAAAAGTATACAGTGGGCATGGTTTCATTAATGTCTGTTATGGAATATATGAACTTTTATATATAAAATAATATGCTTAAAAATCTATGAATATGCACCTAACAAATTTTATTACAAAGACTAGGCGTGTTAATAAAAATGAAACTTTACATTATAACTGGGCAATGCATACATAGCAGCAATGTTTGTCTTGGACCTTTGTGTGGGTTAGTTGACATGTTAAAATTTATATTCCTTAATTATGCCACAGTGACCAGACGTCTGTCTAGCTGTGCAGGTATATCTCCAGAGGTAGAAATGAACAACTCCCACCCTTTTTATTTGTTTAATTCATCACACTGAGTTCATAAAAGGACATGTGAGCACATTAAGTCAGCTGGGGTGGACATAATATCAAGATATTCACACTGTCTAGAGGTCACAGCTTATGATGGAACTTATTTTGTTTACTTGGAAGTAAATCTTTATTGGGGTAGAAGTCTGGACTTCAATTCGCGACTCTACATGGGCAACTGGGTAATGAGTTTGCTTTTTTTGGAGATGAATCTCAATTAGGGGGGGTTGGACTACAAGCCACACCTCTACACAGGTGCAGAGTTTGCTGATTTGGAGATAAATCTCTTTTAGGAGGGTTGGACTACAAGCCACACCTCTACACAGGTGCGGAGTTTGCTTATTTGGAGATAAATCTGAATTAGGAGGCTGGACAATAGAACACGCACAGGAGTGATCCTTAGCTATACAAACCTCAAGTATATATTACTATATTTCATAGACCCGTAAGCCAGTGTTTACTTTTGATGTAAATAAAGTACACAGCTCAGATCCGTGTATATTAGCATAAAAGACACTGACCAGGACTATCTTAAAAAAGAAAGCTAGACACCTCCTACTCCTTGTTTGTTTAGTCCTTAAATTTGGTAGAAGTTGACCATTTTTAAGCTAGAATGGATTTACGCAACATGCTAAAACAGCATACTGACACTGTAAATAAATATTACTGTTGAGTTACTTTTCCTAACATGTCTACTTTGAATTATACTCCTGCGTTGAGTGTCTTTAATGGATAATGATAAACTTAATAATTTGGGAGTGTCAAGTAACTCCTCGTTATTACTGTATTAAATTATTTACAATATAATATGTACTTAGCCACTATGTATCATGCCTTAGATGCAAGGACCAGAAGTGGTTTGTGGCCTCTAAAACATGATCCTGATGACCAAGTTGATGGTCTGAAATGCATGAATACATACATAACTAAAAAATGAGTATATACACTGATTAGTTTGTAATATCTGTTAATAAATGCTGATAATTTAATTTATCAATTCTTCTTCTTCCTCCTTCTCATTTTTATGTTGGAGTGTTCAGATGACTAGACCAATATATATATGAGATGAACTACGCAGTGGTCTCCAAATCAGGGAGCTCTCCATAGTTTTCTTTCTATTGGGAAGTTTTGGGGCCAGTGTCTTGTTCGGGCCTCTTGGTAAAGAAAGCAGTTTTGAAGGACATGGTCAGCATTCCCTGGTGACACACCACATGGGCAGATTTCACTGGTTTCAATTTTGAGCTTCCGGAACATATGTTGTCTCATTCTGTTGTGTCCAGCTCTGATTCATTTATCAATGAATGATAGAGTGTAAAACAAAAAGGTGAAAAAAAGTCAAATTAAAATATAACGTAGGTAAGCTATTGAGAAGTTTTGCAAAATGCTCATGTCGTGAATTTATCTGATTGTCGTCCCTAGTATTTGTTTACATTTGTTAGACTGTGTACTGACCTTATTTCGTGTCGTGATCTTTATGTGTGTAGTAGTTTGTCATTCAGTGTAATAAAGCTTTAGATGTAACATGGTTTTTGCTATGTTAAGGTACGACAATTTATTACACTGAATATATGAGGTGTGGTATTGATTCTAAACATAGATAGACTGTTTCAACCGGAAAGGTATGATGTTGCACCACAAGTATCAGAAAAGTGGTTACACTGGTATGAAACCTTTAAAAACTTTTTGTCTGTTGTTACGATAAAAAACATTGATAACAAAAAGCTATTAATAAACTACATTTTGCCATCGGTGTACCAGATGATAAGGGACAAAGAAACATATGAAGATGCGATTCAATCACTAAATAACATCTACATTCAGCCTTAGAATGAAGTATTCGCAAGGCACAAGTTAGCCACGTGTAGACAGGAACAGGTTCAAGGTATTGATGCCTTTCTCCCAAAACTCAGCAGTTTATCCAAGGACTGCAACTTCAAAGCAGTGACAGCTGAACATCATCGTGACAAGTCCATACGTAATGCATTCATCACAGGAATTGCCTCCAACAGTATTTGAAATATCTCATAGAGAAAACAGAGAGATGCCAGAAGTCACAAATGACCGATAAAAACCTCCGTGGACAGAATATTTATGGCTTCTATCCACTTGCCTCGAGTTACTGAAAGCCATATCTATCCTACCATTGAACTCAAAGATGAAACATGAAAATATTAAACTGTCACTTTTAGATGGATTATGTGCAGATGTAATTCTAGGCTTAGATTTCATAAGCCTACACGAGAATCTACCGATTCCCTTTAGTGGAAAGAGACCACCTCTGTGTATAAGTACTAAAGTAGAGGAGCCTAGTCTTATTTGGTAACTTATCTCCAAACTGCACTCCAGTGGCAACTAAGTTGGGCAGACACTCATTACAGGACACTAAGCTTATTAATGCTGAGATTCAGAGACTACTAAAAGAAGAAGTAGCAGAACCTTCAAAATCTCCCTGGTGGGCACAGGTTCTATTAACAGCCAATGATAGGCACAAAAGACGTATGGTTCTTGACCATAGCCAGCCGATCAACAGGTTTATGGTGTTAGAGGCCTATGCCAAGCCAAGAATGGATGAATTAGCAGAGAAATAGCACAATTTTCTGTATTCAGCACGCTGGACCTCAAGAATGCCTATCATCAGATCCCAATAAAAGAAGTAGAAAGGCCATTTACAGCTTTTGAGACTGGGGGTAGCAACTAGAAAATACATTCGTCTATGTGGACAATGTGACCATCTGTGGACATGATGCCGAATCTCATGATAGAAACCTACAGAGATTCTTCAAAGTAGCTCAAAAGTAATTTTAGCGCCGAAAAAAAAAAGAGGGAAGGGAGAACAAGTAATCTACTTTGTATTCACCCGTCACTTAATAGCAGGGCTGACTCAACCGATGTGAGGCTCTATGCGAAACGGATTTGGTGGGGGCCAAGTTTGGGTAGGGGTATGGATAATAAGTGAAAATTAAGAATTTGTATTAGAAAATAAATTCATCTTTGCATTTTTTCATTCTTTACTACCTACAGAATTACTTTATGAGCCTTACGTGTAGAGAAGTGAAGCCATACTGTATAGCATAAAAATTCTGTTTCCTACATAGATCACGCTCAATAGCAAGAATTACCAAATGTTTCAATCTATCTACGAGAATCATTGACCTCAAGTAATTCTTCATTAGTTTGAGGTGGGAGAACCTTTTTAACCAGATTTCACAATTACGGGAATTTGCATAATGCCGTTTTTTATTCATCGCACGTAGGATTGGCGTTTTCCATATTGAAAGACACCCCTAAATGACAATTTTTGTCTATATATTTCAGGAGATTTTTCTTTTAGTTTTCAAAAATTTTAATAATTTCTGGAGATTTCCAGGACTTTTTCGTGTATTTTGCAATTTCAGGAGATTTCAAAGAGCTCCTGGTAAATCAGGACGCTGCGGGAATTCTGTTATAAGTTATAAAATGGTTTAATTTAATAATTTACACCTAGAATTAGTGCGGGTCCTACTGCGTCACATAGGTTGTATTGGCCCTAAGGCAGGCCCTGCAAATAACGGTGCATGCTACGCTGTGGGTCGACTAGTATATAATAATAATAATATATAAATATTATCCTTAAAGTTTTAAAATTGCATTTAGTTGATTGTATAAATTCTTAGTTGCCATAAATATTTATTCAGTTGTGATGATACATTTTAGCAGATTCTATGAAACATATAGACTTGTAAAAAACATTAAAGTTAAAGAAAATATCCAAGAACAGAAATTTCAAATACTTTTGAAAAAATAAAATTATATCTCCAAAAAAATAATCATTCAAATTAAAATATCAGGTTATTGAATCTCAACCATCCATCCATCCCATGGCTTCAACACATCATTCCAATCAGATCTGTCATGAGATTTTCTTTTCCATTTCCAAACTCTTCATTTGTTGTAGATCTGCCTATACATCATCAAGACATAAATAAAATTACAAGTATTTTCCATTTTCAGGCATAGGTTTATTTCTGTTGGGATCTGAAAGTTTTTTTTCTATTTGATGTTTTAGCTTTTTAAATATATTTTTATGACTGGGTTGTTGGCCAGTGCACAACCATCTTGGGGAGGGGTGCCCTTTCAGGTCTTTGGATAGCTGACTTTACTTTTTGATAAGTTAGCCCTAGCTTTTGTGGATCCCACCTCTCCCTGCATGACAGCAGGTTGGATTTTGGTACACTTTGGGTATTTTATTTCCTCAGTACTGTTATGGCGCGCGTGTGTGTTTCCAAGCTGATGAAAAAAAAAAGGTATCATAATTGCCAGTCTTGTAGAATGATGCCCGATAAGTGGCTCCAGGGCTGGCATTAGGCCAATGTGACTGATTGCTACAATTGTTCCACAATTTACATTAAGCATATATATATATATCACTATCAGTCATGCCTCTGGTCACAGGCTTTTAAAGATGTAGGACTTTAAGGGTTAACATATTTAGTGAAGATGTTTCGTTTGATTGATGAAAGTTATTGTAAACAAATTTAGCATCCATTAAAGCCCTCACTCAAATGGAGTTTGATGATGATGGTTAGTAAGGCCGGCCTTGAGTGGCTCTGTCATAATATATGGTAAGAATGAGAGATGATATAAAGATTTAAAACAGTAGGGACATGCTTTTGTAGTGTAAGATTTCGCTAAAATACCATTTTATAGTATTTAAGTATTTTTATTAGATTTATTTCATTTTATATCAAGTTGAATTAATTTATAGTGTTAATAAAAGTTATAGTTAGTTTTGTTTTAAAAAAGAAATTTGATCTAATTATTTCAAATTCTACAATTTAAAATATAATATTCCTACATGGTTGTACTAGCTATCTGGTGCAACAAGTCAATGACCGATCATCAACAGTAGCCCACTATATCTGGAAGCCATTCCCCTATCCCCCATCTGGGAGGCGCTTGTGGGAAATCAAAAACACTCAAGATTGAATCACATAAACGATAATTGTTAAACTTAATCAAACACACTGTATCTCTTCTTCGCTACCTAGCGTCCTTTAATAATAATTGCAAACCCTAGTAGCATTGAGCTAAATCGTGGATAGAATGTAGTTCTGTTTACCCTATTATCAGATTCTACAGCACATGATTGCATGTCTTTTTTTTTTTTATTACTAATAATGAATGACTTCACAAAATCAAGAAAAGTTAAGACCCTTGCTCTTACAGTGATCTGTCACATAGACAACAACTGTCAGGGCAAAAATAAAATTGAGTCTGAGTGGTGGCTTAAGATAATGTCTGAATCTGGAGTGTAGATTTAAAATGGATAATCCAAACTAATTCTGTGTGCTTGTATATAAGTTGACTTTTCCTCCAACTATTCTGTTCATTTTTTTGTTTGTCTTTCATGCTATAAGATTCTTGCAATGTGTTTCTAACGATAGAAATGTTTGGGAATATGTTAGGTGAGGGGATATCTGATAGAAGGTTGTGCACTATTTAGGAAAATTGTATATAATGCCAACTTTTGATCTCCTCTCAACCTGTCCTGGCTTAAGAATACTTTTGACAGAACAATAAGCCACATGATGTTTATTATATAATCAGTAATTGATTGTTTTTACAATGTCATATTTGTTTTTGTTTTGACTGTGGCATCACCTTGGACACAGCATAATTGATTCACTACACAGACGTTAGGTTTGATTGTTTTGACAAAGCAACACTCAAATGTGTTGCCCATGAGCATCATTGCAACAGATGTTGAGTCAGACTTGAGAGCTGTTAGAAAGGGTTTCATCTAGCACACAATATTAAATTTGGTTTGGTTTTATAGTTCAAAGTTCGTTTTAGTCTCGTCCATTTCAACTTCATTTTTAACTTTTTTTTTTTTTTGTGAGATAGAAATACACAAAGAGGAAATTTAGTAATGAAATGAAATTCAAATCAATTGTCTGAACAATCTGAAAATGAAATTGAGCTTTTCTTAAAAATGTTCATGCACTTACCATTAATCCATTAGAGGTCATGCACTTACCATTAATCCATTATAGGTCATGCACTTAATGGACCATTAATACATTAGGAGTGATGTGCTTACCATTAATACATAAGTGGTCATGCACTTACCATTAATCCATTAGTGGTCATGCACTTACCATTAATACATTAGGGGTGATGTACTTACCATTAATACATTAGGGGTCATGCATTTACCATTAATACATTAGTGGTCATGCACTTACCATTAATGTTTATGTACTTACCATTAATACATTAGAGGTCATGCACTTACCATTAATACATTAGGGGTGATGTACTTACCATTAATACATTAGGAGTCATGCATTTACCATTTATACATTAGGGGTGATGTACTTGCCATTCATACATTAGGGGTCATGCACTTAGAATTAAAACATTAGTGGTGATGTACTTACCATTAATACATTAGGGGTGATGTACTTACCATTAATACATTAGGGACCATGCACTTACCATTAATACATTAGGGGTGATGTACTTACCATTAATACATTAGGGGTGATGTACTTACCATAGTGGTCATGTACTTACCATTAACACATTAGGGTCATGCACTTACCATTAATACATTAGGGGTGATGTACTTACCATTAATACATTAGTGGTCATGCACTTACCATTAATACATTAGAGGTCATGCACTTACCATTAATACATTAGGGGTGATGTACTTACCATTAATACATTAGGGGTCATGCATTTACCATTTATACATTAGGGGTCATGCACTTACCATTAATACATTAATGGTCATGCACTTACCATTAATACATTAGGGGTGATGTACTTACCATTAATACATTAGGGGTCATGCACTTACCATTAATCCATTAGGGGTGATGTACTTGCCATTCATTAATTAGGGGTCATGCACTTACCATTAATACATTAGGGGTGATGTACTTACTATTAATACATTAGGGGTCATGCATTTACCATTAATACATTAGGGGTGATGTACTTGCCATTCATACATTAGGGGTCATGCACTTACCATTAATACATTAGTGGTGATGTACTTACCATTAATACATTAGGGGTCATGCACTTACCATTAATCCATTAATGTTTATGTACTTACCATTAATACATTAGGGGTGATGTACTTACCATTAATACATTAGGGACCATGCACTTACCATTAATACATTAGGGGTGATGTACTTACCTATAATACATTAGAGGTGATGTACTTGCCATAGTGGTCATGCACTTACTATTAATCCATGAGTGGTCATGCACTTACCATTAATACATTAGGGGTGATGTACTTACCATTAATCCATTAGTGGTCATGCACTTACCATTAATGCATTAGGGGTGATGTACTTATAATTAATCCATTAATGTTCATGGTATAGTGGCGGTACAAATCAAATCAGTCCCCTTTATACTTTGTGTAGAGAATTAGGTCATTGCTTAAAAGTTTGAAACAAATAATAGATCACTATAAAACGTTCTAATTCGCTGGCACAGCGGTTAGTGTAGTGGCTTGAGGAGGATTAAACCCTCAAGTTCGAATTCAATACATACTTTTAAAAAAAATGCATTTAAAAAGCTAGCACGGTAACCTTCACACAGAAACACCTTCTTTTTCCTCCCTGCCCCTTCTTTTCCCCACTGGCCCAGACAAGTGATAAGATCACAGCGCATTGATAAAGCTAAAAGAATGAAATAGCACCTAGAAACAACTGGTTAACAAAAAAATTTCTAATCGCATAGATTTATTATTGTTAGTCTAGATCTATTACAAGTTTAATTACTTGACAGTTCCAAACTTATTGATTCCACTACGCCCAACATAAGCTTTTTTTGCTTTTAAAGTATTTTTTTTTTTAGTTTTCATTTTTATTGATAACAATACCCACCTAACCGTTTCTCTTTTTGCCCTGCGGCAATGACTGTCTTTTAAATTCGTCTTGATCAGAAACATGACTTCATTTATTTTTTTTTTTAGTTTCCCCTGGAAGAAATCTGGAGTGCAAGCCCACAATTAACATTTGAATTTCCCTTTTGATTGCGGATCTATCTTAACGGTCCCGCCACGCTGTATCTCTTTTAACGTATTTTGTTTCCTTCGGCCTGTGCACATATTTTCTTTGGCTCATTTCCAAACGAATCATGGTTCCTATCATTAGATGGACTTGGACAAACCTCATGCTTTATTTATTTTAAAAAAGCTCAACATGTTTTATTTATCATTTCTTTATTTTATGACACCCCTTCAATTTCAGTTTCAGTCTACACATGATTGCTCTATCTAGACACACGATCGTTGGGTCTTATCTCCAGCCAGCTAGTCCAACTAAACCGTTGTAGGCGTATTTGGCTCTAAATGCAAAACTTTAGTTCAGAAAGAAGTTTGTAAAAAGTTATTGTTTTAATTAAAGTTTGGCATTTAGAGCCAAACGTTCTTTGTTAGGGACAAATCCACACAGATTCGTCAAAGTAGATGCGTGTAAAAACAAAAACACCACCACAAATGAACTATTATTCTGACCAGTTGATACTGCTAGCACAACTCACAGACTACGTCTTTCTGTCCCTCCAGCTTCTCTCTCTCCCCCCCCCCCCCCACCTCAACTTTCACTCCCCTCTTTATAAGTTTAACTATCAGCTTTAGTTGTATACATGAAGCACGAACTTAGAACACATTCCATAACACCCTGTTGCTTTAAAAAAAAAAGTTAATGTACGTTAACAGCTGTACATACCTTAAAATAACCATGAAATCATCGCCACCTTTTCACTTGCCTTTTGTTCATAAATCGGCCTTTAACTGATTCAACTCCTAATGTATAGGTCTCCTTGAAGCTGTTTTTTTTTTCACTTGAATTTTATGAACAACTTTGAATGTATTTACTCATGTACCTACTGAAAGCTTGTCAAATGAAAAATGAAATGAAAAAACAAACACTGCCCTTTTCTCGGCATCTACAGATATCGATGGACTGGTATCAAAATACAATTTATATAAAACAATGAATGGGCCTGCCATTTAAAGTGATTCTATCCAATGCAAAAGACGGAGAGGAATGGAGAAAGACTGTCAACAGATCTTGTGTGGTGCCCCAACGGACCAACAGGCTCAAGTCACTAAGGGATAGGTGAAGAAGAAATTAATGGAAGAATAAAACTAAGAACTTGTATCAATTCATTTAAAACTACATTTCTATGAAGTCATACTTGTTACTGGGATTACTTGGACTACCCTCAAATGCTTAGATTTGCTCGCGGCCAGGTAACGATGGTGTCTACAACTGCGAATTTGGAAGGCTCACAATTTTTATCTGCCTATTATATGTTTAAATAGATTCTTTGAAAGTGTTAACTTATGATAATAATTTCACCAATGTAATGACTCAATAGTATGACGCGTAGAAGTTGCCACAGTTGGGGTTAATCGGGGATTTCCTTAGCGACGCGATGTTATACTAAAAACTTGGAACGGAAATAGATTAGACAGGCTAACGGACGAGAGAGAACTCTTGTAGGAACACTTAGGAAAGGATGTCGACTGTACCCATCTTTTTGTAATAAAATGTTATATATATATTTTTTAAAGAGACCGTATTACGTATTCTATTTGTTCGGTTGAGGGGGTCTATACTTAGAACTCGCCACCAAAAGTAACATAATTTCTAGTCAGCAGACTCACAACCTTAACAGAAATAACATCTTCCTCAATAAAAAAACCCTAAAAAAACTTTAAAAATCATGTAGATATCCATAATCTATTTAACCCTTCTGTTTTTTTATGTTCTTAAGGACCAATGTCTCTTTGATAATTACATTATATACAAACTAACTCAATTTCCCAAACCCTGCCCCCCCCCCCCAAAAAAAAAAAACAACACCTTTTCTTAACAAAATGCCTATATTATTATCACAACTAAAATCTGGACGTGTATTCTCTCGTTATTATTGACTTAAGGCTGGCATTCTTCTATTTTTGTTACTTTTGTCTGAGATCAGATGGGTTTTTCAATTGTCAAAAGTGTATTATAACAACTAGGTAACTTGTCGACTTGCTTCCTTGTTATACTTTCACTGTCAACTTCTCATCTCAATTGGTTATTGAACAGTTTGGGGTGTATTAAAACTTCAACTAGCCGTGGCCAGTGTGTACAAGTCAGAAGGGAGAGGCTTATGTCTAGTCTAGAAAGCCTCACTGTTACAGATATGTGAGTTTGGACACGTACTGTTCCTGCATCTGTTACAAGTGGCATCCATCAGCTGCTGTCATGTCTTTTTGGAAACATATCTTTGTCTATCGCTCGTTTTTCTGGCCTCTTTGTAAAATAGAATCAAATCGATTCGTCCATAACCGCTCACATTAGTCATTCAATCAGGTCACATGTGTACTTGATGCTTTATTCTGTCTTTGTTTTCCAATGAGTCCAGTTGTTCATCCCGTCTAGCCATCAGTTTATTGTCGACTATATTTATTCAGAGGCAGATTCACTAGTCTGCGTCTTTTCATTAGTTTAATGTTTCCTATAGGTCACTATAGGAAATTGAAATAAAATATAGACTTGGTCGCCATGTTTAGTTGTTACTTCCTCTACAAAAAAAAATTAAACATTGAGTTTGTCGTAGAAATGTAAAAGGCACGTTTCTGTAGCTCGGTTTTATGAGCTACTGGCAACTAAACATTAACTTCACTGGTTGGTTCACTTTCCAGAACATTGTTTAAATCTCTCGCTTTCTGAACCTTTGTCCAGTGAATTCTAGTAGCGCTTTGTCTTGTTTCTTTGAAGTAGCTGTTTAATGGGAAGACACTTTAAGAAGTCCTGACCTCTGACACTTGCATTCTATTTGGTTGTACCTGTTAGTTGTAGCACATTCCCGCGCTTCGGTACTTTGAAATAGTTGGTACTTGTTTGCTTGAACCGAAATCTTTTTTTAATGGAACAGCCCGCATTAGAACGCCCCGCCTCCCTTCCCACACTCTCTTAGCCCACAAAATATATTTCTTTAGTTCGTATTCAGTTGGATTCTTTATACATGCTCAGTCTTTTTGGCTGGTCAATAACACGCGCCTCCATAGAGCTAGTTTGTAGTTTTTTAAAGGGCTTTGTTTTATTATTTTTAACGTCATTACTCTGCAATTCTAATTTATTTATAATTTCGTTCACCTACTATACAGATCCCCCCCCCCTTTTTTTTTCTGTGTATGCGCCTGAAAGAATGAAAATTAATTTTTGTTTCTAACAGTAGAAAAAAAAGTATCACTTTGTGCTATTAAACATTTGTATTTAGGCTTTATGACAACGTATTGGAAAGCACGGGGCTTATGTTGTTGTTGTTTTTTTTGTCGCCTACATATATGGGAGAATTAGGGTGAATGAAGTCCTAGGGGCTTTGCATGTGTATAGAATACATTAACGTATGGAAAATGTACGTATTGTGTGGTAAAGTCAGTGGTATAAACCGCTTGACCATTTAAGTGAGAGTGATAAGTTCGAATCCCTAAGTAGACTTGGAATTTTCTATTCAGAATTTGACTCTTGCTGATTTGTGTTTGCCTAGAGGCGGCAAGGAAACTTCCGATATCTGTATCCCCTACACATTGCTGTGCCCAGTCGAGATATGACCAGAGTGTACTGGGCATGCTTGGAAGACACGCTATACTAAAGCAATAATGATATTACAAATTTTACAAACCATCAATAGAAATAGCAACGGTAAGGTTGTAGACGCCATCTATTACGTTTGTGAAGATTGTTGCAATCAATTCATTTCAAAAGTAAATCTATACTGGGTGAGAGTGTTACAACTATCAATGATCTACAGATTGTGCCCGGGTGATAGTGTTACAACTAGCAATGATCTACAGATTGTGCCCGGGTGGTAGTGTTACAACTAGCAATGAGCTACAGATTGTACCCTGGTGATAGTGTTACAACTAGCAATGATCTACAGATTGTGGCCGGGTGAGAGTGTTACAACAAGCAACGAGCTACAGATTGTACCCGGGTGATAGTGTTTCAACTAGCAATGAGCTACAGATTGTACCCGGGTGATAGTGTTTCAACTAGCAATGAGCTACAGATTGTGCCCGGGTGAGAGTGTTACAACTAGCAATGAGCTACAGATTGTGCCCTGGTGAGAGTGTTACAACTATCAATGATCTACAGATTGTACCCGGGTGATAGTGTTTCAACTAGCAATGAGCTACGGATTGTGCCCTGGTGGTAGTGTTACAACTAGCAATGAGCTACAAATTGTACCCTGGTGATAGTGTTACAACTAGCAATGATCTACAGATTGTGGCCGGGTGAAAGTGTTACAACAAGCAACGAGCTACAGATTGTGCCCGGGTGAGAGTGTTACAACTAGCAATGAGCTACAGATTGTACCCGGGTGATAGTGTTTCAACTAGCAATGAGCTACAGATTGTGCCCGGGTGAGAGTGTTACAACTAGCAATGAGCTACAGATTGTACCCGGGTGATAGTGTTTCAACTAGCAATGAGCTACAGATTGTGCCCTGGTGAGAGTGTTACAACTAGCAATGATCTACAGATTGTACTTACATAATGTTGACGCAGAGGGAGGGAGGGGAAGTAGTTAAAGATTTAATGAGACTTGGAACTTGAGGATTGCAAATGTGGAGTGTTTTTTCTTGAGTCTAGGGCTTGCTGCATCTACACATACCACAAAAATTTCAGCATCCCGGCTGTTGTATTTGCTTTTCAGCTAATCAACTCAAAACATTTCTATTCAGCATTCCTTACTATTCATTATGCCTTAAAATGGAAATCATTTTTCGTGTCGACCTCGCTTGAATCGGGTTAAATAATTGTGACGTTCAGCATGCTAGCACCATGAATAGTACAAGTGATCATTTGATCAATATCTTAATGTCTTGTTCTAACACGTGACATGGGTCAACTAGCCTGACATCTCCAAAAGATGTCTTGGCCTTTATGTGTAATCAT
Source organism: Biomphalaria pfeifferi (assembly GCA_030265305.1). Lineage (NCBI taxonomy): Eukaryota > Metazoa > Mollusca > Gastropoda > Planorbidae > Biomphalaria > Biomphalaria pfeifferi. The sequence goes on along the minus strand of JASAOG010000020.1, from coordinate 1,491,739 downwards.
GTGCAAATCAAGTCACTATAATCAGTCTTCAACTAATGACCTGACTAAATACTTAATACATACAGTTAGTGCCAACTTGGCAAATGTTGCTCAAAGATTCTGACTTTCACAGGACATTTAAAACATACAATATTTTGTATCGAATATAATCACCTGTTTGTTCGTTCAGAACCTTTGTTGAGATAATTTTAAACCCAGGCAACCATCTCAACTCAAGAGAATTTTGCTGCAATGGGATTTGTATTCACAATAGAGAGTGATAGTGAGATGTTAGCAGACACACACACACACATAGTCAGCCACCGCGCCACACAGCTCTGCTTTCCTCTTGGGCGGAACTCAACATTCAAAGCACAACTCTGCGTTTCGGCTTTAGTGTGCATGGTGTGCACCTCGTGCGTCCTAGATGCTGGTGTGCAGCCCCGAGCCGTAGTAAGAGTCTAATTGTATAACTTTCCACAAAGGTAGACTTCAAACATTTGTGATCATCTAGGAGTGCAGAAACAGAAACTTCTTGACCCCCCAACCATTTTATATGTCAAAAAATCTATTTAACTGCGCCGGTTGTCATTTCTCAAAGTATGCCCGGAGGTGTATCTAGTAGCATGAGGCAAGGCTTTTGCTCCACCAGTCTATATTTCAGTTTCATCGATCTAGATCAAAAGATGAAACTGTACAAGATACTCTGGGAAAAAAAATAAGCCAATCTATTTTTTATAAAACCCACTATGAATACCGAAAGGCTGACAACCGCTGAGCTACCGATTGGGAAAGACAGACACTATTGCAGATCAACATTCCTATGGTTGTTGTTATAACATTGAATGGATTTCACCTCTTAGACTTTTATCTAGGTGTCGAAATCGGCCCTGACATTACTATACCAGACGATAGATTCCGTAACATGGGAAATTCTTTACTGATTAATTTGTAAAGGTCCCTTTATAGATTCATCCGAGTATGTTTCACATTAACGTGAATGGTGAAGGACAGTGTTTCCCAACAACTTGCGGTCCAACTGAAAGCATTAACATGTCTAATAAGCATCTAGCTTCTATGATCTTCCAATTGAAAATTACAATACTGCATTCAGATGTTTGGCTTAATCCACCTGTGCGACAGAAAACTGATCAACATTTCTAGCGTCGCACTCTACCGTGATTGTGGATTTTTCTTGCCCTCTTTCTAAACGGGAACTCTTCCTGTAGGTCCCTATGAACTTCGATTTTCGTTTTGTCTGCGACATTTGATACCCTACCATTGACTTGAGCAGAAGGAATACTGAATGCAGGACTTGATTCACAGAATCAGCGAGAAACTAGCGGAACGACAAGAAGTTGAAAGAAAACGTGCTGATGTCAGTTTCTGAGAAGTCTGGACGCTGCAAAGTAAAAGCACAACTCAGGAGCCTGCGAAGCAGCGACTATGACATAAGGATGAGAAGAAAACGCCGCGTACTTTGAAGTTATTAGTCAAAAGATTAATACAGATTTTAAAATAAAAGCCTGACATTGATCGACCTTTTTTTTTATGAAAGCGGGACATTAGCCGACACGCCTGGACATTTTGGGAATGTCACCCCTAAGTCGGGACGTCTGGTCACCTTTGTACGCAGAATTCCAGCTACCCGTCGCCTCAGCGTGGCGCCTCATTGGAAACGTCTAGTAGTGGAACTAGATAGGCTTAGTACGAATAGCGCTTCCCTGGGTGAGCTTTTTTATTTTTTTCTCTCACTCGAGGTTGGGATGTAAAAAACGCCCGGAACCCAGTCCAAAAAGTCCGCCACACCGTTCCACACAGGGGGCCGTCATCTGGACCCGTGGCTGGAGTGGCGGTCTCTACACTGAACATTAACGGTTACAGTATAGGAATATGAGACAGGTTCCCCATTGTTAGTACTGCTCTCGGCCACTTGTAGCGAGTGGACCCAGGACCGGGGGCTTTGAGCTGTGTACGTGGTACAGTCCGACTTGCCCCGTCAGTCACTATGGCCGCTATCGCTGGAAGCCCTCATACACGACAGGGGTGAAGAGCCCCATGTCCAGGCCTGGTTGTTGGATAAAAATCTTTCAAACAATCAACGGGAAAATGGTGCCTTCGACGCCGATTCCCTACTAGACTTTTTAGAAGAAGAAGGTCACCTTAGTATGTAATTGTGTGTATGTTGGCCTCCTTCAGCAGTAGGACACTAACTCTTTTGCTCGTGTGACACTTGACCACTATTCTGTCCTATCTCCTCACTATCTGCAATACTATGTGGTACTAGTTACTGTCACAGGTATAGTAAAGGTTACTTTGACACAATGCTTTTTGTCTGTAAGAGCTATGTGTTCTATGCTAAAAGGCAAGACGTTGACACCAAAGACTTGTGTCATAGTTTATGGGCAACTCTTCCTTAATGTAATGATACTCGAGCGACAAGACAAAAAAAAAATGTCTTCAATCACCCGCCCCCCCCCCCAAACACACACACACATTTATATTTTCCTCCAATCTAAGAGTATAAACAGAACAGTTGAATCCAAGCCCAGCGTTGTAGTTGGGGGGGGGGGGGGGGTTGCAATGGTCCTAGTCGGCTTTGTTTTTTTTAGTTTCTCATTCGGGTGATTCGACATGCTACTGGGGCGGGAGCGTAGACGATTATTTTTTTCAAGGGACGCTTAGCATTGTAATTCTGCATCCATATATCATCATTGATAAAATCCAAAGCTTTTATGAAGTGGTGCCAATCATCAGAAAAAGATCGACTCCAAACGTTTTATTGAAGACATTTCAATGTGTTTTTGCCAGTGCTTTTCTCCTAGTATTTCTTACCTAAGGGCGGTCGAATTTCAGCTGGCAGTCGTACCATTGTTCCTTTGACATCTTTTGGGTAAACGAAACAAACCTGCTAGGAGACATCTTTCTGAATACGAGAATTTACATTGTTTTTGTATACCTTAAATGTATCAAAAATAGGAGAGGGGAGTTTAAATAGATACAGCGATACAAAGATAAAGTTGGCATGTATCAAATATTTAGATGGCTGAAAGAGAAAGTTTTAAATATCTGCAGTTGGACTTCATCTCTTTGCAGATATGAATTATTTATTTTTTTTAAAAATGTTCTTGCTGTTTGCTGTCGTATACAATTCTTTTATGTGGGTCTCTTATGGAGATATTGTTATTTATTATCTAGTATTACTGAGGAATAATCACTCACTTCTTATGTCCCCTTTTCTTCATCTCTGTGGACTCTAGTAGCTTGACATAGTGTGTGGGCGCTTAAACAAAGAAAATATGAACAAAAAGAAAACATTGTTGTAAGGATCAAATCACAGTGAGGGGTTAGAGATAAGGCATTCAAATTTCATTTTAATATCAATCTGCTTTTAGCAACTCAAAGTTGAAGATAAGACACTGTTGAACAATTCTGATTCACTTGAAGCCATTTCCTTGTGGTCTGTTCACCAAAGTTATTCCTCTTTTCATTAATATGTTTATTTCTCTCAATGTCTCTGGTTCAAGTATTTGTATTCCTGTCTTAAGTAGTTCAAAGCATAGTATTTGATAGTATGTGATTATAATTAGTTTACGTCTTTATCTTTAACTTTTTTTTTTTTTTTTTTTTTTTTTTTTTGCTGATACAGATCTGTACGTTTTGTTGTGTGTATCTGAAGGCCTCTGTGTCTCTTCAAGATCTTTATATTGTTTGTATCTGAAGACCACTGTCTCTTCAAGATCTCAAGGGGTTTATTATTTGAATCTGAAGACCTCTGTGCCTATGAAGATGGTCAGAAGACGTTTCTCTTCAAAATCTGACCTCTCTTTTCAAGATCTTTAGGTTTTATTGTTTGTATCTGATGGCCTCTGTGTCTTTGCAAAATTTGTAGATTTTATTTATATTTAAGACTAAGACTGCTTTATTGATCCTTATTGGAGATTTGTTGTTATTACAAGGACACTTTTTCTGGAAATAAAAAACAACAAAAACATTCACATGAATAGAGTAGGCTCCTCTGTCTTTTTTTATATATATATATATCTGAAGACCTCTGTGTTTCTTCAATATATTGATCATATGTTTCCTTTTTAAAAAAAAACATTTGATGCCCAAGTTGTGAATATTCTTTCAAATTTAAATTATTTTAGGTTAAAGGAGGATGGTGAGGTGACAGTTGGACGCGGTCCAGCAGCAAATTACTTTGTGGACTCAGCCATCACTCTGAGGTTGATCTCTCGCATACATGCGTCCATCATTGGTCAGACACATGCTAATGGCATCCCCAAGTTTACCATAATCAACACTGGTCTAAACGGGACATACATAAATGATGTGAAGGTAGGCCTTGTCTTGGTTTGAATTCTATACAATAAAATGCTTTTACCAAGAACTCCAACACCTTTGAAAAAACAAAATTAGCATTCTTTAGCATTTTTTTTCTGTACAAAAAATTTAGATGGCATGAATTATTTAAGAGAGGTTTGATAATAAACACTTAAGTGGAACATTCTTTGTTTCCAGATGGGTTACCATTCAGAGAACAAAAAAGTTTTACATGAGGGAGACAGAGTAACATTTGGTCACCCAGGATGTGCATCCATCCAGCCAGGCACCTTGGCACCACAACAGGATTCAGAGTTTCAGTTCATTGTAAGTATTTACAGATTGTTTTTTTCATATAACCAATGAATTTTGAAAGTGTGAATATGTATCTGTCACCTCTATATTTGCTGTGAGTGACATTAGGTTCATTTTTGTTAATGTACTTAGGCATTTCTTCATCAGGATTAATGACTTTTTGAGTACAAGTTCTGCTTCACATTCAGTTAGTTTACACTAAAATGAGTAAGAGGTCTCATTGTGTAGGAGATGTACATAAATAAGTTTATTACAATAAGATAATCCATCATTGCCACATAATTTGAATCAAATTGATACATAAGTTATCAATCCATGAAGTTATCAATCCATGAAATTAAATATACTATACAAGTACCATGTAACATAACTTCACTTTATTCTGGACTACTGACTGAATACCAACTTGACTAATTAATGACTGCCTTCCTTATCGAATGACTGAATCACAACTGAATGCCCCTAGTGCGAGGTTCAGAATTATTCACTTCATAATGATTTACTTCAGCTCATGGCTTTTAGTGAATACTAAATTATATATACTACTGTTTGTGGTTCTCTACTTATATCACAACTATGAGTTTGTGACAGTATCTTAACAAAGTATCTGCTTAGTTTATAATAAGCTTATTTATATTATTTTAATTTTGTTTACACAGATATGACGTAGGCTATCTGGTCCATAAATTTGAAGTAGATCACTATCATATTAATCCCTAACAATATATTTCAACTTTGTAGAAAGTCATCTAATTTAGTTGAAATAAAAGTAAAATGATTAAAATTTATAACCTTTATTAACATTAAAATATGGATAATTCATGTAATACTTCCATTCCTTTTTCTGTTCTACCAAAAAAAAAGGTTTACAATGCATTAATAGTTTATTTTCCTTTACAGTTTGAATATGTCCCTGCACAGAAACCTTTGGCCCTTGAAGAGAACAACTTACAGAAAAAAACAGTCATTTCATGCCACAACCTTCTCTCTCAAAAAAACATTCATGAGAATACTGTAGATGACATCCAACTGGGTCTACCAGACAGCACAGACAAGCTCGCTGTTCCAAATGGTAATCTGGGGACTCGGCTGGCGGACTCTCCCCAAAGCAATGCATCCACTTCTGAAAAAGAAAATGATGTGGCATGTGCTGGAATTCGAGATTCTAAATTGATCACTGGGGAATCTTTTGAAAACCGCTGTGTAGTTTTACCTTCAAAGGATCTCAATTCTTGGAATTGTCAAACAACTTTACAAGAAAGACATGTGAAAGAAGATTTTCAATCTGTAAGCAAGTGTTTACTTTCAGGTAGGAAAGTATCCCATTCGTCACCCCTTCGTTCTTCATTGACAGTGCCTTCTAATAACTCTGACCTTTATAAACCTCAGATTGCATCACTCTCCTCACAGGGTAAGGACAGCTTGATGAACTCACATGACCATGTCTTGAAACAGAACTCTGTGGACTCATCTGACCTAGAGTTAACTGACACTTTTTCCACGTCTTTCTGCAAAAATGGAGGCAGTATCCAGGTGAATAGTACTACTATTGTCCTTCGGGATGAGTGTGAGGATGAAGATAATGACAGCAGCAATTCTTATTCTTCATCTTCAGAGGATGAAGATATTCAGTTTCTTGGAGCCACTGCAGCCAATGGCACTGTGGCAAATAACAATTTCGAACTATCTCCCATTCCACGAGATGCTGTTTTGCTGAAGGATAAATATGGAAAGAAGTCAACGGGTAGTGTTTCGGATACATCTTTATCATCGTTTAGCACAGAAGATAAATCATCTTTGTCAGATAGCACGTCCACCCCTAAAAAAAGAGCATCGTTGGAGAGCTCTGAGAAGGATTCATCTTCAGACTCCAGTTCCGATTCCAAATGTTCTAAATCTGACTTTAAAGACAAAACTTGCATAATAGAATCTGGAAAGTCAAATGATGCTGTTTCAAAATCTCAGACATCACCTGTTGTAGGCCAAAAAGATCATCGAGTAATAAGCCCTTGTTTCTTGAAAAATACTTCAAACACCAGCATTGAGTCCAAAGACAATAGTGTGGAGCTCTCCAAAAAGTGTCCATCTTGCACTGATGGTGAATCCTCCAGTTCTTCTGACAAAATTTCAGATATTTGCTCAGATTCCTCAATTTCTCCACCTGAATTGTCACCGCAGGTTCCATTAGGTCCTTGTCAATCATCTCGCTCATCCATATCACCCGCTTCACACTCTGAATCTGATTCTGACTCCAGCTACTCTGACACAGCATCAAGGATGCAATCCACTGACTCCAGTGTAGAGAGCAGTGCCAAACTTTCTCTCACCTCTGGCAGCTCAGCCAAATCAGACATTGTCAAATCCAGAAGAAAGACTTTCCTGAAGGATGTTGTGCCGCATATGTACACCAGCTCAGATGAAGATGAAGTCTTTGCCAAGAATAGAACCAAGGAAATAGTTAAGAAAATCTATTCCCCACACAAGAAGAAAAAGAATAAAGATAAGATGAACTCTAAAAACAACCATGACATTTCTAGAGTTGGGGAAACAATTTCTGCTAATACTGTAGATCACAACAGGTAAGGGATTAAAATTATGCAAGTTGTTGAAATTTCCCTACTTTTTTTTATTGTTATAAATTCTGACATAATTTGATGTTTACAATATTTTGTTACTTCTTGTCTTCTTACACTTGATCAAATAGTTCTATTTCTAATTTTGCAACAAAAACTGATGTTTTTCAATCAGAAATTGCTATTCATCACCTTAAAATTTAGATATTAGAAGTATAGAAATAATGAATTCAGAAATCTGAATACAGAATGCAGGCATCTGTTCGATTAGGGTCTATTTGGATTGAATGAGTATCTTTCAATCAATACTAAAAGGTCTAGTATGATTGAAACTGTTTTTTTTATCTGACTTGGAATCACTTAGCCATTAGGACTCATTATAAATATAATTTGATAGTATTATAACATTTCTCACTATCCAGGCTCTCTGCAAACTGCACTACATGACACAGCCAATTCAAAGAACTTGACAACTCAGGGCTCCAAAGTAACATAACACTTTAATGTCAAATAAAACACTGACTGTACAAAAACTTTGCCTCTTCCTTGCCTTGTACTCAATTCTCTATTCCTGAATGACTTCACACTGTCCTGACTCTGACTTTGCCTCATACTTGTGAAATTGCGTGGTAACTTGAAGTACTTGACTCTGACACATTCGTTCTTATATAGGGTCTCTATAGGCCTTCTAGAACTGGATGGAATGTCGCTCGGCCATTCTGGTTGATCACATGATTACATTGGATGTGACTTGCCTGCGTACTATTCACAACACAGATACTTCTCGAACTGGTGTAAACTGTCACTCGTCACGTTTAACCACTCGTCTAGCACTGACATGAGGTGATTGCGTTGGTTAATAACACACACAGCACAGCACCCTCATCTGTTTTACCACTGGATTTCTAACATTATGTTGAAGTGATGTTGAGCAGTGGTATTTCACTTCTTCACCCATTGTACTTTAAGAATTTATCAATAGAAAATGAATTGGAATACATACATTTCCTCAGCAGTGCTGGCAAAAGGGGGTACCCACTTTTGCATTTCAGGTGCATCACTGGGACACAATTGATGATTAAAGTACAACTAACTGTTAATTTGTTAGCTTTTTTAGTTTAATTTGAATATTTCTATTGTATTAAGCAGCTAGATAGAGAAATTGAAGTTTCTGAGCACTTACTCTATGTTTGCGCTCAATTTAAAAAATGGGACACCGTAGCACCTGTAACACTACTGGTAAAAGTTTTTTAAATAAGATTTTTTATAAGAAAATAGAATTTATGCTATATGTCTCACACAGTATTTATATTTAGTTCGTCAGCAGAACTCGAGCCACCTCGGGAAATTCCATCACGCGGAGGGCTATATGTTCAGAATAAATGTGATTGGCTTTGAAATATTAATTATTATCATACTTTGAGCTGCATTTATTGGTTGGCATTGCAACGAGGGGTGTTAGACACGTGACAACGCTATACCCGGGGAAAGGTTCTAGATTTTTAGTCAGTCTTGTATGGAACATGTACTTGAGTTTAGTATTCAATTATATTATTGTGTAGATCAGTTATTTTATTTAAGTACATTTAACCATTGTAATTATTTGTGAATAGCTTTTTCAAGTTCTGAATTAAGTAATTGTTTGAGACGAAGAGAAGTTTCTTCATTGAATATAGTAACATACTTAAATCGACTTAACGATTGGCAACTTCTAGATGATCCTCTTATCAACTGGCAACATTCTGAATGATCGTGTTATCAACTAGATCTAGCTACTTCTATACGATCATCTTATTAAAAGACGATTTCAAGATCCTCGGCAATCACGATCATTGATAGTGCAATATAGCTCAAGTATAATCGTAACATCTGGCACCATCTTAGATTGCGACATTAGCACTATTGATTGATTTGTGATAGTGGCACCTCCGGCATTCGATAAAGATCATCAAAAAGATCATCGGAAAAAATTTTTTTTTTTTTTTCAAGATCTAAGAAAATTTTTTCAAAACTTTGTCAATTACAAAGCTTTGATTTTCTTCAACTTGAGAATAGTTCTACTGTGTTCAAAGGTCAGTTTGGTTATTGATATCTTATCTTATCATAGATATAGATCTACATCTACAATCGAGTTTTCACTATAACTCTCGAGATCTAATATTATTATTTTGTATTGGCATTGGCAATAAGACCAATATTATTTAACTGGCACGATACATAAGCTCAGTAATATTCGACTGGCATAACATAAGCCCAGTATTATTTAACTGACACAGTAGATAAGCCCAGTATCATTTAACTGGCATTACTATTTTAGATAAGCCCAGTAGCAATTACCTGCCACTATAATATATCAAGTAGACATTTTTCTACTATTATATATCAAGTCAATCGTACAAAACGACGACTTTAATACTACAAGTTCTACTAGATCTACAATCTCAAGAGAGAAAAAGTTCATAGCCTTGTATGGCTCAGCAATATTTCATTAACCTGATATGGTTGAATAAGTCTACACTTCCCACAACGACTCCAGTAGTAGATATAATCCTACTGTTCAAGATTATTAGCCAGTGACGGCATAACTAACATTGTTATATTCAAAACAGTACTAATATATTCAAGTTCATATATTATAAAACACAAGAACTATACAACGGATTCAAGTTCTAAACCTAAACGAACACAAATATTGTTAGAATTACTCGACAAAGCAAAATCACTTAAATTACCGCTACATAAACAACAAGCCTGGGCAGATCGACAATTTGATATAGAAGAAGAAAAACAGAGACAAGAAGAAGAAAAACAAAGACAAGAAGCAGAGAAACAAAGACAAGAAGCTGAAAAACAAAGAGAACATGAAGCAAAGCTACATCAAGAAGATAAAGAAGCGGAAGAAAAATGAAGACAAGAAGCAGAAAGACAAAGAGAACATGAAAGAGCACAATTGGAATTTGAAAAATTGAAAATGCAACATGAAGAAAATAAACTCAAGACAGATTCACAATCAACAGAAGCCAACACTAATCAAGCAAGTTCTAATGTCTTTGATCGATATAAACTCATGTCAAAGATTCATTCATTCAATGAGTCTACAGACAACATGGACTCATACCTTATTAGATTCGAGGAATTAGCAACAACGTCTTGCTTACCAGAAGACCAGTGGTCAAGTTCCCTCCTTAGTTTACTGACAGGAAAAGCAGTTGACATTTGTTCGCAGTTGTCAGTCAATGAGCGCAGTGACTATCATGATATCAAGGAAGCATTACTACGACAGTAAGGTGCAACTTCAGACAACTACAGAAAGAAATTCTATAGCTCCAGACCAAAACAAGATGACGATCCTCAAATTTTTGTTTCCAACATGACCATGTGGTTCGACAGATGAATATCTCTTGCTAAAGTGGAAAACACTTATCAAGCTATCAGACAACATCATCATTGACAATACCACGCATGCTCATTTAGAAGACATCCAATCTTATATAATTGAAAGAAGTCCTGATATTCAAACGTTAACCAAAATCATCAGACAATATAAAGCTGCTTATCCAAACAAGCCAGTCAAACCAGCAGCAGACGAAAACTTTGTCTGTTTTTCACAAGACAAAAGAAATTCACAGAATACAAAATATGACAAAATAATTTGCAACAGATGCAACAACATAGGACATTTTGCTTCTCAATGCCGCACCAAGATTATTGAATGTTCACATTGTCATATGAAAGGTCATCAAGCTCATGAATGCAGAAGAAAGCAGTTCAACACCAGCTATCCATACCATAGCAAGCAATCTACAAGAAATCAAAGATATAATGAAAGACCTCATTACAGAAGCCACTCTCAAGACTCTAGACCACTATATGTATATAAGAAGAACTTTTCTACCAGAAATGATAGCGCAGAACATTCAACTATGACTGTCATATTGAAAACAAATGGTCTTAAATTCTATCCAGGTTTGGTGGGAAATCAAAAAGTACAGGTGCTACGTGACACCGGAAGCACATCTATATTAATCAAGAAACGTTTTGTCAAGTCAAACCAACTAACAGGCAAATCAGTTCAAGTCACAGCATTCAATGGCACTGTCAGCAGTCTACCAGAAGCCATAATACACATTAAAACGCCATTCTTTAGGGGTCCAACCGAAGCCTTGGTTGTCAGCAACTTACCAGTTGACTTAATCATTGACAACATTGAAGGAGTTAGAGACTGCACACCACAAGAACTTATAGAGTGGGCAAACAACATTGAACGAAATCAAGAATGTTATGCAGTAGTAAACAGATCAATGGCCAAACCAAAAGAACAATTTTCATCTGAACGAGCAAGCCAAAATGAATCAATACCTAAGACTCAAGTACAGACCATTCAAAATGAAACAGATCCATTGATCAGAGCATTACCTGAAAATGACGATGTACTGCCACAATTCCAACATGATGAATTTAAATATGAACAGAAGATTGATTCATCATTTCTTAAACTTTACAAAAAGGCGCAAGCAAACAAACAATCAAAATTCACAGATGAACCATATTTTCAGAATGGTATTCTTATGAAGAACAGTCACAATAAGAACGAAACAATACAACAAGTACTTGTACCTCAGAAATATAGAAAAGAAATATTGGCAACAGGACATAATCTTCCACATGCAGGTCATATGGGTGTAACCAGAACGAAGAAAAGAATCCTTCAAGAATTCTATTGGCCAAGCAACACCAAAGATGTCAAGAAGTATGTCAGCTCTTGCCATGTTTGCCAAATGAAAGGTCCTAATAGCAACAGAATACAGGCACCAATTCAAGCAATGGAACTGACAGACAAGCCTTTTCAAAAAGTGTCAGTCGATTTGATAGGTCCTATGCCAGTAGCTTCAGACAGAAATTACAAGTACATCTTCACTCTGGTTGATACAAGTAGCAGATGGCCAGAGGCAATTCCTTTAGTCAATATATCAGCACTTGACATTACCAGAGCTCTGTCAGAAATATTTTCCAGAAAAGGTTTCCCAGAAGTCATCCTTTCTGATAGAGGCACACAATTCACCGCAGATGTAACCAAAGCCTTTATGGACATATACAAAGTCAAGATGAAGTTCACAACACCTTACCATCTCAAAGCAAGGGTCTCTGTGAACGATTTAATGGTACTCTGAAGAAAATCTTATTGAAAATCGCTCACAACAATCCTCAAAACTGGGATGTACTCTAACCTGCAGCACTATTCACTTATAGAGAATGTCAACAAGAAACTACAGGATTCTCTCCTTTTGAGATGACATATGGCGCCAACCCACGAGGACCCATGTCAATACTCAAAGAAACCATCATACAACCAGATTCAAATTCACTAGAGTCCAAAACAGCATTCCAGCATGTCATAGATATCAGAAACTTTGTCATATCAGCATATGAACAAGCTAAAGAAGCCACAGCAAAAGCTAACAGAAATACTCAAGCTAGAGTCAACAAAACCAGAAAACTCTGACAATTTGAACCAGGAGACAAAGTATGTTTATTGTTACCAGACAAGAACAACAAGCTATTTATCAAATGGCAAGGTCCATTCTCAGTACTCAGAAAAATCACAGATGTTGACTATGAAATTGACATTCATAACAAGAAGAAAATATACCATATCAACATGCTACAAAAGTACAACACTGAAAAAGATGATGATACAAGTACAGAACAAACAGAAAGAGTCATGTCATGTTTAGCAGTCATACCTGAAGAAGAAGAAAATGATATGGATGATTGCAATGATTTCATAATGCCAGATACATCTACAAAGCAAACTGAATTTTGGCAAAATATCAAAGTTGATAAATTATCACCTCAAAGACAAAAAGAATTGACAAACATTCTCAAAGAACATTCAGAAATATTCACAGATGTTCCAGGAAAAACTTCTATTGTCGAACATGAAATCATACTCACAGATTCTAAGCCTACAAAATCAAGACCTTATCCTTTACCAATACACTACAGAGATTTTCTTCAACAAGAAATTAATCAAATTTTAGAACAAGGCATCATAGAACATTCTAATTCACCATATGCTGCACCAATTGTACTTGTCAAACGTAAACAAGCATCAACTCCAAGAATGTGTGTCGATTTCAGACAATTAAACAAAATAATTCGCCTTGATTCATATCCCATGCCTAACCCTGAAGATCTTATGACACAATTTTCAGAGGCAAGATTTTTCACCAAACTAGATTTATCTAGAGGTTATTACCAGATTCCTATGAAGGAAGAATCAAAACCTTTTACAGCCTTTACAACAGCTTTTGGACTATTTCAGTTCAACTACATGCCATTCGGATTGGTCAACGCCAGCAGCACTTTTAACAGAGCTATACATAGAATACTGAACCAACGAAAAGACACAGTATCTTACATAGATGACATTTGCATATTCCATAAAACATGGAATGAACACATGAAAGGACTACATGAAGTCTTCAACATAATACAACAATACGGCTTCACGATAAAACCCAGCAAGGTAGAATTGGCCATGACTGAAGTATCTTTCCTAGGTCATAGAGTTAGCTACAACTCACTTAGACCACAAGAAGATATAATCAAATGCATTTTAGACATCAAAGTTCCCACAACTAAGAAGCAAGTTAGAAGCATTCTGGGACTGTGTAATTTTTACAGAACATTTATTCCTAATTACACAGCACTCACATCAACATTGACCAACCTCACCAAGAAGGGTCAACATATCAAGATTCCATGGTCTACGGAATTACATGACACAATTGAGAATATCAAAACAACTTTTTCCAGAGACTCAAGCTTCCGAATCGAGAAAAGCCTTTTCATCTCGCCACCAACGCATCTTCATCAGCCATTGGAGCATGTTTATTGTAGGATTACCAAGGGACTTTACATCCTGTATTTTTTATCAGCAGAAAACTCTCACCAGCCGAAACTAGATACTCCACTATTGAACGTGAATGTCTGGCCATTGTCTGGGCCATTTCCAAATTCACCAAATATTTATTGGGTGCACACTTCACACTACTTACAGACCATGCACCACTAGCTTTTCTGAATTCAAAGAAGATGGCAAACAAACGATTAACACGTTGGAGTCTACAACTCATGGACTACCAGTTTGATGTCAAGACAATACCAGGTAACTTAAATGTATTCGCTGACACACTGTCCAGATGTATATAGTTAATTACTTATTTTGTCATTACATTTTATCTTCACAGATATTTTATTATCAGATTAAGTTTGTAATATGTTTATTACAGATCCAAAGTACCTTCGAAGAAAAGATACTCATCTTTATCATATTTTATTATAATCTTATTTCATTTCGAATGTGACTTCAAGTGTACAGTAACTTGTTATGTTTAAAGACATCACACATATTTTTATTTTATGTACCATGACCACAAATGTGATTACATAATGCAACTTACTGTGTAACTACAATCATCTTGTAGCATCTCAACCATTTTTTTATTTTTCATATGTAATGTTTTTGGATATGTACACATTTTCACATTAGTACTAACAAAATGAGTTATAATGTCATAATTATTTTATACGCATTTCTATTACCATACAAATGCTTAAGAAAGCGGGGGGTAATATGTCACGTACATGTCACAGTATCTATATTTAGCTTGTCAGCAGAACTCGAGCCACCTCGGGAAATTCCATCACGCGGAGGGCTATATGTTCAGAATAAATGTGATTGGTTTTGAAATATTAATTATTATTATACTTTGAGCTGCATTTATTGGTTGGCATTGCAACGAGGGGTGTTAGACACATGACAACGCTATACCTGGGGAAAGGTTCTAGATTTTTAGTCAGTCTAGTAAGGAACAAGTTAGAGAGAACATGTACTAGAGTTTAGTATTAGAACTCAATTATATTATTGTGTAGATCAGTTATTTTATTCAAGTACATTTAACCATTGTAACTATTTGTGAATAGCTTTTTCAAGTTCTGAATTAAAGTAATTGTTTAAGACGAAGAGAAGTTTCTTCATTGAATATAGTAACATACTTAAATCGACTTAACGATTGGCAACTTCTAGATGATCCTCTTATCAACTGGCAACATTCTAAATGATCGTATTATCAACTTGATCTAGCTACTTCTATACGATCATCTTTTAAAAAGACGATTTCAAGATCCTCGGCAATCACGATCATTGATAGTGCAATATAGCTCAAGTATAATCGTAACATCTGGCACCATCTTAGATTGCGACATTAGCACTATTGATTGATTTGTGACACTATACTTGCATTATAGCTAAATATATAGGCTATTATTTGCTGCAATATCTCAACGATAATTCAAGCATTTATTATAACATGACTATTATATCACAAGATGTTGCAGGTGCTACAACGGGACACCAATATGTCTGCTGTTAATTACTTTTTAACCTTTTCCCCCAAAAATGTAGCTAATTGTGTACTAAGAAGTATCAGAGATATCATTAAGTAATTCCCATCACATTAACAACTTTGTGAACTTTGTTTAAAAAAATATTGTTCTTTTTGTCAAGCGCGTTTGAGGTGCTTCACCTGGGACACCAAGACCTATTTTACTACAATTATATCAATTTTTACAGTTTCAAAGAAAAATTACACTGTGTAAATTAATCATTGATGCTTTTAGTAACAGAAACACAATTGGAAGCAGAATCCTTTCCTTTGTTTACAATTGATAAAGGTTTAAAATTTCAAATTTAGTGGGACACCATGTGAAGCACATGTGACGCCATTTTTTACAGCGACATCTAAGTAATACCAAAGTAAATATAAAATAAAAAGATATACATAATGCATTAACTTTATATTGTTAGCATATTTCAACAAAAATGTCTGTTCAATAATCCTTGCATTTAGTAGAATATTACTTCAACTTAAGCCAGGTATTCCATGTTACATCAAAAGATGCCATTTTGTGCACTTTTTCCACTATGCACCATTCAAGCTCAAAATATCACAATTAATACAAAAACCATTTCTAAGTGCAATGAAAAGAAAATTGTGACATTTAAATAAGAAGTTTTTGAGTTATAGACTTTTTTGTGAACCAATAACTATTTGTCACCAGTGCTGGAGAAACACTCATATATTATTTCCCATCTGGATGACCAATTTCAATGCAAATCTTAAAAAATATCCATGCTGTTTTTAAGCTGTTTTTACAGAACAATTGTCCAACAGTATGGTATTGCTGTTAAAATAGTAGTGCTTCTGATGGTATTATGATGTATACAGCAAGGTATACAAATAAAGAAATGCCATGCACAAAACACAAATACAATTCTTCCAATGTAAAGTCATATTGATCCATAACTTTGTTAAGAAAAAAAGAAAAATGTTCCAGGAATGAATTCAACTATCCACCCAGTCAATATCAAATTTGACCTTTGTAAGACTTATGAGTAAGTTCAAAATTTACTATACATATAGATGCAGACTGACAATTCTTTCCAAGAGATTTGAATCTAATACTACTACTGTCATGCCCTGTCAACTTTGGGTGAGATGCTAAGAAAAAAACTAACAACAAACTATGACAAACTCAGAATTGGCCCCTTAAGTGGTTCACTCAGGTTTCAATATTTTCAGCAAGAATATCAGATGATATGAACTGCAAGCTATCAACAACCACAACCCTATCTCTGCCAATAAAAAAAGAATAGACGTGTGTATTAAAAGTGTTGATGATATTATTGAATTGTTAAGTCAACTGATGACTTGATACCACAGAGTACTGAAATATGTTAATTTTATTATTATTACATTGTTCATATTCATATGTATTGAATGAACTGTTTGTTACAAAGATATGGTTCAACGTTTTCCTGGCCTAATGGATGTTTTTGATGGTTTTGTAAAGAGCCAAACTCTCATTTAAATCCCTAAGGAAGAAGCTTTTCCATATAATTAAATGATTACAAAGATAATATACTACTGCACTTCACTTATATAATATTTAGCAGTGCTTATTAAATGCCTTTTTAAAATAAATTCAACTTATATGCATTCTTTCTCTTTTGAAACAAAAATAAACACTAAATTTAAAATGTTTATAGCTTGTGTAACAGAAAGCGCTAAATTTAGTTATAAGTACACATTATTTGAAAACCATTTGCATAAATTATAAATGTATTAATAAAATCTACAGAAAAATTGCCTCCTTTATAGGTATACTAAAGTATCGCCTGTTCTTTCTTTTACTATTAATTGTGAATAGTTTTAAAAATGGTTGATTTTTATGAAAAAAAGTGCTTGCATATAATATTGTATATATATTTAATTTAAAAAATAATCATTTTGCTTCCAGAATTTAAGAAAAAAGTAGCTGTTGCACCAGAACTTTGCAAGATCTAAAATATCATGATTATGGATTTTGAATAACTTTTCTAGCTTTTGCGATCAAACAGAATGTTGGACAGACAGACCACACAAAACTATTAACAGCTATTCTCCTTTTGGGGGCCACTAAAAAAATGCTTTTTTTTCCCAAACGTAAGGCTAAAATATTAACCAACCAAAACAAACACACACAATTTATAGATGTAATTCACCTATTGAAAATTAACATTGAAGTTATTTCTATATATATATCTACATAAGTAGATCAGTAGTAAGACGTCCTGTAGTTATTGACTTGAAAGAGCTTTTAATCTCCTGAGGCTTCTTTTGCAATTTTTTTCAGCATCCATTAACTAACTTTTCTTTGTCCTGTGTTTAATAATAATTGTATGACATCACAACCTTTTGTCCTCTTTCAAGGCTCACAAATTACTTTTCATTCACAGAGATGATATCTTTTTGATTATTTTTGAACAATAGTGTTCCAGTAAAGCCTGTTGAACTTTTCTTGTTAGAAATAACCCAGACCTATGGACTTACTGTTTGTACTTCTCCCTCCTCCCAAACTCTGGTTTTGTATTTCTGAACTTAACTTTCTGACATGTGTTGTTTTGTGATTCTATTTCATTCATAGTAATCATCACATTTTTACCTATAAAAGTAAAAAAATATCTGCTGGTTAAAAAGCTGTCAACCTTGAAACAATGCACTGTCAACAATGACAAAAAAATAAATAATGACTCCAATATCTTGCCTCTTTTTTCTTATTATTAGAGATTTCCATTAATGCTGGAAAAAACATAAATATCTAGCTATTAGTTTATCTGGTGTACAAAATAAAGGCACTTTTTGATAACCTATGTTATTTATTTCAAGGTATTGTTTGTGTGCTTTATTTAACACTACAGAGTCTAATTTGTAGCTTTTATTTAGTTGGCAAAATAGAATTTCAACAGAGTGTCCTTGACATTGTTTAGTTTATCTGGAAAATCTCCAATAGTCTCCCCATTGGACATTTCTAGATGATTAATTTATTCTTGACTTGGAATATTTTTTTTATACTGTTCCGCACATTATACAAAAATATGAGCTCAAGATAGTTTAAATTTGTTTTTCTAAATATATAGATAATAAAAAAATTCATTTCATTATCTCTTCATTGCAATCCTAATTACTTCTCCATAGGTATCATCTTTATTATAAGATTTAAGTATATATAATAATTATTTTAAAATGGCAGTTGATGTTAGATGATGTTATCTCATAGTGACTTTTATAGCTTCTTATGGTCTTCTAAAAATGTCCCCTTTTAATTTTAAAACTAATATTAACATATATCTAAACCATTGTTAAAAACAAGATGACTATATGGCAGTGTAAATTCAACAGTTTGTATGGAACAATTGAACAATCCAACAAAGTTACTGATGAAATAAGAAAGGTTCTCATTTTACTTGTACAAATCTGTTCATGATAATAATGGTCTCACATTTTGGTTATTTCAAGCAAATGTTTATGAAATGAACTTTAGCTTTGACATTGTATGTATCATATTGTGTGATTACAGCTGACCCACAAAGGCTGTCACCTTGTTTTTATTTATTTATTTTTTTTAATCAGTTGGCTAATGACGTCTTTGTCTCTATTTTTTTTTTTAAATTTGTGTTGTCAGTGAACAAAATGTGGTTGCACCTTTTTCACCTGCGCTGACATCTCTATCATCGTCCTCCTCAACATCATCTATTTCATCCAAGAAGACTGACCAGACTAACCATGAAAAAGAACGGGTAGCCAACCATTATGGTAAGTTGTTTTTGTTTTTTATTATTCAAGCATTTTATTGAACTTTTCAAGTTCCTTGTTTATTTATGTTCGGATGAAACTAATATCCCCTAACTAGAAATATTGTTAAGATAAGAAAATAACTATTCTATTATTCATATCCATGCCAGGCTGTTAAGGAGCATCAGTTAAAGCCACAACTACTAATAAATATGCTCATATGTTAGTTCTGCATCAGACATTAGATCAATGCAATTTTGAACAGAATAAAAAGTCACTCATTTTTTCTTACAGACTATGCTAAGTATGTATGTGTACATGAATTACACTTTTAGCATATATGCTTTTTTTTTACCTGTACGGTGGCTTGCTAAGAAAATATATTTGTGAACTTAAAGCATCTCAGCCCATTTCCAGAGAGAGACCAAAATATAAATTGGCAGTTTGGTGTAGCAGCTCAAATTTAAGCTTTTACTTATTGTACTCACAAATATATATTTATTAGGCATAGATTTCAGATGGTTACTTTTATGATTTGTAATTACTTTAAAAAAAAAATTGTTTTCAGTTTTTTTTAATGTAACATCATGTCATTGGATGCACAAGACTTGTATGCATTATTTAAAGTATAATAATTTAAAATATGGGCTTGGTGGTATAATTGAATTTCCTGAATGAGCTTGCTTAAGTCTTCATCTAGCCAGCTTTAGTTAGCTTTTAGCTGCTGAGTTGTAGTATCTTTTGTTCCACTCTTTAAAATTATACTCTTTATAAATTTTTTATTTTATGTGTGTGTGTGTTAATTATTAAAAAAACAAAACATACTCAACATTGCAATTAAACATAGATTACTAAGCTTAGAAAAAACGTTTTCTTTACTATTTATTTATTTTTCTCATAAATGTTCACATGTATATAGATATATATTTAAACTAAGTCACCACCGCCATTTTCTGATAAAGCTTTATGTTTTGTCTCTCATTTGTATTTTATCTCTTTGTAGAAACTTCATCTGGATATTAATTTTATTGCAGGTGCACCTGTTCCATCTTCTGTATTGTACAGCTCAGATAAGGAAAGCTTGTCTACAACTATTTTGACATCTCTTCCCAAGCTGGACCCACTTTTGGACCCTGATTTTTATCCACACAAATTATTTTCTGCCAGGCAGCCACCTACTCTTATCTTTTCCACTATTCCTACCCCCAAAAAGAATACGGGTCTCGTAAAAAGAACTGAACCCATTCTTTTAAAATCATTGCCCTTGGAAGAAATGTCTAAAGATAAAAGCAGCTTTAGTGACAGATTAAAAAACTTTGCCAGTAAATCTTCTAGTTCCTCCCCATCCTCGCTTGGCACAGGCTCTCAGCACTCACCAACACACAGTCTGTCCTCCAAAACTAAATCAAAATTATCACCACAGAGATTATCAGTTCCCTCCAAATCTTTTTCAAACTTTCAGTCAGTCAAAAATTCAAAGATGGCCATTCTGGAAAAAGTTCCAACTCTAAAAAAGACATGTTCCAATGACATTCATCCAAGCAACAAAACGTCAGCCACAACTCACTCCCAAACTGCTAAGTTAGCAGATGTAGACGGTGGGTTGTCTAGAGTGTCAAACTCTAAAACTGACGTATCTTTAGAGGCCCAACATAAAAAACAGAAGAACCCAAGTTTGAAAGAGTCATCAACACCAGAAAAATGCAATGGTAAACTACCTAATCAAAATAGGTCGCCATTGGTTAAAAAATCCCTTCCTTCTCAAACCAAAAATCCACAGAAAGACTTAATAGGTTCACCTGTAAAATCCTCTACACAAATTAGAGAAAAAACCACAGATGATTCACAGCAAAAGGCTCCAACATCTAAATCTGCTGACTCTAATCTATCAAAAAAGCTAACTAAAAATTCAGAGCCTCTTTCCACTGTTAAATCAGGCTCAGTACAAAAATCCTCTCCTGCAACCAAAGCTATCACTGATGTCAAAGTAACCCCAAAGTCAAAAGAAGATTCACTTCAGAACAAATCTTCAAAAGTCCCTTTATCAAAAACACCTCAGGGCAAGACTGCCTTATCTTCACCAGCAGTAGCCAGTGCCACATCTGCTATTAGTACAACCACAGACTCTCAAAAACAATCCTCTTCTCAAGCCAAAAATACTGTTAGCAAACATAAAATCTGTACCTTGGATGATTCAGCCTTCATGAAAGACTTGGAGAACTCTGTGACCATCAAAAAATTATTGACACGCAGCAAAGCTCCATCTAAAACAGCTGGTAAAAGTCAGACTAAAAATGCTGCTGCTAAAAATACAAAATCTACAATACAGAATGCAAAGAAGAAGGGTGAGTGAATATTTTTAGAATAACATGTATTAGAACTAGCTTTTGTCATTAAACTGACTTTTCCTTTACTTTTTGTCTTTCTTTTAAGTTTCCTAAGGGAATGTCTTAAAATTTATTAATTTCTATACATTTCATTTCTTTATGTTCTTAATGTTCATTTTGGGAAACAATTTCTAAAAATGTAGGCTATTTAGTGAAATAAAGATTTGGTCTCAAAGCTGAGGCCATCAGTTGATATCATTAATTAAAGAGCTGTGGACATTGTCACCTTGGTAATATTACTAAAATGAAATGATTTTAAAAAGTTACCTTTAACTTCTATGGAAGCTAGTGACCAGATCAAAATTGAGTCTTAAGGTGTTTAAAATACATGTTAATTCAGGCAGTATGACCTTGTCACCTATCCTATAAGTGAAACAGAAATAGGTGAAAGAAATAATTGGAGGACAAACTCAAGAAACAGTCAGGCATAACAATGGGTGAAACATAAAGATCAGCAGTTTTGACTGATCTACAAAGCACTTTTGTTCCTCCCAATGTCCAACAGTCTATGAGACTAATAAAGTAATAGTGAAGAATATTTTGTGTTCATAAATCTTTTCAACACAATTTAGTTCTATTTATATATATATAAATATATATATATAAATTTCTTTCTGTTCAAACAATGATTGATTAAAGATTAGGGAATGCTATGCGTCCTTACAAATGTGATTAGAGCTTGACATTAAGCCTTTTGATTATTGAAATTTATTTTTTTTTAACCTGTATAATTATTCACACATTTGTTTTTAAATAGTCTATTTGTTTATTTCCTCTTCTGTAGATGAAAAAGATAATGCTAAAAACAAGCAGAATCAAAATTTGATGAGGAAAAGAAAGTGTAAGCCTTTAGTTATCTATTCATTTTGTTTTGTTTACAATCATTAAAGGTATTTCCAGTAATGCTGCATTGGTTTGTCTTAAGTTTTAAAATTGTAACTGAAAAAAAAAATGTATACTTATTCATAAAAAATTGGATTCTGGACTACAGAGTACATGTTTACATGTCTAGTCCAGAGTATAAAATCTAATGTCACAACCTTAACATTTGAAAAGTCTTTGTGTTGTCAGCTGAGTTGTAAACCATTTTGTCACCTTTTAACATATAATTAAAGTACATTAAATGAAATTCATTGTACAACTTTTCAATTACCAGGCATGTCAAATATATGTCCTGTGTACATAATTGCAGACTAAAAACATATTGTGCAACAAATTTTTATTAATTAGTTGTATATTGAGGAATGACCAGTGAACATTTAAAATTGTTAGTAACAACTAGTTTTTAATTATTTGAAAAGAAGGCTGACCTATCTTAATTGATTTCTTTGATACTGGTAGTATTGAGCTTAGCACTCTTGTTCTTAAAAAAAAGGGTTTTTATTTATTTGAATTTTTCTTTGCTTACCAGTGTCCAGTGATGATGATTCTATGGATGTCCCTAGAACAAGGCGGTCTGTCACCACAAAACCATCTTTACCTGACAAGGAATGGAGAGTTTTGGCAAGAAATGAATCTATTTCTTCTACAGGCTCATCAACCAAGGCAAAAAGAAAAAGAGCTCCTGCTAAGAAAAGTAACTATTTATAAGGATTTAAGTTTTCAATAAGTTTTTTGAATCAAATTAACTTTTTCTAAAATATGCAGAGTGTATTTGAAGTTTAAAAGTAAAAAGTTATTTAAGGAAGGGCACTGACAAAAGTAATTCTTACAATCCATTCAAAATTGAGTTGGTGAGATTTTGTAGTCTTCTCCATTTTTTCAAACTTTCACGAGGTGGGGTGGATTGTGGATTTTTTGTTGTTAAACCTGCTTGAGCTTCATATAAAAACTGTGTCAAGCTGTCTATATAACCTGAGTTCAATGATCTCACTTCAATTTTAAATGGACATATAATTTTTTTTTAAAGAGAATTAAAACAAAAATATAAAAATACTTTAAAAAAAACAACAACTAAGCTTATATTAAGTGTAATTAGTTTGATCAATTAAATTTTTAATAGATCTAGACTAACAATAACAAATCTGTGTGAATAGAAATACTTTTACCAATTGCAAAATGCTTACAAAAATAGAATGTTTCATAGCTATCTATTGCTAGTTTTAAACTTTTAATTCTCTACAAAGTATAAAGGGGACTTACTCAACTTATACCACCACATTTGTCAAGGACAATTTTTCCCTTGTTGGAGACTAGTACCAAACAAAATAATTAATTACCAATAATTATTAATTAATTATTTTTTCAATTCTTATTTTTGCCAGGTAAAAGAAATATTTGTGCAAAATTTCAACTTAATCTGAGATTGGGTGTGGGAGAAATAACATGTACGAAAAATATTACCAGACAGACAGACATAGTGAGTTGATATTAGCTCTGTAAAAATTGAGCTTGATTGAAAGGTTTTGTGTCTTGTTTCTGAACTAGGTAAAGATGGTCAGAGTAAGAGGAAGCGAAGGAAGAAGATAGTTTCAGATACAACCTCAGAGGAAGAGTCAGACGATGAAAGTGAAGAGGAGGAGGAGGGGGAAGAAGAGGAGGACTGGGATCTTCCTGACGGCGTCCAGTATTATGACAACCTTTGCAGTGCAGCCAAGTGTTTAAATCCTGTTGGAAATAAAGTGGACTGGGTAGGTATCCCTTTGTCTCTAGTACTTGGTGCTTGATTGTTTGGGAGATTTCAGTAGGTAGATACAGCATGAGTAGATAAAAGCAAAGTAAAAGCTTTAAATAAGCTTATTTATTTCATTTTGAACCGGTTGCATTCAGCTTTGAAGCAGACTTTTCAGCTGTGTTTGTATCCACAACTCAATTGAATCTATCCATTATGATATTTAAGGATGTCTATGTGTCTGTTCACTATTTAAACAAATTTAAGGTCAATAACTAATAGTGTTTTTGTATTCATAAAGTTAATTTGTTTAAAAAAAAATTTTTTTTTAAAATATAATGTTAATAGTACTTGTGATAATTTCCATTAATGACATTTTGTTTGGTCTTGAACAGGTACAGTGCGATCACTGTGAGCAGTGGTACCATGTGGTCTGTGTGGACTGCCCCATTGAGGTTATACAAAAGGAAAATGTCCAGTTTCACTGTGGCTTATGCTGAGACTTGTTCAGTTCCTCTGTTTCTTGCCTCACATTCTCTCCATATAGTTGTATGTATAACTACAATTATGGAAAAAAGACACTTAAGTCAGATCAATGCATTCCTCAAAGAATTAAAAAGAGAATATTTTGTAATTTCATCTTCAAATTTTTGGACTACAGTGGTTGAAATTATTATCCTATAATGTTACATACTTTTTTATTATCCAAAAATTATGACTGGTTTCTTAAATTGAAACTTGAATGGATTTAAAAAATAAATTTAAAAAACCCACCTTTTTTTTAAAAAAAAAAATGTTTCTTCTGGTCTTTTCAGCTACTGTGTAAAAGAAAAATACTCATGCTAAGTAAATATTTAATGCATTTACAGACCCTACTGGGGAGGGCAGTTTTAATATTTTTCTTCTGCTTGATTAAGCATTTGCTGTGATGAACAATAGAGCTGTTGTAGTGGGGTGTTCAACATTACTCGCTGTTGTAGTGGGGTGTTCAACATTACTCGCTGTTGTAGTGGGGTGTTCAACATTACTCACTGTTGTAGTCGGGTGTTCAACATTACTGGCTGTATATGATTCTTTAGATCTAGGTGATCTAATTTTTAGTAACAATGACCAGTGATTTTATTGTATGAGTTCTGCTGTAACCAATAAATGTGCCCTACACACATTCCTTTTGAATGTTTTTGTTCATATATTTCATCTTGTTTGTGCACCAAATTTTAATTGACAAGTACCAGTGTTTTTAAAAGTCTTAAATATTCCAGATTGTTAAGATTCTGTTTAATTTTGTTTAAATGTATGTAGATAAGTCTTAATTTACCTGTATTTCCTTCTCTTTAATAATATCATTTATTCTCTCAAGTCAGTTTATAAAGTGTACAAATTTTTGACAATATTTACAAAAAATGAATGTATTTACAATTTATTTGTATACATTTAAAGATTGTAGGCAAATGTCACTGGAGCTACGTCTGATTCTTTCTGGCTCTGGAAGTTCTTTTCCTGTAAAAGCTTTTCATCTGTATTTATTTTTTAGCTTAAGGTTTATGGATATATTTTAACTTTTACTTTAGCTGAGATGTCAAAATTTGTAACATTTTTTTGGCCTACACCAATTGTGGTGTAAACATATTTTTCTTAAGAAATTGATTTAAGTGACTTCTATTTGTTGTGTTTTGTATACAAGATTGATTTATTGTAGTATTGTTGTCCAAATTATTCCACTTTATTCTGATTTTTCATCCCGTAATACATGATATTAAAAATGTAACAGTAATATTTTAAATTTGCCAAAACTAGTTCTTAATATGATGGATATTAAGATTCTGTATTTTTGTCTGTATGATATTTTTTATATATAAAATTATTTTAGAATTCTTTTGATATTTTATGACATTGCAAAGCTGTTTTTATTTATATCTTCTAATTTGAATGGCATATTTTATTTACAAATCAAAATAATGTAAAAATATTGATTTATATAATACTGCAGCGGTTCTCAACCTTTATAGTTCTGATTACTATCCCACTATGCAGTGCGCCCCCCCCCAAACGTTAAATTATTTTGTTAATAGGCCTAAGTAGCTGTGCTAATGTTATGAAATCATAATCCTAATGTTTATCTATTCGCAATGTTAGTAATTGAACCATCTCACGTGACTGTGAAATACCTGAACATTGTTGGACACATCTAATACATTACAAAGTCATCAGTCAACTGTTTTAAGCACTAGTTTTCACAAAAATGGCAGAACTAACTAAGTTTCTCATTACATTTTGTAATTCGTTTTCGTAGCTAAAATTTGTCAAATCATAGATTGAGTTCCGATTACTTTTGTTGATTCATTTGTACCAAATGTTAAATACCAGACTGCCATCCTAGAACACAAAACTCACCATCTGTATAGACGCCACAAATATTTTTCCAATATAATTTATACTTTCCCATGAAAGAACCAACTTTGTCAAAAGAGAAACTGATTGTTAAAATCACCATGATTTATATACCTCAAGCAAATTGTTAATAATATTTATACTGCAACATTAAAATGTTTGAAATCATTCTGATTCATTTGTATACTAATGTGTATTTGACTCCCTCTTGGATCATAAATATACACAGGTTGAGAACCGCTGTATATCTGTGTTAATCTGTCTCAAATATTTTATTGCAATTATCACAAAAGGCTTTTGACAAAATTATGATGTATTAAAAATGTTTTAAAATATATTTATATCAGCATAATAGTCAGTCTACTAAAAATGTATATATATACAAATAAGTTGTTTCAGCTCTGTTTTTTTTTTTTGGCAGTATTATAATCATTTTATCAGCTTCACTTATTAGGAAGGAATATTTCAGTGTTCTAGGTAAGAGCATAAGACATTTGGCTGAATCTCTCACGCTAGCTTTTTATCAGCTGGCCTTAAACATTTTTTCCTGGTTGAAAAAGACCAGTTATTACCTGAGATGCAATATCTTATAGTTAGTTTCCTTAATGAGGTCTCATGTTTCTCCTAGAGGGAATGTGTAAGTACATTTTATGGAATGATCTTAATTGAAGCCAGATTGTTAATAGCTTTAATTGGCTGCATTACTTTTGAGCATTTAATCAACAGAGTCTTTGTTCATAGTTTTCATATTATTTGCATTTATTTGTATCAACTACTCATCTCAGTTTGTTCATAGATTTGATATTAGAAGCATTTATTTTGTCATTCAACTGAGTTTCTTTACAGCTTGAGTACAAGAATATGACGTTTAGTTTTTTGTTTTACTTTAAACCTTTTTGAACATGAATAAATATTTGGTTTTGTTTGTAATAAATGTGTTTAGCCAAGGGGGGGTATTCAGTCCTAAAGCTTATGAAATTTTCTGCACTCACAAGTTTTCTGAAATTTAATTCATCATTGTTCTTGATTAAAGTATAATTTTAAAATACAAATTTAATAGTAAAAAAAAGTACTTTTTACCCCTTTCAGACCTTGCAATCTATAGGGCAGATGATGTAAAGGTCATCTGTTTCTGTGGCCCATGGTAAATGAGGTGTCATGTGGCCAGCACAACAACCAACAGCCTCTACTTTTCCCATCTAATGTCAGGTATCCATTAGAGATGCTGGACTCAGAGGTGCTCAAAGATCCCGAAGTTAAAAATTCCAGGATTCGAACCCAGGACCTCAGTTTAGAAGCCAAGCACTTTTAACTAAGTTTTTATCAAAGTACTAATCAAAAGTGACCAAAGAATTTAGCCCACTATAGTTCACACAAAGTTATACAGGTACAACAAACAATATATATTCATTCAATCTTCTTCATGATAAAAATATCTTGTGCTTTCAAGTGGATGAAGAGAATACAAATGGACGAGTGTCTCCTGGTCCTCCTGAAAAGTTGTCATTGTGATTTTGTGAAGAAAAAGCTGTTTACATAGAGACAGTGTCTTTGTGTGCAATGTTTTGAAGTTTTGCTTCACTGTTATTGCTTGTGACATATTTGATTTCAGGCATATCAACTTGAACAAAGATTTTGTTTAATTATTTAATAAATAGAGATTAGAAATGATCAAAAATTTTATTTAAAAAATGTCAAAATGATCTTTGTATTTATATTTTGTAACAATTTAGTGAAGATTACATATCCACTCAAAGCTTGTCATGTGCACAGGGCCAACTCAATATGTTTGATAGACTCATGTTCAAATGTACTTAGTCTTGAAAATACATCTAAACATGACCTAAATATTTCATTCATAAGTAGCACAATACTGATTTATCAAAAAAAAAAAAAGGTTTATACGTAATTATTTGAAAGTCTTGTCTCCTTTTTTTAAACCCAGAATTATTATAAACAAAATATTTTGGACTAATATTTTTAAGTATTTTTATACAGTAAGGTGGCACATTTGTAGGAACACTAACTAAGTATTGTCTAATTAATTGTAGTCCAAATTTATACAAAATATAATTAGTGTTGCCTAGGTTCTTTGTTTTTCCTTTATGCTTTAGTTCTTGTGTTGTAGGATTCTATGAGATTCTAATTAGCTATGATGTAATTTTGTCTGATAATAAATTCTAATAAAAGGTCGATTTTCAAAAGTCCCTGTTAAAAACTAACACAACAAGTTTGCTTTTTGTTGACTTCTATTGTGTGACATCTTTTAAAAAGGCTTCAGCCTCAAGACATTGTTTACATTAAAAACAAACTATGTTACAGTTGAACACGTGTCAATACTCATGGATGCTTGGGGCTTATATTTTACATTTGTTGATGTGCTTGTGTTATGTAACTACTTTACAGAAGGGAGGGTATTTGTGAGAACTCCAAATGTATTGTTCTAGTTCTTGTTCTACTTCATGAAAACGCCTCAAGTGCTTCAAAGCCTAATCTCCTTTTGCTAGGATGTGTCTTATTATTTGTGCTTCTACTGGTGACCAAATCCTTTGAGATTTTAAAACATTTTGTTTTATGCTACGAAGGATAGTAAATCAGACAGTATGGAAAATGATCAATCTTTGTTTTGTAAATAAAAGTTTTTGTTCTTATAGTGGTGTGATGTTTTTTTTTTTTGTTTCTTTTTTTTTTTTTTTGGTTTATAATTAGGATTGGGAAGTCAGTAAAACATGATGTAGGCTTTATTAAGTTTGAAACATAGAGTAACAATAATATAGTACATCAAAACATTCTCACGTCTTTTACACAAACATAAAATTATTAACGTCACCAATTTGTAAACTGAACTGCCTACCAAAATGAATGTCTACCACTTGTCTGTGTAGTTTGGTCTGGTTCTATGTCTACCACTTGTCTGTGTAGTTTGGTCTGGTTCTATGTCTACCACTTGTCTGTGTAGTTTGGTCTGGTTCTACTCTCTCTCTTACGTTGTATCGAGTGTTTGACTACCTTGTGGTTCATAGTCATGAGGGATTTCCAGATGTGTCCATGGAGGTAAGAGGATTTTGCAGATTCTCAAAAAAGTTCAAGGGTCTTGACTCAACCTTTGTTATTAGGGAGGAGGCCAAATGTGAGACCGACTCTTCTTTCCCACTGCCCACCCGTAGAAGTGTTTCTTCTGTTTAAAAACACCGGACCTTGGACAAGCTAGCCAAGTGGGGAGAGATGCATTACAAAAGATGATTGACAAATCGTAAACAGTTAAGTTGATAAGTGAGCATAATAAAGATCTGGTAGACTGTAGAGTCTGGTCCCAGCACCTGTGTCTCTATTGGGTGGTCCAAATCTTTTAGACCTAAACTAATAGCATTCCCGAACATTCTTTCCAACAGTTTCACTCGTCCACGCTCTTAAGAATTGTAGTAGGTAGTTCTGCTTGCAACTATCCCTCCCCTCTCTCTGCTTCCGACAACTTCTCTGTGACTGACTTTTAGTCAAATGAGTCTATTAGAGTCGTAGGCCTACTAATAATACTTTTTTAAAAATTCCAACTAAAACTTATTAATTTGACATATCTATCGTATGATCGCAATGTCATAGTCGTTGCGTTAAATATAAATATAAGGATTGTGTAACAACATGAAGCTAGGAACAAGGTGTAAGAGCATTTCCTTACAAAACATAATTACACAATCAATAAAATTTTGGCATAATACTGGAATGATTGTCAATAAGTTAACAACATTGGCAGTACAGAGCAGAAAGCACTGCACTCAGTTCTAACTACTCAAGGGTGACAAGGATAAAGATCTCCTTAAGTTGTTTTTTGTTTTTTTTCTGAACTTTAATATTGGAGTTCATTGATTATGAAACATTTGATGTATCAACATCTTTCGGTGATTTGTATATTCTTGTAATCTCCCTTTGGGGTGAAGCACTGGTTGTCTTATTTCTCTTTATGCTTAGCATTAGGCCTAATAGTTCTCTTGGCGTTATCTCAATTTTTCCTTCATTTTTTTTCCAAGTTTGTAGTGGTGTGAGTTCCTTCGAACAACAGAATTTCTTGTTGGTGTTGTAAGACTCCAACCTCCGGTAACGGTGTGCTACTGATGTACTTCCTCTAATAGAAGAGGATCGTAAGCACTTGCGAGTTCGTTTTTTGGGTGCACTAGAGGTGGGAGACTCATCGAGGTGACTTGGTTGTTGAAGGTGTCTCAAAGTTTCCCCTTCTCAGGATGCTAGATACGGATTGTATGAGTAGATCTACGTAGACTGTATGATTCAGAGGGGAAAGGCGTGTTCAGAGCGTAGCCGTAGTGCTGTTTTTTTTTCCCCTAGTGAATGTCTTCTATTTTATATACATTTACTTTCTTAGTAATTTTTGGGTCAAATTTTTTGTTTTAGTCACTTCACAGTATTATATGCTAAACAAAAAAGCACATCTATCTCCTTATATACATTTACATATTATTTTAACATAAAATATAACGAGGAGATTGTTCAGTGATCTGTGATGGATCGTCAGTATCTTCACTGTGATTTTTTTTATTCAACAATAATATGTCAGTCAAGTTATTATTCTAATGGTACAAGTGATTGATGTTTTGGGGGAATTCGTTCATCGACGGATTTATTAAATTGAATTTGTAGGGATTTAACTCAAGAAAATATATTTTGAACTTTTTTTTTCAGTATTTTAAAATAGAGGCACCTGATCCTAACTCACATATGCCACATAGTTTGAGAAACAACACTGTTCTCAAAAACAAATCGTGACAATTTATAACGTGTTTAGAATCCCATTAACGTTATAATAGCCTAAAATCCGTCTTTTTTTCGGATATAATATTTCTTAGGTAATTTCAAAAGTTGTATCTTTCCGGAGATACCCCGGAGATTATTGTAGAGAAAGCATGTTCCCCCTTCAGTTAGCAAGGGGAACAATGAACGCTCTGTCAGCGAAGTCCGAGGTGGAGCCAAGATTTATCACGCATTCTAATTTACAGAAATTCATTCTCCTGGCGTTTAAAACACATTTTTTCTTCTCATAAAGAGTTAAAATAACAAAAGGGAAAGGACGGGCCAATAGACATGTCAAATTTAGTTTAATAAAGAGAGAGGCAGCACTGCGGCCAATTATGCGTTAGACATTAATTCCTAATTGTAGCGCAAGTAAGTGTCATGGATGTGGTCGTCATAAGACGTTCTTTCTGTTAAGTACGAGTGCAGAAGAATTACGTTATCGGGGACATTTTGAAATGTCTTCTTCCAATGGTTTTGAGTTGATACTCTCATTATTCGATTATTAGATTTATAACTACAATGAAAATAATATTTTTTGTCTCTTAAAAATATGAACTGCTTCGATCTTCCTCTTTTGAAGACGTCTAAGGGGCGCGCCCACAGTTTGAGAAACGCTGGTTTAAAAATCTTGGCTTCGGTTTGGCACCGAATATAATAGTTATAATAAGATAACTTGTACAAGGCTTTAGTGTGCTTGAACGACTCATGGTGACAGGAATACAGGAATGCTGACTGGTCTAGCAGTATGCTCTCTGGGCTGTTGTCTCGGTGGTCCCTATTTGAACATTGTCCGCAGCCATTCATCACCATCGTGTGGAAGGTTTAGGCTAGGATGTAATGATCTTCTATTCTGAAGGAACATTTGAAATATGTTAAGAAACAAAACAAAACTGATGTAGTTAGACAACGCACTGCATCTCTTTGTCACATTATCCTTTTTTTTTTTTAATGTGCAGGTCATATATCAAATTCACGGCACTTTGTTCGTGGAGCCTATTAGCGACTGGGAAGAAAACACATCAATGCGTGAATAACATTTTTTTTCTTAGCATTTTAATTCACTACTTTCTCTCTTAAAAACTTGGTCCCTGGTGCTGTTATTCATTTATGTTTACTATATCTATGTACCAGAATAATTTGGACTCATTAGCTTTTTTCAAATAGGCTAAGTTGAAAACTTAAAAAATGCGAACGGGAAACATAGAAAACATTCTGAGAATATTTAGATCTAGATCTAGAATCTATGTACATCTAGTTTTCTATGATGTGTAGATAATTAGATCAAATAGCTTGCATTAAAATAACAGGATTACCAATCTTAAATATCTGATTTTTAAGGGATCCTACATTGTTTTGGAATTTAAGCTTATTCAGAGTTTGGATAATTTTTTTTTAACAGCGGTAAGCTGATCTGATTTTTTTTTGTTTATGACTATGTGATTGACTGATAAGAATCTACCTATTATCGATAGATTTTGAGCTTAGTAAACTTGATACTTAATATTTCTAGTAAACACTGGCATCTAGATCTAAATCTATGTCACTAATAAATGAAACATAATGCTAGATCTAGAATCTAGATTAGGTCTAGATCTAGATAATAAAATAAATTAGATCTAGAAAA
The DNA here is from genome assembly GCA_030265305.1 of Biomphalaria pfeifferi. NCBI lineage: Eukaryota > Metazoa > Mollusca > Gastropoda > Planorbidae > Biomphalaria > Biomphalaria pfeifferi. The sequence continues at coordinate 1,458,551 of JASAOG010000020.1, read as the reverse complement.
GTTGAATCAGAATCTAGATCTAGGTAATAACCGTAATATACATTAATTAACTTAAATATTTAAGTTATTAACAGATAATTAACACCATAGTCATAGGACATACATAGAAATTAGAATAGAATATCATATAAATATCATTATAGAAAAAAAATAACCAAAGACTGACAGGTCAGTGTTTCTTTTCCCACTCTCAATATCTTCCTTCTTATAACTGGATGCCACAACCAAGCCATTAAACACAAGTTTTATCTATACTGTAGCCTACCTAGCTTAGGCGCTCTTAGGACTAGTTGACCACCGCATTCACTCTGCTGAGTAACTGACCTAAGTTGGTACATCTGATCAATCAATAATTGTCCCTCCCGCTACATTTTTTTTTCTGATACTATGCTGGTGATACAATGCTTAGTACCTACCTGGTTGATCAAAAATTAGGGTACCAAGGTGAGACAGAATGAGAGAGAGGGAGAGCCTACCACTGTGTTTGATTGTTAATTGTTTTAGCATAATATGTGTATTTGCTTTAGTCTCTTAGTAGTCTATCACTTAAGATTGCATATTTGTCTTTTTTACATTTGTAGAGCATTAGTGATGTGTGGCAAAATAGTAATAAATATAGTGTGACAAAAATGTAGGTCTAGCGCCGCCTCGCAAGTCTATAGATATTAGCTCAATGTTCATTAAAATAGCGTATTGTTAATGTCATTGATAGTAATTAATGAATATTAATAATAAATATGAATATTTTAGGCTATGGTATATATATATATATATGTGTGTGTGTGTGTGATTTAGGGCCTATTTAGAAGAATTTTAGATCTAGGTCATGCTTAGCTAAATTTTCTAAAAAAAACCTCCTTAACCTTGGACCTGCCCTAGAAGAAAAAATGGCATCGTCATACCAGTGCTCTTTGAACCCATGTAAAACCCTTTTTTTCAGAGTAAACAAAACCAAATATATCTGAATTATAAAGAAATGGAGTATGAACACACACACACATATATTTATTTATATATATATATACATTTTCTTCACCATCTCTATATTTTTTGGTAGAATTGAAATGTCTGAATCTAAAAGAAAAAAAAGCCCATATGAACAAGGAGAGCTGAAATCAAGTCCTGAGAGACATACAAAAAAGAAAAAAAGTAAAAAAAGCAAGAAAATGCCTCTACCTCCAGATGCGAAACTTCATGTCGGGTCTGCAGATGATGATGATGATGTACAAATAATGTAGGTATTTATTTATTTGGAAGTTAATCTGTTATAATAATCTTACTATATATACCTATAGAACACAAGTTTGACATGAGTCAAACAGCTATCATCGACAGAGAACTCAGCAGACTAAACATTGATGTGGCCTGCCTGCAAGAAACCAGACTGGCAGACAGCGGATCTCTTACAGAAAGCAACTATACATTCTACTGGCAAGGAAAACCAGAACAAAGCCCTAGAATACATGGCGTCGGCTTCGCAATAAGAAACAGTCTCGTCCCTGCATCGCAATGTTTCCCATTGGCAATGAAAGAGTAGCACACATGAAATTTGCATCACCGCAAGGCAAAGTTAATATAATCTGTGCTTACTCACTAACCCTTGCTGCACCGGAAGAGGACAAAGACAGATTCTTTCAAGCTCTAGAGGAGGTAATTAAAAGTATTCCAAAATCCGAGCACCTCTATATAAATGGAGACTTTAATGCCCGTGTTGGTGATGGAAATGATGCATGGCCACAATGCTTGGGACCTCATGGTGTTGGCAAAATCAATGACAATGGCCAAAGGCTACTCGAGTTCTGTAGCTCTCATTAACTGTGTGTAACAAATACATTCTTCTCTGGCAAGGAACGCCATAAAGTCTCTTGGCAGCACCCACGCTCAAAAAGGTGGCACCAGCTTGACCTCTGCATCACCCGAAGGATGGATCTGAAAAGTGTCATCCACACCCGTTCATACCATAGTGCGGACTGCAACTCAGACCATTCACTAGTGCTAAGCAAAATCAAACTACTTCTCAAGAAGGCTTATAATTCCACTCAACCCAGAACTAGGCGAATTAACGTCAACCATGTAGGTGACCCAGAGAAGTGTGCACTCTTGGCGAGCTCCTGAACAGTTCAATCCCCTTGTTAAGTGATGAAGAAGACATCTCTATCAGATGGGAGAAATTAAGAGATGTAATCTACAGTTCGGCAATCACCGCCTTTGGGCCTCAAAAACACAAAAATGTAGACTGGTTTGAGGCGAATCTAGCACATATGGAACCTTGCATCGAGAAAAAGCGATCTGCACACCTCGCTCACAAGACAAAGCCAAGTCCAAGATCTTTGGAGGCCTTCAAAAGTGCTAATAAAGAGGCGAAACAAATGGCTAGAAAATGTGCTAACAACTTTTGGAGGGATACCTGCAACAGAATCCAAGACAGTCTCCACTCAGGAAATAGCAAAGCTCTATTTGATGGCATTAAAGCTGCCCTGGGTCCAACAGTGTCTAAGCCTGCCCCCCTTCTATCCAAATCAGGAGAAAAAATTACAGATTAAACCAACCAGCTAGAACGTTGGACAGAACACTACCTCGAAGTCTATGCCACACAAAACACAGTAGACGATGTCGCCCTGGCTTCTCTACCAGATCTTCCAGTACTGGAATGCCTAGATGATCTTCCGAGCCTCAGTGACCTTAAAAAAGCAATTAACTGCATAAAAAATAGAAAATCTCCTGGGAGTGATGGTATCCCAGTGGAAGAAGTGAAAGTCAACGAATCACTCCTGCTCCCTGAACTCTATATTCTCCTCTGCCGCTGTTGGGAAACAGGTCATGTCCCACAGGACATGCGTGACGCAACTATAGTCACAATATACAAGAACAAAGGGGATCGGAGTGACTGCAACAATTACAGGGGTATCTCTCTCCTCAGTATAATGGGCAAGATCTTTGCTAGAGTGGCACTATCCAGGCTGCAAGTGATAGCTTCTAGAGTCTACCCAGAGTCTCAGTGTGGATTCAGGAGTGGTAGATCCACTGTAGACATGATATCTTCTCTACGACTACTACTACTTCTCTATGCCACACAAAACACAGTAGACGATGTCGCCCTGGCTTCTCTACCAGATCTTCCAGTACTGGAATGCCTAGATGATCTTCCGAGCCTCAGTGACCTTAAAAAAGCAATTAACTGCATAAAAAATAGAAAATCTCCTGGGAGTGATGGTATCCCAGTGGAAGAAGTGAAAGTCAACGAATCACTCCTGCTCCCTGAACTCTATATTCTCCTCTGCCGCTGTTGGGAAACAGGTCATGTCCCACAGGACATGCGTGACGCAACTATAGTCACAATATACAAGAACAAAGGGGATCGGAGTGACTGCAACAATTACAGGGGTATCTCTCTCCTCAGTATAATGGGCAAGATCTTTGCTAGAGTGGCACTATCCAGGCTGCAAGTGATAGCTTCTAGAGTCTACCCAGAGTCTCAGTGTGGATTCAGGAGTGGTAGATCCACTGTAGACATGATATCTTCTCTACGACTACTGCAGGAGAAATTCAGAGAGAGAGTCAGACCCCTTTACATCGTTTTTGTTGATCTGACTAAAGCTTTTGACATGGTCAGCAGAAGTGGCCTTTTCAAACTCCTGAGGAAAATAGGTTGCCCTCCCAAACTACTGCAGTTCATTGAGTGTTTTCACAAGGAAACTAAATGCACTGTCAAATTCAATGGAGCCCTGTCAGCACCTTTTGAGGTTTGCAGTGGTGTCAAGCAGGGATGTGTGCTCGCACTTACTCTGTTTGGCATATTCTTCTCCTGTCTACTGCATTATGCGTACAACGACATAAACGAAGGTGTGTTTCTCCATATAAGATCCTCTGGAAAACTATTTAATGTATCAAGGCTGCGGGCAAAAACCAAGGTTAAGAAGCTACTTGTCAGGGAACTCCTGTATGCTGATGATGCAGCTATTGTGGCTGATTCTGATATTCAGCTACAGTGCCTGGTTGACAAACTATCTGCTGCTTGCCAGAAGTTCGGCTTAAACATCAGTCAAAGCAAGACTAAGATACTTGTCCAAAACACAAACACTGCACCTCAAGTAAGCATTAATGGCCAACCACTAGAAATTGTTGATCACTTTTGTTACCTTGGCTCCATCATATCCAACAATACTCTACTGGATAAAGACATAAACAACAGGATAGCCAAGGCAATGGCCACCATGTCACGGCTGCAGAAAAGAGTCTGGGACAACATATTGCTGACTAACAGTACTAAAGCCCTAGTCTACCGGACCTGTGTGTTGAGCACCTTACTGTACGGAAGTGAAACATGGTCAACCTACTCATGGCAGGAAAAAAAGCTGAATGTTTTCCACCTCCGATGCCTAAGGCGGATCTTTAAAATAAGGTGGCAAGATAAGATAACCAATGAGGAAGTGCTACAAAGAGCAGTGTGCCAGGACATCCGCTCTGTTATCAGCAGCAGACGCCTTGGCTGGCTTGGCCACGTTTTTAGAATGCCAGAAGGTCGACTTCCACAGGACATCCTGTATGGCGATCTAATAGAAGGTAGGAGAGCCGCTGGTCGCCCACTATTACGTTATATGGATGTATGCAATTGCAACATGAAGCTTTTCAAAATCCACTGGCAACTGGGAAGAGGTAGCACTGGACAGATCCTCATGGAGAGAGAGCATAATGGAAGGGTCAAAGATTGCAGATGTCATACACAACAGAAGCAGAAAGAAGGGTGAAAACGGCGCCTGGTGATTATATATGCCCAACCTGCGATCGCAGCTGTGTATCAAGGATTGGCCTCTTTAGTCACACAAGAAGTTGCAAAGGGAAAAGATCGTCTCTCGAGACGTAAAATGCCACAGATACCTATAGAAGTAAGAAGTCAATTCTGTACACTTAAAAGCATAGTTCCTAGTATTTTCTATCACACCTGGGTATTTAAGATTATTTGGCAGCATTCATAATATATATATTGGTATCCTAAATAACAAATTACACAAAAAATCATATAGATAGGATTGTTTATAATGGCTATTTTTAAAAGGAAGTTCCATTTTATTGTAAAGATTGATTGCAAAAAAAAAAATTTTCATCAAAAAAGTGTTAAATGGAAATTTCATATTCATTAAATTCTAATCATTAAAAAAGGTGAATAAAAAATTACCTTTAATAATTTTATTATTATTATTATTATTTTTTTTTTTTTGCTACAAATATATATAAGTAACTATTTGTTGACACAAAGCTAGAAACTGGTGAGAAGAATAGTAAATAAAGGACTGAAAACTGGGTGCGAGTTGGATAAATCTTAACACAGCACTCTGTTTTGGTAAATCAGAGAAATGCAATGTAGAAATAAACAGATTCATTTTAAAATGCCACCCATAAACAAAAACAATGTCTACAAGTGATTAAAGTTCTGTAAGAAGTACACATTCTATTACTGGTGTGCAGAGAAAGGGCATTAACAAATGTGTTTAACAATATGTCCCCATGAAGGCGCAATAAATTGAAAGTGAGTAAAGACATAAAACAGAGAACAGTTCAGCTTATAAGGTATGGCCTTAGTGTTGGTCAGTAGATATTCTTCAGTGTTTGAGAATTGTTTTTCTTAAAATTTTAATTATTTTTCAAAATGTATATTTAGGGTGATGATAGAAACACTGAGCTTAGAAATGTTAATTTACAATAAATATTTTGTCCATTGTTCATGTTTAAAAATTGTATATCATTACTAACGAAAAGTAGTTAATGAGCAATTAGGGAACAAGCTTGACCAAGATTTGATTTGGGTTATTAGTTTTCTCTTGTTACAGAATCCCATTCACCTATTTTGATTTGAAAATTAAAGAAATACAAAATTTTTAAACAAATAGAAACAAATGTTTCAGTTTAACCAGGCCTTATGTATATTGAGCTTTTAATTAAAACTTAAATTTCGTGTTTAATTTTTACTATAAATACTTTGATTTTGCTGGGAAAAAATTGTATTATGTTGTACATCTGTATTGTTTAGGGTTACAGTTCATGTTTTTAGTTTGACTGAGTTGTTCAATGACTCTGATATTTTGGTTTTGGTTCTTTTCATTTGTTTATAATTTTGAAAGTTTATCAATTTTTTTAAAATAACTTTTTGGTAAAATAAAATTCACTTTCAAGATCTTGAGATATTTTGTGGAGATGGCCTAAAGGTTATTTCATTCTGTAGTTAAAATGACAAACCAAGTTTCTTTTTTCCCAAATAGTTACAAGTATTATATTAAATCAGTTGGCTAATGATTATGTGAGGACCAATTTGCTGCTGGGTTCTAGGTTTATTTGTTGCTCACAATACTGATGTTTTAGATTCTGGAATTCAATATGGTAAAAGATAATAATTATCCAATGTTCAAATTTATGTACTCATTTACAAATATATAAATTCAAGTGATCCATGTATAACTATAGTTACTTACTTGTTGTTCTATTAATTGTTTATTAGTTTTTACAATTAATGTTTATGATTAATAGATAAATACATTGGCTACATTCAAAACGTTTAGTTATCAAATAAGTTAATTATAAGAATAAAACGTGGTTCAACAATTTCCTATTTCTTTCAATTTAGTGAAGCTGTTGATCATGGGGAGGAAGAGGGTGGCAGTTTGACCATCAAGCCACCACAGCTGCAAGCTATGAAGCACAAGGACAAAGGACATAAACATAAACGAGACAAAAGAGGTCATGAGAACAGTTCATCCAAGGAGAGGGCACGTCTGGACAGTAAGTTTCAAGGCAGAGGTTCTTCAACTTGCTAGATATAAAGTTAGGAAATGATCTTCAGATTCTCAATAGATTCTCCACTGCTACTTTCTGTTGGCCTTGACATTCATGTCAATCAAATTGTTGTCATGTGCTTGAACATTTTTCAATGTAGAAACATATTTATTTTCTATTATACTTCCCTCTAGTTTTCTTATCATTTCATTCTGTTTGAAGAGCTTATTAAATATACACATCTCTGCCAATTGTGTTGAGTAGCTGAATTCTCTTTAGAAACTCTTTTCTTGTGGTGTCCTCTGAACTTTTGTAAGGTAACTTTTTAATTGTATCTGTGGCTCCCTTAGCCTAGTTCATTTCTGTTTTATTCTGTATTATATCCTTGTGATACTTCTTTGAATCAGCTCTGTATTATTCTATTTTATATTTAGATATATTATGGAAGCCAATGGGTCTAAGTGTGTTTTCTACATGACTTCTTTGCTAATGTTTGGTTTCCTAAACCAGTTGATGTTAATAGTTCTGTGATCGTTTAGACATTTCCAAGAACAAACTGTAATTTACTTGTTTTCTGAATGATTGATGTGTCCCTGTATACAAACATTTTCCTATTAGCGAGCATTTTATAACATAGTTCACTCAATAAAGACTCACTTATGTTTACAGAGTTTTAACACTTTTTTCTTTGGTGTAACAACAATACTTATCCAGGGTTTCTGTATCATTTGTGCTTGAGTGTCTAGTATTGCAATTGGTTCATTATCTTTTGTGCTTGAGTGTCTAGTCTTGTAAGGATACTGGTTCTTATATTTTAGTTGTTATTGTTTACAATTGCTGCTTATATTATACTTAGGCTATTGCAAACTATTTGTACTCATAAACTGTTGGGTGTTTATGATATAAAGGTATTTTAAAAAATGATATTTGCTTTGAAATCTTCCTCAGAGTGATTAAGGAAATTCATCTTCTGTTTAAAAGTGGGCACATGTATTACATTGCATATGTATTTCTACCATATCTTAATCCAGTTAAGAAAAACCTTAACAGAGCACTCTGGAAAATGAGAATGTTCCATATCAATAGAATTAAATAATCCTTAAGCTTTATAACTCAAAGTGTGTTGAACCTACGTTGTGTTTCTTATGGTGCAATATAAATAAAATTGCATTTAGTGATGGCGCTATATAAATATAATTATTTCTAATTGGCTGCTACGTATTTGATTTGAATCCCCCTAATTACCCTTTCTTCGCTTCCTGCTTCTATAAATTAAATCATTTATCCCCTTAGGATCTGCCGATAGGGATAAGCACAGGGATAAGCTAGACTTGTCTCGAGATTTCAGGGATGCCAGAGAAATTGTCAGGGAAAGAAAGAAAGAGAGAGAGCTGAAAGAAAAAGAAATAGCTCGAGAAATGAGAGAGCGAGAGGCACGTAGAGAGTCCAACAAAGAAAGGTAAAAAAATTAATTTATTCAATAATAAATAAATCAATTAAAACTTACTTGTAGAATTGCTGCCAAATGTCAAGCTCACATTGAATTCTTTATAAGAATAGTTTCAACATGGCACAAAACTTAAAGAAAGTGAACATAAGATTAAGTGTAATGAGTCCTATAATATCTTGAACTCATCAAGTGTTGCAATGTAATTTTTTTTATCAAGAGAGAGGTTAGAAAAGATAGAACTTGAAAGAAGGAGAGAGAGAATGCTTAGGGAAGAGCAAGCGAAAGAGAAGGCCCTGCGACACAAAGTTAGGAAAGACGATCGAAGACTAATTGGTAAATAAATTTATTTGATGGGATAAAAGACATTTACTATCAAGATTTATAAATTACATAATCTAGCAAATAAAAAAAGATAAATTAATTATTCAGATAAAATGCTTGTTCTTCTATTGCAAGATCAAAATGGAATTTTTTTTTATTACTAAGGGGACAATTCACGGAGAGACAGAGAGAAACCTAAATTGGAAGATCATTTATCAGATGAGCACCACAGAAGTCGCAGCAGAGACCATGAAAAAACACTGAGTGAAAAAACTCGCTATTTTCCACCACCTCCAAGGCTCCATGAGGATAAAAGTAAGTATATGTAGCAAGTAAAATGTTTAAGTTTTAAAATATAGGGATATAATTTAAGCCCTGTGATACACTTGAAAAGCATATTTTAAAAGAAGTGTTCAGAAAAAGCCTTGGCATTTGAGACCTAGAGTGCAACTTTACTGAGGAGCCTGGGTTCAAGACCTGCTGTATGCATTGTTGAGTCAATTGCTTGTTGCACTGATCAAAGTCATACCCACTTCCATACACATAAAGAGCCATCTGCTAAGGTTCACAGATAAGTTTTTTTAAAAATCTGTTGAAACTGTTTATAGGTTTCAAAGTTTTAAAATAAAATGTTGGTCTAGTTTTCTTATATTTAGACTTTATTTTTTACTAGATTAAAATTTATTTACTTTTTAAAGTTACACACTTTTTTGTTGTTGTTCTTTCTTTGTAACCATTTTGGCATGTTCTGATGTGTAAGTTGTTATTTAGTCTATTTTGTTTGTCTAAGATTCTAAAAAAGAAAGTAGCAAGAGTTCCCTAACATTGACTGGGTCTGGATCCAAGTCCTCTTTAAATGAGAAACATCCGGAAGCAGAACAAGATACAAGGATGGTGGTGGTGGAGGATGATTCAACAGGTTAGTGGTTTACTTGACTCTCACATTGATACTTACTTTAATTTCACTTTATTACATAGGATAGCATTACCTACATAATACTAATAGTTCCTTCACACATAAGAGAGTTTTTAAGTTGTATGAAACTTCTGCCAAGTTTAGACCTTTGGATAGTTTTGTTTACTGTGTGTTATATTGCATTAATTTCATTGTACTTTAATGTTTAAAAAAAACAACAGAAAACAAGCTTTTACAAAATTATAAACTAAATTTACTACATACCGAATAATTTATAGGTTACTGATTTTATTAAACAGAAAAAAAGGCAGCATAATTTAAAAAGTAATATTGTAATTACAAAAAGTTTCATTTTATAGATTAAGTTTGATGTTTATTACCATTTAATGTTTATTTCATTTCATTTCAATGTAACTTTTTCGGTTCTGTCTTTTTAAAGAATATATCATGTTAAGAATGATTTGAAGTCAATAAAGTATCATCTGCAGTTCAATCATTTCTCTTTGTTTCATTCAGACAAGTTTTACAAACCTAAAGAAAAGGAAAGACCAGACCAGACCGAAGTAATGTCACGCCAGCCAGAATCAGATCCTCTGGAGGCCAGAGTAAAAGATCATGAAGAAGAGGAAGAGGCTGAGGAAGAGGAAGGTGAAGAAGAGGAAGATGGAGACGATGATGAAGAGGAAGAAAGTGATGAATCAGTTTCAGATTCTGATGACTCAAGTTCAGGTGACTTTAAAAAAAAGACATTTCTATTGATTAAAAAAAAATTCTGACAGTCACGTTGTGTTTAAATAGAGATTGAACATAATTGAACAGTAAAACAGATTTTAAAAAATGTTTGTTTTTAAAATGCTGTGATTTAGGTGTCTTCTAGAGAATTTCATTCTACATTCACAGACATTTTAGTGAAGAGTATTTTAATTCTTGACTTTTAGGTCAGCAATCCCAAGTGCCTTTTACACAGTTATAAAGCTAGAGTCTCTGAAGATTAAAAAAAGTTACTTGTTTCATTGACCAGCCATCAAGGGTGTTATATCACCTTCACAACAACCAACCTTCCTAGCATAACATTTTGAATAGTGCAGATTACAAAAATAATTTCTTATAACCCTTACTATAAATATGTATGTCAGTTTTTTTGTTCCAGGCAGGCTGTTATTTTAATTGGATTATTATCCATCAGTAAATGAAGTTAAAATTTTAAAAATGTTAAATTGCTGCTTTTAACACTTGTTTTAACTCAGTTCAACAGATATCAAAGGGCTGATTTGTTATGTACTTAAAGACTGTACATTTGTTTTTTTGGTTGTGTTAGTGTTTTAAAAATGAATGAATCCCAATGTTTGTGTGACAGATAGCAGCAGTGATGAGGACAGCAGTAATGAGGAGGACACCAGCAAAGATCACAACACCAGCGGAGAGAAAGCTGCCAACACATCCAAAGAAGACGAGGAAGAGGAGGAGGATGAGGATGAAAAAGCTTCAGGTAGAGATACTCTACATTTCATGGGGAAAATGTTTTCTGTTTCTTCTGAACACGTTTTCAATATAGCTTTGTATAATATATATATATATCTGTAATATGTAATGATCATTTCTATTTGAGTGCTAGATATTAAGATGTCTTGATGTTACTATAAGATTGTTTTGATCAGACAACGCTATAATTTAGTGTAGATTTCTATTTAATAATAATAATAATAATTTTATTTATAAAGCGCTGTTAACAAACAAAATGTAGGCTCAAGGCGCTGTAACAACATTACAAACAAAAACACGAGAGCTAAAATGACAGTTAATCTAAAAAAGTTTTAAACAGATAGGTCTTAATGTTCTTCTAAAAAGTGGTGTAGCATGTTGTCTGTCTGAGATCAATGGGGAGTGAGTTCCAAACCTTTGGTCCATGAACTGAAAAAGCCCGCAGACCGTAGTTTTTGAGGGAGAAACGTGGCACTACTAATAGCGTTGAGTATTTTAAACAATTACTGAGCACTCAAATAATATTGTTATGCTGGAGATTCAAATGTAGATGAAGATCCTTCAACAAGAAATACAAAGCTTTAATACTGCAACTAGGAAACTTTGTAATCAAATATACACACTGTACAATACAATCAAACAAGTTAACTATCTTCGTTCAAGCTCTTAACTACAACTGACTTTCTCCATCCTCTCTCTGCCTTTTCAAAAACCAAACCAACTCCTTTCAATCCGCTAAATTTCCTTTTACGGAATTAACTTGCCTTCTACTGTTCAAAGAAAGCATGCTTGTTCCAAGAACCCGTCGACAATTAACCCTTACTTTGCCGGCACTTGCAGAAAACTAAAAATAAACTTAATGTGACAACTGCTTTATGCTATTTATTCTTTTAGTACATTTGATAGTATTATTATTAATTTAAAGGTTTATTTGTTTCTTATGATATTGTTAAAATATCTGGCAGGACTAGATGGTAACCTAAGCAAATAAAATTTTAAAAAAAGTTAACTTGTTAAGTTAATATGTAAGTTTGATACAAGTGTCAAGTTATTACATATGCAGATATTTAAAAAGGAACCCAAACCAACTTTTTTTTTTTTTTTTTTACTTATCAGAAACAGCAGAATTTAAATTAATTAATCATCTGCTAGATTTTAGAATATTTAAAAAAATCTGTATATTACTTGAGTGAAATACCCCAGACACATCTCTTTTTGTTATATATATTTTTACAGACTTTTTATAGACTGTTTATAATATAAAGTGAAGCACTTTGGCTGTTACATACATAATGTTTCAATTTGTTAGCTGATGTTCTCTTGAACTAGACAGCTGTATCACTAACTTCAAAGATAATTCTCAGTTGTGTCTTGTGTGCTGACCAGGTAAATTGAGATCAAAGTTTGATGACCACTCTGATGTTGAAAGTCATGGTCACAGCTCAGACCACAGCCTGGCTGACCATTATGTTCCTGAGTCTCCAGAGATGTCTGATGTGGAGGCCAAACCTGAGGATTCTTTACCTTTGTATCTACCAGCTATACAGGTGAGTCCACTGTAGTATTATGGTGTGACTTTTTGTCCTCTGTCTCCTTCAGTTGTATAATGACCAAGGTTCATCTCATAGAGCACTCTCTCATCCGACTGCAGTATATTACTCTGGAGAGACATTTCTGGCTGCATACAATGCAAATTAAGGTGGTAATGGTTTTGGTAGTAGAGGAATCAGCCTTTTTTTTTTTCTTTTGGCTTGCGTTTCTTTTAGAGCTGAGGTCATCGCTTTTTCACTGGGGAACTAGACAAAGCATTCGCAGACAATTAGTTCACCTATTTGTTTACATGACTATTTGTTCACCAACAATGGTTTCATACACTTGTTCACCAAAAATTGGTTCACGCGTTAAAGGGTTCACTGACAATTGGTTCACCAACAAATTGTTTTCAGAAATCATTCCCTGAATAGAAGCGTATTGTTATTATTATATTCTCATCAGAGGTGTGGTGGCTGAGCGGTATAGCGCTTGGCTTCTGAACCAGGTTCCCGGGTTCAAATCCTGGTGAAGACTGGGATTTTTAATTTCAGGATCTTTGAGTGCCTCTGAGTCCACCCAGCTCTGACATTAGTTGCGGAAAGTAAAGGCGCTTTGTCGTTGTGCTGGCCACATGACACCCTCGTTAACTGTGTACCACAGAAACAGATAGCCTTTATATCATCTGCCCTATAGATTGCAAGGTCTGAAAGGGAAACTTTACTTTAAAACTTTATGTTCTCATCGCAGAATTTAATTTGTTTACATTACAAATAAATACAGAGGATTAATACATTATAACTTTGTTTCTATTATTTCAAAAAATATTTGATAGCTAGAGATTGGGCCTAGCACCTTTTCACTCACACAAGTTTGTGTGAGTGGTAGATTGGTAATATTAAATGGACAGTTTTGTACAGCTTACCATTTCTCTTTCTTAAAGAGCATTGAAAATATGGGTGAAGGGTTGGCTAGTTTCTCTTCTCATAAATAATAAACTATAAATTATTGAGGCTTTAAAATGGCTGTTACAAGTCCAACTGACTTTACTCATTTCACTTTTTACTGCATGTCCCAGGTACTCTGGGATCTGGCATTAAAGCTAAACCAAACAAATTCAGGGCTCACATTGAATCTAATTTGGGACCCTCTTATCTAAAGTATAAATCCCATATAAATCAAACCTTACTGATAAGAAAAACAAACATTAAAATTCTAATTTAAAATTATAAATAAATTTTTAATTACTGCACCCTTTCTTTCAATATGTTTGATACTTAATCCTTGATTTTTTTTCCCAGGGCTGTCGAAGTGTTGAAGAGTTTAATTGTTTGAACCGTATAGAGGAAGGAACCTATGGAGTGGTGTATCGAGCTTTAGACAAAAAGACAGATGAAATTGTAGCCCTGAAAAGGTTGAAGATGGAGAAAGAGAAGGAGGGCTTTCCCATCACATCACTACGAGAAATCAACACCTTATTAAAGGCTCAGCATGAAAACATTGTCACAGTCAGGGTCAGTTTTGACAAAGCTTATAATTTATAGCAACTCACTCTGTCTGTCTGGTCAAATATTTGTACACGTTATTTCTCCCACACCCAATCTCGGATTCAAGCTATTTCTTACAATTATTTCTTTTACATGACAACACAAGAATCAATTTAAAAAAATTTACCACTTAAATTAATTAATTAAACTTAATTAACTAATTAACCATAAAATGTATTATAAACAGATTTGTCATTTTTTTAGTTTTTATTGATTTTTTGGAGAATTCTTTTCTTAATATATATATATATATATATTTTTTTTTTTATATTTTTTTTTTATCACTAGGAAATTGTAGTTGGCAGCAACATGGACAAAATTTACATTGTGATGGATTTTGTGGAGCATGATTTAAAAAGTTTGATGGAGAATATGAAAAATCCATTCCTAGTTGGTGAGTTGACATTTCTGTCTTTATCTCAGGAATGCCTAACTTCTTATTCCTGATACATTATGCAATGTATATCTGATACAAATGAAAATATTATGTCTACACAGAAGTTTGCATTTGTTTTGTTTTTAGTTAGCATGTTATATTAGTTAGAATTAAGATTTACAAAAGTGTTAGGGCATTTATTCATAACTTAAGTTTTTATGTAGATTAGATACATTTTTTTAATGCACTTTAGGTGAAGTGAAGACATTGCTAAAGCAGCTTCTAAGAGCCGTCAGACATTTACATGATAACTGGATCTTACACAGAGATCTCAAGACTTCCAACCTGCTGCTAAGCCACAAAGGAATCTTAAAAGTTAGTAATGAAGTCTATAGTTCTAAAATATAATGTTCAAGGATCAACTCAAACACGCTTGAGATTACTGAACTGACCCACAAAAAAAGTGTGGATGTAATGCTATTTTAAGAGAGTCTGATGAGAGGAAAAAGAAAGATTTATCAGATAGCATGGTTTCCACTTATTCTGTGGGGACTCCTGAAGCCTGGTTACATTTGTAGTTACTACTCTGGTTGCCAGAAAGGCCCATATAGGGGAGGATAGACACTTGCCAGTTCTTGCACTGGTGTCAGTCCAATGCTTTCGTTTGTCCTTTATAACAGAAATGTTAATGTAGAATTTTAAAGATATCTAATTCATTCTTTGTATTTTCTTTGAACCTAGGTAGGAGACTTTGGTTTGGCCAGAGAATATGGTTCACCCTTAAAGGCTTATACACCAATTGTTGTCACATTATGGTATAGGGCTCCAGAGTTGTTACTAGGCTGTAAGGTAAGGAGTGAGGATTTTATTACAACATTCTTGCATGCTTAAGATGCTGATTTAATATTTTTAATTGGAACTTTTAAAATTTCTTAATTACTTGCCTACTTTTCACCTGCACTAGGTAATAATGTTTCACTAGAAGTCATGCCGTGTAACATATGTCACTATTTAGTGATGGGTGAACACTTCCTAAAAGCCACAGTTGTCCAATTGGTTTGGGTTTGGCCACCATAAACACCGAAAATATTCATGTAGTCAGTGTATTGTCGAGCAGAGTGTATGACTGTGCTTCCATGAGTAAGAACAACGGACAGGGCATCATCATATTATCCCAATGTTCGCAAACGAAGCTTTCAACCATCTTGTGAAGTTCAAGAGCAACAGTTTTGTGAATGACATTTTCCCAGAAATATGCAACTGATAGAAATAAAGTTAATTGATGCAGGAATTTTGACTACATTGAAAAACCTGTTGACTCCATGAAATATATGTGAAGCGGTGGCCATGCTTAGGAAACGAACGGCAATATGAAGGAGGGCAAAATCAAAACAAAGCTACAGAAAAAACATGCAACTATTTTAACGACATCAGATATTGACGTGTGTAAAAATACACACATTGATGTAGTCAAATATAAAATGTATAAAGAGAAAGATTACTTGTTGTTTCCCCCCCCCCCCCCCCCCCCCCTTTCTTGTTTCTCTCTGTCGCAGCGAAAGGTTATGTGGGGTAACTCTATTCCAACTTGCAGAAATTAAAGAGTTACCTTTCCATGACCTTTGCTTGGTGTACTGCATGGTTGGGCCACGAAGAGAATTATATACATAGATAGATTCAGTCCAGTCAATTTATTCTATGACCAGTCAGTTTGTTCACAAAGCAAATATTGTACATGTTACATTTATATACATGTTTAGACTATCTGGAAATGTTATTTCTATTTGAAGGAGTACACAACTCATATAGACATGTGGTCAGTAGGCTGTATCTTTGCTGAGCTGCTCCTAATGAAGGCCTTATGGCCAGGCAAGTCTGAAATAGATCAGATCAATAAAATTTTTAAGGTCAGTTCTCATGTTTTTTATTATGGTTCTCTCATTTAGACAGATTGGAATTTATGACACATATTTTCACTAGTGCTTATCAAATATATATTATATATAAGATTTGAAACTGTCATAGAATTGCATATTTTTGTTACATTCTTTTTGTTTTAAAGATTACAAAGAAAAGTCATCAGTTTGTACAATCTGATGAAAAATGAGTATCTCTGAAAACTAAAGCAAATGTTTGTTTATATCTGAATTTGGAAAGTTAAGGTATCTTTCTTCTTTTCATGGGGAAACAAAATTTCTTCCAACAATGAAATAGTATTGCTATTGCATAGTTGTCAAAATGTGTCCATATATGAACAATGAGCATGAGCCTTAGCATTTTCAAATATTGATTTGGTAGGGATCCAACAAGGTCAGACTAAATGTTGTGATTATTTTGATTGCTGAATTAAATGTTCTAATATGTATTAATTAATTATGTATATACTATATAAAAATTTTAACTAGGATTTAGGAACTCCTACAGAAAAAATCTGGCCAGGAGTAACTGAGTTGCCAGGTATGAAGAAAGTACAGTTCAATGAGAACCCATACAATTCAGTTAGAAATAGATTTGGTCCTTACCTGACAGATCTTGGTTTTGATTTGATGAACAGGTAAAATCTTTGTTGATCTAATGTCATCTAACTTATCGTTATATATTAAATTTAATTGAAATGTTTGTAGTCATCACCTCATATACAAAAAATGAAAAAGGGTGTGCTGGGTTGTTTTAGCTATCATTGACATAGATAAGGAATAGATCTACATTTTAATTAAAACAAGAAATAAAATGACAAAATTTTAAATGTTTTGACATGTAACCAAAATTTAAAAAAAAATTATTTTTTTTTTAATTAGCTTGGGAATATTTTTTAAAGTGTGCAGTTTGAGAACTAGAACAGCAATGAACTTCTTTTTATGACCCAGAACAGTGTTTCCCAAACTTTTTCCTTAATCTGAACACTTCGCACATTCTGAGTATTTAGTGGAACACTTTGCTTATTTTTTAGAGAGATTAATTCATGTAGTGGCCTACTAGTTAATTATTCCAGTAGTGTGTGAAACACCTATTCTTAGGTTCTGTGGAACACAGTTTTGGAAAACACTGACCTAGAATAATGTTTGCCATAAATCTGAGACACTGTAATTTTTTGTCTTGTCTTATCAATCCAACATTTAACTTGACCATTGTGTGCATTCCTCTAGAAGAGGAAATGAAAAAACGCATAGGGAAGGCTGCCTCGACATTCGCTAGACTCAGACCAAGAGTTTGGGAAAACCATAAGCTAACTACGGTGACCAAAATGGAAGTCTACAAGGCATGCGTTATGAGTACACTGCTGTATGGCTGTGAATCATGGACCACCTACGCAAAGCAAGAGAGAAAACTGAACTCGTTCCATTTGAGATGTCTCCGTAGGATCTTGAATGTCATATGGAAAGAAAAAGTGTGCAATACTGAGATCCTTGCGCTATCAGGTATTCCCATCATCTTTACAGCCCTCAGACAATGTTGTTTGCGCCTCTTGGACATGTTTGCCGGATGGAGGACAAGCGCATCCCGAAAGTCATCCTCTATGGTCAACTCACGACTGGCACAAGAAAAACTGGTCGCCCCAACCTCCGTTACATAGATGTGATAAAATGTGACCTCGAATCAGTGAACATCAATACTGACAATTGGGAAGACATAGCTCTAGACCGCAACAGGTGGAGAGAGACAGTAACCAAGAAAACTATGGACAGTGAAAGTACATGGGTCTCAGCTCAGGAAGAAAAACGCACAATCCGAAAAACGGCCAGCTCCTCTACCACCGAAGCAAAAGCCACCTTAACCTGCGCTATCTGTGGACGGGAGTGTCTCTCCAAAATAGGGCTCCACAGTCACATGAGGAAGTGTGCTCTGAGATGAACCATAGTCGTTCTACGACTGAAGGAGGCCAATGATGATGATGTGTGCATTAGGTGATGTAGTACATATAGTTTCACTATCCGCTGGATCTTGTTGAGTATTTACTCAAAATATATCAACTCCTCTTTATGGTTTTATGAAAGAATGCCCTTTTGCTTTTTGAATTAATAAGCAATAAGCATAGTGTCTTAGCATGTTTATAATTCATTTTAAAAATAAAATTAAAAAGTTGGTTTATTCTTTTACTACTTTTATGCAATATGTATTCTCTGCAACTGTAAATTTAATTTAGCTATAAATTTGTAATGTGTCAGTTTCTAAGATTGTTATTGAATTATTCTTTTTACAAATTCGATTGCAGATTTTTTGCTTATGATCCTGCAAAGCGCATAACAGCAGAGGAAGGATTAGAGCATGAGTACTTTCGTGAATCTCCATTACCTGTTGACCCATCCATGTTCCCAACCTGGCCAGCGAGGAGTGAACAGACCAGGAAACACTCCAATTCACCCAAACCTCCATCTGGAGGGAAAGCTTACCAGAATATGATGGTGGGTGCCAGAAGTTTGAATTAGAGCTGTTAAGATAAATTACTTGAAATTTAGATCATCAGTAGAGCATGTCACTCTGTGTTCTTTGTTCAGACTCAGATTTTATTTTATTTTTTAGTCAAAATGTTATTTTAGGATCTTTAGGTAATTGGACTAATGGGTTAACATGTTTATTGATTATTGAGCATAGATACTAATACATTATGTTCTGATTCTCATTGTCTCCCTAAAAATTCTATTTGAAGAATTAAGTGATTGATGAAAATAGATCCTTGTGAAAGATCATTAGTTTAGCTTGGCAAGATCGTATCTCCCCTTTTAAACTCATTACTAGTGTGTATATCCAAACAAAACCATGGGTCTCAGTAGATCTGGATATTAGATTTCAAGTTGGTATCCGGTCTTAAGGCTTGCTTAGTAAAAACGTAACATGAAAGATTTACACTTTCGGCTTTTTTAAAAATAAGATTGTGAAATCAGGCTCCTTACTTTTCAATAATCCTTTTTATTTTTAACAGGATGATGAAGAAAATTTTGCTGCTGGTGGATTTCACATGCCATCAGCAGCCAGAGGTGCTTCTGCGCAAGGGATGGGCTTCTCTCTAAAGTTTTAACTTCACCTACACTACAAACATTTTCTTCTGGATACAAGACTTTACTGGAGTGCTCAGGGTTACTTTGTGAAGCAAACTTATCAAGTGTCTAAATGGGGTTAGGTTGACTCTAAAGTTGGGTATGGTGTGTGTGTTTGTGCAAATTGAGAATTAGAAGCCAATTTCAGTAGTTAGAAAAAAAAAGTGTGTCACTTGTTGATGTTTTAAGAAACACTTCCAAGAAGTGAGAGAGAAAATGTTAAGTATGATGTCACACACCAAAAAAAAAAATCCAAAAGTTTTATTCTGTAGATTGTTCATGAGATATTTCTGTTGATGATTCTTTTTTGTGTTACTGGACAACAAATAGTATTGTACTGTTCAAAACAAGAATCTATAGTGACTATACAAACATTTTTTGTTTTCTTCAGTAAGTCCATTATTTTCTGTTTTCAGAAGACTTTCTTTAGTGACCAGGCTGTCTGAAAGTCTAGAAATAAAAGTCTTTGATAATTGTATTTCTGATTTCAGGTCCCAATAAAAGGTCATAATGTCTTTAAATTTTTAAAAAGTCTGGAAAATTTTGAGTCTGATTTTGTTAAATAAATAAAAAGAACAAACAAATTCAATAATTTTGATGATCTTACTTTTGGGTTAGTAGATTTTTTTTTTTCAATGCAGAGATGGTTATTTTTCATTAGTTCCAGTATTATGGATAGCAGAATCTCTGCATTAGAAAGAACAAATTCTAATTATATTATTGAAGTTTCACAAATAGTTTAAGTTTAACACAATGAGTATAGTCAGTCAGAGAATGTAACACATCCAGTGCTAGAGTTGCTGTCGTCAAATTTTTGTTTCTGTTAGGGACCATCTTTTTTTTTAATTTTTATTTTACACATATGTAATGTCACAAGAAAACCTGAAGAATACCAGTATTCACTTAAGATAATTTTATCAGTCTTAACAAATGGACGACAGTTCAGCCCCCCCTCCCCGAAGTGCTGCTTCCTAAAGAAGTTGTATGCATTCAGTCATCTGTAGCAGATGGTCAGAGCATCCTTTGTACTTTGTTACTGTTGAATCTACCCATAAAATAAATTAAAAAATAAATGAGTATCATACTTGTTTTCTTTGAAAACATTTGACAGTCTCAACATTGTGTCACAGGTGAAAACATTTGACAGTCTCAACATTGTGTCACAGGTGAAAACATTTGACAGTCTCAACATTGTGTCACAGTTGAAAACATTTGATAGTCTCAACATTGTGTCACAGTTGAAAACATTTGACAGTCTCAACATTTGTCACAACTGAAAACATTTGACAGTCTCAACATTGTGTCACAACTGAAAACATTTGACAGTCTCAACATAATGGCACAGTTGAAAACATTTGATAGTCTCAACATTGTGTCACAGGTGAAAACATTTGAAAGTCTCAACAACATTGTGTCACAGCTGGCTACCTGGAAAACCATATAGTGCCTGGGATGCATTCTGTTGTTCTGTGGTCTCAAGGTTTCCAGGTTCATCACTGTCGCCCTGCAGTATGTTTGGGCTAGGATGCAATTATCTGAAGGAATATTTGAAACCAGTAAAACATTTTACAAACTAAACAAAGATTGTTGAACACAAAATAGAACTGAAAGTAAGTTAAAAGTTAGGCTTTAAAAAGTGTCAAGCATTCAGGGAATGTTTTTTTTTTTAGCTTGAAAAATCAAAGTCACATCAAGAAAGTGTTCAAGTTGAACTAGAGCAAACAAGACATGCTAACTGAATAACAAAAGGGGATTGTTGTTTGGTTAAATAAAAAATATAGTCTGTATTTAACTGGATTAAAAAAGGTTGAGATTTAACTGAAAAAAAACAACAACATGGTTTTAACGTGAATTAAAACAAAGGTGAAGGTTTAACTGGATTAAAAACAGACAGGTCCAAGTTTATGGGTTATAAGTGCCAGAGGTGTGACTGACTTCAAAAGAGATCAGTAAAGGTCAAACTGGGTTTTTAAAAAAGTTTAGGTTTAGCTGGTTGTAAAAGTCTGGGTGTAAAAATACAAGTAGACTAAACTAAACTCGAAACAGTCTAGAACCCACACTTTTTTAAATACTTTTGAACCTTTTGATTATCTTGTTCTCTGTCATAATCATTTTCAAAAGAACCCTAGAAACTAGATTTTTTTGTGTGTGGAAAATATGGTTTTGCACCAAGAAACAGTTGCATGTGTTTGCGTCTTTATCTTGTACACATTAAACACAAAGTTGAACTGAGAAGCCAAAACTAATTTATTTTGGTTCTCATTTAGGGAATATAAGAAAAGATAAACAACGAATGCCATGCCCTCATGAGGATACAATCCAGCGAGGGTCACCACAAGTGGATCCAGAGCCTTTTCCCCTAAAGACAACCTCATGTAAACTTTAACCTTATGTATAAACACACACTCACATAAACAATAGGCATATATATATGATCAATATAAAAAAATTAATTAATTTCCAATTATTTATTAACTGATTGGTTAATTTGTTTTTTATTGATTTATGCATTGTCATCGACTATAAACGATTGTGCACAATTTCCACTTGATCGAAGAAAGGAAAGTGGAGAAAAAAACGTTTACAAAACGTAATAAGGGACATAATAATGAAGTACCAATAATTAATTTTAAAAAAAAATTTATTGTAATTTTTTAGCTCAATCCGAGAATGGGTGTGGGGGAAATAACGGGTATAAAATTGTTTAGATAGACAGACAAATGAGTTGATATATAACCTAAGACTCTTACTCCAAAAGTAAACAATTTCAAGATATGGAGAAATTGGATTTTTTAAAAAATACTACAAGAAGACCTTGAGTCTAGTATTTGAAATCTAAACGTGAAAGAAAAAAAAAAAAAGACCTGTTTTAAAACAATTAAAATATAGTTATTTGCTGGTGTCCACAGTTGTGTTTTTTTCAGCTATAACCACTTATAATTTTTAATACATACACTTCATGTTTTATGACGTAGATAGTGTACATGTACATGAAAGTATAATCCGAATAAACCTAAAAAAAGAAATAAAAAGCATCACACACACAAAATAGGAGATATCTAATAATATTGGAGTCTCGTCTTCAGAAGACAACTCCCCTCAACAAAAAAAAATCTGCTTTTTCAGTTACCTCAGTTTCAGTATGTACATAATAGGACATAAAACGTGTATAGTACTTAAAATTCACGCTTGATCTGTCAGCCGGTTAATAAACACATACAAAAAAAAAACGTGCAATACGTGTTGCAGAATGTTTGGACCTTCAATATAACTCAAGACATTGGCTTTCACGAAAATTCCAAAGGTCAAGGTTTGTGTTTGAAATGTGAGTAAGCAGCATGTGCGACATGGTGAGGACCTTCATGCGACTGCAGTAGGAAACAATGAACAACCAAATGAACTATGAACAATTTTTGAACAATATTGACCTTTAATCGTAGTGAGACTGTAGTGGGACAATACAACTTTGTTTACTTTGCTTGAGTCTTTAGTGTTCTCGGCAATGTAACCTTTTTACTTTATACAAAAATGGAGTGGACAAACTCTTCGATTTGAAATACAATTTTCTTAGTAGCAAAAGGTAAAAAAAAAAAAAAATGAAATTGTTAGGCTACTGTGTAAAGGTGAAGAAAAACAAAAGTTCACGTTTGTCATCCAGGTTGTTACCGCCGGAAGTTGGAGTTGTTTCTAATGTCCATTAACTATATAATGCTTCGGCCTAAAATGGCATTTGTCTCACATGGCCTCTTGGCTAACTCATGGCCCTAACTAGCTCGGCGGAACTGTTATTACTGACAGGCAGTAATAGAAACACAAGTAACAGGTGCTCAAACCAGTGAGCTTAGGGCAGAGGGAAGGGCTTGTTAGCCCTTGATGGCTACTCACTTAAAAGAAGGAAAACACTGGATGCAAACCTCTGCTGCCCGGCGGCTACCCGATATATCCAAACAGGAGTTAGCCCTGAAAAAAAAATCAGGAGCTGGTGACACTTAGGCAGCCTGCGGCACATGTGCTACACGTGCTACATTCTCTCGACAGTGCAAAGCTTCTGACACAAAATGATATCGTCTATTTGTCTTTTTTCGGGACACATCGGCTGCGTGGAGAGGAAGGGGGGAGATGGTAGTGGCCAGGCCCTAATCTCGTAATGTTTGCTTTGCGAGTTGAATCATAGTCTTTTTACGACTGAACCAGGCCGACCTTGAAATACAGACGTTAACACGACACTTTCTGACAATATGAGAGTATCTTATATATTACAGACGTTACTTTAAAAAGTATACATGCATCCCTACAGCTGTTTCGTCTTATTTCACGCAATGATTTCAAACAATGATCCCAAATCGAGGACCTCGCTAAATGGGGAAGAAAGGAGGAGTTTCATGTTTCTGCAATATGGTAGCTATGTACAGTCAACCATTGTAAACATTATGGAACATCCCGTTTAAAATGCCTAAGACTTCCTTGATAAAGATTTGGTATTGGGGCACGCGACGTTTTGGCGCAGCCGTTTTGCCGCTATGGTCGTTTTGGCACAAGTGGCGCTGGCGATAATTTATAAAACACACATCTTTTTTTATAATAATCATTGTTTTTTTTTTTCTCAATATACTATAGTATATTTAGTCTACATTCTTCCCCTCCTCGCCCCCCCCCCCCCCGAATTGTAACAAATTGTAACTATTTCATGAACGCATGTATCGAACTATAGCTGCCTGGTTTGTGTTCGCTACAAGTCTTTGTAATCTTGGCTTCGAGCCCAGCCCACCGCAATCCACCCGCCATTTCTATGAGATGGTTTGGCCTAGAATGTATTAATCTTCAATTAGGAGAGAACATCCGAAAAAATGTGAAACATATAATCTATGAAAGGTCAAAGGTCAGGCTCCATTCCTACCTGATATTGACATAATTTCACTCTCTATCCCCCCCCCTTTTTTTTTTTTTTCAATATAAAGACGGTTGGGGAAACTGGGGGTAGTGTAAATGAAATAAATCACACTTGTGTGCAATAAAATTGCATCGATTGTTTTTTTTTTTATCATTGTTTCATTCTGTATTTGAACACACATTATAATGTTAGTCACATAAAAATATTTACACTATCAATAATTACACTAACAATAATTACATAGCAAACTTCAAAGAACTTCTGTGTCGATCTTCCAGAGGAAGTTTCATGTCACATCTTGGAACTATTTCCACCTCTCAGAGCGTAAAACAATGTCTGGAAGATTGATGTCCAATACATCCACAATTCTAACTTCTGTTCTTTCGGTGACGCCACGTCTGTTCCATACAGGTACAGAGTCACAAGAGGTAGCTAGAGAGTTGTGATTGGGTTTAAGTTTGTTATTGGAATTATTATTGTTATTATTATTATTGTTCTTCAAAGAACAAGCCTGCAAAGTTATACCCTACAACCATGCTGCAATCTCAGTGGCGTAGCTAGGGTGGGAGAGCGGGGGGTCCAAATTCGAAAATCCCCCCCGGGACCCCACTTGAGGGTTCTCCCTAATGACTGTCCGAATTTTATTTCATATGAAATATTACACCATTATCTCAATTCATGGTGTCGAAGGGCAAAATGCAGTGGCCCTTAAAGAGGTCAAGCCCGCAGGGCCTCAAATCCCAAGCAACACCACTGTGCAGTCGCAACTTTGGTACAGGCCAAGCGTTACACTGGCATTGGGTGGTCAATACGTCTTGGTCTTTTCAGATATAAAATCTGATGACCCAAAGTCCAAAGTACGTTGTAATCTTTGTCTAGTAGAAGAACTATCAGAATTGTTTTCAACGAAATAAAACATATTAATCTCCAAGTCAACGATGTAAAGATTCAGCACACACTATAAGTTACAACACAATTTCAATTAATTTCAACTAGTTAATAGTCTGTTCATATTCAATTTATAATTTTATTAATAACCAACTGGCCACTGATTACCGTTTAATATGTATATTACGTACTATTCTAAGACAACATCATTGTTGACAAACAAATGATCGTTAACAGTCCTGTCAAAGAATTTTTTAAGCGCAGGAATATCTAATTTACCTATTTTACAAACTAATCGAGGTCTTTCTTTCAATTTCTCTGCTTTTTAAACTAATCGACGTCGGCTTTCTGCTACACCTTTCCTAGAAGTTGGCCAAACTTCGTTTTAAGTTTCCTCCCTACGACACTGAGACTTTATGTCTTTCATCGAGCACATTCTCTAGTTCATTATTAATGGTTATTCTTGTTTGTTCAATTGTTTTTCGCTCGCCCATCAAAACGTTACGATAAATATTTGAAGCGTAAGCAGACATCTGAAGAAGATCAAGAGTGAATCTCAAAAGATATAGAAATGATTGTTTTTATTGGGTGCTGTTTTTTTTGGTATAAAAAAGAGGGGGGGGGGGGATTTTTTTTTCTCGTGGAATTTGTTGACTGTAGTTTGCTTTATATTTTTTTATATTAAAGTGGATATTTTTAGCCTCAAACCCCTCTCGGTGACTGTGGGGCTGTGATGGTCTAACATTACGAAATCCCCTCCAATAAAAAACAAACAAACAAAAAAAAAAACTGCGAAGGGAATTTACTTTCGGGGGTGGGTGGGAGGTGTTTGAGCCGAGTTCAATTCCAGATGAGTTGTGTTTGCTGAGGACCGGAAGTGGCCGTGTGAAGACAGCACGGAAACCTTCTCCCAGACCCCTCCCCCCTTTCCTTTTTCAATGTCCAAAAACAAAGCACAATTATAACATGAAATGTGCGCCATGCAAAACTAGTTTAAAAGTATCCAACACACACAAAAACACTGATGTGGACGGTCGTTGACTTGTAGCGCCAAACTGCTGGTTGACATCGATGTTGGCGTATTATATCTTAACTTTTAAAACTTGAAATAACGTATTTGTGAGAAATATCAAATATAAACTTTTATTGAAATAGAGACAAATTGAACTTGAGATGAATGAAATACATGTAATAGACTTCAGTCATAATATGAGATGGTATTTGAACAAAATCTAATTCACTGAAAAACACGTCTTTTCAGTCTGGTATTCTGGAGTCATCTCTTCTACCTAAGACCACTGACGACAGTGCCGCTTATCTTGCATCATTCACACTACATAGCCACCAACCAATCACCAACCTCGTCTCATCATCACCATAGAAACACACATACACACAAACACAGTGACACATAAACTCCATAACAAAACACTCACAGCAATAATTCTACAATGTGATTTTGAGGCTAGGAAATGACGACTCGCCAGCACTGAGCCCTATGGTTATTTCTAAAAATAATCACTCAGATCACATCAGTCTCAATTAAGAAGCTGGTAGTGATTGTTTATTAAAAAAAAGTATGTCCGCCTCTTTCCTCATTATTTTTGTTCCAACTCTGATCAGCTAATGAAGGCTTAAAGCATTAAAGAAAATGAACTATCTCATTAAAATCTTCTGTTACGTCTTCAAAGAACCCCCCCCCCCCCTTTTCACATAAAAAGTGAATTAAAAGAGGAGTTATTATTTTTAGATTTTATATAAATTAAAAAAAATGAATTAATTTTATGCAAAATATTAATGAGCGAATGATGTAGGAGTGTTAAAAAGAAAAAAGAATTAAAATTAGAAAAAGGGACACAATCCCATAGAGCCTGACATTATTTGTGTAATGAAGCACATGTCAGGAAGAATGATTGCTTTCAGGCAAATTGGTAGGCATTAAGTTCTAAGAGACATCTTATCAAATACAAACGTTACTTCAAAAAACAACAACAACAATGAAGGATGATTACGTCATGCATTTAGTTCTCGACTGTAATGTATAGAACGAATCTGGTTCTTTCGGTAGTGCATGAAGTCACAAGTTGTTCATTGAGTAGCGAGAAGTTGTGAAATCTTGTGGAAGAGAGGAAGAGACGGTCTAGTTCTTTTACAAGAACACAAAATAAATGTATTTTCATTGCAGTTATCAACCCATGTTAGAATAACCAAGTAAAATTACATTATTACTAAAATGTGACGATATTTGTTTGAGTGCCACCAGACGACAAACGATATCTTAATGTTACGACAATGCGTTTTTGATCTTACAATATTACATCTATCTTACCTCTAGACCAGTGGTCTTCAACCTTTTTTGGACTACCGCCCCCTTTTCGTATTTTTAGCTGCCCCCGAAAGAGGAAAAGACGCTATTAGTTTTGTGTGAAATGTCTGTCCGTCTGTCCAGTTTAGATCTCGTTAACTAGAAAAGATAGTGAAAATCCGACATTATAATATTTTATACCATTCAAAGTTCTGATACAACGGCTACTTTTTTCTTTTCTGAAACCGAAAAATCTAATTTTTAAAATCACTTATCCAAGTAGTTTGTTCATAAAAATACACCACTTTTACAACTATTCCCTTTTAATAGTAAAAAAACACGGGAGGCTCCTTAGTACGAGAGAGAATGGCTTACCATATATTTAACACATTTGTGCAAACGGTTTTAAATTGTTTAACATTTTTTTTTTTTTTACATTTGTATTTCTTAAAATAAGTAACTTCTGTCCTACTAACCACTAGATTTACACAAAAAAATGTTTACTTTTTTTTTAAAGAGAAAAAATCTATTTAGTATGCATATAAGATGGACATAATTTAAAACAACAATTATTAAGTAGTTTTTCATATTATCGCGTAAAACTGCAACCTGCCACGAACATTATGAAACACTGAACTAAAGGAATTTTGGATGAAGAATGCCAGAAAACCTCAATATCGACCCACCCCGCCCTTTTTAACGTTAACTTTTTCTGACATGCACTTTTCTTACTAAGAAAAAAAAAAGGTGAAAGAATTCAGAATGCAGGAAAACGCTTAGCGTCTGAGCTCTCATCCCGGACCCTGCTTGGGGGAGCCTACAGCGCTGCCAAGACCTGCTTGCTGTATGAAGCGAGAACCTGCTGCATTTCCAATACTACCTCAAAATTATTATTTTTTTGTTGTAGAATACAAAACGCTTAATAAATAGCTATGAAAAACTTTTTTTTTTAGAAAAAAAAACTAATCCGAGTACCGTCTTTCAAAAGACATTCATCACGAACCTTTGGATTCTAAACAGAGTGTAAATACTAACGCGAAATGAAACCAGATATTTCGTATTCTAGATAAGTCTCTCAATTTCTTTTCTTTTAATTATAGTCTTAAAATCTCCCCGGACCACATCTTCAGCGCTGTTCCAGGTAACCACCTGCTAAGTGCTAAGGGAGGCGCGAACAAACATTTTGTCATTTAAAGAGGCGCCACATGTAACAGTTTGAGAAACACTGATTTAAACAAAGTGAAGGAACGCTGTGTATTACAGTGGTACTGAGTGTTGAATATCTTCAAATCAATGCGATCAAACAAGTCCAACGATGAAGACATTCTATAAATAGGATATAAACTTGACTAATCAAGCACTTAGAAAATATT
This sequence comes from Biomphalaria pfeifferi, assembly GCA_030265305.1. NCBI lineage: Eukaryota > Metazoa > Mollusca > Gastropoda > Planorbidae > Biomphalaria > Biomphalaria pfeifferi. The sequence continues at coordinate 1,429,668 of JASAOG010000020.1, read as the reverse complement.
GACGATCAATAGCTACTGACCCATGTCCAATGACATGTTATAAGTTGCTTTGCATTCCTTTTATAGTCTCAAAAAAAGACTTTTCTGGATTGTTATTCAATTCTTGACCTTTCTGTAGGCATTTTTCATTCGATTACACGAAAAATTGTTTGCATAAATATCTATTAACCTGGCTATCTATACAGACACTAATCTTGATCTATATACCTGACCCGTCTCTACTTGTTACTTGTTCTATAACGATTAATCTCCATTCAAAAGATAGAATAACATATTATATGTTATATGGTGACAAACAAAAAACAGTGATGCTCAAACTGCGACCCGCGGACCGTATCCGGGCACTGATTCCATTGGAATTGATGATTTTTAGAGGCCCCGAAAGTGAAAAAGCCACTATTACTTTTGTTTGTCCATCCGTCCTAGTTAAATGTCAAAAACTAGAAAAGATTCGGAAAATACAATTTCATGACATTCTTCAACCTGTTAATTCTGGAAGCAGTTTTTCCACCATTTGTACAACCATTTACTATTTATAGTAAAAAAAAAAAAAAAAAAAAAAAAAAGAAACAGGAAAACTATAAAAATAAGGATGTAAATGTTTGTTTGTAAATTTCTATAACATTAATGCAAAAGGTTATGTTTTTTTTCCTAAAATAATTAATAAAAAGAATTCTTATTACTAAATTATATGTCTTTTGTAATACAAGCCACTAAAAACATAGAAAATTGTTTTAAGAGAGAGAGAATGCTTTTTGTTTTTATATAAGTTCAATCTAGTTAAAGCAATATTTAGACAAGTTGAACGTCACATTTCATAGCCATAGTCCCTTTAGACGGTTCAATGAGGGAAAAGCTTCCATAGCCCCTTTTTTTTTCTTCTTTCTCATTCTCATTGTTAGTTTTGAGCGTTCAGGTGACTAGACCAATATACGAGATGAACTGCGCAGTGATTTCCAAAGCAGGCAACTGTCCATATAGTTTTTTTTTTGGGGTGTTTTTGGGCCAGTGTTTTGTCTTGATAAAGAATGTACTTTTGAAGAACATGATCAGCATTCATGGGAAGATTTCGCTAGTCCCTTTTTTAGCTTCTGGGACTTATGTTGTCTCATTCTGTTCGGTTCTGAGTCTTTGAATGTGAGATTATCCCTTAACCAACCAACCAATCGGATGAATATTAATAACATCCTTCGGCCAGGCTCACACTGAACCTTATCTTTATAACAATCAGTTCATTGAATACATATAAATATTAGCGATGTAGTATTAATAATTACAATAGTTAAAATGTTTATATACTTCCTGGTCCAAACCTCCCGCAGGAAGAAGGGGGATGGCAGCGAGCAGGGTATGAACATGGGACCATCGAGAAGTCCAAACGACAGTCCAGCGCGCATACCGCACGACCAGGCAGCAATAATCTATTCAGGTATCCTTTATAATTAAATCGTCATTAGGCCTAACAATACGATAATATTGGCAGCACTTTTAATACGAATACGCCTCTTTTGTATGAAAGGAGACAGAGTTGTGGTGAGTTGATAATTTGTAGTTCATAGCTTCTGATATTCATGATGAAAATATTGCAGCCTGTCTTTTTACTTGACTGAGTGAACCTCTAAAAAAAAGGGGGGCGGCGCTTTTCGTGTTTCCACACAACCTTTGTCATTTTGTTATTTGCTGTGATGAGGATCTCAATGCATGGTCTAGAAAATTATAGGGTCCCTAGGCCTCTAAGGCGAGAAAGTTAAGGCACCACTGACCTACACTGTTTGTTTGTAGAAATGTCTTATGTAATGGACGATAATAAGAATAGCAGTTCAACTGTTTTTATTGAAAGTATTGCTCTAATTCAAAACTAAATGGGGCCTCCTCTATTTACCAGCTACAATTAAAGCATCTTTAGCACGTTGGGTGTTAGAAACCTCTTTTTATAAATCTACCTGAACCTTTTTTTTGCACCCCCTCGCATACGCACCACCATCATCCCCCGCCACACACCACTCCCGCGACCTAGCTACCTATCTGCTGTTAAGATTACTGTGTTACCAGGAGTCATCCCCCCTTTTAGGAAATCTATGTATAGATGTACATTCATGAGTAGCTCCAAGTTGTCGGAGGAACATATTACGTCTACTCTTTATTTGTATGGATTTTATTTTAATTCCAAGTGTGGATTCTGTGTGACTTCTTTTAGAGCAAGGTTGTTAGTTCAGTTTTCAGTCTTGGATTTATCTGTTACTTTTTGCATTCTTGGAATCTATATTTCTGTGTTACTCGGATTGTTTGTCATCAGCAGCTTGTACTCACACAGAGAGGTAAATACAGCATAGTGGGTAGTGGTTATCACAAATACTGTTACGAAATCTGCAGTGTGCGAATCGCAGGCATTGGTTAGGAATCCCATTCTTTCGTTGCAATGAACATTCGAATGTATCTTTTAATTAATTAGCCCATGCTGCTATATAACTTTTGTGTCCTATAGGGGTGTACATATCAGATAATCACAGGCTCGCTTTTCTCTTCTCATGCATTGTAAATGTCACAAAGTAAAAGTAAAGTTCCACTTTTAGAACTTGCGATGTATAGGGCAGATGATGTTAAGGTCATCTGTTTCTTTGGCCAATGGTTAACGAGAAGGGTGTCACGTGGACAGCACAACGACCAATTGTCTTTACTTAATTGAGCAAGCTCACCGTAGAGACTCCTTGCTATGTTATCGCACTAAGTGCCAGGTACCATTGTGATAGACTACTATCAGCCTCAAAATGAAAATGAAATGTAGATTTAAAAACAACTTTTTAGAAGGTATGTTTTAAATCTGAATAGAAAAATGCTTGCTCAATGACCGCCACACATTTTCTTAACATAGGAGCATTCTTCAATGTACTATGAAAATCATGACCAAATGTTTCTATCTATCTATCTATCTATCTATCTATCTATCTATCTATCTATCTATCTATCTATCTATCTATCTATCTATCTATCTTATCTATCTATCTATCTATCTATCTATCTATCTATCTATCTAAAACACCCTCACACACACACACACACACACACATATACATTAGGTATTTTTCTAAGACAAAACTGTTTCTTTTGTTTGGCCTATGTCACCCTACGAGACTATGGTTATGCATGACTTTTAAAACATGTAACAAAGTATGCCTAATATGTATTGAAAGATAGTTTTTAAATTTAATTTGAAATAAACGATTGGTTCGCCTCTATAAAACCAAAAGTATATTTCTTTTAGAACACATACATGATGCTTTTAATAAGCGGTTTTAGTTTGTATACTCTCAATGGTGGAGAACTTCCCCAAACCCTAACCCTTTAGGAAAGATCACTTAGAAAAGCAAACTTATAAGTGCTATTACAAACACATCTATGCTAATTAATGGTCGTCTGACAGAAGACAAAACAAGACAAATGAAAATAGTTTGTAAGATGTAATGAAGGATAACCTGTCAGGATGTTGTTAGAACCGATCGCCAGAGTTACCTCTCCTGTCTCCGGGAAACAACCAACAACCAATCTTTCGGTTGGGGTGTGGGGGATGTAGACTGTAATTACCTGGTTACAGGTTCTGCTGCTTGGTGAAAAAAAAAGGAGAAAAAAAAATAGCGGGGGGGGGGGGGGGCCGTGTGAAAGCTACACCTACATATGACTTCCTAGTCAACAAAGTGTAAACTTAGTTACATACAGTGTACGTACAGCTTGGAGCAGATCTGAAGGTTGGCTAGAACACTAACACATAAATGCGAACTGCTAACTTGGTGAATTTCTCAAAACTACAGCTACATAATGTGAAGTTGTTGGCAGGTACCAAGATCAAGCATAGATCTAATAATCCCAAAAGCAGGATCGGCTTAAGGCAGAATTAGTTTGGAGGCACCAAACATATTTGAAGCCTTTTAAATACAGGCAATGGATTGTTCTTCTGTCGGAATGACTTAAAATAGAGATTCTATACTTATCATGTCATTCTAGAAATATAATTTTATTATGAATTAAAAAATGAACATTACAAGAAAGTTTGCTATAGCATGATTGTTTTGTTGTGGAAAATATACAAAATAGCGATGCAAAATAGGTTTATGTTATGGGTAAATATCTCAAAGAACCTGTAAGTAACTAATAGTCAATAAGACTAACCTATAATCTGTATATGAATACTAGTGGATATGACCTTAGTTTGTGTGTCACTGATCAAGTGAATGAGACTTAGATCTATGTCAAACACGGCGAGAAGTTCCTTTAAACCTTTAAATTTTCACACGAAAATGAAAGTAGAGTATGAAATGGGATTTACCCGTGTATCCGACATATTCCTAGCTAATAGAAAATACTGTGAATACGGGTTTACCCGCTTTGTTAAAAATGTCTCGTACTTCAATAGAGATAAAGTTAGGTATTTTTTTTTACAAATTATTCTCAGAGTCTTCAGCTTGTATCTAAGGATCATTTTTGCCCAGTTTGATCAAGAATTTTGATTTCTATTCGGGACATACATACATAGGCCTAAACCTTACAATTTTCTTTATATATTAGATAAAGTTATGTATAGGGTAAAAACCACTCATAACCGTTTTGTAACTGCTATTATCAAGTAATTTATTGACTATACTGTTTCTGTTTTTTTTTCAATAGACTCTATTAATAGTCACTACTTTGGGTTGCACATAAAGTCTATTAAGCTGAATATTCGCATAGTTATTTTACTTTTTCAACATTTTCTTTCTTTGATAAATGTACATAAAAAGCATTATTAATAACATCCATTCTCTATATTATTATTATATGTTTAAAAAAACAAAAGCACAAAACAAACAAACAACAACAACAAAAATCTATTCAATTAGTTCTTTTATTTCCAGTATCAATGTTCTGACTTAAACCCTGACAACATTGCAATTAATAAATAATTATTTTTCTTATTGTCTTCGTTTTGTCTTGTATTAAGAAAATAAATAATAATAAAATAATAATAAAATAATCAATGGTTTTAATGTTGTGAAATTAATCAGCCATGCTATAAATCCGGCACTAGAAAATGGCTCGCCTTTCAAAGTTAAAATATATAATTATATATCTCAAACAGTAATATTAGAGGGTAGTAGTTGTATCATGCTGGCAAACAGTCAAAAAAGCAATAGAAACAATTAACTAAATTTAAAAACAAACCAAAATATAGCAATTGCTTAATAGTATGACCAATTGCTAGAAACATTAACTATTTATTAGAAAAAAAATAAATTAACTAGAAATACAGGAACTAAACTAAAGATTGAAGAGCTAACCAAAACAAAACATAAACAAAAAAGAAGAATTAGAAAGAAAAATATAACGTCAAGCAAAGAAATAAAATAACAAACTAGAAATATAACAACTAGTTGGTTTCTGAAATATCATGTAACTAGATACAGAGCAAAGTAGAATCCTTTTTACGCTCCAAGGACTTATATCCATTGAATAGGACACAGGGGCATTGACAGGTGGGAAGTTAAAGAGAGGTTAAATGCTTCTGAGTGAGCCACATTGGTCACGAGGCGATGGGGGAGTGCAGGAAGGATAAAGAAAACCAAAACTCCCAACTGGGAGTGGTAAAATAACAAAATGTTTGATCGAGAGTGGTGGGTGGGGCAAGGGAAAGTAACATGTAACCTCTCCTTTGAAGAGATGCAGACATGAAACAAGTGAACTCAGGCGGTGTTTCCTTCAAAATATTTAAGTAAAATAAAAACCCAGAGAAACTTGGAAACATTACATAACAAATATGCGCGCGTCGTGAATGTGTACGTGTTTAAGACAGCACTAGATAACAACTGCCTTGTGCTCACTTAATTCAGGTCTGAAAATAAAATCTCTACCTCCACCCCCCACCCACCTTTTTTTTTCTCTCTCGTTCTTCTTGCGTCTGGATAAAACTTTTTCTTTTTTTAACTTTCTTCTTCCCTTGACGTCTGCTCCGATTCGCTCGCGCTACTGGCCTGGAAAATGTATTTGTTTACTTTCTTTTCTCTTTCTACGTGACTCCTCACTGACGCAGCTAACGTGACTCCCCACTGACGCAGCTAATCCCCCGCTGATGAATCAAAGCGTTTTTTCCCAGTGATAAATTCTTGAACATCTCTCAGACTCTTTCATCGCATACACAACTTCAAGAATTATTTTTAAACAACCCACAATGACTATTGAAGGGACAGAAAAACAAATAAGATTTTATATTTGAACTGCACGATAAGCTTGAATACATGGAAGAGAGCAAGAGGCTTGTAAAAGTTCAATACATGTCTGCACAGACTCCACATAGTCATACTTTTATATTCTTGCAGCTTCGGAGGATGACACCAGACACAATCTCTGGAGACCCAAGAGAGAAACTCCGGCATCACATAACAAAAATAAAACATAATAGCCGTCTCTAGTCAGACGATCACTTCAGTAGTGTACAGATATTTAGATCACTATAAACACTTCATAGCACAGCACACTATTACCATCTTTTTACAAAGCTTATATCAACTCACTCTGTCTGTTTGTCCGTCTGTCTGGTAAAAAAGTTTTCGTTCACGTTATTTCTAGAAAAACCCGTCCTCGGATCAAGTTGATTTTGCACAATTATTTGTTGACATAGACAAGACATGAATCAATAAAAAAAATTAAATTAACCAATTAGTCATATAATTACCGGTAATTATTATTTTTTGTTTGATACAACAAGGGAAATTAATCCTTTAGTATTTACAGATAAGGTTAAATATATATGGCATCGTCCTCTTGGAGAATTGAAAATGTTATATCAGTCAAGTACAATTTCTTTCCCTTGTTCGATGCCAAAAAAAACAAACAATTAATTGCCAATTGTAAATAAACTAATTGGTTATTTTTGTTTTGTCTGGTACAAGAAATAATTTTAACTTGGATGATTGGTTTTAAAACCTTTTACCAGGCAGACAGATAGACAGACAGACAGACAGACAGATAGACAGACAGACACACCGACAGACAGAATGAGTTGATACAGGCTTTGTAATAACTATTGACACCAAGTATGTGTAACAAAAATTAGCTAAAAGCGATAATTAAATATAATGTTCGTTGTGTTAAAAATATCAAATTCTGCCTTTTGACCTGCATTTCTTATAAGTAGCGGGCCCAGAGGCCCCGCCAACGAGTTTGTGATCAAGCTACATTGAATGTTACGTTTACGATTCCATCTTTAGCAATAATGGAGAAAAAAAATGTTTCTAATAATCACAAGAGATTCCTGTCCATATTAAGTTCACAGTTTTAGACGGAAATTCCTGTCATTACATTCATTTGAAAGAGTCTTTGATTTCACGTATAAAATTTGAAAAAAAAAGTGTATGTGTATGTGTGTTGGTTCTGATTAGAAACAAAGGGCTCTATCGATCGTTTACCGAGTCTTTGTGTCTGGAGTCATCTTCTGCTGGTGTTCGGTTGCGTCTGAAAACCACTTCCGGTTTCGAATGTAGCTCAGAGAGAGTTTTATTTTATTTATTTTTTTTTGTTTTTCTTTTTTTAAGCTTTTTAAAAAAAATACATGGTCCCTTTTTATATTTGATTTAAAATGTAAATCTAAAAAAAAAACAAAAAAAAAATCCCCTGTAAATCTATTCTGCAAATATCTATAATGCACTCGATTTTGAGTGAAATTTCCATGGCTTGTTTTTTTTAAATCTTTTTTTTTTTAAATTGTGCTCTCTCTATCTCTTTGTCAATCTCTTACATACTCTCTTTCTCTCACTCTCTTCCACTCTTTGAGTTCATCATTTCTCTCCCAATCTTTGGGACTTTGTAATTGTCTAAATCTTCAAACAACTTCTTCAGCCAAAGACCAAAAAAAAAACAAAAATAAAAAGGAAACGAGAATAGAACTAAAAGAACAAAGCTAATTAGACTAATTAGACTTTCCTAGACCTTTTTTTTTATTTAACGGAACACTTTCAATTTTTGAAGAACTTAGCGGAACCCATCGATTTTCTTTTACAAAGCTTATATCAACTCACTCTGTCTATCTACCTGTCTGTTTGTCTGCCTGTCTGGTAAAAAGTTTGAACATGTTGTTTCTCCCAATCCCCATTTTCAGATCAAGTTAAAACATCGCACAATTATTCATTGAACCTAACAAGTCATAAAAAAAAATTAGTTTATTGTTGGTGATTAATTATTTTGTTTCATATGGAAATAATGGGAATAAATGCTACTTAATGAGAGATTTGGATGTATATATGGATTTAATCACCGTTTTAATTTGAAATATGTTTCTCTCTAACTTTCCATTCTCAAATTAAGTTGAAATTGTGCAAAATTATTCATAGTTGATGACAGTAGACGAATCAATCCAAAAATTAATCAAATAGTTTATACTTTAGTAATAATTTATTCTGTTTTATAAAGCAGAAAGGGAGTTAAAGCCTGTTCTTTTCAGTAAGTGGCAGTAATTAGTGGTTCTTTCCCTTAGATACGCTTTTTTTTTTAAAAGTGTTCTTTTTTTCTATTGCTTGTTTTATAAGTTAGATTATTTCCACTCTGTACTATGTTCTTGAAGAGCGAAACTTCTTCATATCACGCGAGATATTGATAAGCAAAATTCTAATATATTTGGTGGGGTAACAAGCCCCCCTGTTTCTAGATTTATACTTCGCCGTTGTAGCAACATACTCAAACAAAATTTCTGCTTCTCACAAATAGGTTGTAGCAGACAAGAAGTACAATAACACTAACTAGTTTTGAAACATTAAAAGTTCTCTTCAGACAAACTTGTGACCTGACATCATTTAATGGTTGAACCTTGTATCTTTGTTACAAAGCTTATATTAACTCACTCTATCTGTCTGGTAAAAAGCTTTCACACGTAATTTCTTCCGCAACCAATCTAGGATCAAGCTGAAAATTCGCACAATTATTTCTTTTACCATAGAACACAACAACCAATAAAACAAAATAACCAATTAGTTAATCAACCATTGGTAATAAATTATTATGTTTGGTATCTCAAACAAGGGAAAGCAAGTTGTAATTGACTGAAGTGCTGGTATAAGCTGAATTAGTTCCCTTTATAGGTCTTTTTCTGAGTGAACAAAAAACCTGAATAATAGGACGAGACTAAAGAAACAACAGATAACTGTCAATCTTCAATTGTTTAAAGCAATCCACTAGCAGAGTGGTTACCGTGTTGGCTTGAGAACCTCCAGAAGCCTTGAGCCATGAGATCAAATTCAGTACGTTCCTCCTTTTTAAATCTTATCAATACTTTGTTTTTATTGTTAGTCTAGATCTATTACAAATTGAATTATATGACTGATCCAAACTAATTGATACAAGTACGCTTGATGTAAGCTTTTTTTTTGTTTTGAATTTTATTTTAAAACTATTTTCTTCTTTCCAATTAGAGTCAGAATCAGACGAGTTCAAAGTTCAAATACCGATGTTATATTTGTTTTTCGTTACATAAAAGAAGTAAAGCGTTCCATTTTTCTTTTCTCTTGACTGGGGAATAATTCACGTCTAGACCTCTAAGCTCCAATAATATATGGAACACCTATTCAGTGTTGGGAAACACTGAATTAGATTTTTAAAGTAGATTTTAAATTTAGGTCTAAATTTCGGACAACGAAATCCAGAGTTGAATTAGTTGAATCGTTAAACTAATTCCAAGCTTAATATCATAACAGGAAATATAATAGAGAAAGAAAGAAACTATGACATTGGTGTAGAACAGTGATGCCCAACCTTATTTTAATTTTTGGCTTTCGTGTCGCGGCCATATCTCCAAGAAGAAAAAAAAATACAATAAGCTTCTTTAAATAGTTTTATTTGTGGAACTACTTACATAAATTAATGTGATGCATAAATTTTATCCAAAACCATCTTCTGAATATCTGGCTGCATAGATGAAACACCAAGTCGGAGCATTGAATCTAGATGTTCATCCGTGAGGCGATTACGTCACAAGGTTTTGGCCCGTTTCATCATTGAAAAAGTTTGTTCCCACAAATAAGTGCTTGAAAACATTGTGATCATCCTTAGCGCTTGTTTTCGAAGATTTGGAAACGCTTCTGCAGGTAACATGGAGTAGAAGTCAATGGTCTGCATCACTTGAATTTTGTCAAGCAGGGATGTCTGGCTATTTAAGTCAATTAGTTCCAGTTGCAGATCTGTCGGAGCACTTGACACATCGGCAGCAAACGGATTTTCAAAAAGACGGATATCATTTTTTAAATTCTGAAAATCCACAAATCTTTCACTGTAATTATTCATCAAGAGCCTCAAAAGGTGGATCATTCTTTCTTTTGGGAGAGACATATTTAGCTGCTTATCATTTCGTAGAGTGGTACAGGTTGGAAAGTGGACAAGATGCACCTTTTCCGCCAGTTGAATGAAGAGTTGCAATTTTGTTTGGAAAGCGCTTATGTCTGCATACTCATGCGAAATCAAATTGTCTTTCCCTTGTAGTTTTGTGTTGAGTTCATTTAGCTGTGATGTGATGTCGCATAAAATAGCCAAATCCCAGAACCATGAGGGGTCGTTCAGTTGTGACAAATTTTTTTATTTTTTTTTGGTATAAATATTTCAATTTCGTGTCTCAAGTTTAAAAAAAGTTAAAATACTTTTCCTCGGCTTAACCAGCCCCTCACTTCACTGTGAAATAGAACGTCTTCATATTCGGACTGTATTTCTGTCAGAAAACCTTTGAAAGTTCTGTGATTCAACGTTCATGTGTTTGGTTTCATAATGCCTTTTAATCTTTTGTTCCTTAAAAACAGTCACACTTTCTTTACAAATCAAATATGTTGGCATACTATCATAGTCCACAAAAAAGTAAAGATCTTTCCACTTTTCTTGAAAGTTTCTACATTCAGAGTCCACTTTTCATTTCTTTAAATCACAAACATTAAACAATGCGGTACCAATCGCTTTGATATCAAAAGAAAACGACCCAAAGTGGTGCATCAATGATGCTCTGTGTTTCACACACAAAGTTTCAAGGACACTGTGCTAGCTCAAGTTAGAAGCGGAAGTTTCCAAACATTAAAAATAGCTGTCTTATCGTCATTGACAAAAACCAAACATTTTGTGTTCTTAGAATAAAAAAATATAAATAAACTATAAATGTTAGAATACCAAACATAAAGATGGAAGTCTTCAAGGAAAGAGTGAGAATATTTTTTCAACACGCTAATTTATAACATTTTTTTTTACACTTTGTTCCAATGTTTTGGCGGGCTGGTAGAAACGCGTCGCGGACCGGATTTGGCCCGCGGGCCGTAGTTTGGACATCACTGATTTAGATCAAAGTTCTTATGCAACGGCTACTTTTGTTTTCTTTTCCGAAAGTGAAACATATCCTTTTTAAAATTATCTGTGCAAGCTGATTTTTCAAAAAAAATACACCACTTTCAATGAAAAACTTCAGGGGAGGTGATTTTTTTTTATTAATAAATTAAGCCTCATTCATAGATTCGCGCATTATAAAATAGATTTTCCATTTATTAACTAACTCATGGAATAGAATGCTGTTTCAAATGTTGTTTTTTAAAAAAGAATTTTGATACGAACTTCTTTTTAGTTATTAGTTTAAAAAATAACGAACTACTTTTATAGCGGCAAATGTCCATGAATGTAAATAATGCCATCTTGAAAATGCTGATAACAAGAAACGTATGTATCTGGAATGTCCCATTATTCCTTAAAGTTAAAAGTACTGTAAGCGACTTATTAGAAGCTAACTGTGGCAACTATGTGAATGTTAATTTGTCTATTGTTTTAAACAAGCTGCCAAAACTAAAAAATAAAATGGTACATTACTTCAACTTGATTATTGTTTTCGAATACAGGAATCTTGTTTGCGCTAGCTGGCTGTAAGCTCTATATAATCATAAGTGTTTGATCCTAATCACTTAGAATTGACATTTAGGAAAATTATTGATTTTAGGGTAGAGAATTATTTAGTTTGATTTTCATATGCTTGTACAATACTTAGGCAGTATTCCTGAAATGGGGTGTTGGGGGTCAGGGATATTTGATATTGTCTTGATTGTTCTGGGGTAGAGGATCCTTCTATCATTTTTCTGTCTCTGGTGGTTTCTAGAGTTAGGTAGTATGTCTTTGCTATTTAATAATATTTCTATTACTATTGTTATATTTTGTAAAGTAATTAAGTATAAGTTAATCATTTTTCAATTGTTTCTGATTTAATACTTGTGAATTATGAGAACTTACAACTAAAAATAAAAATAAAAAGCCCATAAAAGAGGCATATAAAGCCAAAAAAAAAGGTAAAGAAAAGAGGCCTAAGGCCCAAGGATTTCTATAATGATAAAGCTAAAATTGAATAGCGCAAATTCTGAGGTTTCCTAAATAATAATAATAATATAGATATCATTTTAATTTAAATACTGTACAAATATTACAATCGACTTAGTCATGGTCATACTCTCGTTGTTGAAAGGGAATCCCCAATAATATATTATTCTTTAACCAGCTACATTCTTCTAAGAAAATTCAATGTCTTGTACTTGTTGTTGTTGTATAGACTCTCTCTCTCTCTCTCTATATATATATATAGATCATATAGATGGTTTTCTCAGAGGTTCTCTGTTCTACATTTAAGGTGTCTTAAAAGTTAAAAGGGGGGGAGGGCTATATAGCACTTTACATTACAGACACATACTGAGTACAAATTCAATACCAGTTTCACGCAACCGCATTCAACACCCTAGGGATCCACCGACAATTAGTCACAAGCCATTAGTTCACTTAATACTTAATAACAGTGTTGTGGGCTAATCTAATCTGACTTCGACTATGTATCAATTATTACAGAACATTACAAGTTGAACAACATTCAGTTCTATAAAATGATACTTTATTAACCACTGGGAAATCCGTCCAGTCTTTCTAAAACGTCGCTATATCTAATTACTATTCAAATACTATTCAAAACACAACCTACTTCTAACATAACGCCATGTTGGTCTCTTGTTCGCCTAAGTCTACTACGTCATTAGTCTGACTACGTCACTACTTTTACCGTTGCTAAAACTAGACACAATATATTTAACTAACAAAACTAACCTACTCTCTAAACTAGTACATTACATTTCCTCCCCCCTTTCTAAAAAAAATTGTTTAACAATTTTTTACAAAAAGTACAGTCAAATGTCTTTACAATAGCAAAGGAGAATTTCGTTTGAAAAAACAAATACAATAAATATGGGGGTGGACAACACAACAAATAGATTCTCTTGACATCTCAGGTAGGTTCATTGGTATCTCACAGTGTTCGTTCACAGACATCTCACTGCGGTAAGTTCAATGACAATTCACCAAAATAAGTCCTTTGACATCCAACAAGGTAAGCTCAGTAACACACTTTTACTGAACAAATAGTAATGCCACTGTAAAACACAACTTTAAAAAGTCCATATAGTGTCTGACACAATAAGATTACTGCTGAGTGAGGTATCTGACGTGATACACAGTTCAATATTAAGACTTCTGTTCAATACAGTACGTGATGTGACACATAGTTTAAAGTGTACATAGTGTAACAGTCCATGAGTACGAAACATCACGTTGTAGTGACCACAAGTTACGCTGTACAAGGTTCAAGCTACGTTACGCTGTACAAGGTTCAAGCTACGTTACGCTGTACAAGGTTCAAGCTACGTTACGCTGTACAAGGTTCAAGCTACGTTACGCTGTACAAGGTTCAAGCTACGTTACGCTGTACAAGGTTCAAGCTACGTTACGCTGTACAAGGTTCAAGCTACGTTACGCTGTACAAGGTTCAAGCTACGTTACGCTGTACAAGGTTCAAGCTACGTTACGCTGTACAAGGTTCAAGCTACGTTACGCTGTACAAGGTTCAAGCTACGTTACGCTGTACAAGGTTCCAGCTACGTTGTACAAGATAAGGTTCATCACATCATCACATATTGTTGTTTACGATGCCGAGTACCATCTCACTGTCCATCTTCAAGATCACCGAGAAGCATCGCGACTTTATGACATTTTCCTATTATGGATACAAACAGTAAAAAATCCATTAACAACGTATTACAACGTTTAAACAGTGATACTTGATTCATCCCTAAATGTCCAACCCATAAATAGATTTAAGCTTATTTCTTCCTTCGCTTACCATTTCCTCAGAAATATAAAATTTACAAATGATCGATGTGATGATACACACAAAGAACAAAAAATACTTCTGCTCATACTTACTTTCCAATAAGCTTTCAATATATATTATCTCCCTTTAAAATTATAACTCTTTAAATTATTTCCCTTTCTCATCAATACAGTCTTAAAGTGTCATACTATAGCATACAAATAAATATCATAACATATACAACTTATTTACAACCTAAAAGAACTCAACATGTTCATGTACTAAACAATTAAACCAATGCTGGTATATCTATCTATATATACTTATAAGTAAACCATCAAGAATTTACTTTCTCCAACTATATTCTGCTTCTCCATTTCCTCTCTGATAAGGTCTATATGACCTACAATTGTCCCTTGTACCCTGGTACTCATCAGAGTTACATCTTCTCTGAGGGTTCCCTCTATGATACTGTCTATCATAGGCATTGCTATCAAAATTTCTGTCATACTCATAATGGTCAGATCTCCTATCTGAATAGTCACAACTTCTGCATTGCCTGGCAATATGTCCCTTTCTTTGACATTTAAAACAAATAATGTTTCTTCTCACATTACCATAAGAATTTCTTTGTCTCATTTTGTAAAAACTCTACAGGCTTGATAGTGCTTTATACTGCCATCTATCAACCTTACTTTTTTTTTTCATAGCCTAAGTAACAATCTGGTTTAACTAAGTTACTCCTATGTTTAACTAAGTTACTCCTAATCCCGACTGTACTGCATCCCGAATCTTTGACAAACCTCATAGGTTTCCCATTAATAAAACCAGAGTGTACTCTCACTCTGTTAGTACCATCTTCAAAAAAATTTATTTCTTCTATACCCATACAATAGTTCTTCTACTTCTTCACTTTCACTACTTTCTCTACTACCCCTATCGTTGGTGAAATACACTCTACTTTTGTTATTTCTGTTTCTGTTCTCTTTAAACTCAACTTTCCTACTCTGTTTCCTGTAACTGTCCCTATTTTCTGATCTACTGTACTTCACTTTTTTACAATGTGCAGCAATATGTCCTCTACCTTGGCAATTAAAACAGATGATCTCTCAATAGTTAGTATTATCTCTATTTCTATCATTTCTGCTTTCATGTCTATCTTTACTCTTAGTTTCTTTACTATATCCTACACAATCAATGTGTTTCTTATCTTTATTTGAAAATAAATTATTAGGATAAGCACTGCTGTAAGTTCTCATAATAATAACAATGTCCTCTAAAGTTTTTGGTTCTCTCTCTTTTATAAATGACTGTAACTGAGATTCACATTTGTTTGTAAAATTATCTATCAAAATAAAGTTTTTAAGTCCTTCATAGCTTTGATCTATTTGCTCAAATGACATCCATTTACTGAAATAATCTTTTTCAAGATTTACTGTTGTTTGAGGATCAATCTGACTACTAGGAACATTTTCAAAATATTTTTTCCTAAATGTACTGGCATTATGACCATAGGCATTAAGAAGCTCTTTCTTTAATATATCATAACTATTCTGAATGGTATGATCATGGTTCTGACAAATAGTTAATGCTTGACCTTGAACAAAATCAAGTAAAAGATTTGAGACCATTCATGTTCTCTTACGTTACAGCTGCTCATTTGGATCTCAAAACGCTTTAAATAGTCTGAAATACTGTCTTTATCTTCTTGAAAGGGCTGCAGTTTCTTTCTCAGCCAATTATTAGTACTTTGATTATCCCTATTTTCATTCATGCTATTACCATTACTTGTACTATTACTACTGTTTATGTTTTCACTCTGAACAGTAGAGGCCTATCACTTGTGTTATTATCATTGCTAGCCTTAGTATTTGTATTTTGTTTCTTCAATTTAGCATCTAACCTCAATTTCTCTAAATCACACTGTAATTTTCTATCTGCCTCTTCTTTTATTAACTGTGCTTCCCTCTATCTTTATCTTTCTCTCTACGCTCTGATTCTTCCCTTCTTTCTTTATCAATTCTCTCTCTCTCTCTAGTCACCATTTGTTGTATATAGCTAGTTAGGTCCTTCCCTTTAAGTTCTAGTTGTTTAGCCTCAGCAATAATTGGCTGGCGAAAAGTCTCCATATCATCTCCTGGAGCTGTAGCCATTAGGTTACTATTATAATCCCACACAACAACACTATTTCTATATATGACAACGGTACTTAGTTCAACTGGTAAAAAGTATTATACTTCCCAATATATTGTAGAACTCAACTTATCGCTATAATGTCAACAAGCTACTGTTTTGTGACAACTTACTTATATACTCAATAAACTCACATGAATATCAATGTACTAGACATATATATTCAACCAATATACCATCTAGTCTAAATGTACATTGATATAAGATCTAGAAAAATTTCTAAGTACTCTACACAGTACTACTAATATACTTAAACTATTTAATGACCAACCCTTTACATCAATCGGCCAACTACCGAGATGCTTACATTAAAATACTGGTTCATTACATAGACAATAGTTTACTGCTAATTGTCTAGACTCACCTTAGATCTAGATTACTACTAGATAAAGCTAAATAAATGTAGCCTACTTAATCAATACGTACGATTATCACACAAAATAATTAATAGAATAAAGAAATAAATATATACACCAAATACATCTATGAGAGATGAGACTTTCGTCTGATAGAAAGATTAGAGACAAAAGTGATACAATAGTTTTGAAACGGTACGAGACTTTTAAAAAAAGTATGAAATGATTCACCTTTACATACAAGACACAAGTTGACAACTATACGTATACGTGGGCTCCTTGCTAGTAAATACCCAATTTTAAGAACACTCCCGGTTCACCCTGATTTAACCTGGTAGCAATAAACTAGCAAGTGGCCACTGAGTCCTATAGAATCTATTTTAAACACACTAATAGAAGGAAAAATAAATTTATCTTTTATATTGAAATCCCTTTCGGCCAACAAATATCACACAAGGGTCAGTGGTCAGTTCAGGCTCCTCCGTCCTGGCAATCTGGAAGGCTTAGGTTCGCAGCTCAAGTGTAGATCAACTCCTGGCAAAGTGTTGCGTTCACCAAACATACAGTGTAATGTTCTCTAAAGGTGACGATATCGGTTCAGTCAAACTTCCGGTTCCACAGTTCCTCGAGGCAGGCGGTATCGGCTCAGGTTCCTCTTCGACGAATGAGTTCTAAAGTGGCAAGAGTGCAGTCAATCTGGCAGCAACAGTTCAATGTCATGTACGACGAATCCCTTCTACGGCGTCTGATTCAATGATGATGACGATAATAACAATTTACAAATACTTCGACGATAATGTCTCTGGTGCAGCGCAGTCCCCGATGAAAACAAGCTGACAGGTGTGGTGAGGTATACGACGAAAATGTAGTCTGCGACGACTCAAAACAATCCTGACGCGACAAAGATGAAGTTCTAATGTCTCACTTCCACTATCTTCAGGTCAGGAACAACAGTATGCAAAAGTCAATACTGAGACAAGCTAGTGGTGCTGTCTCACTCAATAGAGATACAAAAAAAAATGTCCAATTCTCTCTCCAATGAACAAAATACGCAACCTCACAGGTTGAACAGACGAGCACACAGTGTGGTAGTAGGGTATACCATCACTCGTGTGTAGATCTAGTGGATCTAGACTAGTACTTTAGAAGAATGACGTCTTCTATACATCAGTGTCAGACAAAGTATTTCTAACGGTCAACTTCGATGACCTTGCAAAGTTAATAACGAGCGCCGCTCAAAATACTGTAAAACTGTCGACGTCTCACTGTCCCAGGAACTCTAGTTCAACTGCTAAAAAAACATTTCTGGCTCACTTCAGGCAATGTTCTGGCTCACTTCAAGCAATGTTCTGGCTCACTTCAGGCAATGTTCTGGCTCACTTCAGGCAATGTTCTGGCGTCCTTCGATCCCTTCACTGGGTCGTCAAAAACTAATGGCGTGGCGTTCGTACTGGCGTCGGGGCGCCAAACTAATGTTGTGGGATAATCTAATCTGACTTCGACTATGTATCAATTATTACTTAACATTAGCCACAGAACATTACAAGTTGAATATAGTTGATAACAAGATTCAGTTCTATAAAATGATACTTTAGTAACCATTGGGAAATCCGTCCAGTCTTCCTAAAACGTTGCTATTTTTAATTACTATTCAACTACTATTCAAAACACAACCTACTTCTAACATAACGCCATGTTGGTCTCTTGTTCGCCTAAGTCTACTACGTCATTAGTCTGTCTGACTACGTCACTACTTTTACCGTTGCTAAAACTATACACATTATATTTAACTAACAAAACTAACCTACTCTCTAAACTAGTACATTACAACAGTAAGACTAAAAACTTTAAAATTCTTCCACGCGACCCCAAGACACCAGTAAACTCATATTCAAGATACTATTTCATAACAAAACACTAAGGCTAACACTTGAAACTGTGCAATACTTCCACGCGACCCCAAGACACCAGTACACTCATATTCAAGATACTATTTCATAACAAAACACTAGGGCTAACACTTGAAACTGTGCAATACTTCCACGCGACCCCAAGACACCAGCAAACTCATATTCAAGATACTATTTCATAACAAAACACTAGGGCTAATACTTTAAACTGTACAATTCTTCCACGCGACCCCAAGACACCAACACACACATAATCAAGATACTATTTCATAACAAAACACTAGGTCTAGACACTTTACATTGTACAATACTTCCACGCGACACCATTAAACTCACATTTAAGGTACTTATTCACAACAAAACGCTAGGGCTAGATTAATAAAACTGTACAATAATTTCACGCGAAACCAAGACACCTCCATAATCTTTTATTATAGCTAAAGCCGTTACTTGAAAAAGTTACAAATTACAGCACTAGTTTTGTGTGGCCTATCTGTCCGTCTATTTGTCCCGTTTAGATCTCAGAAACTAGAAGAGAAAATGAAAATCGAACATCATGATATTTTAGATTACTGTAGACTATAAGTATTAAAAGAACTCTCTTGGAAAGTAAACAAAACGTTGCATTGTCCTCATACCACACTCTCTATTTAATGGAATGTACATTAAAATATATTCTCATGAGTTGACAAGTTTATTGAAGAGTTTTGGAGTTTTGGAGAAAAGAGCATTTACAAGAATTCGTTTTAGCATATGGAATAAGAAATGTGCTTTCAACTTGGTGTTATTTCATGTTTTTTTTTATAAGGTTGTGTTTTTATATTGGTAAATTATGTTTTCAGGCTTTATGTTTTATTGTTACATTACTTTTGACAAAGCTTATATCAACTCACTCTGTCTGTCTGGTAAAAAGTGTGTATATGTTATTTTTCCAACACCTATTCTCGGATCAAGTTGAAACTTTGCACAATTATTCACTGGGGTAGATAAAAAAAAAGTAACCAATTGGACAATTAAGTATTGGTAATTAATTTTTTTGTTTGATACCAACAAGGGAAACTAATACTTCAGTATTCACATATATGGCTAAATTTGTTGGGTTGAATCTCCTTTAATTATTATTAACGCTATTTCTCTCTAGCACATTCTTCGATCATGTTGATACGTATAACAATTGTTTATTGTACCTAACAAAGCATGAATAAAAAAGCATAAAAAAAATACTCAATTAGTCAATTAATTATTGGTTATTAATTATTTTGCTTGAAATTAAAAAAGGGAAATAACTTGTATATTATTGATAGAAATAGTTCTAAGGGTGGGGTTCTGCCCCTTTAGATAAGCTTTTTTTTTTTTTACTATATTTTTTTAAAATTTTGCTTTTTAGTCTTCTGCTCATAGGACTAAGATTCAAGAACAAATGGTCGCTTTATTTCAAGGATGTATATTGCTGTTTCAAGACATGCTAACCCTAGACATGTTTGCTCTAATGACACTTTACATCCACTGTAAACGGAAAAGGACACTTGGCAATTCCAACAGTTACGTGCATAAGTTCAATAAAGACACGTGTTTTCCATTCACCAGTCTTCCTTTCTGACCTCTGAAGAGGAGTTGAGTACATTCGTGCTCATTTCCTCGCACAGGGTTGCCTTCTTACCTGTCAGGTATGCAGTGAGGCTGCAGATGTATATTTCACCTGTTGTTTCAGACCCGTGAGAATATTGTTACCACCGGCAAGCTCAACCAACGACCCCTCCTCTCCCTTACCTCTTTCAGTTCCTTGCTTCTCATTTTACCCAACAATTCATCACTCATTTCTGGAACAATCCAACTTGCAGTGTCTTATTATCTCTTTCCTCATCTATCTCTTTCTATTCTCTTTTGTCTCTCTCTCTCTTCTTTATTTCTCTCTCTCTCTCTCCCTTTCTTCTCTCTTTCCCCCCTCTCTTCTCTCTTTCCCCCCTCTCTTCTCTCTCTCCCTTTCTTCTCTCTCTCTTCTCTCTCTTCTCTCTCTCCCTTTCTTCTCTCTCTCTCTTCTCTCTCTCCTCTCTCTCATCTCTCTCTCCTCTCTCTCTCCCTCTCTTCTCTCTCAACTCTCTTTCTCCTCTCTTCTCTCTCTTCTCTCTCTCTCCTCTTCTCTTCTCTCTCTCCCTCTCTTCTCTCTCTTCTCTCTCTATCTCCTTCTCTTCTCTCTCTCCCTTTCTTCTCTCTCTACTCTCTCTCTCCTCTCTTCTCTCTCTTCTCTCTCTTCTCTTCTCTCTTTCTCCATTTTCTCTTCTCTTTCTTCTCTCTCTTCTCCCTCTCTTCACTCTCCCTCTCTTCTCTCTCCCTCTCTTCTCTCTCTCCCTCTCTTCTCTCTCTCCCTCTTTTCTCTCTCTCCCTCTCTTCTCTCTCTCCCTCTCTTCTCTCTCTCCCTCTCTTCTCTCTCTAATCTCTCTTCTCTCTCTAATCTCTCTCTCCCTCTTTACTCTCTCTTCTCTTCTCTCTTTCTTCTCCCTCTCTAAACTCTTCTCTCTCTCCCTCTCTCTCTCCTCTCCTCTCTCTCTTCTCTTTTCTCCTTCTTCATCTCTCTTCACTCTTCTCTCTCTCCTCTCCTCTCTCTCTTCTCTTTTCTCTTTCTTCATCTCTCTTCACTCTTCTCTCTCTCCCTCTCTCTCTCCTCTCCTCTTTCTCTTCTCTTTTCTCTTTCTTCTCCTTCTCTTCACTCTCTTCTCTCTTCTCCCTCTCTTCACTCTCTTCTCTCTCTGCCTCTCTTCTCTCTCTCCCTTTCTTCTCTCTCTTCTCTCTCTACTCTCTCTCCCTCTCTTCTCTCTATCCCTCTCTCTTCTCTCTCTATCTGCTTCTCTTCTCTCTCTCTACTCTCTCTCTCCTCTCTATCTCTCTTCTCTCTCTCCTCTCTCTCTTCTCTTCTCTCTTTCTTCTCCCTCTCTTCTCTCTCTTCTCTCTCTTCTCCCTCTCTTCACTCTCTTCTCTCTCTCTTCTCCCTCTCTTCACTCTCTTCTCTCTCTCCCTCTCTTCTCTCTCTCTCCTCTCTCTCCCTCTCTTCTCTCTCTCTCCTCTCTCTCCCTCTCTTCTCTCTCTCCCTTTCTTCTCGCTCTCCCTCTCTTCTCTCTCTACTCTCTCTCTCCTCTCTTCTCTCTCTTCTCTTCTCTCTTTCTCCCTTTTCTGTTCTCTTTCTTCTCTCTCTCTTCTCCCTCTCTTCTCTCTCTCCCTCTCTTCTCTCTCTCCCTCTCTTCTCTCTCTCCCTCTCCTCTCTTCTCTCTCTTCTCTCTCTCTCCTCTCTTTCCCTCTCTTCTCTCTCTCTCCTCTCTCTCCCTCTCTTTTCTCTCTCCCTTTCTTCTCGCTCTCCCTCTCTTCTCTCTCTCCCTCTCTTCTCTCTCTCCCTTTCTTCTCTCTCTCCCTCTCTTCTCTCTCTCCCCATCTTCTCTCTCCCCCTCTCTTCTCTCTCTAATCTCTCTCTCCCTCTCTACTCTCTCTTCTCTCTTGCTTCTCCCTCTCTTCTCTCTCTTCTTCCTCTTTTCACTCTCTTCTTTCTTCTCCCTCTCTTCACTCTCTTCTCTCTCTCCCTCTCTTCTCTTTCTCCCTTTCTTCTCTCTCTTCTCTCTCTCTCTCTTCTCTCTCTCCCTCTCTTCTCTCTCTCCCTTTCTTCTCTCTCTTCTCTCTCTCTCCTCTCTCTCTCCCTCTCTTCTCTCTCTCCCTTTCTTCTCTCTCTCCCTTTCTTCTCTCTCTACTTTCTCTCTCCTCTCTTCTCTCTCTTCTCTCTCTTCTCTTCTCTCTTTCTCCATTTTCTCTTCTCTTTCTTCTCTCTCTTCTCCCTCTCTTCACTCTCCCTCTCTTCTCTCTTTCCCTCTCTTCTCTCTCTCCCTCTCTTCTCTCTCTCCCTCTCTTCTCTCTCTCCCTCTCTTCTCTCTCTAATCTCTCTCTCCCTCTTTACTCTCTCTTCTCTTCTCTCTTTCTTCTCCCTCTCTTCACTCTTCTCTCTCTCTCTCCCTCTCTCCTCTCCTCTCTCTCTTCTCTTTTCTCCTTCTTCATCTCTCTTCACTCTTCTCTCTCTCCCTCTCTCTCTCCTCTCCTCCCTCTCTTCTCTTTTCTCTTTCTTCATCTCTCTTCACTCTTCTCTCTCTCCCTCTCTCTCTCCTCTCCTCTTTCTCTTCTCTTTTCTCTTTCTTCTCCTTCTCTTCTCTCTCTTCTCCCTCTCTTCACTCTCTTCTCTCTTCTCCCTCTCTTCACTCTCTTCTCTCTCTGCCTCTCTTCTTTCTCTCCCTTTCTTCTCTCTCTTCTCTCTCTACTCTCTCTCCCTCTCTTCTCTCTATCCCTCTCTCTTCTCTCTCTCCCTCTCTTCTCTCTCTTCTCTCTCTAATGTCTCTCTCCCTCTCTACTCTCTCTTTTCTTCTCTCTCTCTTCTCCCTCTTCTCTCTCCTCTCTCCCCCTCTCTTCTCTCTCTCTTCTCTCTTTTTCTTTTCTCTCTGTCTCTCTTCTCTCTCCTTTCTTCTGTCTCCTCTCTTTCTCCCTTTTCTCTTCTCTTTCTTCTCTCTCTTTCTCTCTGTCTCTCTCTCTCTCTGCTATTTTCCTTTATTTCCCCCTAGTTCTCAGTACGTTTTATATACACACTAGGAAAGGAAACGTTGCAACTTAGACAGAGATTAAAGATAAAAAGAACAACAAATACCAGCACAGCAGTTCACAGCAGTCTTATTTCATGTCTCACTCGATCAAACGATACACAAACAGAAGCAAGAAGTGAGCTACATTTCTTTCCCCTTTTGGCACATCTTAAAGATTACAAATACGATTTTTTTTCGTGTGCGCAGCATTTCAAACGTTAAGAAATGAGTTCTACACCAGTCTGTGTTGTATATCAGCCAGTTTAGTACAGATGACTTTATTGTACAGATGACTGTTGTACAGATGATTGTGTTTAAACAGATGAGTGTATTGTTCAGATGTCTGAATTGTATACAGTGGCGTAGCTAGGGTGGGGGAGCGGGGGGCTGTCCGAATTTGAAAATAGCCCAGGCCACACTTGAGGGAGCCTCCAAATGAGTGTCCGACATTTGTTTTTACATTAGATATTACGCCATTATCTATTGTCATGATTTCGAATGGCCCCTAAAGAGTTCCAGCCCCTCCGGGCCCCTAATTCCCTAGCTGCGCCACTGGTTGTATGTCAGTCTATGTCGTAAATGAGTCTGAGCTGTACATTAGTCAGTGTAGTACTCATGCCTGTGTTTTAGGCTACATCTGACAGTGTAAAACACTGTGTGTGTGGACTAGTTTTAGTCGTCATAAGTGTAGTACAAATAGTCCAGAAGAAAATTTAAACAAAAAAGAAACTAGTCTATGTCTATATCTATGTCTGTGTCTATATCTATGTCTATATCTATGTCTATATCTATATCTATGTCTTTGTCTAAGTCTATGGCTATGGCTTTGTCTCTATCTATGTATAGTGTCTATGTCTATGTCTATGTCTTTGTCTATATCTAAGTCTATTGTCTATGTCTATGTCTTTGTCTATATCTAAGTCTATTGTCTATATCTATGTCTATATCTATGTCTATGTCTTTGTCTATATCTATGTCTATATCTATGTCTATTGTCTATGTCTATGTCTATATCTATGTCTATGTCTTTGTCTATATCTATGTCTATATCTATGTCTATATCTATGTCTATTGTCTATGTCTATATCTATGTCTATGTCTTTGTCTATATCTATGTCTATATCTATGTCTATATCTATGTCTATATCTATGTCTATATCTGTGTCTATTGTCTATGTCTATGTCTAAGTCTGTGTCTATGTCTATATCTATGTCTATATCTATGTCAATGTCTATATATATGTCTATTGTCTAATGACTACTACAAGGTCTGATTCTTGAACACGAAGTGTACTCGATCATATTCATTGAAAGCTGATCCGTGGAACTTCATCATCAGCAAACTTCATGTGAGTGAGGCCTTGTGAGGCTTCTATCTTCTTTCCCGAAGTCCCTGGACAAAACCACTGAGTGTTGCCATTGTATTTCTCTTTAAGTCAAGAGCAGCACAGAGCTATCGAAACAGAATTCAGCAAGTCTGGTACATTAAGCGGAACTTAAGAAATGTTTATAAATGTTATAGAAAATTGTTACACATGACCAGAGCGATACATATCTCGATCTACATAACATAATATTTATCCTGATAATTTTTCCATGTATAACTCATTTCTTATCTCTCTTATCTATCTTATATACTATAGACGTTACTTCAAAAAAGAACTACGCTTGCCCGTAGGTCAATCTAGTCATTCATCACTTAAACTCAGCCAAGTCATTGGTTTTTCCACAGGCACACACACACACACATTGCGAGAACCAGCGAACTTCAAGAGATAAAGGACAATACAAATAATGACTGAAGTAGTTTCTACAATCTCTATAACTTACGAAAACGAAAATAATCAGTGAAGCAATAAATACGCGGAGAGAGAGAGAGAGAGAGACAGAAAGAGAGAGACAGAGAGAGAGACAGAAAGAGACAGAGAGAGAGAGACACAGAGAGAGAGAGACAGAGAGAGACAGAGACACACACACAGAGACAGAGAAAGTGAGAGAAAGAGAGAGAGAGAGGGACAGACAGAGAGAAAGACAGAGAGAGAGACAGAGAAAGACAAAGAGAGAGAGAGACAGAGAAAGAGAGAGACAAAGAGAGAGACACAGAGAGAGAGAGACAGAGAGAGAGAGAGCGCGAGACAGAGAGAGCGCGAGACAGAGAGAGCGCGAGACAGAGAATCAGTATTAAAATAGTGCGTAGATTGTGGATAAACGCACAAGTACTTTTAATGTAACTTAGTTCTAATAATGAGCATTAACACCAAAACAAGTACATCGCTTTGTATTAGTCCAGTTATTTCCCCTTCGCTTTCCCCCCACCCATGTACTCTCTTAACCAACTAGTACATTTGATCTATACATGAAATGTAGAAGACTAGTTATCTAATGGCAGTAGATCTATTAGTATAATTAATTTTTAAAATTACTATTTTTACACTGTCAATTATTTTGATAGTATAAGTACGAATAATTTTTATTTGACATTATATCTTTTGTCACCTTTTAGGGTTTAGTTTTTCATGACCAATTTGAGAAACGATCGCGGAGTGATACAACCGATTTCCTTACGGTACGGTTTTAAATTCATCTAATTTTCATTCGCTATGTATGTTGCTGTACTTTTGGGTTACCTAAAGTGATCTGCGGACCAGTTTTCCATCATAAATTGCACCATGAGACTAAGATTCTCACCCAATAAGGTATATGCTGTCTTCCCAACCTTTCGTTTGCCTTCTTTCTTCTTGTCTGGTTCTGTAAGTGGTAAGAGTGTCTTTGCGAATCCCGCGTAGTAAGTAAGATCCTGGCGCTATCATAATGTACATTTCTTTAGACCAAATAAATGGACGACCTTTTGATCGTGTTGCATATTCTTTTCATGGTTTGGACTTTTCTTTCTGACTCATTAAAGTCCAGGTTTGCTGAAGACTTTTTAATGGTCTTGACTTTTTCTAGACTATCAAGGATACAAACTATGTTAGAGATTTGTTCCTTCCTTTTATCTTTCGTTTTTATTTCCATTAAGACCAAATTACATTGGGATAAACAGTAATCGTTAGCAGTGTACAGACATGCTTAGAAATATGTGTTGTTTTTTTTTATAATGAGTGCGCGATAAATCGAAAACATTAAAAGTACTCCCAGCTCAATCTAAATCGATCACCAGGTTATGTTGAAAAGCTGGACTCTAATACGGAGATGTAAAATTGGAATCTAAACGTCTGCTGGTGTTATTGTACTGCATTTGGTAAAGTGCTTCAGTTGTCTCTCTTGTTTGGCAGAATCATTCCGTGCCACGTATCGGTTCAGGGCCGATTTAAGTAAGTGAGGGCCCTGGACTGGAGTTTTTGAAGACTCCTACGCTTTTTCCAAAGTTTTAATATTTATCCATTTATTAAAAATATTTATAACATATAGATATAACATGCCATATTTTAGAAGAAAAAAATAGAGTCCTTGAAGGACATTTCATCTCATTTTTCTTCTTTTTTTTTAAAATGTATTATTATGTAATAATATTATATTATGTAATTGTAATTAAGAACTCTTCAGATCTAATCTAGACTCAGATATCGTTACACTACGGCTGGCTACAACATGTTTTTTTTTTAAATATCTTATAACTAATGAATGTTACATTCAAAAAACAAATGGAACATTTTTAATTTATTAAACTCTTGAATCAATCATGCCTTACTTAGGAAATACCCGAAAGTGATAGTCCTTTTCAGAACGCCATAGTTCTTTCAAAACCGATATTAGATGTAGATCTAGGTCTAGTTCTCTTGCCAAATTTAAGTGTATTTCTTTTTTAATATGAAAACTTATAACGATCACACCAGAGTTTTCCCTGTGTGAACATACCCAAGGAGGGTTTTGATATTCAAACACCCTAAAATATAAACTTATAACGATCACACCAGAGTTTTCCCTGTGTGAACATACCCAAGGAGGGTTTTGATATTCAAACACCCTATAATATAAAAAAGAGAAACAAAAAGTCACCAAGTCACCAAAGTGGGTTTTGAGGGATGGTTGATGTAACCGGTCGTTGAATTGTGCACCAAACTGCTAGTAAACAACTAAACCGTTGTAGGTGTAATATATCTTAGCAAATAAAAATTCTAATTACTTGAATAACTTCCTTTTGTGAACTTAACTAAATATAACTCTATTTATAATATAGACAAAAGCAACTTGCCAAGAAATAAAATAACTATAGTAATGATAATCTTTAACAACATCTTACTCACTGCAATAATACAACCTTTCAGTCTCACGTTCTGGAGTCGTCTCCCCTAATTAAGACCAAGTGAAGACGATGCCACCTATGTTGCATCATTCACAACCAATCGCTAACCTCTTCCAACCGTCACCAAGTAAGCACACACACACTCACGCACACTCCATAACCCTAACCCTAACATCCACTAACTTCAGAAAATTATTCTAGGGTACTTTAGACCACCGAAAAAAATTAACTAACCACATTATATATATATATATATGAGGTGAGGTATGTATGTATGTATGTATGTATGTTACTTATAGACATCAAAACCGCTTGACCAATCTTGATAAAACTAGGCAGGAATGTTCCTTGGGTACTAACTTAGACCGTAGTGTATGTATTGTAGCCCTAAACAAACTTAAGACCCTAAAAAAAAAATAAAGTTGTCCGACTCTATTACAACTATAGTATTTTATGGATCTAGGCCATGGTTAACAATGTTGACATGAGAAAAGATGGAAAGGATTTAGACCTAGATCTAATTTTAAGAAATACACTTTGCGCAGATAGTTTTTTACTTTGACACATGAAAATACAAAAGAAGGTCCATTGATTTCATTATCTAATAAAATTAACCTTCAATTTTGTGTTTCAAAAGCATTTGTTACATAAATTAGTTCCTGATATCTGTGACTACAGATTTCCTGACGAACATTCTTTCATTAGACAATACCGTAATGAATCGCGTACTAAAAATTAATTCGTTTAATTGTTTACTTTATAATCCCATCTCTAGATCTAAAACTCTAATTCAACTCTAAGATGATAAAACTTCTCTTCGCACAGATAGTTTTATACTTTAACACATAAACATATTAATTAAAGTCCATTCACATCATATTTTGATCAAATAAACATTCAAATTTGGTTTTCTAAAGCTACACTCGTCCACCAAAGCTGCGAAGCCGAGTTGAGATAGGCCTAGATCTATATTCATTCATGAATCGCGTACTAAAAATTAATTCGTTTAATTGTTCACTTTATAATCCCATTCATTTAACAAAGCTATCGCTCTTTTCGTTTTTAATATATATGAATGTATCGTCTTCGGGTAATCCCATTTTCGCAAACCTAATTTTATTTTCGTAGCGAAAGAGAAAAAACTTGAAAGGATCATTAGTTAAGTTTAACAAACATCTAAATCCAATCCACTAGATTAGTAAACACAAACTTAGACCCGCAGGCCGCGGGTAATGTCTGGCGAACATCCTTTCATTAGACATTACCAAATGGTTACACATTAACAGTGATTAGCACATCTCTCCACTGAGTCTATTCCTAGGCCTTATCTTATCTTATATAATACAGACGTTACTTCAAAAAAGAAGATGATTACGTCCTACGCGTCATGCATTTTAACCAATGACTTAAATTCTGCCAAGTCACTGGTTTTTCAACTTTTAAGAGATTTCAACTTTTAAGATTTGAACGTTACAGATTTGAACATTTTAATTTTTGAGATTTGAAAATTTGAGATTCGAACATATGAGAATTGAACGTACGAGATTTGAACATTTCAACATTTGAGAATTGGAATTTTGAGATTTGAAAAATTTTCACATTTGATCTTATGAGATTTGAAAATTAGACATTTGACCTTTTGGGGATTTGAACATTTAAGACTAAAACATTTGAGATTTGAACATTTGAATATGCGCACACAATACAAAACAGTCTTAAGACTGTATAAAGTAATTTCGTACGACATTTCTTTATGTCAGCCGTAGATCAACACAGTGACATTGTCACTGATAGCGCAGAGAAAGTGTTCTTAAAACTCGTCAGTTCCAGTCCTAGACGACTACGTCACCCCGATCTATTGAAGCTGTTGCTCTAACCATTGCGTAGAACACGTCCGCTATACAATCTAGTGCTCAATGTGAAAACAAACACTTACACCAAAAGAATCGCTTACAAATGACGTCAAGTTTAAAGTCATATGTAATTGAAACAAGTTTTCCTCTAAACCAATGGCCACAACCAAACAACACAATGATTTTTATGGGAATAAAAAAGGGGGACTTTAAAAAAACAAAACAAAACAAAAATCTCGAGACAAATGACAATACCAGGGGACGTCAGTTCTGTTTGTCCAAAGCGCCATTACGGCTCGCGGCAGGAATCACCAGAGAGAAAGTAATGAATACGGAAGTCGTGGCCTAGTTAGCGAGGAAGGCACAGAAAGGTTGAATATTCTAAACTAATGGACGAAAAAGGCGGAACTGCATTAGCTTTGTAGGGAGACTCAATTGTCTTCAATTAAATCCATTTTTTTCCTTTATAAATAATATTTTTATGCTGCGCAAACTAAACGTTGGACTCAATTTCGTTTTGAAAGATGTTCGTCAATGTAAAGTGGAAGAATTTTCTATATAGAAATTATGCCATTTGTCGAACACCAACTTTATAACCTATTAAACTACACCCATTTAAACCAACGGATTTATAACCTCTGCTGCAGAACATATGCGGTAATAGTTTCTAAATAAAAATTGCATTTTTTTTATCAACACAACATTGTCACTATCACTGACTGAACTCTAATCTTGTAAAAGTGATAAAATTTTGGTCAGACCTTGATATAGCATTGATATAGATCTCAACGATGCGCTTTAACTAGGCAGATTTACACAAAATGTCAAGTCAATGGTAAGTGCATGAACATTTCTTCCAGGCTTGTTGTTATGAAGAATATGTCGTGTATATGTACTATGACCATGATGCTATGTTTTAAAGATGAACTTCATGTGCGGTGAAGAAAAGAGAAAAAAAAAGACCTTGTGTGAATACCAAACAGTGGTTTTGAGGATATGTTTGAAATCGAAACGTGACAGACGGACAGACTACAGAAAACTAATACTCCCCCTCTCTCTCTCTCTGTGGTATTTTAGGTCTGAAGAGACAATCTTTTCCCTTTGCAACTTCTTGTGTGACTAAAGAGGCCAATCCTTGATGCACAGCTGCGGTCATAGGTTGGGCATATGTAATCACCAGGCGCCGTTGCATTTTCACCCTTCTTTCTGCTTCTGTTGTGTATGGCATCTGCAATCCGAGACCCTTCATTTATGTTCTCTCCATGTGGATCTATCCATTGCCACTTTTTCCCAGCTGCTAGTCGATTTTGAAGAGCTTCATGTCGCGTTGGCATACATCCGTATACCGTTCTATTAGATCGCCATATAGAATGTCTTGTGGAAGTCGACAGACTGGCATTCTACTAACGTGGTCAAGCCAGCCAAGGCTCCTCAGCATATAGTAGCTCCCTGATAAGTATCTTCCTAACCTTGTTTCCTAGTGAAAGCACTCAATGAACTTCAGTAGAAAACTAATAACAACTAAAATAATAGAAGGTAATATAAGTAGGCAGTAAAACTCAACATTTCTTCTCAATCTTCTAAACCCTACTGTTTAAATATAAAAACAAAGAGCAGATTACTGTGATTAACTTAATTATGAAAATCCCTTACTACAGAATGTCATTTGAAAAAAAGAACAGTAAGACTCAATTTGTTTTTTGTTCAAAGCTAAATGTTGGAAACTACTACTTTTAAATCACACCCATCTCAAGAATTCTTTTAAAACCTATAGTCTCCTTCCTACCGTCTCTGCTCATGACTCAAGGGAATGTCCACATTAAATTCTGTAGCCGCAATCTTTTTCTGCCTCAATTAGACTTTTTTTTTTTACAATTCTCGTGCTGCTGTTTATTGGTAAAAAGTATTTCTTACAATAAATCTGCCATCCTGATGATTAATTTTTGTTTTCCCATAATTTCTCAGGGTAGCCTTCAGGTAAATACTTTTATGAAATAAATAGAGACCAGACAGTAGGAAGCTTGATCAGAAAGAGACGAACGTAACATCAAGCCAATTTTGTAGACACTTGTGAAACTTGCCTTCTCCATCTTCCAGTGTCCGACAGATGACCTGTGTAGGCTACATTTAATGTTAATTATGCTATCTTTAATAATCAACTCCATAATCATAAATTCAATAAATGTTAGGGTTTTTTTTTTGGTCATATCAAGTCATAGGCCTACGTAGCTAGAACTGTAATTTAACTTTCACATGAACAGAGCTAAATTAACTCGTACGAATAGAAACTAAATATGCTAGCCAACGTAGGTTAGTTCAAGGCAAAATGCAACTGTATTTTCAGAATATATCAAGACACAGAAACAGAAAGTTGTCAACAGGTTTAAAAGTTATAGCTTTTTATAGCGCTACTTTAATGCTTATAGCATGGTCCAATCTCTTTGGTCAGTAAACATATTTCTGCTCGAGTCAGGGTGTCGAACCTCGAGCCCCCTTCATATGTAGGCTCAAGCAAAGCAAAGTTCAAGCGTACTTAGCCCCTCGTCCATGCTTTCCACAATCGAACAGACGGCATTTTAAGCTGAACGACACTCTTTAACGGTAGAGGAGTGACATTGAAATTGGTCCAACTTCTTTCAGTTTTGTTTTCAGCTTATTCAATGGCGTTCCTCCAGAAAGGCGACAGTACGCTATAAATACTACAAGACTTGGTCGCTATCTAGTTCTAGTTTTAATACAGAAAAAAATGAATTTTTCACTTTGTCATTAAGATCTATATCAAGCATGGGCGTAGCCAGGATTTTTTCGGGGGGGGGGGGGGGTTTAGGGGGATTTTTTTCTCCCCCGCGAAAAAAAATTAACAGTGTGTGTGTATGTACATGATCTTTATTACATTCTGACCCTTCATTCTTTCGGAAGACGTTTATTATGCCCTAGAAGGTTTCTTCCTGGAGTTAGTGGAAAAATTGTAGACTCCCCGCCATTGACAGCAAGGGAGTGTGGGGGAGCGCTTGGAGCTCCACCAGTGCGGGGCGAAGCCCCGCCGCCAAGCACTATTTATGGTCTTGAAAGCCAACAAAATGAATATTCTGAGGTATCTACATTTTTTCTGCTATTAAAAAGTTTTATTTCAAAAATCTAAAATGCTATTCTTAATGCCTTACTGGCGACAAGTTGTACTAGGATGTCATCGCAACCCTTAGTATGCGTAATTTCATTTTGTCGGAAAACATGTCCCGAAAACCTCATGCCACGATCTGTCACAACCTTACTAAGGTGTCGACTCCCAATTTTTTATTATTAATTAATATTAAACTCAAAACTTAGTCAAAACCCATTTACCTACGCTCATAACATTTTGAGTGCGTAATTTGCCTTTTTTTGTTATATTGAATTGAAGAGGTATTTTGTTAGCTTCCAACACTACTGAAGGGGAGGGGGTTCAACTCAAAACCCTGTGGCTACGCTTATAGAATTTTAAGTATCTAATTTGCTTTTTTTATATTGAATAGGAGGTTATAAAATCAAAATCTTCCTTAACTGATCTCTTGGAATTTGGGGATTGGCGTTTGCTTTTTTTTGTTTTGTCTTTAGAAGAGAGAGAGGGATTTAACTGCGAAAATCCCTGGTAGGGGTTTTTAAACTCAAAGCCCACTGGTAGGGGGTTTTAAACTCAAAACCCCATGGCCGAGCTGGGGCAAGTGATGGTATAGTATTAAAATGTCATCCAAAATAAACAAAATGAAAGCAAAAAATCAATTGATGAATTCCGTTCTCCCCCCCCCCCCCCATGCGGGGGCTGGGAGTTTCATTTGGGGGGGGGGTGAACACCAACCCCCCCCCCCCCCCCCGGCTACGCCCATGATATCAAGTAGTACCTTTTAATTATTGAACAAAATATTAAAAAGGGGAAATAAATTTCATATCATGTTTCATTTCCATTGCCTCCCTTGTTTTCTCTTTTTTTAACAAAAATTCCTCACCATTATGCTGACCTACATGTGATCCTGCACTTATGTCAAGCTATGTTGTTAAGTATGTTCTAAATATTGTCATTTATACTCAATATTTAGAATGTTCTACGAAGGATATTTGAAATCACTAAACACATAATCTACTTAACAGGGCAGAATGCTAGTAACATAATGATCCTTAATTGTATTTAAGTAGTCGTCGCTGCTCGTGTACATAATCATTTCATATATTTTAAAAAATAAAACTTTTTTTTTCTTTATCCATAACTCATAATTCTGCAACAATGACTAGATAGACATTGAATGATTTAAATAGTCTTTTTATAAAATTTGTCCTGGATTATATTAAAAGAAATTTGACAGTTTTAGGTGTTGAGATCATTTGCAGTTGACATGACTTGGACAACGTTAAGAAAGTATTTGTTCGAATATTCTCATAAAAGATGTCGCTGGAAGCTTCATTGGACTGAACAGTTCAACGGTCAAACGTCAGAGTAGAATAGTCTCTCGCTACAACATTCAGATTCAACTCTTTGTGGCGGCTGAACTGGTCCAACGATCAAACGTCAGACTAGTCTCTTGCTTTGACATTCGGGTTCAACTCTTTGTGGCGGCTGAAAGGAGAACTCCACTGTATCCAACGAATGTGTTTCGTCACGTGTGCTGGGAATCAGGGCCAAGCTCCATCAACGCGAACTGAGCGCTGGACAACAAGCTAGTACTCCCCCAGATTTAATTAGCGCTACAGTCTGGTCACCGGTGGGGATTAGCCAATCATTACGTACTGTAACATGAGTGTTAAGTGTCTGAGAGGAGCAGGAGAGAGAGAGAGAGAGAGAAAGGTAGGGGGAGATGACTACGCCAGAAGAGGGAGGGCCAGACGTGAGGGATGTTGGGAAGGAAGGGATGATTTATTAAAGACGTAACAAAATATTAGTAACAAATTTACGAGGCGTGTACTTTTAGTTACTTTTTAAAAGCTTTTCAAGCAAGTTGGTAGTCAATAAACTAGTCTTGACTCTATGGTAGGCAATAAACTAGTCTTGACTCTATGGTAGGCAATAAACTAGTCTTGACTCTATGGTAGGCAATAAACTAGTCTTGACTCTATGGTAGTCAATAAACTAGTCTTGACTC
This sequence comes from Biomphalaria pfeifferi, assembly GCA_030265305.1. Classification (NCBI taxonomy): domain Eukaryota; kingdom Metazoa; phylum Mollusca; class Gastropoda; family Planorbidae; genus Biomphalaria; species Biomphalaria pfeifferi. Next base: position 1,395,240 of record JASAOG010000020.1, on the reverse strand, counting down.
TATGTTAATCAATAAACTAATCTTGACTCTATGGTAGTCAATAAACTAGTCTTGACTCTATGTTAATCAATAAACTAGTCTTGACTCTATGTTAATCAATAAACTAATCTTGACTCTATGTTAGTCAATAAACTAGTCTTGACTCTATGGTAGTCAATAAACTCGTCTTGACTCTAATACATCATTTGAAATTTAAGAAATACTTGTGTTACAAAAAAAGATTTGGACTTGATGAAACATATGGAGCTCTGCGGGTGGCGTGTACAATGCGTGTAGCAACATCAATTTAAGATGACGTTAGAGCCTAAGGTATCAGATGCTGTTCACATACAAACAGACACGCACATTAAAAAACATCTAACACCGAGGCTGTGTGTCGAAGATGGCAGTTTAAAAAAAAAAATGTTTGTTCTAAAGTTCACCAAGACAGAGTACTTATGATGCTGCTGAGCTAAGATTTAATAAGCTGTCATAGGAAGATAACGTTGTCCATACACTTATTAGTCTTGGACTATTTGTAAACATCTGTTCTCACACACACAAGGACAACCACACATACACCCACACAGAGACACCCACACAGTGAGATACATATAGGCACACCAATACATAAACACATACAAACTCCACACAGATACTCATATACATTGACTATATGTATATATATATATATATATATATATATATATACATATAAAGACACAAAAACACCGAGACACAACGTTTTACACAGACACAGGGACACAGTCACACAGTCACACTCGATATTTCCAAGGAGACAAGTAATTATACGCACTCCAAAAAAACAACAACAAAACCACAACAAAACAGGAAAGTTCTCCTAAACCTTCACAAGTCTTACCGTCTCAGAAAAAGGTTTAAAAAATCATTTAAATCGGAATTGAGCGGGAAGTTTAAAACTTTCGTTTATAGTTTCCCGCGGCCTTAAGAGTGAAATCTGAGTCGCCGCTTGATCAACTCAGAGATTAGCCTCGACTACTAAAGTCTTCCTTTACAATCAATACCTATTGAACCTAAAGTTGTAAATCCGTATTCTTTTTTTTTTTTTCGATTTGATAATTTAATTTGAGTGCATCATGCTATTTAAACAATTATTTCTATTAAACAGAGCCGAAGTTAAGTTATTAAAATGTTTATTTTGGTTTGTAAATTTTATCCTATTTCGATATGGACAAAGTTTCTACAAATTTTTGTATATCGTTCTTAAAGTATTCATTGTTATTTTTTTTTAGGTTGATACCTACTGTCAGCTGTTTCTGCAAGACTGTCGATACTATCTGTACATCTATTTCTGCTCATTCTTTACCATTGTGACTGTTGTACTCAGAACGAGGCTCGTCTCTTCATTCACGTCGTCTGCCCAATGTGTTTATACTTACATTTTTTCTATGTTCATCAAAAGACTTCACGGAAAGTAAGAAAATCCAAAATAAGGTTTTGATGCCCTGATCATAAGGTCGCCCTCAAAGTGGTCAGAAGTGACCAGTGACCTCGTTCATAAAAGCTAGAAAAACATCCAGGATTTCCAGGCAAAGTAGGTCGCCCTACTTACGACCCATGGACCAGAGAATCTTGTTAATGCTGGTCAATTACGGTCTGCGCGGAGGACCTGGCGGTCAGTTATGACCATTTAACAGCTTGAGGGGGCCAGGCGTTAACTGAATCTTTTTGCGCGCTGAGAGTACTATAGGGACTGGTCACGTGGTTACACTACTGAGTAAACTACTGAGTAAACAATTTTCATACATAACAAAATATTTATAGGTTAGTTCCAGAATTTCTCTACTGAGACCAGGGTTTTATAAGGAGTTGTGCTGTCGTGGTCGTGACGAGGGTGCCGTGTTCGAACCCTTCCATCCGACAGTTCTCATAGGTTAGAGCAGGGGTCGGCAGTCTTATGAGTCGGAAGAGCCAAACATTACAATTTACAATATTTTTAAGTTTTTAAAGAGCCACAAAGTTTTTTTCTTGCCAACTATAAAAAAGTTCTCAAATAGTGAATTTTTTAAAATGAAAAAAACAACGAGTTCATATATAAATATAGAAAATACGAAAAGCATGCATATATCTTTGTTTTTTGAGTCATATATAAGTAGTGTTTGCAGCAACAGATTAGATAATATATATATATATGACATTGTAAGATAATTATTTTTTATTTTTATTTTATAACTTACTTTTTTTTATAACTGTGCTGAAGTAATTCGTGCCAAAAGCTGCACTGATTTTATCGCGATATTGATTTAGACATTCAAAATGAAATAATTGACCGCTCTGAATATCTTTTGCAAAAAGAATTACTTTTTCCTGAAAACAACCAATTCCTCTACCAAAACATATGCTGGGTTTTCCTTTCCTTGCAGTTTTAGATTCAGCTCATTTAATTTTCTCTGTATTTAGTCTATAGTTTTCGCTGTTATATCAATCATGAAGTAAAATTTTTGAGACCATTTGTCGTTCTCTTATTCGTGTGATCAATGCCTTTATCATTTAGAAATGTATTTATTTCATTCAAACACAAAGCCAAACGTTTCATCACCTTACCTTTTCAAAGTCAAAGCAATTGTTTTGGGAAGAAGGAGGTCGGAATACTGAGTCTCCATTTCGTTAAAGTGCTAGAGTGCTTTTGACAAGATGCTGTTAATAATCTTGATAACCAAATACATGACCTCATCTAATTCGGTCGGAATCGTTTTGGGCACAAAGCGCTTCTTGATGCATTATTCAGTGAAACAAAAGAATTTCTTTGTTTATTTTGCTCCGACGAATCATTGTAGCTGTCACCGCTGTATTTTTGACATTATAAATGTCACTGTGGTTATGCTTTGATGCTGTGATATTAATGTCGGTTTATCTATGTAGGCGTGGTGGTAACATTGGGTTCATATTATAATGCACAGAATAAGGAAGTGACACTTGATGTAGCAGACACAAATAAGTTTAATTTAAGTAATAACACCACATAGTGAATATGATACACAATTCAATTCAGGAATGACCAGTATTTATCCTCTATAGAAATATGGCGAATAAATAATAACTTTGTAACTAATCTATAACCAACTTCTTTAAACAACTGACTCAACTGACTATATTAAATGACTCTACCAAGGTCAAAAGTGTTCACCTTAGTGCAACATGAGTTGTGAAAAACATTCATAATATAGAAATAACATTCACAATATAGAAATAGGGTTTCTACACTATGGCACCAACTTTGAGGTGGTGACAGTTGCCCTTTTAGTTTTTCCTGTCATACTTCAGGCTCTATCAGTTGCTATTTAAATGATTTTATCTTATTTTCTTCAAGATATTGTTGCATAGTATTCGCTCTATCGTCCCCTCCAGTTTGTCACGAGAGCGTTAGCAATTCTAGGAACGACATATACCTGACCAAAAGGCAAATTAAGCCTTGTCTTTATGTCGCAAGACTCATCTATAGCAAGTGATACGGCAGAAGAAAGTTGAATATCTTCCACCTGCAAATATGTTACATTTGAAGAAATTTTAGCTGTTCTATTTTGTACTGTCTCAGCGGATATTGGCAAATATTTGTTTGTTTGTTTTTTTCAAGGTTTCTGGTTTGTTTTTGAAATAACGAAACAGTTCTTCAGATGCACGTACAAAGGAGTCTTTGGCATACTCACCATCTGCCTTTTTGTGTAATTTCTAGCGGTACCGCAAAGCTTGCCAGATAAGCATTAATTGTAGATTGCTTCTAACTTTGAGAAGATAATTTGCTTCTAACTCATTGCCTTGAAACAACAAACTATACGTCACAGTCAAAGCACGTGGTCAAGATGCCGATCCGTCTTCTGTCGAAAGCAAATAAAAAACCACATAGAAACATCCAACTACGGCCGAGAGCTTCCGACGGACTGACAACAGTGACGACGCGTGTAATGGGGGAGGGGTGTGGTGAAAAGCGTGTACAAGTATCTGAGATATCGAATTGGCACCTAATCTTCGTTAAACGATTCAGAACTTTAAAAAAAAAATGTTTCGATAAAATAAATAATATTAGTATATGGAACTAAAGAGCCGCAGCTTCACATCCAAAGAGCCGCATGTGGCTCGCTAGCCGCAGGTTGCTGACCCCGGGGTTAGAGCCGTTAGGAGGAAATAATCTTTTTTTGCAAAGAACAGCAGACAACATTGCAAACAAACTCTAGACTGGAACCCACAGGGAAAGAGAATGGCATGCACTTCCGCCGCGTGGTTGCCCGATCGACCGAATTATAGTAAAACAATAAATTCATTTCTAAAAAGTGTACCTAATGTACATGTGCTTTGTTGGTTGATTTGGTGGCCATTGAAAGGTATTTCAGCGCGTGGCAAGATAGAGAAACATGAAAGTAATGTCAAATAAAAGTTTGTTAATTCAGTGCGCTAACTAATTTCTGATTCATGACTAATAACTGTAAATTATTATCATAGTTTTATATGAGTAATTTGAAAGAAACTATTTAAGTAAGGAGACTAGATATCTGTAGAGCGAAAGCGGAAGAAATGTCACCATAAAACGAAAAAAATAGAAATTTTTTTTTGTAGCAATATTTCTTTCAACAACATAGATTTTAGTACAATCCATCACAATTTACACACAAAATCAAAACGTATAATTCAAACAAAATACTCTGGTATATTTTAAATCGATGAATTTTAATTAATTTTTTCATTGTGAACGTGGGCACATAAGAATCGCATCATCAGGGGAAACAATTTCTTTTTATTGTAGGCTCGAAACATGATGAACACTGTCTAAAATCTGGACATCACCCAGTCTGTTTCTTGACTTTGTTTATTTTGTAGGGTGCCGACCTTTTTGTAACGATTGTTTCACGTTTCTTTCTTGCTCATGTGTATTAAGTCATACATTTATGTGTCATACAATTATTAAGCAATTTCAAAGTTTCAAAGTGCAACCCATTGATCGAAAACTGTAATTATAAAAAAAACATTACGATATGCAAATATGCTGTGATTTAGACAATGGAACAATTATTGGAAGGTTAGAGAAGTACCTAGAGGCTTACTGGAAGCGTCCCATTGAAAATTACAATCTGGTTGATTGGCTTAATCCACATGTGCGACAGAACTATGATCTCGACATTTCTAGCATCGCACTCGAATGTGGTTGCTCTTTTTTCCTGCCTTCCTTTAAACCGGAAACTCTGCCGGTAGGTCCGTGTGACCTTCGACGTTCATTACTTCGATGTTCATTACTTCGATGTTCATTACTTCGATGTTCATTTTGTGTCATATCCCGTCCTAGACTTGAACATTAGGGAGAGCAAGGCCAAGGAATACTCTACGCTGGCACTGAATCAGCCAGAAACATGGGGAACGAATACACGCCAACAAGAAATATGCTGACATCAGTTTCTGAGAAGTCAGGATGCTGCAACATAAAAGCACTACTCATGTCTTTAACACAGAAGTCTGCGAAGCGGCCAACGTGAAATAAGGATCAATAAGGAATCGCCACAAGTCGGTATTTTTCGATGAAAGCGGGACATTGGCTGTCCCGCCCGGACGTGTCATAAAAAGTGTGACAGATAGTCCTATCAGTTTAGATAGTTTAGAATAATTAACGTATTACTAATATGCAGGGTAATATTTTATTTTGCTGGTGAATTATTACAATGCGTTCATTCTTCAAAGTCTTCTGTCCCATACCACAACAAATACATTTAGAACTATCAAAACACAAATGCAACTCTTCAGATTGTTAGTCTTTACCCGAGGGTTCATTTTCGTAATTACACAAATAGTTCCCTCGGTCACCTGATGCTTTGTAGCTAAACAACATAAATTGATGACGTCGTTTAGTCTACAGAGATCGAAATCTAATTGTGTAGGCCTATACCTTATTGACAACATTATGAAACTAAACTTTACAGACCTGAGAAAATTTTGTTTAAAATCAGATAGGAACTAGATTTTCTTCTGAATAACAATATCTCAAGCGAAGCAGTTGCTAGTTAGTTACCCATTTTATTTTACAATAAGTTTTGAGTTTATATTAATCAATAAGAGCTAGGAAAAAATTTGATTAAGTGGTGCTCAACAGTGCAAAACAAAATTATGGTATAGCTTTTAAAATACATAAGTTATTAACAATTCCTTTCTTTTTTTTACACCAGATACAAAAATATTTATATTTATGTTTAGTTTTTCTGCCATGTGTTAAAATCTCCAATAGTAAAAAAAAAACCCACACATTCTAAAGAAGACAAATCTGTACAAAACATTCATGTATTGTAGATGCATCACATCATGCGTTTCACAAGATAAGAAAATAAATTAATGCTAAAATACATTAACCTCTTTTAAAACTTCACTATTTACTTTAAAGAATTTAATTTCATCACACATTTATACTTTCGGAGATGTTAAGCTGTGATGTATAATCTTTTGATTACATATAAATTTGTTATTGGGATCTAATATTTATTACCAAAAGCTATTAGGTCACCCATGAATAGTGAATTTAGATTGTATATGGCCCCATCTGTCTCGAAAGACAACAGATGAGTCACTGGCTTTGGTTACGTCTTGAGATGGGGCAGAATCTGGAGTGACTGATCAAGCCAATTCTGGAGGGGCAGAGTTTGCCACAGTTCGTGGCTAGCTGACAGGGCATCTTCTAGCTGACAGGGCATCTTCTAGCTGACAGGGCATCTTCTAGCTGACAAGGCAGCTTTCTTTTTCTTTCCCTTGGCTGACGCAGCTTCGTTTCTTTTGCATTCGGCGAAGTTCGTACCAGCAGGTCACAGTCTGTCTCCATGCTGTCTGGTCTTGGGCTATTTCCTCCACATACTTTGGTGAATGCACACATGCACACACACACACACACACATGCATACTTACATATGCTATACTTCGTGCTTCATTTATTTGATACAGGTGGTCCAGTGTGTGTAGTACTTTATTTGCTATCTTGGCTCTTTTAATCTAGTGATGATTCTCGCTCTTTTTGGTTTAATAACATTGCATAATTACTGCAGTACTTAGAATGTGTGTATAAGTGTCACCCTATCCCTAACCTTTGTCTGATCTCTGCTAGGTCTATCAGGGAGACTTAAAAACACACTTGAAACTAATAAATCTCGATCACACATACACACACAATTCTGTGACACTGCCTTCAAAGGTGTGAGAGGGAAACAATGTTATGTATAACAATGGTAATGTAATCAATATTGATGAAATAAGATAACTGAGTTATTATGTCAGACACGTCTAAAGCCCCCCCCCCCCACCTTATATACGTGGTAATGTTTGTATTTGTATCATGTAACATGTCAGGACAAAACAAGACGGTAGTATCATTAAAAGTGTTTGTAACAGAAGATCTTGTAGTGCGTTCTCCCACTGCCTTAACTATCTTCATTCAAATCATCTTTGACTCCGCTGAAAGTAATCATGTTAAACATTCCATTCAAACGACTGTGTGATCATAAGTCTTCATAACATTGGTTGTTGTAAAAAGAATTAAAAACACTTTTGTTAAGAGAGTAATAGCTAAGAACAAAAGGTGGTTCCGTTCTTGAAACATAATTCTTGTTCATGGTGTCAGTGGTCAAAGGCCTGATTTGGCTAACCATAAGTGTTAACATAGGGCTGTTTTATGCTGTTTAGTGTCAAGTTGTACCAATAATACATTTTTTATGGGTCACTTTATATTTTGTTTATGATACTATTTTTAGTTTTTTCCCTCCAAAAATGAATATCTCTAATAGTGAATTAATTAGTCCCCAAATAAATGTAATTAAACATTACATGACAATAAGCCTACTAGTGTCTTTAGTCCCACGTAGATCTCCTCTGCTTCAGTTAATGAGACTTCTCAAACACGTCTGGAGAATGTTTTGCAAGGCAAGTTGGAATGACCCGAAAGAAAATGAGTAGTTAGTGAACCAGCCCAGCTATTGAACGGTGCAGCATAAATCTTTTCGAGCAAAAGTAAACAACTAGTACGTTTAGAGGTTTGTCAATGCGAATTTGATTAACAACAGCAGTATGCTAGAGGAGATGTTATAATTGAAATGCAGAGTTTCTCAGAATTAAGTTAGTGTTCTAATCTTCACAGATATTGTTAAAAATGTTCAAGAATTTAAAATCTCTACACACATTTCCACAATTCAAAGCAGTGTCTGCCCAGAAAATTCTATGAATTCATGCAAGTATTGCACGTTATTTTTATTCAATTTCGACCCAATATCAAAAGTGAACAAAAAATATCAAGTTTTTCAAGACCTTTGCACTGCATAGCTAACTAAAGAACGGAGCTACTTGGGCTTCCTTTATTATCTTATTGTTATTTTGTTTCGTGCAACTAGAATAACATTTCAATCTTGCTAAATTAGTAAATCTAAAATGATGTCTATCTCTATCCATCAATGCCGGGGCCTTATTAAAACTTGGCCTCTGACTCAAAATAACACAAAAAATTATTCGACACAATATTCCATGCTTGCTACTACTGTATGATGCTATATTAATAAGCCCAAACATTTTCAATGAAATTCCATTAGTTCTATAAAGAGTTTTTGGTCTATTTTCCAAACCAACCTCTTTTTGAAGAATAAACCAAGCTCATAAACATAAATTATATTTATACATGAGAGTCTGTTCCTTTAAAGATCATTAACTGATGACCTTAATTTAATATTAATAATACATTTAACTCAAATTTTTTTTTTGTTTTTGAGAATTCTCAAGATAGATTCTTAAATGTGGCTCAACAAGTAATGGCTAGGACGGATTGTAGGAGTCATTTACGGTCTCAAACAAGGAAATTCTATGCCAAACTGGAAGTCGAACACTTAGTGAGGTTGTGACAGAGCGTCGCATGAGGTTTGCTGGACATGTTCTCCGACGGAATGAATTACGCATACCAAGAGTTGCGATGACACGGAGGCCCATACGAAGAAAGCGCAAACAGGGACGTCCTCGTATAACTTTCCTGGAGGACCTCAGAGCAGCTGACACCTGGTTGGAAGAGGCTTCAGGTGCAATGACAGATCTTTTAGGAGACAGCTTGCCGCCCAATGCGCCGAACTGCGCGTGAGGATCTAAGTCGAAGTAAGATTCTCCAAAGAAAAAGCATGTTGGACTCTCCACACAAGCATCAGATGTCTGGAATATGTCGACCCATGTAAGCATTTAGTAATGGACATTTCCGACAGCTTTCCTAAATCAAAGTCAACTGAGAAAAATCACTATATAATGATATCTCAGAAATCAGGTTACAGTTAATTTACACATTAATTAGCCAGGATGGAACTTACGGAGGGCGACATACATATTGATGATAGTATCCTACGAGTTTTTTATGCTTCTGTGTAACGAGTATTTCCTCTTGCCAAAGCGCACTGATTTGGGGGGGGGGCAGATATCTAGAAGTTTATTTTGTACCTTTAGGAGCTTATCAGACACCACTCCCTTCTGACCAGATTGGCAATATGGGAGTTGTGTTTTATTTAGATTATCTATCTATCTATCTATTGCTGTAGCTAAAATATATTTTATTAAATACTTTTGTTTTATATTTTCCCCCCACAGAACAAATACTCCAACATGGATTATAACTGTGGAATCTACTTTCCACAGTCAGGTGAAGGATACATCAGCTTCGTTGACCCTGCAGACGACAGTTGGATTGAACGCCACCTGGAGGACGTTTCACACTGTCCGGAACTCAACATGGCTTCCAGTCGAAGACCGCTACCACAAAATATATTCTCCACTCTTCCGGATCCGACCAATCGGAGCAAAGTGTATCTCGCCGAACGAGCCAATCGGAGAGCGATCTTGGAAAATGTCTTCCTCGGGCAGCCGATATCAAAAAGCTATTTTCCTACCACGCCAAAGTCTCCAGTGGTGGTCAGTCGAAAGGCACAAAACCGGCGTAGACATCCCAAGCCGAATCTGTTGGCTAAAGTTTGTTTCAACTGCGGCCACTCCAGGATATCTAAAGACAGCGAAGAAGTAAAGTCCAGCTGGAGTACAATCAATGTTCAGGCTTATTGTCGTAACGGAGAGAGGGCTGCCAAAGGTATTCTTTCATTCTCTTTCCTTCTCCTAATCTTTCTGTCTCTTTTTATATCACACAATCTTTCTAACATTCTGTCTTTCTCTCTGGCTGTCTGTCTCTCGTTTTATCACTCTATCTTTCTGACTCCCTCTATCTCTCGCAGTCCTTCTCTCTGTCTATGTCTATAAGTCTCTTTTTTTTGTCTTTGATTTTAAATTCAGTTTTCTTTCTTTTCTTTCTTTCATTTTTTTGTTCTTTTTCTTTCTTTATGTTGTCAGAATCTACTGCGCATCACATCAAAAGAACAAACTTTGAAATAACATAATCACTCAGCAGACATGAAAACATTTCAAAGTCATTTTGATCTTTATTATCAATACGTTTTCTTAAAAAGAAATCTTTATCTTTACTAGACATCACAGAAAGATTTTTAAAAAGTTAACTATTACATTTAATACATATTATATTATTGAAAATATCCATTTTTAATAATTCGTGAAATGAAATCCCTTGAATGAATCACCATTTGCTGACACCTACATCCTATGAACCCAAACAATATAATTAAACTTGCTTGTAGTCCTTTTTTGGTAAGCTTTTTGTCTGTAACCAGAAATAAAACTTTTCCATTGGATGGATGAAGTGTTGAGTCTTTGTAACCCTTCCCTTCTCGTAATACAAGCGGACACGACTGACACCATGTTTTCATGTTTGTTCAACCAAGTGAGAAATCCAAAACTAAGTCTTCATTTTTTTTTAAATTTAAAATCTGAAAAGTTTGAAGACAGCAGACAAAGCTACCTCCATTAAATAAAGAATTTAGTAGAATGTGATGTGCTTCAGTAAGACTGAGCATTGACCAATACTGAGAAGTCTTTACACAGACACGGAAGCATGACAAACATTGACAAACACAGCAGACTGACAGACACAGCAGGCTGAGAGACACAGCAGACTGAGAGACACAGCAGACTGACAGGCACAGCAGACTGACAGACACAGCAGGCTGAGAGACACAGCAGACTGAGAGACACAGCAGACTGACAGGCACAGCAGACTGACAGACACAGCAGACTCACAGGCACAGCAGACTGACAGACACAGCAGACTCACAGACACAGCAGACTGACAGACACAGCAGACTCACAGACACAGCAGACTGACAGGCACAGCAGACTGACAGACACAGCAGGCTGAGAGACACAGCAGACTGAGAGACACAGCAGACTGACAGGCACAGCAGACTGACAGACACAGCAGACTCACAGGCACAGCAGACTGACAGACACAGCAGACTCACAGACACAGCAGACTGACAGACACAGCAAACTCACAGACACAGCAGACTGACAGACACAGCAGACTGACAGACACAGCAGGCTGAGAGACACAGCAGACTGAGAGACACAGCAGACTGACAGGCACAGCAGACTGACAGACACAGCAGACTCACAGGCACAGCAGACTGACAGACACAGCAGACTCACAGACACAGCAGACTGACAGACACAGCAGACTCACAGACACAGCAGACTGACAGACACAGCAGGCTGAGAGACACAGCAGACTGAGAGACACAGCAGACTGACAGGCACAGCAGACTGACAGACACAGCAGACTCACAGGCACAGCAGACTGACAGACACAGCAGACTCACAGACACAGCAGACTGACAGACACAGCAGACTCACAGACACAGCAGACTGACAGACACAGCAGGCTGAGAGACACAGCAGACTGAGAGACACAGCAGACTGACAGGCACAGCAGACTGACAGACACAACAGACTCACAGGCACAGCAGACTGACAGACAATGCAGACTGACAGACAATGCAGACTGACAGACAATGCAGACTGACAGACACAAAAGTAAGATAAACACTGAACACTGGCAAAAAAAAAAAGAGAGAAGAGACAGAACAATTGTTACCTTATAACGACTTACAGACACCAAGCACTAGGTCAGACGCCTGTCAAGAGACTGCATATAGACACATGCTGAACATTTTAAACTCATAATGTCAGTTACTATTAAACGCTGGTGAACACTGCAGACTGATTATCATTGAACACAAAATATGATTAACATTATCCTTACTTATCTTGAAACCATTACTATAAAGATTTCAAGTTATATTATTGTAGAAACTAAAAAGGACAATCATTATCAATAGAGAAAAATGTTTACTTTTAAACAGTAAAAAAAAAAGTTATAATTAAAATAAACTTGTTTTTAAAAGACAATACTTTCTTTAGACAAATTATACAGCGATTATTTTCTCTTAACGACTAATGAATGTTATATTTAAAAAAAATTCTCTAGACCTCCAGACCAAATTTCATTTTAAAGTTAATTCCATTTGGTAAAATTATAACGGTCAAACCAGAGTTTCTACCAGAGTATCCCAAGCGAGGTTGTAATTCTTTTCCCAACGATATACACCAACTGTCAATTCTCTAAGTATATAATTAGATCCGTTTTCGAAAACAGTGTCTAACCATGCGGTTCTTATCTTATAAGTTACTAGACATATGTTACCCGAGATCCGCGGGTCTTTATTTGCGCATTACTGCCGATATAGTCACTGAGAGTGTTTTGTAAACAATTAAACGAAATAATAATGTAATAAGTAAAGATAATGTGTCAATGTAAAAATAGTGTGAATGAAGCTATCAAATCAAAATAGCTAAAAGGCTTAAATTCATTTTTTTAAATTAAAACATTTGCTTGTAGGCCTACATATATTTTTTATTAAAATTTGAGATGAATAGACTTAATTTTGTATGTTCATGTGTTACAGTACAAAGTAGACCTTGAGGTAGACATAGATCTAAATCTACACTAATATAGAGTTAAAAATGGGCTTTTATAAAGTTCATTCTGTGTTGCGCATGCATGAGCTTTTTTCATGAATGAATATAGGCCTATCTCAACACGGCTACGCAACTTAAGCGAACAGCGAACGAATGTATTAAAAATGCTTTAGAAAAACAAATTTGAATGTTAAATTGATTAAATTTTAAATGATAGGACAATAATTAGTATGTTTATGTGTTAAAGCACAAAACTATCTTTGTGAAAAGAAGTTTTATCATCTTAGAGTTCAATAAGAGTTTTAGACCTAGACCTAGGAATAGACTCAGTAGAGAGATGTGTTAATGTGTAACCAATTGGTAATGTCTAATGAAAGAATGTTCGCCAGGAAATCTGTAGTCACAGATATCAGGAACTAATTTATGTAAAAAATGCTTTTGAAACACAAAATTGAAGGTTAATTTTATTAGATAATGAAATCAATGGACCTTCTTTTGTATTTTCATGTGTCAAAGTAAAAAACTATGTGTGCAAAGTGTATTTCTTAAAATTAGCTCTTTTCTCATGTCAACATTGTTAACCATGGCCTAGATCCATAAATACTATAGCTGTAATAGAGTCGGACAACTTTTTTTTTTTTTGAGGGTCGTAAGTTTGTTTTAGGGCTACAATACATACACTACGGTCTAAGTTAGTACCCAAGGAACATTCCTGCCTAGTTTTATCAAGATTGGTCAAGCGGTTTTGATGTTTATAAGTAACATACATACATACATACACCTCACATTCTACTTTATAATATAGATAGTATAGATAGACATTACTTCAAAAAGAAAAGATGATTATGTACTTTGCGTGCCCCCTTGTCAATCTAGTCATACATGTTAATCAGTGAATGAAACTCAATTTGGATCCAGGATACAGTTTCCACGAATGTCGACCTGAATAGAGGGTACTGTACGACGATGTTCAGCCAAGAGAATTTTGTGTCTCTATCTCTGTTCAGAACGTCACAAAGTTGTCCCCCCAAAACAAAAAGAATATTATTATGTGCCCCTCTTTGCCGGTCCCAAGCCCGGGTGAGAAAAGAGGAGGGTTTGGCGTGGGGCTAGCGACCCCACCCCGTAAAACCACAATTGCTACAGAAATAGCAAACTTGACAAAAATACACCTTCTCAACACAATTGTCATCCCAACTGCAACATATGCTAGTGAGACATGGAAGTCATCTGTCAAAATTGAGAAAAAGCTAAATGTGGCTCAACAAAAATGGCTGAGACGGATTTTGGGAGTCAGTTACACAGATCGGGTCTCAAACAAGGAAAGCCTATGCCGAACTGGGAGTCGAACACTTAGTGAGGTTGTGACAGTGCGTCGCATGAGGTTTGCGGGGCATGTTCTACGACAAAATGAGCTACGTATACCAAGAGTTGCGATGACATGGAGGCCAATACGAGGAAAGCGCAAACAGGGACTTCCTCGTATTACTTGGCGCCACACCTTCATGAAGGACATCAGAACTGTGGACACCAGGTGGGAGGAGGCTTCAGACATTGCCAACGACATATCGTTATCGGGACAGCTTGCCGCCCAATGCGCCGAACGGCGCGGTAGGACTTAAGTCTAAGTAAGTGCTGGTTATAAGGAGAAGTTGTTGATCTCATTTGATACGCTATATAATATTAATCAGTAAAACCGTCAAGCCAGACTGTGTTACTTTCCTAAGTGGAAACCCCCCCCCCCCCCCCATTATAATTGAATAAAATGAAAAATAGCTACCAAGTCAGTCTCAAAAACAATTTACATTTTCTCTGTTAAATAAGAAAAACAAAAATACTTATAAAAAAAAAGATAATACTTCCTAAGGCTCCTTTATATAAACTTATAGATTTAAAAAAAAACAACTTTACCCTATACCTCAGTGTCAGGGAAATTTTCTGTCCAGAGACTTAATAGGTTTATTACTTTTTCTATTCAATGGAATCGAAACAAATTATGGTGTCCTGAAAGCTAATGTCATCGCTAGTGGAATTGTTGTTCGTTCGCCAGTGTGACACAGCCACCACAGTTCGTCCAATCAAACAGCGCCACGCCGTAATGCATTTGTGACCAATCTTCCAGCCACTTTGGTCGCTCTCAGTGTAATTTGCTTTCCGGTACTGGAGACGCTATCTAGGTTTTTCTTCCTAGTTTTTACTTTTTTTTTCAAACACGTTTGTGTGAGAGACAAGCGAGATAGGCTACCATATTTGGGTTTGTTTCTTCTAGATCTAGGTTTAAATTCAGGACTATTATTGACAGCATTGAACAGAGTTTAAAAAAAAACAACAAAACCACAAAGACACACCCATTTCTGTCTGTCTGTCTGGTACAAATATTGAACACTTAATTTCTTCCACTTTCCGTTTTCTGATCAAATTGAAACATTTCACAATTATTCCCTGTTTCTAACAAAATAGGAATAAAAAAAATATTGACCAATTCGGAAATTAAAAGTGCTAATTAATTATTTTAGTTGGATAGTGAAAAAGGGAAATATTATAGTAGTGAGATATTTGTCTGTAAATGTGGTGTTCTTCCCTTAGATAAGCTTTTTTCCCATAGTTTACTTGTTTTATTTATCTGGACAGTTGACATGTAAGTACTCAGTAATTAAGTTTTTGTACAGTCACAGAATTAATTGTCTAATGTTTGACAAGCTGATAACATTTCGCACCAAAAGCTGTTGGATGTTTCTAGGCCCCATTGAGGCGTCATCAGATCAGCACAAAAAATCTGTTTCTAGGCCTCAAACCCTTTTTTTTTCTTTTCCTGAATAATAATTAAAAAAAAACTCATCCCAGAATTACTTGTGAATAAAGATACAAAACAAGATCAAATTAGAAACGAATAACAATTCTAATAATCAACTAAATTTCTAATGTGATATCCACTGGAGATCAACGGCTCAACAACCAAATGCGTTAACACCCAACCACTCATCTCAATTTAAAATATCATCCTTTGATAGCCCTATATTTTTTTAAAGTCATCGGTCCAAAAAAACAGCATAGCTATTGAGCGCGCACGCGCACGCACACACACACACGAAAACACTAAGAACTGTTACATGAAAGTACTTGACCCATGCTCTCCACCCTGAGTAAGAGAAACGTAACGAAAGGTCACTTGCGTAGTTCCAGGTCTCTTGATCTGTCACACTTGATCAAAGGCCTCTGGGAGCTCGTGTAGTGTGACATGGTCTGAGTGTTTCCTGGTGTTGAAGACATTGATTCAATCCAGACGCCATGGGTGTGCAAGTGGAATGCGCACGTAGAAGGCGCAGGCAACGAATGCAAGTCACAGTCCTCTGTCCCTCTATATAGTTACGTTAATCTGTTTTTCTTAAGCTGCAGGAAGACTAAAAGTAAGAGAGGGCTTCTTTAGATGCATTCAATTAACGTGAGACTTTATAAACTGTACTAATTAGCAACTGAACAATGAACACTTGTGCAACCGAAACACTGACTATACAAGGTCAAGGTTATACTGTTCGAAGTAGCACAATAAACAATCCCACAGACATCTTTGTATTCAATCAAATGTTTGTTCTGTTGGAAGTTAAATAGGAAAAAATGATTGAGATACAGTTTCATTGAAAGAAACTTTAACAGTTTTACAATCACCCAATGAATCTGTGGCATTTTACATCTCGAGAGACATTCTTTTTCCCTAGAAACTTCTGATATGACCAAAGAGGGCCATCTTTGACACCTTCACCTATCCCTTAGTCTGTTGGATCGTTGGGGCACCACACAAGATTTGTCAATCTTTAACACACTTTTGAAATTGCATGGCGTTTTCAGCCTTTTCCCAACTTCCGGTGTGTAGTACACTCTTACTCCATCAGGACCTCTTACTCCATGAGGACCTCTTACTCCATCAGGACCTCCTCTTTATGTTATCCCTCCATGTGGAACCCTCCTATACTTCTTCCTCCTAACTTTTAATGTCAGTTCTTAAGACTGAACCTTTTTCTTTCGCAATAACGTAGGTATTTATTTGTATTGTTTAGAAATCAGCATGTAGAGAAAAAAAGAGTGATCTTGTATTTTATTTTTTCTCAGATTTCTTGATGTAATTTCTGAATAGGCCCACACACAAAAAACACAACAAAAAAAAACTGTTTCTATGAAGTTTTAAAAAAAAATGTGCCAATGACAACTAACATAAAGAAAAGTTTGTTTTTAAAAAGACAACTCCTCCTTAACGAAACTGAATCTTAGTAAGAGCGAAAATGAAATGAAACACTTCCTCCCCCGTTGCCCCCACCCCACCCCTAAAAACGTAGTTAATCGAATGTATAAGTCTACTTGAATTCTACTGCTAGGCCTATAGATACAGACTTACAAGACGGTGCGCAAAAAGTTTCTAAAAGTCTTTTATTTCCCCAACTCTATGAATGCATGCGGGAATACCCGCTGACTGACTTGTGTTTAAGATATAGAATGTCTAGCACTCTTTGAATGCCCCATCCTAATCCACCTTAGGCAGACCCTAGTTACGCTACTACCACAGCCCAACATAACCAACACTCTGTTCAGCAGTGCTACAAAAGAGCTCACAGTTCAGCTAGACGAAGAAGAAGTAGACCTCCAGACCAAATTTAATGTTAAAAAATATTATAATCTAAAACATCACACGGTAAAACAAGAATTTTTTATGTGTGGCCAATTAGCTGTCTTCTTCTTCTTCTTCTTCTAGCCAGCTTTATTGCTGTGAGCTCTTTTGCAGACCGTGCCAAGGAAAAAAAGTGCGCTGTTGTCAAGACTCCTTTCCTCTCTAATATACGTATGTGTACTCCAATGCTGATTACTAAATGTACCCAAGTCCTGGGCAATACCACAACGACACATACAACGACAGAACAAGATTCAGAATGCCAATTCACAGACATATAACATGTTTATTACATAGTTTTACCATAATACAGAATCAGTTCAGACAAGTGAAATATCCAGTATCAATTAAAATATAACAGCTTAATATTCCATAGACTGAATAATGACAGCACAGAAAAATAATTAGAGTCTACACTTCGACTCTATCTATATCCAAAAGTCCAACAGTCCTGGACTAGGAACAAAACCACACTGCCTTATTATGAGTTACATTATATTCAACAAAAACATCTCACCAAATAAAACAATCCAAAACAATAACAGTTTTGAAGTCAACAACCTGCATTGCCCCCCTTCTCCTCAACAGGAGACCCAGGCTGACCAGAACACAGTCCTGACAGCTGTCTTCTTCAGTTGTTCAGCACTGCCGTACAGGGTGTTGGTTATGTTGGGCTGTAGTGGAAGTAGGGTCTGGCTAAGGTGGATTAGGGAGAGACATTCAAAGAGGATATGGTTTACGATTTCATAAGGGTGGGCGCAGTGTCTGCAAAGGGGGAGTTGTGTGGAGTTTATTTTGTTCAAATGGTAATTTAATAGTGGCGTGTGTCCTGTTCTTAGAAGGAAAATTGTAGATTGTTCTTTGCGGGGGAGGAAGTTAATACTGTCCAGTTTGTAGGCACAGTCGTTTCTTTGTACATGGCTCTGCCTGTTTCCTGATGCCCATTGGGTTAGCCACTCCTCTTTGTGATTGTTGACTAACATTGACCTTAGGGTGAGGTTGTTAACAGGTCTATCTAGTTGTTCCATAGATGAACCTGCCTTTGATGGCTTATCTGCCTTCCCATGATGCCAATGTGTCCAGGGATCCACTGCAGTGTGATATTCATATTTAATTTTGATATCATCTGATGGATTATCACAATTAGTGTTGTCAACTCTCTTGAGCTGTTTGAGGTGCTGCTGTTAAGTGCTTGCAGAGTGGATTGGGAGTCTGTAAAGACAACAATATCTGATGGGAATTGCACTCCTTCATATAATTTGTTTTCCACTGTCTGTAACGCTATGGTAATTGCCTCAATTTCGGCTTAAAAGTTTGAGCAGTAATCGCCACAGGGTGCACTTATTTCAAAGTGTTTATTTTTAGGAAAGACCACGAAGGCACCAAGACCGTCATTGATGGTGGCTTTGAAGGTCGATCCGTCGGTATATACATATATGGATAGCTGTTTTTGGATAGCTTTCAATTGTTTCGAGCGTGCCAGCTTTGAGCTCCAGTGCATTTGATTCCTTTGTTAAGGTTGTTAAGGTTAAGTAAACGTGTTTTAATGGTTGGTTGTTTGTAGTTTAGTCTGGGTGTTATGTTTGAAGATTTGGTAATTTTTTCTCAGTCAAGGAAAATCTATAGAGCCGTTTCCGAAATCAGTGTCCACCCACCCATCACCCATGAAGAGTTTGTAAACTGAAAACAGGAATTGTAAACAACAAAAAAAAAAAAACCTGCACTTGGCAGGTCGTGTTACTAGCGTCAGTTATTATCTTATTACATTAACTTGTATTCTTGTGTAAAAGTAATACTAACACTTGGATATCTTAGTTCCTTATAGCGACCATAAAAACAAGAAAAATATAACAAAATAGTCGACCGGCGGCGTAGGATACGCCGCTATTTGCAGGGCCGGCCTTAGGCCACTGCAACCTATGCGACAGCAGTGTTAATATAAAAAAGCTTTAATATGATTACAAATGACGTAAACATCATGTTTCCCAACTCTCTTCCTATCCGTCCCTCCGGCTTCCACCTTTTTAATCCCACTTCCATTCAATATCCAAATTCGCACCATTTTCATTCACACCATGCTGCGCTACGATCGTAACACAGAAATAAGAGAGTGATCTTTTCTTTACTCCTTACTACTCGTTTAAACTTTTGAGGGAAGAAGAGAATTATATATATATATATTAATGATCCTTTAAAAAAATTATCTAAAGGAGAAACAAATGACATTTACATCATCTGCCATATAGATCCTAAGGTCTGAAAGGAGAACTTTACTATCTATAGGGGAAGAACTACGCCTTTAAAACTATATCTACCAATAATGCACAAATCATTTCCCTTATTCGATATTGAATTAAATAATTAATTATCAATAATTAATTGACTAATTGAGTATTTTTTGTTATGTTTCGATAGATACCATAAATAATTGTTTAAAGTATAAGCTTGACTTAATAATGCGTGAGGGAGAAATAGCGTTGACAATTATTTAAGGGGACAAAACCCAACAATTTGGGATGCATAATTGAATACCGAATACCCTTGTTGCTATTAAACAAATATTGATTTAATACTAAATTATGGTCTAAGCGGTTACTTTTTTAAAATATTGATTCATTTTCTTGTCTATATCAATGAATAATTGTGCCAAGTTTCAGCTTGATCCGAGAATGGGTGTACACACTTTTTACCAGACAGACAGACAAAGTGAGCTGATATAGGGGTCTTAAAAAGGGCAGCTATTTTTAAAATACTTTTATTCTTTCTCAGTGTGAAGCTAAACCATACAATAAAGATTAGAATTGATCGGTTTTAGTGTCCACATCCCTTTCGCTTGTTCAATGTCCAACTCTAGCTCGCTCTAGCCGAAGGCAAAGCTTAAAAGCAAAATAAAACAAGAGAGAATTCGCTGATTTTAAAAACAGAATCTCCTGATTTTAATTTGAGTTGAGAATTAAACAGGATGCGCCGAGAGCGCTTAATGGAAGTTTTCATGATGCCAGGCCTTTTAAGAGTGGATATAAAATACAACACAAAGTTATGGGAAAACTGTGCACTGATGAGCATTGAGAAGTCGTCTCATAGAATTCCTCGCCATTAAAACCATTGAAAGTATCTACAATTTAATACAGTAAAAACCAAATATAGACGAACACAATAGATTACCCGAATTTAATGTCAAAAACAAAGTAGACAAACGCATTAGTACACACAAATGTGCAGTCAATTTAACACAGTATGATCACCAGTGGAGATTAAGACACTAATATTTTCCATGTATCTACATTGTCACGAGCTGTGTATTGTCCCCACAATCATATGACATACGCGGATTCGGAGGTGTCGGTGAATCTAGTTGAACTCACTATCTAAATACACTGAAGATACACAGCGCTGAATACATTTTTTTTTATTGAGCTTAATATTTTGAAACACCATTCAATAAAAAAGGTAATCCAAAGTAAATCACAATGATAGCTTGACTGACATGAACTAATAGAGAGGTGAAATAATACAATGGTACAAATAATTAATTAATTATCCAACAATAAATAAACACACTAAATAATTCACTTGGAATAATAACTAATGACTAGCAACTGGGAACAATGACCAATGACCGTGAACAGTGACTAGCGACCAATCAACTCCGACAGCTAGCTCTATCATGCCTATATCCCTTATACTGCATCATATATTGATCTTTCTGAATCATTTCCGTCACTACTACGTTTCATCAGCTTCCCATAATGTCACCTTGACCCTATGTTACGGAGCGTGTTTATTTGCGTGTTTCTAAGGTGACGGTGAGAAGTTAGCTAAAGGTTGGTCGCTATGCAGTGTGGGTGATGAAATCACAATATGGTCTCGCGTAATGAAACTGTAAAAGGAGAGATGACTCCAGGATGCCAGAGTGTAGAGACGTGTTTAACTTGAGGGTCAGATTTGTTTCAAATATAAGTTTAGTTCATTTCATCTTAAATAGGTCGATATTGTAATAAAAATTAGGTTTAGCTTTGTTCACAAAGAAGTTATTGAAGTTATTTTAAGTTTGATAAGTTAAAATCTAATACACCTACGTCGGTTTAAGTTGTCTACCAGCAGTTTGATGCTACAAGTCAACAACCATCAACAGCACCCTATAACTCGTGTTATGCAAATCAATCGTGACATTTTACACACACATGTACATGTACATCCTAATTAAAGCTTTCACGCCTTTCAATGGACTAAATACCCTAACAAAACGTTCTTTAAGATCGAAAAATTCAGGAAAAATGACTTGACAACGAAGATCCAGTTGCGACCGGCATATCTGTCACTACTGACGCAGACAAAGCCGTTTCGCATGCACACCTGTCTTTAATTTACTCACTGATTTAAAAGAATGAAAAAAAATTTCGATTTAGAAATATTGAGCTTTTTTTTTTGTACAAAAAAAACAAAAAAAACAAAACTAGAACCAACAGAAAGATGTCCAGAGACATGGAATAATCCTAAAATCCGTAGAATAAATTGACAATGCCATAAGAACACGTTTAGCTGTTAAAAAATCCAGTTCTGACTTCCGTTCGTCGCTGCTTACCTTGGGGCTTTAGAGTAAGGGTCAAGGACATATTGTGAACACTAAAAAAAATGAAGAGAATGAGATCCGTTAGGCTGTTCAAACTGTCCAATTAAAAAACCCTAGATATTTGAACTTGGCGATCATCTCAAAGTCGACAAATGATGAATATAACATACATTACTTGCTGTTCTCATTTCTTTGTTTCGATGGACAGTTATCATGACAGCGTGATATAGAGATGACATTGTGTAATATTTCACTGCCGTTTTTACAAAGCTTACATCAACTTTGTCTGTCTGTCTGGTAAAAAGTTTGTACTCCGATATCCAATTTCGGATCAAGCTGAAATCTAGCACAATTATTTCTTTTACCTGACAACACCAGAATAAAAAAAATTAACCAATTAGATAACTATTGGTAATTAATTATTTTGTTTAGTATCTCAAACAAGGGAAAGAAATTGTACTTATCTGAAGTGGTGGTATAATCTGAATTAGTCCCCTCTATAGGTCGCAGCACTAAATTGAAACAATATAAAATTATAATTATCAGATCCTTTTTTTTTTCTTGCAATATTTTATGCTAAATATTGTGCTATTGTGTCGGCAAGTACTTTGTTTTGTTTTTATTTGTTAGAAAAACTTAGTTTCCTTAAAAAACTGTTCCACCTACTCCTCCACCCCATGATCTCGCCGCTCTTTACTCAGAATCACGTCGATGCTAAGATATTTTAATACTTTTGTTGAGAGGGGGGGGGGGAGGAGATGGCACAGGCTGCCGAGTCAATGTCTACCTCATATTTAAAATGAACTAAGACGCGTACATATAAACAAATATCTGAGCAAGTAGTCTTAACAATATGTGCATTTTTAAACAGGGATGTCATATCCATTGAACGCAACACTGGAGGAAAAAAAAGATAAGAACCTAACTCTCTAACCCAAACAAATTGTCACATTCTAACAGAAGCCATATTTAGAAGACGCACAGCATTAAGACGATATACAGAAGACACAAAAAACACATATACATGACGTACAAGTCTACAACATATTGATGACAGGCTAGAAATAATAGATAACATTTAGATGATAGACAAGGCTATGTAGTAGACATTGAACATTAAGATGACATACACTATTTAGATGAGAGACATTATCTATAAAAGATATATAACAATAGTGATAGCAGGCAAAATATAACGACGGCATAGAACATAAAGATGACCCATAAAGACTAACATAAAGATGACGTAGAAAATAAAGACGATATGCAACATATAGAAGACTGACGTAGAACATAAAGATGACCTACAACCTAATGACAACAAGACGACATATAACATACAACTTAAAGATAACCTACGACATAAACACGACATTCAACATAAAGACGACATTTAACATAAAGATGACACATAAATACGACATCCAACAGTGCCTTTAAAACAACTTTTGTTTCTGCCCCTATTCCATTGTGTGAACTAATCTTGGCTGTAACAACGGCCTTCGAATTATGGTTATTACTGAAATCGTCGCCAGCTTCTCACTCCTTCCCCACTCCGTGACCTCCCTGATGGGCCAACACCATCCTATTCTTGGATGTAAAGATTGCGTCCATCTTCATGCCAACATTTCCTCAATCAATCCTCCTCAAAACTGGAGCCAATTGATCACCGTGTTGTTTTTCCACTCGCAATGGTTTTTGTAGGAAAGTAGTTCCACTGGTTTCACTGTCATGTTCAGTTTAATTGAAATGAATGGCTCCATAGAAACAAACAAACAGGTGGACAAGTTAGAATTCACGAAGTGATATTATGGCCGCAGTCTACGCCTTCAGACTGTATTGACATCGTTCCTTGAATTGCGTACTCACACTGAATGCCATGATGTCATGGAGAGTGTGTGCAAGCTTACATTGGCTAAGGAATAGTTGGACTATGTGTTTGGATCTACAACCTAACACTAAACCTATCGACAAACGACTTGCAATTTCCTGCACTATTAGACTTTATGACAAGTAAGAACTAAGAAAAACATAAGAATTTTTGTTTAAAGATAGTACATCCTCAATAGAACGATCCATTTTGATTTTTATAATTAATGAATGTTTGAATCTTAGAAAAAAAACAACATTTTTTTACCCCGCTTTTTCCCCCCTCCGAAAAAAATATCCTGTTTAATGCGAATGTATAAATCTAATAGATAGACCTTTAGATCTAGACTTAGACAAACGGTGCACAAAATATTCCCGACTAGTTATCAAACTCTGTAATGATTAGGTCCTACATGGGGAAATACCCAAAGA
Organism: Biomphalaria pfeifferi; assembly: GCA_030265305.1. Taxonomy (NCBI): domain Eukaryota; kingdom Metazoa; phylum Mollusca; class Gastropoda; family Planorbidae; genus Biomphalaria; species Biomphalaria pfeifferi. The sequence goes on along the minus strand of JASAOG010000020.1, from coordinate 1,370,827 downwards.
GTTCTAGAGTGTTTCAGATCAATACTTTTGAGTCCTGTAACCAAATTTATTTTTTTAATGCTTAGAAAAATTATAACTGTCAAACTAACCCTAACCCTAACCCTAACCCTAACCCTAATCCTAACCCTAATCCTTACCCTAATCCTAACCCTAGCCAATGTGCCCAATGAGCTACAAGTTCTTTTCTCAACACTGTACATCAAAAACATATCTTGGAAAATCCAACGAGAACCATGTCCAGCCAGGTTTAGCGCCCACCCATTTGGAAGGTCTGCGACTTGAAGACATGTACCGTAGAAAGACGAAACTTAGCCACTTTTATGTTGCATTCAAATTTCATGCCCCCTCAGTCCTAACAATCAAAACGGAACTATAAGACTGAGTCCCTTTTTTTTTAACCACTACATTATTACGTGACATGCTTTCAGTGACTCCATTTACGAAAGGCCCAATTACATGTGACAAGAGTCTGACCCTCTCCACGTCATCTCCAAAACGCAACAGTCTTGTGCCTCTGAAGTAGCTCAGAAATTAACTGGAGAACAACACTTCCCGTGTTGAAGTGGACACTGGTAATTTCAATGACATTTCCGGGACGGTCCTGTTCAACTTCACAGTGAATCCGCAAGTTGAGGGGTGTCTATATCTATATATAACTAAGTGTGCTGACACTGGTGTGTTATACACTGACAACAATGACAACGTTTTGACTAGGGCGTTACTCTACTTGAATATTCGTGTGTAAAAAAAACTAAACACACACTCTACTTGAATATACATGTGCAAAAACTACACTCACTCCGTGAATCTCCCAACTTTGTGAATGTTTGGTGTTGTGTCTACGGGCATAAAGTTTGAAAGTTGGCTGTACTCTTTTTCAGTATTAAGTTTCAGTATTTTTCTTTGTATAATACTTTTAATAAAATAATTTGACGAAGTATAAACAGTATTGTAGTATCGATACACATTTTAAATCTTTACATTTGGTTTGCATTAGACATTGCACATTTCGTTTAGTTGTAATATAAAATACAATAAATAATTCTGGGATTACATTCTGATTCATTTGGAAAGTTTTATCAGCAAGAAAAACGTATTGTGTATTCTTAGTATCCATCTAAAAGTTATATATTAGACCATATCTAATCAATATAATACAATTAACTAGGTGGATGTTACAATAACTGTGCAGTAATAATTGAACAAATTGAATACTGATTCAGCACGTAAATTGTGGTGTGTAAACAAAGGTCATTCTAATTTAAATAAAACAAGGGGGAATAGAAAATTCGATTCACTATTCTCTTCCATATTCAGTTCTGAGAATAACAGAAAAATTTGGACAAAATATTGTAAGGAATAAAAACACATGAAGAAAAATTCATAATAAAATTGATTAATTAAACGTTCCGTCTGAGGAGAAAAAACCTGTGGATTATTCATAACATTTTCTAGTAGACAACAAAGTACTTGAAATTTGAAGCAGCGTTCAGAGATCATTATTACATTTTCTAAAGTGAGTTTTTGTTAAATGTGTTTGCACACTACGGCAAATCTACATTGATTTAATTTTGCAACAAGGATTTACTATACATAAGAACAAATCAATTCTCTATTTAGGAAAAACAACAATATAGTTTTAGTACTAGGCAAGCATAGCAGATAAGGTAAGATTTATAACGTATGATGTGTTTAGTAAAATTTAAAACGCATGATAATATAAGTAACATTTTAAAACGTATGCTGTGTTAAGTAAGATTTATAAAGTATGCTGTGTTAAGTAAGATTTATAAAGTATGCTGTGTTAAGTAAGATTTATAAGTATTATGTGTTAGTAAGATTTATAAAGTATGCTGTGTTAAGTAAGATTTATAACGTATGATTTCATAAGTAAACATCAACATCTCTCTCTAAAGTTGTACACTCAGAGATCGACGTTAACTTAGAATAAAATCATTTCGCAAAATGTACACTACAGTCACCATAAGTCTAGACTAAAACCACAATAAAGTCAACATGACCTCACCATCTTAATCCTCGTCGACCTAAGTTATCATAAACTGAATCCAAAAAATTCTTCAAAGATTATTACGCCCTAAGGTATTCATTAGTTGTGAATATGACCTTGTTGTAGATGCTACAGACATTAAATATACAAAATCCATAAGGTTCCAGCTTGCGATCTTTTATGCTCCTTGAAGAAAGGGAAGAATTTTATCCAGAGACCAGGAATGAGAGATTGGCTCATAACCGACTGCACTTGTTTTGAGGTCTCCCTAAATCTCACTTATATATGTGGAACACTGCTCATCTCTCCAAACGAGGCCGGAGACCGATCTCAGACATTAAATATACAAAATCCATAAGGTTCCAGCTTGCGATCTTTTATGCTCCTTGAAGAAAGGGAAGAATTTTATCCAGAGACCAGGAATGAGAGATTGGCTCATAACCGACTGCACTTGTTTTGAGGTCTCCCTAAATCTCACTTATATATGTGGAACACTGCTCATCTCTCCAAACGAGGCCGGAGACCGATCTCACGAGAGATTCCTCCGTATTCCTTAGAATGCATCACCGCTAGCCGTGAAGAATCAGTCACTGCAGCGTACGGCTCTAACGCATAGCGGTGTGGAGGGAAAGACAGTTTAGTGGAGCCTTTCTTTCATTCTTCCCACATGCAATGCATGTTCATTACAACGTGGTGTGGAAGACTGGGGAAAATGTTCTTTTCACTGTTAGATTGTCTCACCTAACAGACGTTTCCAAGAAGTGTGTCACCCAACTCTACCTAGTGATTGTATAAAATAACTACATATTTCAATTATTCCAGCACATGGGATAAGAGACGTGACATTCTACATGTGTCTTTCCAAGAATTTAATTAGGTTATGTCTTATATTTGATGAACTAATTTTTATTATATAGGTCTGTGCTTCAGATAACCCTTAGTCACGCCTTAGTGGGATATTTAATCATGTTTAACTAAAATAAATGTATATTAAAAAATATACAAAAAACGTACATAGAAATACTATTTGATATAAACAAACTGTTGTTTTTTTTCTTCTGAACCTTAATTTTTAGAAAACTTGTATGTGTCTCTGACGTTATCTGTAAACATGAACCTGACAGACAAATAATAACGCATGAGAACAATTTAAGACCTATCTCCCTCAGTGTACTGTTCAGGTGTAGAACATGTCTACTATATCCCAAGACATATTCCCAATTTAAGCAAACTTTAGATTAAATGCATGTTAACATTTAAGATGAACAAAAACATTATGAAATATGAACACATATACAAACTCAATAAAAACAACAACATAACAACCAACCACTAAAGCCAATTGAAACGATCCCAGGGAGCTCGTGCACGCGGACACAATAGAAGTATACAGACAGAGGACTACATCTCATGTCAACTTTGGATGCGGGGAAATAAATAGAAAATCGTACTCAATAAATGATGGATGAGAACTCTTGTTTTATCCTAGCTAGATTTGTACAAAGCTTCGTGACTAAAAGAGGCCCTATGTATATCAACTCACTCCCCGCCTGTCTGTGTGGACTTTTATATTATTTTGTTCTCCCCATTCCCATAAAGTTGAAATTTTGCCCGAACTTATCCACGATACAACTTATCGAACTTATCCACGATACAACTTATCGAACTTATCCACGATACAACTTAGAGAACTTATCTATGATACAACTTAGCGAACTTATCCACGATACAATTAATCGAACTTATCCACGATACAACTTAGCGAACTTATCCACGATACAACTTAGCGAACTTATCCACGATACAACTTAGCGAAGTTATCCACGATACAACTTAGCTAAGTTATCCACGATACAACTTAGCAAACTTATCCTCGTTACAAACAAGTGCATCAATAAAAACAATTAACCGATTAATTAATTTATTAGTGCTAATTAATCAATTTTGTTTTACATTGAAAAATGGAGATGAAACATGCAGTATTGAGAGATACGCCGGTGATTCGCATTTATCTATTTGACAAGAAATGATTCAAGTAATGTGATTTGAGTTTTCTCAAAATCTATTTTTTTTTTTTTTTAAATATTTTTATCGATTGTCTTTTAGACCTACATATCAGTATATCAAGTATACCATATATACCGACTTCAGCGGTTTACTTTTATATATAAAGGAATACTAAAATTTAACAGACAACGTAGCTATCATAAAAAGCAACTTTTGGAAAATATTCTTAATCATTTTTTTTGAAAGTTTTTTTGTTTGTTCGGTGGTGTTCGGATGAGATTTCTCAGAATCTAATTTGTCATAGTTTTTCTAGTTCTATGTCCTGTTCTATAATGTATAATGGGATAGTGCCAGCAAAGCCAATCTACCATGATTAATATATTGTTATACGTTTCTCTAAGAGAACCCATCTTTGTATCACATTGAAAAAGCTTCCTGATTGACGTTCTTATGTATTCTTTTTTTCTGTTATTCCAGTCCTCCCCCCCCCCCCCCCGCCTCATCTCTCTGTGTTTTCCCTGTCTGTCTCTGTCTGTATGTCCCTCTATACCTCTCTATTTATGTTTCTCTCAATAGCTACTCCTGTGTGTGATACTTATATATCTGCTCCTACTGTTGAAATAAATGAACCTATTCATAGTAATCACAATTTGTTTGGTAACTATTGGAAACTCTTCGAGGAGAAGTGAAGACCATTAAAACAACATTTTTGTATTGCGTCTTCATAAAGTTCTATTTCTCATTGGATCTTATCCATTCATATTGCGGCCAATTCGTGGGCTCTCCACTTATTAAATTCCCATTAGAAGGATTAGTACATGCCCTCCGTGGAGGAGATTGCCGGCCCCACTAATAGCCCTGACCCTGATAGGGCAAGAGGGAGCCACCAAGAGATGATTAACACCTTCCATTCTTCATAACTTGGCATCAGTAACCATAAAGTCCTACCCATCAGATACCATTTTCTGCTATACCGATGGGTCGGTTCTGAGGCACCCCGATAGATCAGGGTATGGGACCCTTATAGTCTACCCTGACCAGATAGAACCAGACCGGTTCTCTGGTCAATGTACGCCAAGCTAACAGGGATAACTCGGGCGTTGGAGGCCATTAAGGCCCGAATGACCCAACACGAAAGTGGTGCCACTACTGTGGTACTAGTCACCGACTCTTGCTCCAGTCTCCAAGCTGTGGGTGGCGGCGGGGGAGGGTCGCCCGTAATAGAAGAGGCAATCGGCGCCGCAGATAACATCCACCGAGCTATTGGAGCTGTCGTTTTCATGCAGAGGGCGCCTTCACATTGCGGTTTGAGGGCAATAAAACAGCAGACGCCCTCCGAAGGGAGGGTGCTTTGGCAGCCACACACCTCGAAGCACCAAGCACGTATTTACAAGCAACGGCACAAATCCGAGCACTCATTCATGAGAAGTGGTTAAAGTCCTTGGAGGAATCCGACAGAGCACGTGGTGTCTGGCAGCACATGCGTCACCCAGATCGCGACGATCCATGGTGGCGACTGAGGAGGTCAGAGCAGACAATAATTGCGCAGTGAAGAACGGAACACTGTCCTATTGGGGCATACTTTGCCCGGTTCCGCACGAACTTTGACTCCCGATGCCGACTCTCTCATTTTTTGTCACACTCCCTCATTTCTTCACGCAATCCCTCATTTCTTCTTACACTCCCTCATTTCTTCACACACTCTCTCATTTCTTGTCACACTCCCTCATTTCTTCACACTCCCTTATTTCTTCACACACTCCCTCATTTCTTCACACAGTCCCTCATTTCTTCACACACTCCCTCATTTGTTGTCACACTCTCTCATTTGTTGTCACACTCCCTCATTTCTTGTCACACTCTTTCATTTCTTCACACAGTCTCTCATTTCTTGTCACACTCCCTCATTTTTTCACACGCTCCCTCATTTCTTCACACACTCCCTCATCTCTTCACACACTCCTTCATTTCTTCACACACTCCCTCATTTCTTGTCACACTCCCTCATTTCTTCACACACTTCCTCATTTCTTCACACACTCTATCATTTCTTCACACACTCCCTCATTACTTCACACACTCTCTCATTTCTTGTCACACTCCCTTATTTCTTCACACACTGCCTCATTTCTTCACACACTCCCTCATTTCTTCACACACTTCTTCATTTCTTCACACACTCAATCATTTCTTCACACACTTCTTCATTTCTTCACACACTCAATCATTTCTTCACACACTCCTTTATTTTTTCACACACTCCCTCATCTCTCCACACAATCCTTCATTTCTTCACACACTCCCTCATTTTTTTTGTCACACTCCCTCATTTCTTCACACACTCCCTCATTTCTTCACACAGTCCCTCATTTCTTCAAACACTCTCTCATTTCTTCACACACTCTCTCATTTCTTCACACACTCTCTCATTTCTTGTCTCACTCCCTTATTTCTTCACACACTGCCTCATTTCTTCACACACTCCCTCATTTCTTCACACACTCACTCATTTCTTCACACACTTCTTCATTTCTTCACACACTCAATCATTTCTTCACACACTCCATCATTTTTTCACAAGTCCCTCATTTCTTGTCACACTCCCTCATTTCTTCACACACTCCGACATTTCTTGTCACAATCACTTCCTCATTTCTTGTCTCACACTCTCTCATTTCTTGTTACACTCTCTCATTTCTTCACACACTCCCTCAATATTTCTCACAGTCCCTCATTTCTTGTCACACTCCCTTATCTCTTCACACACTCCCACATTTCTTCACACACTCCCTCATTTCCTGTACCTCATTTCTTCACACAGTCCCTCATTTCTTCACACACTCCCTCATTTCCTGTCACACACTTCATCATTTCTTCACACACTCCCTCATTTCTTCAAACACTCCATCATTTCTTCAAACACTCCATTATTTCTTCACACAGTCCCTCATTTTTTGTCACACTCCCTCATTTCTTGTCACACTCCCTCATTTCTTCACACACTCCCTCATTTCTTTACACACTCTCTCATTTCTTCACACATACCCTCATTTGTTGTCACAATTCCTCATTTCTTGTCACACTCCCTCATTTTTTCACACGATCCCTCATTTCTTCCCACACTCCCTCATCTCTTCACACACTCCTTCATTTCTTCACACAGTCCCTCATTTCTTGTGCACTCCCTCATTTCTTCACACAGTCCCCCATTTCTTGTCACACTCCCTCATTTCTTTACACACTTTCTTATTTCTTCACACACTCCCTCATTTCTTGTCACATTTCCTCATCTGTTGTCAAATTTTTCATTCCTACTTCCTTTCTTTTATTTCTTCTATTATTTCTTTCCTGTCTCTCTCATTTTGAACATTTTTCTTTAAAAGACTAAAATCATAAATTTTTGGAGTACGCCTTTCGACCATAATTATAAATATATTTTGGTGGGAGATAGGTTGTTTGCGCAAGAAGATCTGGTGAACGTAGTGATAGTACTTGACTCCATGGAAACTGAAAGATTTCACAAGGCTTGACAGTCGCTGTTTTGTGTTAGCTCATTATAAATAGACATACGTCATCGGACCTTACTCTTTCGTTGTGCTAATTTTTAAAAAATTACTTTGTATTGTTAACTTTCATGAGATATGCATGTTCAGTGCACTCTTGTCTTGTCCAATCTTGTGGACCAATGGCTGGTGGAGGTATCTGGGAGAAGGTTTCCATGCTGACTTGAGGCACTCAGCAAACAAAACTCAGCTCGAGATTGATTAGGATTAGAGCCCTCTCGATAGGCAGCCAATCCTTTGCTGCCACCGAGCCACATATCGAAAATTAAATTTACGACAATATTAAAAAAAAAAAAAAGAAATTAAGTTTATCTGAGTTCATTTTAGACCTTTTTATTCCTGGTTAGGTACCTTATTTTTTTTTTTTAACAAAGATAAGTTTCCAGGCTGTTTTCTTTTAAACGTCTTCATCCATCTAATATATAAATGTAATATATAAAGCAGAATGTAAGGCTTATGTATGTATGTAAGTATGTATGTATGTATGTATGTATGTATGTATGTATGTATGTATGTATGTATGTATGTATGTATGTCCCGCATAGAAATCAAAACCGCAAGTCCAATCTTGATAAAATCTGGTAAAAATGTTCCTTAGATCATTGCGGAGACTGTTGTGTCTGTTTAATGTCCTCCCTCACCCCCCCCCCCCCCAACTCACGATCGGGGGCCGTTAAAAAAACAACTAAATTTATCTCTATTAAAGAAATTTTGTATAACAGTATTTATATTTGAACGCATGACCATGTGTGCTAAACTGTAAGTCTACTGTCATTCTCAATTTTTATTTTCCTGACAAAAAACAAAATGTGAAGGGAACATTCGCTATGTTTGACCCAGGCCGCGGGTATTAATTGGATAGCATTTATATGTAAATACGAACAGAAACGCATGCTTGATTCAAGGTAGACAAACTGAGCTCACTCAAAGGGACAACTCTATGCTGTAAGATATAAACACTTGAGTTCCTGAGTCCATTATGTCGAAGTACGCCTATACATATTTTACATAACACATAACTTGAAACATAGTTCTATTAGAACGGGTATTAACGTTACGCAACACTGTTACTATTCTTGCCACTTGAAGGACATACTGTCGATAGAGAGAAAACGATTTCCATTTGTCGTTCTCATGGACCAGAGTTTCTATGTCGAGGTGATAAATGGAGTATGTCCACTCAAAGACGCCCACGTGCTAGTTCTCTCACTGCGCGCTGTCTACGTAATCCTCTAGTTCTAGGATGACTTTTCATCCTCTTATAGTGCGGACATTTTCTTTGTTCGAATGTCTTTTGACTTTTAAAATAGCACATGTTCTAATTACAACCGTTTGAGTTATGTAAAATCTATTTTTAGCAAGCGCTCTGATGTATAAAAAAGTATAGAACTTATTTCCTTGCGATCTATAGGGCAGATAATTAACGGTTAACGAGGGTGTGGCGTAGCCAGTACAACGATCGACCGCCCTTTATTATAGCTGGGTGGAATCAGTGGCGCCCTACAAAAACGTGTATAATAACAATTAAAAAATATTTATGTTGAATGAAAAGTGTGTGATGTGCATTGTTCAGAGGTTTTCAAACTTTTTTTTTTGACTCAGGGACCCCTTTATATAGTCGTAACTTGCCCTCCGACCCCTTAGTGAAAAACTACAAACACGCATTGTATATAGTAAATAGGTAAAAATGTTTTTTAAAAAAATTATTGTGAAAGTATTTATTGAGATTACAACTTTTGTTTGAAATAAAATTTGAAAAATGACTTGGATGAGGGTGATGAGATTTTATGAATGTATTGATTTCCGGCTCAAAGTTTGTAAGTGGCAACCCTGACTTTGAACAAACAGAATCAAAATGAGTGACATGACCAAATAAAATATCAAGACTTCAGGTTTTAACATCAGTTATTATTTTTTTAACACAAAGTATAACAAAACTATTGAAATACAAACAAAACAATTGAAATACAAACAAAACAATTGAAATACAAACAAAACAATTGAAATACAAACAAAACAAATGAAATACAAACAAAACAATTGAAATACAAACAAAATAATTGAAATAAAAACAAAACCATTGAAATACAAATAGAACAATTGAAATACAATCTAAACACTTCAACAGCAGCGCGATCACAATTAAAAGAATTGACAACATGTTTTATATTTATAAAAAAGGTCAAGTGAAATTAGTATTTATTTATAATTTCTCTAAGATTTTGCAAGATACCAAACATGTCAGTGGCGTAGATAGGAATTTGCATCATTTGGGGCCCCTGCATTTTGCGAAATATTTAATATTTAAAAAAATAATAATTTCGAACACTCATGTAGCAGCCCAACCCCTTCAAGTGGAGCCATGGGGATTTTCAAAATTTCCCTCCCCTCTCTAGCAACGCCAATGAAAAGTGATTCGGATTTATTCAAAAGGATTACAGTCATCACTATGCTCATGCGGCTGTTTTTTAAAATAAATCTGTTATTGTATTGTAAGCATAGAGTTTGATATGTATACTGTTATACACCATATGAATATAGAAAACACATTGTGTTGATTAATGGTTAGAACAATAAAGGTAATTCTACGAACGAAAGCTTAAAATGTACTAGAGATCCTAATTGCTTATCACGTGACCAGAAACCACTGCTCATTGAAGTGGCGCCCCCTGTTTCCGTGTTTATTCTGGGAATCTATTTACGGCACAATCCTGTGACCCAATTACTCACTGCCAGAGATCGGCTGGAGTGTGAAGACAGAACGAGTACTTGGCCTTTGATGGCCGGCTTGACCTTTGTATTCCAGAGTTCTCGCTTTTAAGAAAAGGATTCAGCGGGTAAGAGAAATTGTCGATGTGAAGAAACAATTAATATGGGACTGAGACTTGAAATAATACAGTTACAACAGGAACAGACAAAAAGGAGGTTAAAGCGAAATGCAACAGATATCCACTACTCAATAGCCTATAAAACTGTCCCCATAAGGCTGTCGAAACATCAAAGCGTGTGCAAGTTTGATCGAATGCTAATCAATGTGTTAAAAAAATCTTTACAAGAAGGGAATACAAATGAGGGACTAGTTTTAATCAAAGAATTAGACAATAAGACTAACTATTAATTTAACAATGAAGACTCATTTGTTGTATTAATCTGTATTAAACATAATTGTATTATCTATAACATAGTTGTATCATCTATCTTTAACAGTTTCAACATTTATCTTTAGCACAGAATGAATGCTATATTTAGCATTGCCATACCTTGAACATAATTGCATCGACTTTATCTTAAAAACAGTTAAATGATTTATCTTCTACATAGTTGTATAATCTAGCGCAGTGGTTGCCAAACTGTGTTCCGCAGAACCCCAGTGTTCCACAAACTACTGGAATAATTAACTAGTAGGCGACCACGTTAGTTAATCTCTCTAAAAATAAACAAAGTGTTACGCTTAATACTGAGGATGTGCCAAGTGTTTCGTTAGAGTAAAGGAATTGGAACCACTGGTCTTTCTTATAATTAGTTGTTTTATCTATATTAATCGGAAAGTTTAAAAGCATTTTACAAAATATTAAGTTGAACTTTACAAAACTGTATGTCATACTTTACAAATATTAAATTTAACTTTCTTGAGACTGCTAATAAAGATCTAGCAGTGGACGTGGTCTAATCAAGGTAGACGCACAATATGGCTTTAACTCAGCTCTTGAATATCTCAACGCTCAATATTAATAGTTACATATATTGAAAATCAAATGTTTCTCAACAGTTCAGTTAAAGTATACCTTTAAAAAAAAAGTGTTTTTAATTCTCATCACTGTCAGAGTCAGACTCATAATCGCTGTCATATTCAAAGTTCATGTCCATGTAACTAGGGTCAAAGTTGTACAGTTTAGCTTGGTGCAAGGCAGATCTGAATAAAAACCTTTTCATCACCTGTTTGTCCTCCATGTCGTGGGGGGCCCTCTGAAACATCAAAGTTTCCTGAAGGGGCACTGGAAGACCGCAAGTTTTAATGGCATCAGTTCTCCGAGACCCAGTTCCTAGGGCCAGAGACACAACCACGAAGCTCAACGTCTGAAGAGACAAAGGCTGACTTCTGTGTTTGTCCAAAAAGCTGACGATGTCGAGGCGACTCTTGGATTGGAAGTATGGCTTGATGTCTTGGTCTTGAGATAACATCTGCACATCTTTGGAAGTTAAAAACCTAATGTTCATAAAATATTCAGCCAGTTGGACATTTTTCATCATCAAAGCTGCATCAAGAGGAGAGATACAATAGTCTGTCTTAAGCCAAGCAGTTACAGGCCATTGTATATGTACTACTGTGGGAGCTAACCCAACTGAAATATATTTTGTAACTAAAGAAAAACAACCCATAGAAATCAATGCGTGGACAAGAGAGGGTGGGATAGTTTTCGAAGTTAATCCATGATCCAATAACATACCCAGACACGCTGTCACTTCTGCTCTATAGGTTCTCAATCTTTTCATCAGGATAGACACTGCAGATATTTCTTTGTCATTTTTAGTAACAGAATAATTGACATCAGCGCCAGACCGAAGCAGGGAAGACATTATTTCTACATTATTGCTCTTAGCAGCAAGAAGTAATGGGCTTTTGCCTTCTTTGTTTGTGTGGTTCACGTCACTCTGAGCCTCAATTAGTAACTTGATCAACTCCTCATCACAGAACCTCATGTGGTGCATCAAGGCAGTATTTCCCCGAATGTCTTCAGCATTCACGCTTGCTTTATTCTCAAGGAGAAGACTCAGCATGTTGATGTCACTGCACTCAAACAACAGATTGTGGCTTTGAGCATTGATGTCGGCACCATATTGCAAGAGGCATCTCACGTTGCTTTCTCCACCACTTTGGACAGCCACGTGTAAAGCGGTTTCACCAGCGAGACCAAGTTCGTCCACTTTTGCTCCAGCCCCAATCAGCACTTTGATAACGTCACAAGAGTCGTGAGTTTTAGCCGCGACCATTAGAGGCGTCCTTTCGAAATAGTCACGACTATCCACTCTAGCTCCATGATGAGTCAAAAGTTGTATCAAACTTGCTTGAAGCATTTTTATGAACGCCTCACTTCTCTCCGTATATTTTGTTTTTAGGTACCGAAAATATTCAAAAGAAACGAAATAATGAAGAATTAATTTAAATGAGAAATCGGAGCTGATAACCATGTTGACGTCAGCTCCCCTGGAGACTAACAGATCGACCACTTCTAAATTCACTGCTGCCATCAATGGAGTTTTCTTGTCATGTTTAGCATTGACACTTACACCTTTGTCCAACAGCATGTTGATTATACTGGAATTTCCATGAAATACTGCAGTGTGGAGTACATCGGATGGCATATCCGTACTTTTTGTTTTTTCTGGAAACTTATTAAACAAATACTTTAAGCATTTTTTCTTACTGGATTCCACAGCTAACTTCAAAGCCTCGTTGAAGTCAAAGAATGCAGCTGAATTAAGTAATAGGTTAGCACATTCAAACTCTTCGTTTTGGATTGCTATTTCCAGGGCAGAGCCTCGGTATAGGAACCTATTAGCGTTGTCCACTTTGCTAATAGCAGCCCCATGTTTGATCAGCATTTCAAGCAGAAAATAATTTCCACTGGCCGCTACTGTGCCTAGTACGTCATTGGAGATGGACACATTGTTCTCGCAGAGCAGTTCAATAACAACAGTATTTCCTATCTTCACTGCCAGCTCCATTACTTGGTTCTCAGAGGAAGTATTAGCTGGACATGTGCGTAGCAAAACATAAGTATTTGTTAACAGTTTAAATATATCCATTTCACTATTACTGATCGTCAACTGTGTTATAGATTTGAGGAATTCCATTAGGGATGTGAGATACGTATCACAGTCAGAGTTCAGAACCGAAGGATCCATACTTGTTAAAAAATGAAGAGTACGCAAATCTCTATGCTGGGCTGCCAGGGATATTGCTGGACGGCCTGTCAACTTCTGTAATTTAAAACATTTAATCAAATTCAAAGTTCCATTATTTCTGGAGCAAGTGTACACATTTGTTTGCAACTGATTCATTGAAGTGACATTGCCAAAAGTGTCGCACTGAGGCAGCTCACAGACAGCATTAGCGTTAATGAGTAACAGTAGTGCCTCAATATTGTTCGCCTGGATTGCACATTCTAGAGCGGTGAACCCGTTCAGATTCCTGTGTTCCAAGTTGATGTCTTTGCTCTCTAGAAGAAGCTTCAACGCTTTATGGGACGACTTAAAATACGTGGAGACTATGAGCGCGGTGTCTCCAACATTGTTGCATGCGTTCACGTCTGGACACTTGCTAAGGAGGAGGGGAGTTATGCTTATCTGATCATTGATCACGGATATCATCAGAGGCGTGTTTCCTCTGTCGTCTCGGCAATCCAGGTGGGCCCCGGCCTCTAAAAGAGCCTGCACCACAATGTTGGGCCCGTTTCCACACGAGTGCAGCAAGCAGTAATTGAGTGCATTGATAGAGAAGAGACTTTTGTTATGAAGTAAATTGTGAGTCACTGCAGAGAGTTGCTCTGACGATGTGGACGTAATGGCTTGAATAAGGGAAGAATCCTTGCTAGGTGGATGTGGACTGTAAGCCATTCACACACAACAAAACCTTGGATTAATCTGACAAAACAAAAAGTCATAGGTCTTGGACGTTCTTGTTATATCTATCTAACTATGTATCTATCTATGTATCTATATATCTATCTATGTATCTATCTATCTGTCTGTCTGCCTGCCTATCTATCTATCATCTATCTATATCTATCTATCTATTTCTATCTATCTATCTCTATCTATCTATCTATCTATCTCAATCTATCTATCTATATCTATCTATCTATCTATCTATCTAACTATCTATCTATCTCTATCTATCTATCTATCTATCTATCTATCTATCTATCTAATTATCTATCTATCTATCTATCTATCTATTTATCTATCAGTCCTCACTCTGTGGGTTTGGTGGCCTAGTGGTATTTCATTCGAGATTTGTACGACGCCCCATAGTCCACCCAATTAAAAAGAAGTTCAGACGAAAGGGGAAACTTGCAATACTAGGCTATTATATCCATTTACCCCTAAGGCGAGAATGTATCACACGTTGGCCAATCTCCACTCACCACTTGGCTCTATATTTGTTATTACTTAGACTACATCTAAATATCTTTTATTCGTCAGCATTTCTACATTTGATTCAGTTCTAACATGAAATGGTGTTTAACATTAAAAAAATGTTTTTCTGAGAAAGGGAGCAAAACTGGGTCATAGTTCGTTTTTTTAATTTTTGCGTAGCGATTGCAAGTAGGGCATAGGTCGTAAGGGTCATATAAAAATAACTAGATCTAGATCTAGTCTTTTCTGAGTTAAGTTTTAGGTACATACATATTAAGGTCATTAGTTTTTTTTATGGTATTTACCTCATTGGTAACAATATTAATCAACATATCTAAATCTTTTGGCGAAATGTATGGTTGAATGTCTCGTTGGAATAGTATTTGAAATAAAGTTAATTAAAACATAATAATAATTTCGGGAATTTCCAATTCACTATGGCCTCATGTCTTATTAAGTAGCTTTAGTCAATGTTAAAAAAAATACAATTCGAAGTTCAAATTAATGACAATAAGTCCAAAGCTGAAGTACTGTCTACTGTGAAACAAAAAAGAAGATATCCTTTAACAAATTGACTACATAATATTTGACCACCTACCAGCAGAATTGAAAACAGTTTTTACTTCCTACCTAAGCCATCGACCATTGCTGTGTGTAAATATAGAGTCAGTTTCCGTTTTGCTAATAATAGCACGCAGTTCATACGTCAGTGTTTCTCCAGTTGTAAGGGTCACTTTGATTGGCTGGATAATTTGCCTTGAATGAGACACTTAACTATAAAACGTTTCTATTTAATTGTGTTACAAAACAAGTTGGTAGCAGTTGGTAGCAGTTGGTAACACTCTGACGTCTTTACAGTCTAGATTTCTTAAGAAATATGTTTTCGTGCAATACCGTGTCATACATGGTCATACGTGGTTTACGTACTAGAATGTTGAGTAGAGCAATCTAATCTTATCTTAGAAATTACAGACGTCTCATTAAAAGAAAAAATAATTACATACTTTGCAGCAGGAGTGGCCTTGTGTAATAGGAGGGCCCATGGCAAGGGGAGTTTGGTGATAGGAGGCCCATGGCAAGGGGAATTTGGTGATAGGAGGGCCCATGGCAAGGGGAATTTGGTGATAGGAGGCCCATGGCAAGGGGAATTTGGTGATAGGAGGCCCATGGCAAGGGGAATTTGGTGATAGGAGGCCCATGGCAAGGGGAATTTGGTGATAGGAGGCCCATGGCAAGGGGAATTTGGTGATAGGAGGCCCATGGCAAGGGGAATTTGGTGATAGGAGGCCCATGGCAAGGGGAATTTGGTGATAGGAGGCCCATGGCAAGGGGAATTTGGTGATAGGAGGCCCATGGCAAGGGGAATTTGGTGATGCCAAACAATTTTTAAAAATATACAACGAAAAAACAAAAATCCCGCCAATAGATTAACAAGAAAAACATTTGACAAAATTACTTTCAAATAAACAAACAAAACTTTTACAAAGTGTAATTGTATCAATTAATTTGGATTAGTCATGTAAGTAATTTTGTAAAAAAATCTATACCAACAATAATAAATCTATGCGATTAGAAATATTTTTATCAATTGTTTTTGTTTAGCGATATTTCAAGGTTTTAGCTTTCTCAAAGTGCTATGATCCTTTCACTTGACTATATGATAATATCACTTGACTATATGATCCAATCACTTGACTATATGATCCTATCACTTGACTATATGATCCTATCACTTGACTATATGATAATATCACTTGACTATATGATCCTATCACTTGACTGTATGATCCTATCACTTGACTATATGATAATATCACTTGACTATATGATCCTTTCACTTGACTATATGATAATATCACTTGACTATATGATCCAATCACTTGACTATATGATCCTATCACTTGACTATATGATAATATCACTTGTCTATATAATCCAATAACTTGACTATATGATCCAATCACTTGACTATCACTTGTCTGGACCAGTTGGGGGAGGGGGGGGGGGAGAAGAAAGAATTGGATATCTGGCTGAATTTGACTATAATCGGTCTTTAAAAAAAAAGGGAACGACCTGAACTCGAACTATTGGCTTACGCCTTCTCAAGTCGACATGCTTATCACTCTGCAAGTAAGACATGCATATGACAGCAGAAGAATGTATAGCTATTTATTGTTTGTTTAAAACTTACTTTAAAGCGGCGACCTTTAAAGAGCACAGAATCAGCTTGCATCATCACTTTAGTCAATTACAATTTCTTTTCCTTGTTCGAAATACTAAACAAAATAATTAATTGCCAATAGTTAATTAGATATTTAGTAAAAAATTTTATTGATTCTTGTATTGTCAGAAAAAAAAAATAATTGCGCAAAATTTCAGCTTGATCCGAGATTGGGTGTCGGAGCAATAACGTGTCCAAACTTTTTACCAGACAGACAGACAGACAGAATGAGTTGAGATATAAGCTTTGTAAAAACATATCTGTATCTATACCAAAATAAATATATATGTTCACGACACGTTCTGTATTACTGCATGAAGATGACCCTAAGCCTAGATCTCTCCAATCAACAACGATATGCTGTCTTTCCTCTGCATCGCTTGAGCCTACATCTTCCGTGACGCGTTCATGACTTCTGCAAATTAGCCGATTCCTTGACCAGTTCTTTTAAGACCATCCATTTTTCGTTTGCCTTTTGATGCACCATTTCTACGAGGCTATTATATTGTTGCAACTCTAGGTTAGGCACTCAACGAAAAGGTATGCAACTCAACACAGTTTAACAGGAAATAAATAGTTGTGTTTATTCACTAGGGTAAACACATAACATCCTTCAGCTTCCTCAGAGTCTTACTACTAAGTATACCAGTCCTTTGCTACTTAACCCGAATGTGGACCAACGACACCCTTCCCGCTTCACTCCAGGTCCCTACTACAACCTTCAGGCAGCACAAAAGTTGGCCTCTTAGGTTTCCAAACATTCAGACTCTTCACAATCCCTGATGCACTGTTCTTCTCTCCATTCTAGTGTCTTCCTGTTAACGTTCAACAGTGCGCTAGTGCTCATCTCAAGCACTGGTGCAAGGCAGGGTTACAACAATATTGATGCACTGTCGTCCTACTAATAAGTCCACTACAAATACATTATGAGCTGGATAGCTGTATAATATCACAATTCAGAAAGCATTGTTTAAAATCATCCTGTGTTTTAATAATTATCTTTTACAATCAATGGGGCAATCAGTTTCGCTAATGTTCTGTATGTATACTGGCCAGGTCCATGCAAACTACATGTTAGATGATTGTTAGCAGGCAACCTTATCCAGAGAAAAAGAAAACTTATCGCCAGCCATCAATAACGTCAACCTGTCAGACACATCAAGACTAGGTTGACCTAATTAGATTAGAAAGACAAAGACTGTAAGAGAATGTTTGTGTTCCATATTCAAGTAGAACAGTGTTTCCCAAACTTTGGACAAAATACACCGTCTTGTACACCTTGAATTTTCGTAACGCTGAGTACCACTTCGTCACGGTGATTTCCCCCCCCCCCCGCATCACATTTTTTATGGAATATTATTTACATACAAGAAAACAACAATAATAAACGAAAAATAAAATTGTGAATAAAGTAAAATGTAAGTTCTATTATAGACAACATTGATTTGTAGCATTGAGAACGATCATAGTGTGTTTAGACAAAGCATCAGAATTAGGCTTTATTGTAGTTTATTTTAATCTGAGACGTGATCTTTAAACATGCTTACAAAGCATTTATCGACTGATCGTAATAAATGGTACTACGGGTACCCCATTTAAACTCTACCCGTACCGCTGGTGGTACGCGTACCCCACTTTGGGAAACTCAGAAGTATGAACTTCTTTGTATCCATTGTCTGGAGTTGTTTGTTGTCGAACGTCTACCTTTGGGACATGGCAAAAGACTTAAAACCATAGGATAGAATTTATGTCAACGGCTATAAAGAAATGATTGACTCTGCACTGACCACTCAGTTCGAATGCCCCAAATCAACTAGTTGATCATTAATCACATCTTTTGAATTACACCAATGCCCTGTTCACCCTGCCTTGGGGGGAGGGGGGATAAAAGCGTGAAAGAAGAAAATTTTGAAAAAGACTGGTAAGAAGTGTGAGAAATTGAAAGTGTGATGTGAGAGAAAGTGTGATGTGAGAGAAAGTTCGATGTGAGAGAAAGTGTGATGTGAGAGAAAGTGTGATATGAAAGAAAGTGTGATGTGAGAGAAAGTGTGATGTGAGAGAAAGTGTGATGTGAGAGAAAGTGTGTGTGAGAAAGTGTAATATGTGAGAAAGTTAAGATATAAGAGAAGCTATGATGTGAAAGAAGCATGATGTCACCAATTTTTTAGCAGTACCTTAAATGAACCTGTTTAAGAACAAAACTAAACTATATCAGAAGAGATGAAAACAAATATCCCTTTCCACTCTCTAAGGTGCCGCCTCTGATCACAAACAAATAAAAGCAACACCCTGTTTCCTTACTTTATTACAATTTTACAAACCAAAAAGTGTCCCTACGCGGAGCCGCTGAGATTACACAAATAAAAGCGCCGAGGCAGAGTCACAACTCTGTGACACAGCTGTTGACGTCTCTGTGACACAGCTGTTTACATATCAAGGCTTTACGTGACCATTCTAACAAATACTGGACAAATATTGCCACCCCCCCCCCCCCCCCCAAAAAAAAAACAGACACACGCACATAATACACTTTTGCGCGTTGTCCACACTAGTGTCAGACATAATAAATAAATGAATTGTGCTACTACTTGACTCGCTGTTGTGCTAGCACAATTTGTCGTCAGAGCCACAAAAACTACCCCCCCCCCCCGCCCCCTTTCTTTTCTTATCAGTTCACTTAAAGGGGCACATCATTCCTTACTATTAGAAGGGGGAAAAAAAAAACTTCAACGGAGTACTCACGATAGACAGACGCTTAGGATGTTAGTTTGTCTTAATCAATATTACACCCTTTCCTCCCCCCCCACTCCCTCATCTCTATCTCCCCTCTCTCTCTTTCTGCACCTCTCCCACTCTCTCATTCTCAATTCTCCGTTTGTAAACGTGCGAGCACCAGGCAGGTTGTATGACAAAGTATAACTGCTACAAGAAAGGGAACCCTCCCGTACAGGATTCACATATGCATCATAACATATATTTAACATATCACGTATCTAACATATCACGTATCTAACATATCACATCTCTAACATATCACATCTCTAACATATCACATCTCTAACATATCACATCTCTAACATATCACATCTCTAACATATTACATCTCTAACATATCACATCTCTAACATATCACATCTCTCACATATCACATCTCTAACATATCACATCTCTAACATATCACATCTCTAACATATCACATCTCTAACATATCACATCTCTAACATATCTGTGGCATTTTACGTCTCAAGAGACGATCTTTTCCCTTTGCAACTTCTTGTGTGACTAAAGAGGCCAATCCTTGATACACAGCTGCGATCGCAGGTTAGGCATATATAATCACCAGGCGCCGTTGCATTTTCACCCTTCTTTCTGCTTCTGTTGTGTATGACATCTGCAATCTTTGACCCTTCCTTTATGCTCTCTCTCCATAAGGATCTGTCCAGTGCCACCTCTTCCCAGTTGCCAGTGTCGATTTTGAAGAGCTTCATGTCGCGTTTGCATACATCCGTATAACGTAAAAGTGGGCGACAAACGGCTCTTTTGCCTTCTATTACATCGCCTTACAGGATGTCCTGTGGAAGTCGACCTACTGGCATTCTACGAACGAGGCCAACCCAGCCAAGGCGTCTGCTGCTGATAAGAGAGCGGATGTCCTGGCACCCTGCTCTTTGTAGCACTTCCTCATTGGTTATCTTATCTTGCCACCTTATTTTAAAGATCCGCCTTAGGCATCGGAGGTGGAAAACATTCACCTTTTTTTCCTGCCATGAGTAGGTTGGCCATGTTTCACTTCCGTACAGCAAGGTGCCCAACACACAGGTCCGGTAGACTAGGGCTTTAGTACTGCTAGTCAGCAATATATTGTCCCAGACTCTGTGACATGGTGGCCATTGCCTGGGCTTTCCTGTTGTTTATGTCTTTATCCAGTAGAGTGGTGTTGGATATGATGGAGCCAAGGTAACAAATGTGATCAACAGTTTCTAGTGGTTGGCCATTAATGCTTACTTGAGATGCAGTGTTTGTGTTTTAAACAAGTATCTTAGTCTTGCTTTGACTGATGTTTAAGCCGAACTTCTGGCAAGCAGCAGATAGTTTGTCAACCAGGCACTGTAGCTGAATATCAGAATCAGCCACAATAGCTGCATCATCAGCATACAGGAGTTCCCTGACGAGTAGCTTCCTAACCTTGGTTTTTGCCCGCAGCCTTGATACATTAAATAGTTTTCCAGAGGATCTTGTATGGAAAAACACACCTTCGTTTATGTCGTTGTACGCATAATGCATTAGACAGGAGAAGAATATGCCAAACAGAGTAGGTACGAGCACACATCCCTGCTTGACACCACTGCAAACCTCAAAAGGTGCTGATTGGGCTCCATTGAATTTGACAGTGCATTTAGTTTCCTCGTGAAAACACTCAATAAACTGCAGTAGTTTGGGAGGGCAACCTATTTTCCTCAGGAGTTTGAAAATGCCACTTCTGCTGTCAGATCAACAGAAACGATGTAAAGGGGTCTGTCTCTCTCTCTGAATTTCTCCTGCAGTAGTCGTAGAGAAGATATCATGTCTACAGTGGATCTACCACTCCTGAATCCACACTGAGACTCTGGGTAGACTCTAGAAGCTATCACTTGCAGCCTGTATAGTGCCACTCTAGCAAAGATCTTGCCCACTATACTGAGGAGAGAGATACCCCTGTAATTGTTGCAGTCACTCCGATCCCCTTTGTTCTTGTATATTGTGACTATAGTTGCGTCACGCATGTCCTGTGGGACATGACCTGTTTCCCAACAGCGGCAGAGGAGAATATAGAGTTCAGGGAGCAGGAGTGATTCATTGACTTTCACTACTTCCACTGGGATACCATCACTCCCAGGAGATTTTCTATTTTTTATGCAGTTAATTGCTTTTTTAAGGTCACTGAGGCTCGGAAGATCATCTAGGCATTTCAGTACTGGAAGATCTGGTAGAGAAGCCAGGGCGACATCGTCTACTGTATTCTGTGTGGCATAGACTTCGAGGTAGTGTTCAGTCCATCGTTCTAGCTGCTTGGTTTGATCTGTAATTTTTTCTCCTGATTTGGATAGAAGGGGGGCAGGCTTAGACACTGTTGGGCCCAGGGCCGCTTTAATGCCATCAAATAGAGCTTTGCTATTTCCTGAGTGGAGACTGTCTTGGATTCTGTTGCAGGTATCCCTCCAAAAGTTGTTAGCACATTTTCTAGCCATTTGTTTCGCCTCTTTATTAGCACTTTTGAAGGCCTCCAAAGATCTTGTGAGCGAGGTGTGCAGATCGCTTTTTCTCGATACAAGGTTCCATATGTGCTAGATTCGCCTCAAACCAGTCTACATTTTTGTGTTTTTGCGGCCCAAAGGCGGTGATTGCCGAACTGTAGATTACATCTCTTAATTTCTCCCATCTGATAGAGATGTCTTCTTCATCACTTAATGAGGGGATTGAACTGTTCAGGAGCTCGCCAAAGAGTGCACACTTTTCTGGGTCACCTACATGTTTGACGTTAATTCGCCTAGTTCTGGGTTGAGTGGAAGTATAAGCCTTCTTGAGAAGTAGTTTGATTTTGTTTAGCACTAGTGAATGGTCTGAGTTGCAGTCCGCACTATGGTATGAACGGGTGTGGATGACACTTTTCAGATCCAACCTTCGGGTGGTGCCACCTTTTTGAGCGTGGGTGCTGCCAAGAGACTTTATGGCGTTCCTTGCCAGAGAAGAATGTATTTGTTACACACAGCTCATGAGAGCTACAGAACTCGAGTAGCCTTTGGCCATTGTCATTGATTTTGCCAACACCATGAGGTCCCAAGCATTGTGGCCATGCATCATTTCCATCACCAACACGGGCATTAAAGTCTCCATTTATATAGAGGTGCTCGGATTTTGGAATACTTTTAATTACGTCCTCTAGAGCTTGAAAGAATCTGTCTTTGTCCTCTTTCGGTGCAGCAAGGGTTGGTGAGTAAGCACAGATTATATTAACTTTGTCTTGCGTGATGCAAATTTCATGTGTGCTACTCTTTCATTGCCAATGGGAAACGTCGCGATGCAGGAGACGAGACTGTTTCTTATTGCGAAGCCGACGCCATGCATTCTAGGGCTTTGTTCTGATTTTCCTTGCCAGTAGAATGTATAGTTGCTTTCTGTAAGAGATCCACTGTCTGCCAGTCTGGTTTCTTGCAGGCAGGCCACATCAATGTTTAGTCTGCTGAGTTCTCTGTCGATTATAGCTGTTTGACGCATGTCGGTGACGAGTTTAGGGTCAGTATTGAAGCCAGGACACATTGTCCGTATGTTCCAGCTTGCTAAACGCATTAATGTTGTGGGTTTTCTTTTGGTTGTATTTGCAGGTGCGGGTGAGCAGCTTGCTTTTTTATTTTGTCTTAGCACCAAGCACCCAGTGGTGCGGCAAGCTGTGGCGGGATAGCACTTTATTGTCCGAGGGCTGCAGGCAGTAGCTATCCAGTGAGGCTAGAAAGCCCCTCCAATCGTCAAGAATGGTCCCTGGCGTTCCAGTTTACGCCAATCAGCTAGGAACTTATAACCGGTAACTACCACTCTCCGTGTTTTTCCAAAGACATTACTGTCAGAGATGGAAACACCTCTCCAATGCTGGGGGAAAGCCTGGACGGTAAATTTGCGAGTGCTGGGCTGCACATACGTAAGCACACGCCTCTCTTCCATACTGACCGGGTCCAAAGGGATGGCGAGCCATCACAATTTGGGGACAGGTGGCTGCAGGAGTTTGCCAGAGAGCATCACTAACATATCGCCATCTCTAACATATCACATCTCTAACATATCACATCTCCAACATATCACATCTCTAATATATCACTCACCTAACATATCACATATCTAACATATCACATTTCTAACATATCACATCTCTAACATATCACATCTCTAGCATATCACATCTCTAATTAATCACTCACCTAACATATCACATATCTAACATATCACTCATCTGACATAACACATCTCTAACATATCACATCTCTAACATATCACATCTCTAACATATCACATCTCTAATATATCACTCACCTAACATATCACATATCTAACATATCACATATCTAACATATCACATTTCTAACATATCACATCTCTAACATATCACATCTCTCACATATCACATCTCCAACATATCACATCTCTAACATATCACATCTCTAACATATCACATCTCTAACATATCACATCTCTAACATATCACATCTCTAATATATCACTCACCTAACATATCACATATCAAACATATCACATTTCTAACATATCACATCTCTAACATATCACATCTCTAGCATATCACATCTCTAATTAATCACTCACCTAACATATCACATATCTAACATATCACTCATCTGACATAACACATCTCTAACATATCACATCTCTAACATATCACATCTCTAACATATCACATCTCTAATATATCACTCACCTAACATATCACATATCTAACATATCACATATCTAACATATCACATTTCTAACATATCACATCTCTTACATATCACATCTCTAACATATCACATCTCTCACATATCACATCTCCAACATATCACATCTCCAACATATCACATCTCTAATATATCACTCACCTAACATATCACATATCTAACATATCACATTTCTAACATATCACATCTCTAACATATCACATCTCTAGCATATCACATCTCTAATTAATCACTCACCTAACATATCACATATCTAACATATCACTCATCTGACATAACACATCTCTAACATATCACATCTCTAACATATCACATCTCTAGCATATCACATCTCTAATATATCACTCACCTAACATATCACATATCTAACATATCACATATCTAACATATCACATTTCTAGCATATCACATCTCTAACATATCACATCTCTAACATATCACATCTCTCACATATCACATCTCCAACATATCACATCTCTAACATATCACATCTCTAACATATCACATCTCTAGCATATCACATCTCTAACATATCACATCTCTAATATATCACTCACCTAACATATCACATATCTAACATATCACTAATTTAACATAGCACATCTCTAACATATCACATCTCTAGCATATCACATCTCTAACATATCACATTTCTGACATATCACATCTCTAACATATCACATATCTAACATATCACATATCTAACATATCACATCTCTCACATATCACATCTCTAACATATCACATTTCTAACATATCACATCTCTAACATATCACAATTTTTTACTCATTTAAACTTCACTTCCATGTGATCTTGTACTTGACAAAAAACCACCAACAACGTATAGTTGGTTAGATTATCATGAAAGAAAATGTCTTCATATTACAGACCGAATAGAACGAGATTGAATTTGTTTCTTGTATAGTCGGGGTTATTAGGCTATACACATTTATACAGAGATATTATAGTATAATGTTGTATTGCCAAACATTTATGCAGGCAGATATGTAACACTTGCCTTTTTGTCAACAAAATCAAAAGCACGCATATTTCCATCCTCAACCATTTATCTTATAAGCATCTGAAGAATGGCACTAGCTGTGATATAGACTTACAGCTGTTCAATAATACAAATCCATTTTAAACGTTGTTTTAAAATATTTTGTATGCATTTAGAGACATTTAGAGATTTAATTACGCTTTTAGAACAGTAAAGTAAGATTATTATTTGTTCTAGTGCAAACCTCCCACACCAGATTCCTACTTTTAATTAGATGATACCTATTAGAGATGAGAAGTACTATTAAATGTGCTCAGCACTAAGGTTTAAAATAGTTTCCAAGAATGTTTATCTTCTTCTTCTTTGTAATTGTTCTTAGAGTTGGGTCGAACATTCTTTGAACTGTAGGCTCAAGAAAACTCTCCTGCATCGACTTGTCTGCGCTTCAGTTCTGCTAGGCAACTCAGCAAATATCATTTGTAACATCCCTGTTACCGACTACTCAGTTCCTAAGACGCCCTGGTTAGAGTAGATGCCGAAGGCCGAGAACACCGGGGAAACTTCCCATATATTCCTTCTCTGTATAACATCTTCTGCGCAGGTGCCTGCCTTAAAAGGGTCCATTGAGGAAAAGTGTGTGAACAATGACGCTTGTTTGGGCTTTCTTCCATTACCGCCAGTGCAAAGGGCTTGGTTTTTTTAAAGCCCCCCCCCCCCCAACAGGGCTTCCTTATTTGCTTAATCGTCTGCTCTAACGTTTCCACTCGGACTCCACGTTAAGGCTGATGGCTAGCCCAGGCTGGTATGTTCATAAACACGCTTTCGAAAAAAATCTTTTTAGTTCGACTCATTTTGAGATATCGGTAAAGACGAAGGTGAAAAAGTCTGTCAAAAGAACTTATTTCTATTTAATTATGAGAAAGAAAGAACAATAAATATTTTTTCTTTTCTTAATTTTTAATGTACTAAATTTAAACTATTCAAATTAGAAAGCAACAAAGAAACAAACTATTAAATTCGTCAGAGCATTGTTTAATAAAATGTTGTTTTGAGGAGTTGATTGGACATATCCTTTTAGGATTTTATAAATATGAGACACTATGTTAATTGGTTGCACAATATTCGAAACTATTGTATACTGTGACATTGTTTTGTTGTTGTTGTGAATACCTGTTATTATGATGTTGATATTTTCTGAAGTCAGGCTAACAGATCTTTTTCTGAAGTTACCCAAAACGCCGTAGCGTCTTGCAGTTTTGTTTATTTACTGTTTTTAAACACCGACCTTCAAAGATCTGGACCGTCCACTGTGGTTTTAACAGTAACACAGGCAAGCTGAAAGAAAAAAATTTGATTGCCATGGAATGGACAGACAACTTGAAGACACTGACCTATAAACTTCAATTTTTCCGGTAATTTTACCTTAGTGTCGCGATAAGGGGAGGGCACCGAAATTAACAGACGTATGAAAAAAAAAATCTCGTCTGGTACCATCGTGTCACATATGGATCTCGACGTTTGGTAAGCGCGTGACAAGGACGCTGTTGATGTACTCTTCACATTCATTTCCCTTTTGCTTTTAATGCGTAGCCCGAGTTATCTCCCGTCTCGTCTGCCGCTATTTACCGCTAGCATTCGAACCAATCGCTGTCCTTTTGTTCTCTGAACCAACCAATATTTATTTTCAATTAGATCTAGAGTCTAGGAAGTTTATTTTAAAAAAGCAAAACATAATTAACTGTTTACTACTAGCCAGTAGGTAGGTAGATTTTTAAAAAAGTTTACATCAATATAAAAATAATTTAGAACCCCCCCCCCCCCCCCTAAACTTTTGCTGCTTATACAGAGAACGTAGCTTACACTAATGGTTGAAAAGTGGTTCTAGGAGTTTGTTGTTCTCCTGTGAATTCCAAACACTTGTGGATTATTAAAAAAGTTTTAAAGTCTTATTGTTTTTCATCGGATAACATCACGATGTCAAAACCAGAAGAACCCATTATAATTATAAAAGGTAAGGAAAGCAAAAATCGCAGTAGAAAGTAAAAGAGCTTATTGAACAGCTTTTGAAAATAATGAATCGCGTTGTCAGTTATGTCATAATAACCAGTGATAGATTTATAAATCGTTACCTCTTATAAATATCATGATAACACAGAGGCATGTGGAGAAGAAAACGAGTCCTGTATCTGGCAGGTTTAGGAAAAGTCTACATCACTGTTTCCCAAACTTTTTCCTTAAACGGAACACTTCGCACATTCATAGTATTTAGCGGAACACTTTGTTCATTTCTTTTGAGAGAGATTTATTCACTTGGTGTCCTACTAGTCAAGTATCCCAAATATCGTGGAACACATATTTAAACCTCGCGGAACTCTAGAGTTCCGCGACATTCAGTTTGGGAAACACTAGTCTACATAGATCCTAATAAATGGACGAAAAATAATATTTTAAAAAGAACTTTTAAAAAAACAAAGGTTATATTAAGCTTACTTGTATCAATTAGTTTGGATCAGTCGTGTAATTAAATTTGTAATAGATCTAGACTCTAGACCAACAATAAATAAGCATCTATAAAAATACAGAACAAGGGAACGACCTGATTTCGAACGCATGGCCCAAGCCTTCCCAGGCTTTTTAAGCCAACACGGTAACCACTCTGCTAGTGGAGAGCTCATAAAGATGAAAGATTTTTATAATTATAAAGTGTCGTCCTGTTTTTCAGGTTTGTGCTCCTTAAGACTCAGACGACGACCTATAAAGGGGACTAACTCAGCATATACCATCACTTCAGTCAATTACAATTTATTTCCCTTCCTTGAGATACTAAACAAAATAATTTAGTACCAACAGTTAATTAACTAACTGTTGAATTTTATTTTATTGATTCTTGTGTTGTCAGGTAAAAAAAAAAAATTTTGCAAAATTTCAGCTTGAAGCCGAGATCGGGTGTGGGAAAAATCCAGTGTACACGCTTTTTACCAGACAGACAGAGTTGAAATAGGCTATGTAAACATGCAATCAACCATTTGACTTTCTATGGTAGTTTATTGTCCCACAGTAGAACTAAAGCCATCTTGTCTTTGTTTATGCATTGAATTATTAAAGATCCCATTTTCGTCCCTTAGGCAATAAAATTCAGTTTGAGAAAAAAAGAGAAAGTGATATCAAGAAATGTAGTGGCGATATAATGGAGCCTGAAGAAAAAACATAAAGAAATTAAAAAAAAAAACGACTCGAGAGATTTTAAAATAAATAGAAAATGTCAAGGACGCCACATGTAAAGGTCACTGTTGTCAGGTAAATACTATTGAACTACTTTGTGCTACAATCGAAAGAGCTTAGTTGTAGAACAAATTGGCGGAATTAACTTTTTTTTTTGAAACGAACATTAGTATTATATTAGTGCACTAATATGGTTGATTCAAATTCTTCTCTTAACAATACTTCCGTTTTTTTTTGTACACCGGATAAACCAAAATGCTCTCTTTTATGTGTTTTTGAGTTCGTCATTTCTATGTTAGATGATACTTAAAAGCGACACCATTCAAACGCATGATCCTCATAAGCTCGCTTTAATGAGATCTTCGTATCCGATGAAGTATTGCTTTTTTTTTTGTTACAAAGCTAGTATTATATTTCTGTCTGTCTGGAAAAAAGTTTTTATTTCTCCGACACTCTATCTACCAGTGTTATTTATTACTGGACAATCTGGTACCAACGAGGACATGGACATATAGACAACTTACTTAACGGAATAACTACATTTAGAGGCCATGACTGAGAGATCGGCCAGTTTTCACCAAAGTCATAGGTTAATCATCAATTAGATGATCATTCAATTAGATCTGTTGGGCCATAGAACTGGCTATATGACTAATGGGACAAATGCCAGGTGGGCCGGTGCCTAAATGGGCTGGTAGGGCTGCCTAATGAGCCACATTAAAGGTAAACGTGATTGGCCTTGTTTTACCTTTAATAAAAGATCTTTACCTACTTACTGTGTAATACAATCACATAATCCGAAATGAATTTTTTTTATCCTCTACTAACACTACTAGACTAACAAAAACATAATAATACCTATATTTTCTAAGGTCCTAAGTCAAATTAGTGTGAACATTCTCGTGGATCCTGAACGTAAAAATTAGGAAATATTTCTTGATGTTATGATGTTGTTATGATGTAGTACTGTTACCATCAGTTAAATCCACTGTTACCATCAGTGTGTAGATCCACTGTTACCATCAGTCTGTAGAACCACTGTTACCATCAGTCTGTAAATCCACTGTTACCATCAGTCTGTAGATCCACTGTTATCATCAGTCTGTAGAACCACTGTTACCATCAGTCTGTAGATCCACTGTTACCATCAGTCTGTAGATCCACTGTTACCATCAGTCTGTAAATCCACTGTTACCATCAGTCTGTAGATCCACTGTTATCATCAGTCTGTAGAACCACTGTTACCATCAGTCTGTAGATCCACTGTTACCATCAGTCTGTAGATCCACTGTTATCATCAGTCTTTAGATCCACTGTTACCATCAGTCTGTAGATCCACTGTTACCATCAGTCTGTAGATTCACTGTTACCATCAGTCTGTAGATCCACTGTTACCATCAGTCTGTAGATCCACTGTTACCATCAGTCTGTAGATCCACTGTTACCAAATTTGACTCATGGATGGATTGTCCTGTCTAATGCTCATTATATAATTGGGGGGAGGAGTGGGCGGTGGGCAGATGTCGAGCCCGGGACCAATGAGACGACACAGCAGAGCACACACAAATAGGCAGCCATCAAGTGCATTGCTTATAACTGCTTTACTTTTTAATTATATCAAAATAATGTAATAGACTAATTAAGATTGTGACGGTACTGTAGATTTTTTTAACATGTAGTAATACAATGCGTTATAGAAACTCACGTTTGCAAACATGCGTTCAGTTGCGTACCCTATGCCATAGTATTGTAACACCCGGGCCGATTCTGATTGATTCCCCACATTTCTCGATTACACACATTTCTCGATTCTCCACATTTCTCTATTCCCCGCATTTCTCGACTACACATTTTTATGGCGGCCCCCGAAAGGGGAAAAGACGCTATTAGTTTTGTGTGGAATATCTGTCCGTCCGTCCGTTTAGGTCTCGTAAACTAGAAAAGATAGTGAAAATCCGACATCACGATATTTTAGACCTTTTAAAGTTCTGATGCAACGGCTATATTTTTCTTTTCTGAATGTGAAAAATTTATTAATTTTTAAAATCAACTATGCAAGTAGTATTTTTCTTAAAAATACACCATTTTTACAATTATTTAGTATTAATCGTACCAAACACAGGAGGCTATTCAGTAAGGGAGGTAAGTATTTAACATACCATAGTTTTAACATATTGATGCAAATCGTTTAAGACTTTTTTGTCCAAAATTTGTTGTTTTAACAAATGTATTGCAATGTTACTACATTTACAAAACAATGGTTACTATTTTTTTTCCAAACAGAAAAAATCTATTTAATTTATATATATATGTGGGAACATAATTTAAAATAACAAATAATAAGTAGTATTTCATATTATCGCATGGACAACAGGACACACACATACACATAGGACACCTAACTAAGGATTTTTTTTTATTTTTTTTTAGGAATTTTTTTTTTAATGAGGCTCCTAATAAGAGATAGACCTTATACAAAACAATGAGATCAATAAGATAATCATTATATGAAATCAGTTAGGCCAGATTCACATTTTACTTCACATTCACTTTCACCTATCCCTTGGTCAAGTCTGCTGAACCATTGGGGCACCGCACAAGATCTATAAACCTTCTTTCTCCATTCTTCACTGTCATTTGCCTTTGATAGAATTTTATTTAGATATTCTTTCTAAGAATATTGAAATCTACATTTTCACCTGCCTGGGTGGACCACTTCGGGGGCAGATTTTGAGTTTGTGTTTCCACACAAACTGTCTTTGTAACCTTGTTTTCTTTAAACCTTTTCAATTATTTTGTATTAAAGTTATGTATTGTTTAATATAAGACGGAAAACGGAAAACAATACCAGGGGAAGTATAATAAGTTAAAAACCATTCAGATTTCTGCTAGAGTCAGAAGCTATTTGAAAGAATAAATTGAGCGAAGTAGAACACTGAGATCCACAGAGGATGTGTGTCCTCAGATTTCTAGCTAGTTAGTTACGCACAGACGAAGAATGCTTTTCATTCATTAGAATTGTTTTGTTCTCCATATATAAATATATATATATATATAGATAGATAGATAGATAGATAGATAGATAGATAGATAGATAGATATATAGACAGATATAGATAGATAGATAGATAGATAGATAGAGAGAGAGAGAGAGAGATAGACAGGCTAGATAGATATATAGATAGGCAAATAGATAGGCAGATAGAATGAAAGGAGAGAGAGAAAGTGTATTTCGCTTTGAACTAAATATACTAAACAGCTAAATACTTGAGTGTTATATTGTGAGCAAAGAATAACAAATATTAAATCTTTTGAGATGTTAAAGAAAATAATGACAAATAATGACAAATAATAAAATTGTAACTTTGTAAAAAAAAAAACAACATCTTTTCATCGTCAAGCTAACAGAAAGATCAAAACATGTCATTAAAAAAAAAACAGATCTTGTCAAAATTAATTCTCCAAAGATGATGAAAGCATTCACATGGGCTAAACCTTCAGAGCCTTCGTAAGTCTTTCTCTTAGCTAATTAGTGAAAAAATAAACAGCATTCTTTTGTCCTTGAGGGACTAATTTAATCACGCTGTAATCTAAAATATGACATTTATGTAACATACAAAAAATGATAGCGAAATATTAATCTTTTAGGTGTACCTCTAGGAGCAGTCTTGGTTGGGTCCACTGCTATTTTGAATTTACATAAATGATTTACCAAATTGCATTACTTCAGGAACAAATTAAGATTATTTGCAGACGATTGCATAATATATAGAACAATAAAAACAACACAAGGCACAGATCTTTTACAAAGAGAATTAGATGAATTACAGAAATGAGAATCAAATTGGAGCATGTCTTTCCACCCAGAAAAATGTCAATCGTTAAGAGTAACAAAAAAACTAAAACAAATCAATTCCACTTATCTTATTCATGGCAAACCAGTAACACAGACTAAAAACGCAAAATACCTAGGTGTTATAATAAATGAAAAACTTTCATGGAATCCACATATTGATGAAACTATAAAAAAATCAAACAAAGCATTTGGGTTTATTAAAAGAAATTTCTATAAATCAAATAAGAACATAAAACTAAAATGTTATTTAACCTTGGTTAGGCCAATAATAGAATATGTATCCTCCGTTTGGGACCTCTCAACTCAAGAAAACATTAAGAAACTGGAACAGACACAAAATAGAGCAGTGAGATTCATAACAAATGAATATTCACATTTGACTAGAGTAACACCTATAGTAAAATCACAAAATTTAGAAAGCCTTCAGGATAGAAGACTCAAAAGTAAAGTAGCAATTATACATAAAACACTGAACCATAATCTTCAAATACAAAAACAAAATTTAATAAAATACTCTGAAAGACACAAAGATAAAGACACATTCCTCGTCCCATATGCTAGGACAAATACTCCTTCTTCCCTAGTTCTATTAGAGCATGGAATGGGTTGCCTGAGCTAGCCAGGAAAACCAGTGACTTGGCAGAATTTAAGTCATTGGTTAATATGCATGACTAAATGCATGACGCGTAGGACGTAATCATCTTCTTTTTTGAAGTAACGTCTGTATTATATAAGATAAGAAGATAAGAAAGAATTTGTTTTTCAAGTTTAATTTATATGCAAGCCAAATTCCAATAATCAGGTCACTCGGGCCCCAATTCTATCTTTCGACTTGTCTTGTATCAAAGTTGATTTAGTAGTCGAATCAATGCACGTTGACAACGGTAGAATGAAAGAAAAAAGAAAGAAAAAAAAAAGTACTTGACGCCATTATTAAAGTATCATTTTGGTGTCCAGGGAAAAAATACATAACAATAACTATTCAATTTTTTACCCGCCCCCCCCCCTTAAAAAAACAACAACAAACAACCAAAAAAAAACAACAACAACACATGAATATTCACATTACTTCATTGAATCGTTCAATCTTGGAAATGAGGATTATTCTTTAAGAAACGTGGAAAATATGAGAAATAAAGTTGATACAAATATTGATAAAAACGATTCTACATATGAAAAACAGATTAGGAAGCGATACCTGCAACTCTAGAGCTGAGAGGAAACAGAAACTGTGAATGTTGATCAGTTTTTTTTTAACAATAAAACTTCAGAACCGAGTCTTCTCGTAATGGTAGGAGATAAAACAAAATTTAAGAATTCTTGATTAAAATTTCTTTCAACAAAGTCGACGTTCAAACTCTGTTTGTAAAATAATTGTCCATTTGGAAAAATCCGAACCCAAGAAATTCAGATTTATTGGAAACTTTAAAAATATTTGAATTCATGTGAGTCTTTGTCTAGACAAATATCTTGATAAATATTAAGACAAACATTTTGACAAACATTTCAGGGTAGTTGTAAACTAAAAATAGGAAAAATCATACAACTTTACATAAACAGAAAAACAAAACAACAACAAAACAACAACAAAACACTTCTGTGAGACCTACTTGAGATAGATATTGGTCTAACAACTTGAACAAGAAGACATCGGATCGAGATCCGGTAAAAGTTGACAGAGCCCTTCAGAGAGATCAGACGATGGATTTATTGCCCTTGGGCTTAGGGAATACCTTTATTTTATACAGGGGCTGAGTGATAGTTAATTGCACTTGTTCTAAAGATCTTTCGTGTAGGTGCCATATAGTGGACCGTATAGCGGACCATATAGTAGACCATTGGTTTAATACAATCTCACGAGGACAAAACTTGATCAAAGCAAAGACCACATACTTTCTGCAGAAAAGAAACACCAATCTACTGTACGACCATATTTTGAAATATTATCCTCTTATCTTATAATTATAGACGTTACTTCAAAAGAGAAGATAATTACGTCCTACGCATTTCATGAGTCAAATACCATGGTTGACAATATTATTCAGCAGTTGAGTGAATGCAAAAACCTGTATAAGAAGTTCTGACATTGATAATTTTTATAACAGAATCGAGACACGTTTTTTTTCTTTTAAAAAAGAGAGACCATTACGATTGTTGTTGAAATATAAAAGCCAAAAAAACTTATAATTACATCCCTTGTTCGGTGAATGTATCCAAATAATTTCTTTGATACCCCCTAACACTGATAGAGGCATTTCAAACAGAATACTCTAAATTTCTAAAACAAGGGATCTATCTCGCAAGTGTAGATCAATTATTCCGGGACGAAAAAAAAAAAAAAAAGATTTAGGCTGCTAAAGTTAGCTATAGGGATGAAACACAGCGCCAATCAAGCCTTAGAAAATATTCCAGACAATGAAAGAAATAGCCACTAAAAATGAGATCGACATTAACTGAAGTGATGAAAATCATTACGCTGGGAAATAGAGTTCAAAGTTCTTTTTTTTTTTTTTCTACCCTTGTGACAGAGACAAAGTTTGATCCACGTTGATGCAAAGAACTCAACTTAGTTCACTCTTTGTGTCCTCGCGAGAGTAAACTTCTCATCATAACATTTGAAACGATTAATGCACAACATGGGCAGATAATGTGAGTATTTGCACAAGGGTGTCACGTGGCCAGTACAATAACCAGCCGTCTTTTTTTTTTATTTCGTCCACAAACGCAATCAACGCAATTCTATTCGGAGTCAAAACATGCAAGCATACATGATAAGTCAGATCAAATATTGGAATAGATATGATAAGTCAGAAGATAGAGTATTGGATGAATGAGATAAACTTCTGAATACATTTCTGAAATAGATAAGTCAGAAGATAGAGTATTGGATGAATGAGGTAAACTTCTCGATACATTACTGAAATAGACATGATAAGTCAGAAGATAAATGTTGTTTAAAACACATAGAATAGTACGCACCGTGCCAGGCTGAGACATACCAAACTACGCAGACACCTAGGGCCTCCGATAGGTGGGAGCCTCGCTCAGGACTCAAAGATGCCTCCATGAAACACATTTGTACTAAAGGCGCTTAGATGGAGCTGGAAAATCAGTTTACGACATCTGTACGAATATGTTTTAGAAGCGAACGGAACTCTAATTGAATGCTACGAATATGGTGCTATATTCATTAAACTTATTTGTTGATTTATATAGAGATGCAGGAAGTTTTTCATTCATTGCGTATTTTTTGGTCTTATTTACTAATTTTTCATTTTGGTCACCCGATTCTCCTCGCCTTTGGCCTACCTTAAGTCTGACCTGGTACGCATTACTTATATATATACATATATATACAGTGCTTTTTTGTGACGGTACGCACCAGTAATGCGTACCGGCATCTTTTTCAATGTGGGGAGAAATTATTACTTTTCTTGGATTTTAACGATTATTATTTATTTATCATATAATTTGTTAAAAATGATTTTTTAAAAATATTGCGCGCAATAAGAATTAAAATATAAAATGCGAAACTTCTTAATAAAGTCATAATATAACAATTGAAGTAGATTAATTCTAAAATAAGATTGTTTTTAGATATTTAGTATCCTTACAGTTGTGATTTAGCTTGCATCGAGGTGCGAACTGATTGTTAAAAGTTAGGCAATCCATATATATAGAGAGAGAAAAAGAGAGAGAAAGAGAGAGAGAGAGAATGTGTTCAAACGTTTACCAGACCGACAGACAGACCGACAGACAGAGTAAGTTGATATCAGCTTTGTTGTAGCCGTTACACCTAAACAGTTACAAGCCGAGAACACATTTTTCAAATCCGATTGGCTCTCTTTTTCTAGTTCTGGAAAACAAGACGGACGGACAAACGGAGGAACAGACCACACAAAACCAATAGCTTTTTATTGATTTGCTCGTGTGATGTGTTGGTGTATGTGTGTAATGCGTGTTTGAGGTGCTTGTAGATGTGCCTGGTGAGATGAGGTGTTGATAGAGGCAGGGGCGGACTGGCTATATGAGCATTCGGGCTAATGCCCGGTGGTCCGGTATCCAAATTGGCCGGTAGTGCCACCAAAAGGGTCGCATTCAGCCACTATGTATTAAATTGTTAAAGGTTTTATAATATTCTTTTAAAAAAGGGTTCCTTTGAGCGTCGTGTTTATAAGACATCTCTCATACAGTGTAATACTAATTTAATCTAACAAATTTTCCGAAATAATGTAGAAGCCTACATCCATAGACAGTGCTACTTGTAGGCTTCCATCCATAGACAGTGCTACTAGTAGGCTTCCCTCCATAGACAGTGCTACTAGTAGGCTTCCATCCATAGACAGTGGTACTAGTAGGCTTCCATTCATAGACAGTGCTACTAGTAGGCTTCCATCCATAGACAGTGCTACTAGTAGGCTTCCCTCCATAGACAGTGCTACTAGTAGGCTTCCATCCATAGACAGTGCTACTAGTAGGCTTCATCCTTTTAGCCAAAAATAATCAATTGACTATAGAGCTTAATGTATGCAATGTGTACAGCTATCCAAACTCACAGAATGATTTTGAGGTCTGGTATGTCTATAATTGGATGCCCATCAAATGACGTACTTAATGAGCCTGATTGTATAGAAATGACCGGGCCGATTTTGACACCCAGTCCGCCCCTGGATAAATGTGTTGGGGACTGGACAAGAGGCTGGAATTGCATGGTGCTAAGTGCGTGTTTCCCACCTTTTCTTCCGATCTCAGCAGTATCGGCCACACCCATATCTGATGAATCAATCCCACTTAACTACTGTAACACAGTCTTCCTTCCTGGGTCCCAGACTCACGAGTTCACTACACGTGCTAGGGTCTCTCCGTATGGCTTTCTCCTATTTCTCTTATTTTGTACTTCGCTCTGCCTCTTACTTCCCTTTCATTCCCACCCTAGTCTTTGTCTGGTAAGTACATGCATGTTTCTATCTTAGGGGGGGGGGGGGGGGGGAGTGGTAGCATTAAAGAAGCTTTTCATTGGTCGGGAGTGAGCGCGTAGTTAGATACGGCACGTACGACTAGCAGACGACACCTGAAGCGTGCCAAGATTTTGGTCATCCGTGTATCTGGCACGGACGTTAAGTAGGTCAAGATCAGGATACGATCGCAAAAAAGATCGATGATGACACTATTGATTTTAATTTCTAGCATGTTTTTAAACAGATCAGCCTAGTTAAAAAAATAGGGATTTTCTTCTTTGGAACATTAAATTTTTATTTGCTTTTTCAATAATACATTCACACTTATATGTTCTTTCTCTCTCTCTCTGTCTCTCTCTCTTTTTCATCTTATTCTCTCTCTCTCTTCTTTTTTATAATATATGTAAAATAAATAACATTGATATTTCTTGACATCTTCAACTCTCTCTCTCTCTGTCTCTCTTTATAACATTCATTTTTATTTGCTTTCTCAATTATATTCTCTTTCTTTTTCTCTCTCTCTCTGTCTCTCTCTCTCTCTGTCTCTCTCTCTCTTTGTCTCTCTATCTGTCTCTCTCTCTCTCTTTCTCTGTGTGTCTCTCTCTGTCTCTCTCCCTCTCTATCTGCGTCTTTCTTTGTTTCTATCGTTCTTTGTCTGTCTGTCTCTCTCTGTCATACTCTCTGTCTCTGTCTGTCTTTCTGTTTGTATGTCTCTATGTAGTCTCTCTTTCTCTGTTTCTCTCTCATTCTCTTTTCTTTTATTCTCTGTGGTGGTGGAGAAGTAGAGCGCTTGTCTTCCAAACAGAGAGGTCTCGGACTCGACTCTGGGTGAAAGGATTTAGAATTTCGGGACTTTTAGGACTCCACTAAGTACCCGATGCTAAATAAAGGCGGTTGGCCAGATCACATCCTCGTCAACGGTCGGCCATAGAAACATCACTTTTACATCATCTGCCCCATAGATCTAAAAGGTTTACTTACTCTCGCCCCCCTCTCTTATTCTCTCTCTCTGTCTCTTACTTCCTATCATTACATGTCTTCCTTAGCACATTTAATCTAATACCATTTCGCATTTCCATCTTTATTGTATTTTTCTTTCTTATTTTTAAGATGATATCACTACTATGACTCGTTAGAGAGATGGTCCTCGCTAATAATTTTACTCAATTTTAAATGATTTAATTTTAAATATTGTCTATTGTGCCAGGCAATAAGTTCATAATTGCGAAAGGCTTTAGGTATCCAATAATATCTTTGACAAATAAAAATCTGAGAAAAGTTTAGAATTGGAACTTACTTATTAATCTGCTTTTGATTCTTATGACCATGTATGTGATCCATTCCAGGATAAATTTCGTAAAGACCATAGTGAAACAAAACATTCCAATTTGAACTACAAGATTGTTGGCATCAGGACTCTTGTAGTTGGCAGGCAAACTACAATATCATTTAAGTTGATGGCTACACAGAGCGCTTGCCTGCTTCAACAATTGATCTAATGACTTCAGGGTCTTCAAACCATCACTTGCCTCAGACCTCATTGTCTGAAAGGAAACTTTACTTACTGCCCCAGTGCTACCAACTTAAGCAAACCACAGTCACCAAATTTCATGAGCGTAGCCAAAAGAGGTTTTGTGGTTTCCGTTCCCCCTCCAATACAAAAACTAAAGCATTTTACCTTTTCTACCAGTCGCTGGACTCCATTGAATAGAAGATTTGGTTTTTGAATTTTTGTAGCGGAAGAGTTGCAGGCTAATTGCACTGTAGATACCTCAGAATATGGATTTTTAAAGCTTAAAATAACGGAAATAATGCTTGGTTCCGCGGCGAACTAGCTGCCCTTTGGCGGTGTGTACTGTCTTTCCACTAATTATAGGCAGAGAGTATTCTAGGCTAGAAAAAACGTTTGAAAGAATGAAAAGATCAGAATGTAATGAAGATTTATTACATATACACACACACTAATATATATATGTATATATAAATTGCGGAGTGTGATAAAAATCCACCGAAAATATATGACATGCCATTTGTGGGCCGGTTTATATGGTAATGCCGGACCGATTTTGATACCCAGTCCGCCCCTGACTGACCTACTTCTTTTGCTTTTAGGCAGGCAATCTACGAGTGGAGATTAGTACTTAAATGTACCTCGGCATCTGCTTGACGTAGTCATCCCTTACATTGTCAGGTCTCTATGATTAGTTTGTGTTGACATGACCCGCTGTTTTCTCACTCATTAAGATCGTATTTCAGGAGGCAATACGACGGCCACCGCAGGCGGAAAGAAAGATTTGATGAATGTCCAATCTTTGTAAAATATGATAACTTGTCCAATCTTTACAAGGCTCAATATGTGTCCAGTTTTTAAAAGATCTGATATATGTCCAATCTTTGCAAGATATGATAAATGTCTAATCTTTACAAGGTTCATGATATGTTCAGTTTTTACAAGATATGATAAATGTCTAATCTTTGCAAGATATTATAAATGGTCCAATCTTGGTAAGGTTCGATATGTGTCCAGTTTTTCAAAGAAATGATAAATGTATAATTGTTGCAAGATATGATAAATGTCCAGTCTTCGAAAGGTTCGATATGTATCCAGTTTTTACAAGATACTCTAAATGTCTAACTTTTATAAGGTTCAATACTTGTCCCATTTTTAGATGATACGATATTTGTCCGATCTTCACAAGAAATGATAAATGTCCAATCCTTATAAGATACGATATATGTCAGATCCTTACAAGGTACGATTTATGTCCAATTCTTATAAGAAACGATATATGTCCACTCTATATAATATACGATACATATTCAAACTTTATAGTCTCTACTGTGGTACCAGGACTTACCAACATTCATAAAATGGACTATTTCTATGTTTGTATAATAGATCCGTTGTTTGTTCTATTTGTAAGCTACATCTATGAGCCAGCTTCAGTGATCACTTCGAATTTAGGCATGATCGTAACACAAGAGTTAAACATGGACATTGATAAATAATTTAGGCATGATCGTAACACAGAGTTAAACATGGACATTGATTAATAATTCAAGTCAGGATTGAACGTTTGGAATTTGTGTGTTTGGTTCGAGCAAAGCAGGAAGTTTAGGCGCAGCTGCTGGGGCTGGGTTAGCGTTTTGGCGAGGGACATTTTGGCGCATAATGTCTTAGTGACGTAATATATGTTCTTTCCACTACGTCTTTCAAAAGAATATTTGTGTGTGTGTGTTTTGTGTGTCAAGAATTAATTATATTTGTCCATTAGAAGGGGTATAAAGCTTGTTGTGTAATTACTTTTATTATATATATATATATATATACATATATATATTTATATATATATATATTTATATATATTTATATATATATGTGTCGGTTTTAATATTGTGCAAAATAACAAAACGAAATAATGATACACATTTTCCTGTACACGAAAATATTGTATTTCTTTTTTGCTATTTCATACTAAGGAAAGATAAAAACTGATGAATATTTTTCTGTGCGTTTCGTACACCTCGTCTCTAATTTGGAAAAGGTCGGGGGGTGATACAGGTAGGTCTCAGGTAGGAATCCGACCTTTTATAGTTTGTATGTTTGATAAGTTTCAGATCTTCCTTGAAAATTACAAATTATTTCGTGGGGGCCCAAACCACTAACTGGATGGCGGCAGGCAGGGTTCGAACCCAGGATCATAAAAAGACAGTTCCTAGCTCATATCGCAAAAACCTAGAAGCCGTCTGTTGGTAAAAAAAAATTCATTATAAAAAAAGTTTTGCGCTTTATAGGCTATCGTTTAAACTTATCGCGCCAAAACAGCACGCGTCAAACGGCCGCGCCAAAACGATTGGGCCACAACAGATCTGGGATAAAATTAACGCGAAGAGAAAACACAACTCATATCAAGTCCAATCCTTTTAAAAATACTTGTCCACATTGGGATTGGAACATTGGAACTCGATCCTTCTTGTTATGTAGCCAAGAGGCCTATCCACTCAGCCATATATTTCTTTTTCTATTAATGTAAATTAAACATCTTTAAATCTCAGAAATATTTCTTGACTTCATTTTTTTTAAAAACCTAATGACACAATCAAGTTATGAGACAAAATGTTGTAAGTTGTCTGACGCGTTATGGTAAAGATGCCGTTATCATCAGCAACGAGTCATAAAAACCCAGTTTAATTGCGCTATTTTTGGCGTATTGCGTTGCAATCGTCTTGTCGTCAAAACCTCTTTTCAAGGAGTTGGCGGGTTTCTGGCTGACGGCCTAACAAAGAATAAATTTAATGCCTTGCACAAATAGTCGATGTTTAATTTCCCCATTGTGAGGTAACGGAGTCAGCGGTGTGTACACACTCAAGTCAGAAACATTCATTACGGTACAATCTCTCGCTTGGTCTTTTTTTTTGTTTGTTTGTTTCTTGGTTTGTTTTCAGTGTTTGAACTGACCGCCCAACTTGGCACAACGAAACGATACGTTTTCATCGCAGAGGGGAGCTCTTGTGGAGACAGACATTAACAAAAAAGGGGAAAACATTTTATAAACTCCCATGGTCTTTAACTTCAGGCTACTACCAGTAGTTTGATTCAGGTGTATATGATGTATACATATCTATACTATAAAGTAGAAAGTAAGGCGTATGTATGTATGTATGTTACGAATAGAAATCAAAACCGCTTGACCAATCTTGATAAAACTTGGCAGAAATGTTCCTTGGTTACTAACTTAGACCGTAGTGTATGTATTGTAGCCCTAAAACAAACTTAAGACCCTCAAAAAAAATTGACCGACTCTATTCAAGCTATAGTATTTATTGATCTAGGCTTTGTTTACAATGTTGACATGAGAAAAGATCGAAAGGATTTAGATCTAGATCTACTTTTAGGAAGTACAATTTGCACATGTAGTTTTTTACTTTGACACATGAAAATTACAACATAAAGTCTATGGATTTCATTATTTAATAAAATTAAGCTTCAAATTTGTGTTTCAGAAGCATTTTTACATAAATTAGTTCCTTATATCTGCGAATTTAGAATTCCTGACGTACATTCTTTCATTAGACATTACCGAAAGGTTAAACTTTCATTCATTCAAGTAATCTAATAGAAAAGGTCACGCATGCGCAGACCGAAATGTTACGAAACTCTCTTTTCCTAGCTCTAAAAAAACTATTTCAGCTCAAAGGTGATAGAACTTCTCTTAGCAAAGATAGTTTTATAATTAAACATGAACATACTAATTACAGTTCATTCATTTCATATTTTAATCAAATTAACATTCTATTTTTTTCTAAAGCATTTTTACATACATTCGTTCGTCATTAGTGCAATTCTATTCTTGATATCGCGCGCTTCTAAATAGAGGTCTATACACAAGCCAATGTTTTCATTAAAAAATTGGATTCAAGACAATTAGCAATTTTTAGCTCCATTCATAATATTGTTTCATCCATGAAGTCATGCCTTCACTTTACTTATAACATTAGTATTGTCTTTACTCGTTTCTAATGCACTATATCAGTGACTACATCAGCTATACACAGACTAAGGCCCGCAGGCCGCGGGTAATGTCCGCTAGTATATATATATCTATATATATATGCTCGGTGGCTGATCGGTAAAGCGCTTGGCTTCCGAACAGGGGTCCCGGGCTCGAATCCTGGTGAAGACTGGGATTTTAAAATCTTTGGGAGCCTCTGAGTCCACCCAACTCCAATGGGTACCTGACATTAGTGAGGGAAAGTATAGGTGGTTGGTCGTTGTGCTGGCCACATGACATCCTCGTAAACCGTTGGCCACTAAAACAACATTGGTGTTACATATTATATTCATGATAAACCTGCCACACAGACTAAAAAACTCAAAATAATACAAAGTTATAATCAATGAAAAGTTAACAAGAAAATCTCCAGATTGACGAAATTAAAAAAGAAATGTAGAACAATATAAGTAAGTGTGTTTAAATTTACTAATATTTCTTATTGGCTAAAATAAAACTTTATTTTGATATAATTTTAAACTTTGAATTCCCTGAAAGCCTCAATTATTAAAACGATCCGTTTTATTAATGTAAGTAGTGAAATGGAGTGTCTGTGCATGCGTGTGTGTTTCTATCTTGACGGTAAGAAAAGTTCGTGAATGGTTTGTGGCTATGCAATGAGGATGATGAAATTATAACAGGGTCTCGAGTAATGCAAAAGTAAAATGACAGATGACTTCAGAATGGGAGAGTGTAAAGACGTGTTTTTGTAGTGAGATTTCTTTAAAATATCAGTTTTTTTTTATCTCAAGTTGAATTTGTCTATATTTTAATAAAAGTTATAGTTATTTTTGTTCACGAAGAAGTCATACAAGTTTATTCAATGTCTATAAGTTCCAATCTAATACTCCTACAGCGGTTTAGTTGTCTACCAGCAATTTGGTGCTACAAGTCAACGACTGCCAA
This sequence comes from Biomphalaria pfeifferi, assembly GCA_030265305.1. Taxonomy (NCBI): domain Eukaryota; kingdom Metazoa; phylum Mollusca; class Gastropoda; family Planorbidae; genus Biomphalaria; species Biomphalaria pfeifferi. Next base: position 1,326,912 of record JASAOG010000020.1, on the reverse strand, counting down.
CATCACTTAGACTGCGTACTGTATAAGTATCGTTGATATGAAGCCAAAGTTACAAAGTTCCAATGAACTGATTCTGAGTTACTGCAACCCCTGACCCCCGACCTCTGACGCCATCAATGAGTTGCCGCACCCTTCAGCCGACCTCTGATACGCCATCAGAAATGTAGATAGACCCGCCAGCTGAAACCTGTTGGCCACTAATGGTACAGCGTATGCATTGAAAATAAAAAATGAACCTTAACCTTAATGAAATTTTGAGATGCTATCGTTTACATCAAGGTGTTTTTTTTTTATCCATGAAAATAATTAAGAGGCTACAATTAAAAAAATACGAATTTTTAGATTCGCCATACTTGTTGGAGATTTTTAAGAAAAACTAAACAATGTCAAGGACACTAAATCGAACTTTCGTGTTGCCTACTACTTAAACGTCACAAACGGAAGGCCTTGATTGTGTAGTGCTGAAACGTACTCCAAAATTATGATACAACTTTTCAAAGCATAGATATAGAACATTTCCTTGATTTGTGTACAACAAAAAGCTAGTTATATGTGTTTCGTCATGTATGAACATCTTTCACATTATGTAATAGATTAAATATGTCAGAAGTGCTCAAATGTAATTAGGTGAAGAAAAAACGGTATTGCATCTACATTCAATAACTGCTGGGTAAATAAGCTCTGGATTTAAATGCACACACATTTTTTTTCCTGTAAGTATGTTTTATTATGTCTAGTAGTCACTCTCCTAGACAGTTTTGCTGAAGTAGCAGACCATTCTAGGAAGTATCAGACGATTCTAGGAAGTAGCAGACCATTCTAGGAAGTAGCAGACCATTCAGTAGTATAGCACACAGCTCACCCGTAATTAGATCATAACTCTTGCAAGTCTTCAAAGTCATTGATTAATATGACAATGAAACCTTGGCTGGAGACACAATCGACTTGATACTGAGGTTCTTAGACTTATGACATACAAAGCGTATTCAGAATATCTGAAAATTCAGCATGTGACTTGGAATTCTAGTAAGTTACTTGGCTGACACTATGACCCGTAGTTAGAGGACCTCTTTCTTGTTTACCCTATGAGGACCATGCACACTTTATGTTGTCTGTCGTATGTGTTGTCTGTCGTATGTTTTGTCTTATGTATGTGTTGTTTTCTTGGATAAGTACTCTCACATTAGATACAGTATGGCTTAATTCGGGTTCTGTGATATTTAACTTAACCGGAAGGTGCCTAAAGTCGCATTCCTGAACCTGGGCCCACGGGTACCTTGCTACGCCACCACACTAAGCATGTACGAAACCAAAAAAAAAAAAAAAAAAAAATAAATTTTAAGATGGTTCTATTTTGAATATTTTTATATGGCTAATTAGTTATTTTTATCTCAAGAAAATAAATAAACTGTCAAATGTTTAGAAAAATTGTTAAAATAATGTTCGAAATACACGTCACGTTCCCAGTTTCCGTAGGCTTTTCCCTTTTCGCACTCATGAAGAGTTTGCACGCTAATAGGAGGATTGGCTTTAAAAAAAAAAGCAGTTTGTGTTTCCTATTGTATTTTCTCGTGCGAGTTCAGTTTTATTAGAGTACCAGCGACCCACCAAGTCAGTCTCTACTAGTTCGTTTCTCTTCCACTGCTTGGTTTGATTTTTGTTGCTAGAATTGATGAAAAACAAGATGCGGATCAACGCCACACATCATGGCGGCCTAGTTTCGAAAGCTTTATGTAGATCTTGTTTTCCGGTTGAGGTCTTATTCCCTCTAGTGCATTATCCCAAACATTTGCATTGACACCCCCCCCCACCGCAGGGCATGTCAAGGGTCTAGTTGGAGGATACAAATACAACTCTGTATCGGGTTTTTGATGTCCGCTCTATTGTGACCAGGAAGACATTTACATTGGCGGCACATTTAGGAATGCTTTAATTAGCACTGTATTTACATTCTTAATGCTAGTAAGTGACCAGAGTTTCTTCTCTTTCAAGAGATGCTTTAGAAAGAGAGAGAGAGAGAGAGTGTGCGTGTGTGTGTGAGAGAGGGAGAGAGAGATGGAGATGTTACCATCTCATTTGTCAGCAAGAAGATCGTAAATTCAAAAGAAAAAAAAATCTAAGAATGGGGTTTGGTGGCCGAGTAGTAAAACACTTGACTTCCAAGAAGTCTTGAGGGTTGAGTTCAAATCTCACTGAAGAATGTGATTTTAAATTTCCTGATTTTCTGCCCTTAGAGATCGCAAGATCTTAAAGGTACTTCTTGCTTTGTGTGTACTTACCTAACTTTATAACTAGAAGAAGTCTCTGAGAAGTGGTTCGTGAGTTAAGACGACCTTTGTTCATGGTGAGATATAAAAACTTTGTTTTATAGAAATAACTTGTCTTCAGAACCCTCAGTAGCCTGGCCGTTTTGTGATTGCCTTTGTGTCAGATCAAAACGGTACAGTAAACAAACTTCTCTGAAAGAATTCCATAATTCTCCATAGTGAATTAGTATTACCCATAGTATCTAAAATATGAATGCGTTAGGACATTTTTAAAACAAACTTTTCTGTGCTACAGAGTTTTCTTCTGCTTATACAACCGGGTTGTTTCGTATTTCTTCCATGTCACGTGGTATTGTTGTTGACATTAATGACCTCATCGATTTCATTGTAATTAGAACATAAAAATAGTCTATATCAACACATTTTTAAGTAGAAATAAATAATTCACTGATGAATATGATTATTTAGTAGATCTACTAGAGCTAGGCTAGAACTAGAGGCTAGAGGATGGCTGCCTGGTCGTGCGGTTTGAGCGCTGGACTGTCGTTCGGATTTATCGACGGTCGAGGGTTCAAACCCTGGCCGCTCCCATCCCCCGTCGTCCTGCGGGAGGTTTGGACTAGGAAGTAAATTATCTTCAACTCTGAAGGAACATCCGAAACATGTAAAACAAACAAACAACTAGTTGTCACGAATATTAAAGTAGAACCCCCCCCCCCTTACTATCAAGTAATTCAACTTTACTCTTGTAGCAGCCTGGTGGCTTGTCGGAAACTATTTTTTTTCCCGGCTAGGAGACAGTATATGTTATCATCATTGAAGGGCTACAACCCATGTCTTCTATATTTAGAACTTGTAACTGATCAAAATAACAGACTTTTGATCAGACAAACACACACACACGCACATATCAAAGAAGCACCACGAAAACCACAAATTCAATCATCATAACTAATATAATCCACAGCCATTTTCTGTCCATACACAAATATAACAACATATATGTGTTTTTCTAGACTATCAAATGTTTGTTTGTTTTTGTCTTTTTTTTTTATAATTCGATGACATTATTCGCTTTGTCACATGGAATAGCCAAGTGGAAGAAGGGACATTGATACACCAGATGGGATTGATTAGATTTGGGTTGTATGAGGATGGTTCTCAAATGTTTCGTCCAGACAAGCGTTGTTTAAAATTTTTTTTAATTAACTAAGAACAATTCAAACGTGACGAAAAGCAAAGAGATGTTACATGACAAGCAATTAGAAAACAGAGTGAGAGAGAGAGTGAGGGTGAGTGTGGAAAGAGGGTGTGGGAGAGAGAGAGTGTGTGAGAGAGAGAGAGAGTGTGTGTGAGGGATAGAGTGTGCGTGTGAAAGTGTGTTTTTGAGAGAGAGTAAGAGTGTGTGTGTGAGAGTGTGTGTGAGAGAGAGAAAGTGAGAGAATGTGAGAGGGAGTGTATGTGTGAGAGAGGAAAAGAGTGTGTGAGAGAGGGAGAGAGATTTAAATTGAGACATAATCTAGACTAGAGAATGTCAAAAAGTTGAAAAAGAAAAAAACAAAATGAGGCGACGATAAGAGACAAAGATAAACACAGACCCACACAGACACATAGTCAGAAACACACAGTCAGAGACACACAGACAGAGGCACATAGTCACAGGCAAACATTCAGAAAAAGTCAGACATACATATATAGTGACACACAGTCAGAGACACACAGTCAGAGACACACAGTCAGGAGACACACAGAGACACACAGACAGAGACACACACAGAGAGACACACAGACAGAAACACACAGACAGAGACACACAGACAGAGACACACAGACAGAGACACACAGACAGAGACACACAGACAGAGACACACAGACAGAGACACACAGACAGAGACACACAGACAGAGACTAAAAATTCTAGGAGATAAACAATTGAAAGAATAGAGTCAAGTGAAAGTGACACGTGACTTCTCAACCGACAATTTCACTTGGCCGATTACGGATTTACATCTAAACCGCCAAATTTTGCTTGGCGGCTTCTGAAGCAACTAATGATGCTTGGCGGTAAAGTATTCTACTTCTCAACCAAAACATTTTACGAGGCTTTGTACATTCTAACCGCCACACGCAACTTTAAAAACATTCTTTTAGCTTTTAAAATATTTATAAAAGGTGTGTGTGTTGGGTGTGTGAGTGTGAAAATAATCAGACAACGCACCCACATGTTGACTTTTCAGTCATATAATTATATTCAACCTTTCATCCTTCTTATGGCATCTCCTAGTATCCTAACTTGGACAAATGATATAATGTAATAGTTCATTTATAAACTAGACAATTTTCATCGCGTTTAGCCGACATGAACGACAAATAATAATAATAATAAACAAAAAAACAGATTAAAGATTGGTGGGGTAGGTAAGGAACGGAACTTTCATTAGCTGAATCTCTGATCTGTGTGAGATTTATTCAATATCGATTAGGTTTGTGCTTTTTATTTTGCCGCTCACATGATAACTGTACAGTTGACATCTCTCTGGGCTGTGTAACTAGAAGGATCAATGATCAGGTAGTAATTAGGTCATGAGCATGTGGAGGGCTTCAACTTAGTTTTTTTATGATTAAAATCTAAGCTTCGGTTAATGAGAAATGTGTCTGAGAGAGAGAGAGAGAGAGAGAGAGAGAGAGAGAGAGAGGTGGGGTGATATTATCTTAGGAAAGAATGGATACTGTGATTCATCTTTGGACTTAAGTTCTACTTTGAGTCTGTGAGCAGAAGATATGTGACAGTTAGTCTACACTTTTTCTAACGGCTCTCCGATTCAAACATGTTTTAGACGTGGCGCATACCTAACAAAGATTTTTTACAAAAACAAACAATCAAAGAAAGCACATTAACAACAAAAAACAAAAGAAAAAAAAACAAGAAGTAAGCAACAAACAATCCAACATACACAAAAATGGAGAAAAAAAAACAATAACAAACAAACAACAACAAAAACACACTCACAAAAACTGCAAAAACTACTGACAACATACACAACTTTAACTCATTGAGTGCGAAGCGTCTATCCCATAGACGTCTGTCTGCCCCTAAACGCACAGAACATCTATCCCATAGACGTCTGTCTGCCCCTAAACGCACAGAACGTCTATCCCATAGACGTTCTTACCCTACCTTTGTTTCATTGCATTTTTAAATTAAAATTTTTAACTAACAACAGTGGAACTATTTTTACTTTATAAAAGAGTTCTTTATCCTTTGTTTACATAGAAATAAAAAGAAATTAGAAGCTTTTGGCTTTATTTAGACATTTATTTATTACTTTTTTTACAATGTAAAAAAACGTCGCCATGACTACGCTAGTCCAAGACACACCCACAATGTTTACTACTGAAGAAACTTTATAATTATTCTAAAATTTATCACAAATAAATAGTAATAATGAAGAATTTGATCTAGATATACAGATTAGATTTAGGTAGGTCTAAATTTAGCATATTAATATCTACATTATTAGTATTTAGATCTAAATGTTACTAGAGTAACACCTATAGTAAAATCACTAAATTTAGAAAGCCTTCAGGACAGAAGACTCAAAAGTAAAGTAGCAATTATACATAAAACACTGAACCATAATCTTCAAATACAAAAACAAAATTTAATAAAATACTCTGAAAGACACAAAGATAAAAGCACATTCCTCGTCCCATATGCTAGGGCAAATTTGTACAATCACTCCTTCTTCCCTAGTGCTATTAGAGCATGGAATGGGTTGCCTGAGCTAGCCAGGAAAACCAGTGACTTGGCAGAATTTAAGTCATTGGTTAATATGCATGACTAAATGCATGACGCGTAGGACGTAATCATCTTCTTTTTTGAAGTAACGTCTGTATTATATAAGATAAGATAAATCTATTATTGTCAGTAGGTTAGGTGTAGTCTGTAGATCGAGATTGACTAGATCAAAGCTTTTATCTCTAGACTTGGACTCTATATCTAGATATATCTTTAGATCTAAGCTTCTGGTAAATAAAAAGAAAGGAAATGGTAGATCTACATCAAACAATCCTCCACTGGGGGCAGTTTTTGTACGTTTTCTTTTCTTTTTTTTTTTTAGTATTGTTTATCTGTAAAAATCTACAACATCATGGCTATGCTTGTCCAAGACTACTACTACTGAAGAAGCTTTATTATTGTTTTATTTATACTTCTATGAATTGTAATAATGAATATCTTGATCAAGATTTAGCATAGGATGAAGCAGACTTGGACATTATTAGCATTTAGATTTAGATCTAGATCTAGTATTGCCTTATTCGCTTAGGCTTAGGCAGATCTAAATCCAATATTCATCTACCAGGCTGGGCCTTTTCTTGGTATATTTTTAGCAATTTTTTTTAGTATTGATTTTTGGTAAAAATCATCACCATCACTATACTGGTTCAAGTTGCACTCCAAAAGGTTTACTACTAAATAAAAGTAAAATATAAAACTATTCTAAATCCTTAATTGATCACAAAGGAACAGTAATAATGATCTATTAGATGTCTAAATCTTTGGTCAAATGAATTAGGATTTGTATTGTCCTTCATCTAGTTAGAGATATAGGCTTTGATCTCTCGCTAGCCTATGTCTTGCACTGGCCTAGTAGTAGAATGAAAGATGTTCTAGGCAATTAAAAAGAAGACAAATCTAGATCTATATCCCATTGATTCAAATGTACATAATATTTGAGTACATTTGGTTGATAGATTTAGTACTGGTATCTATTGTTATTGGTAGTAATGAAAAGCGCAATAATTTTCACTTTTTTTTCTGACTAAAAAAAACAGGTAAAAATAATAATATAATCAATGATTCATCATGTTTTATTGACTGTTTTATCACATTTCTTTTTGAAAATAGTCTAAATATGCTGTTTCAACAGTAATACAAAGAACAGAATCTAAATTTAGGTCTCAAAAGTTCTAAAGTTGGCATCCATTTTTTTTTCTGAGTGTCATATTATTTAGATTATAATTTGTATCTTATATTTAAATAGAAAGATGTTTACATTTTCACATTCTCCATTCATTTACCTTTACTTTGATACCAAATATGTTACTCTAGCATCATTGGTACTTAAACAATAAATTTTTGTTTTAGCCATGTGGAAACACAAACTCAAAATCGGCCCCCGATGTGGTCACTCAGGCAGATAAAATGTAGGTTTCAATATTTTCAGAAAGAATATCAGAAACTACGAAATACTACAGACTATCAACATTATGATACTGTCATTGTTCGATACAAAAAGACATGACCCTGCTTAAGTCGAAAGTGTTGCTGATACTGTTATATAGTTAGTTCGACTAACGACTTGATACAAACAGGATTCGGAGTTTTATTATTATTATTATTTTATTGTTTATTTTCATGGAACAGATAGTTAAATTTGAACCTAGCCTAACTGATATGATTGATTGATATTGATATTATTGTTTTATAGAGGGCCAGTTTTTCATTCAAAGCGTCAACAAAGAAACGTTACCATTTGGCCTTTTGTACCACCGTTTAACTCACGTGTATAATATGGAACGCTACTTCATAATTGATGTTTTGAATTATATTTCACTTATATGCATAATTAACAGATTTTTTTTCTTTGAAAAAATAGTAAACATTTTTTGTTAATTAGAAATTAATTAAGTAATACAATTAAAATGAATTTAAAAAAAAAAAAAAAAAAAAAGTTTGCATAAATATGTTACAAACATGCTAAATGGTTACCTCTCTTTCTATAAAGCCTCCCGTGTTTTTACTATTAATAGTGAATAGTTGTAAAAATGGTGTATTTTTTAATGAAAAACTGCTTGCATAGTTGATTTTAAAAAATAAAAATAAAAAATTTTCGCGTTCAGAAAAGAACAAAGTAGACGTTACACCATAACTTTGAAAGGGCCGCTAAAATAAAAACTCACACAAGAAAGAGTTTGACAATAATAATAATAATTTTTGAAAAGCTAACCGAGTATTTACGTAAAGCTCAAAACCAATTTAGTTGGGGACATTGCGCTTTTAAAATACATTCTAGACGCCTTATATAACTGCAGGATTTTGTGTCTGTACTATTTGGGGATGAAGAAATCAGATAGCACTGTATGTTCTCTAAAATCAATAGTTTCTTATTAAATTAGCATCAAGTACAGACGTTGTCAGCTAGTGGTTGTCTTATGATCAGATAATGCGATCAGCGAAGATGAAAAATCAAGTCTTTAACTACCGGAAGCTTTAAAGAACGATTTAATTTACTCCGGGCATTGTCTGGCTAGGGTAGAGGGGTGGGGGGTACGGCGGTTCTCAGTTACTGATCGCCTTGGTTAAGGTATCGCAAATAACGTGTTATAATTTGATGGGACATTCACCAGATATTCGTAATACTTCAGCTTATTACGGGAGGAATGTGCCCCCTATGGTTCTAGAACCGAACACTCGCAACAAGTGCGGAAACTAGAAGAGTGTCACTTGAAGATTTGAGTAGAAAATATGGAGGGCAGACTAATATCAAGAACGCGTCGAAGAAACAAATTCCAGATCCAGGGTCGGATTTAAGTGGGCAGGCTGGGTAACTGCCCCAGGGAATCCACAAAAAAGGGTTTCCACACACACACACAAATCTACATTTTCACGGGTCAGAAACTTTGAAGTTGTTTTCTGCCATTGTTTTCGCATTTTAATCTCCGACACTTGACACTCTGTTTGTGATGTGCTCGTAATTTGTAAGTGCATCTCCGGATTTACGGCAGTGCGTCTACCAGGGGCTTTAACCTCCAGAAACTAAAAAAAAAAATACCCTTTTTCGTAATAAAAAGAAAATAGGATGCAGTTTAAAATTCCTTTCTCTAAAATTTGACATGATTTTAGTTACAAGTTTTATTATTATTCATAAGGGGAGGAACTTTCTACAAATTGAAGGAGCCTCCATAAAAATACTGCAACAGATCCTTCATATGCTTAAACCAATCCTGCTCAGAGCTCTCTAGGTACAATGGAATCAGAACGCCGACTAAAGCACTGACCGAAGAGATTCAACTATGTCAACTATGTCGCAAACATCAGAGCACCTAAACGACAACACCGAATCAAAGAAATATAAAAACAAAACTTACAAAGAGAATTTGTGTTTTCACACAAAAAGCCGATAAGCATTCAGATCTGCTTTTTAGATTTACTATCGACTAGCGAAATATCGCTTTTGGTTTGCTTTTTTAAGAGGTTAAAATAAATTTAGATCTATATTTGTATCCCAGTGACTATTAAAGTAAATTAAGAATTTGAACTTCTTTTTTTGGTTTAATTTCGCATTATTATTTATTTTTTATTAAATGGAAGCTGACATTGCCGTTTTTTTTTTATTGCTAATAGGATTGGCGTTTTCCATATTGAATGATACCCAGAAATGACAATTGTGTCTGTTTTTAAGGGGATTTGCATCAAATCTCAGAAGATTTTAATAATTTCAGTAGATTTTTATGACTTTTTTTGTGTATATTTTACAATTTCAGGAGAATTCTAAGAACCTTTAAATAATGAGTTACAATGGTTTAATTTAATCATTTACACCTAGATTCCGCGGGGTCCACTGCGGACGCATAGGTTGCAGTGGTCTAAGACCAGCCATGGCTGAATGGGGTTTAGGTTTTTAAGGGGTTTCCTCACTAGACCTGTTCAGCTGGACGACGCGAAGCTCCAGCCAAAGTGTATTCGTGTGTTGAAGAGTAGGGGCTATGTAGACGGCAAAGTGAAAGAATTTTATTATTGTGAACTTCAACTTGCAATTCAAATCCTGTGGATGTAAGTTTTAAATGAAACTATTGTCTCTGGAGTTTAAGTTGTAATACACTCTCTTATATCAGCTAATTTCAAAACACACAGCTGCTTCTAAACACACAGCTTATTTCTAGACACACAGCTACTTCTAAACACACAGCTAATTTCTAGACACACAGCTACTTCTAAACACACAGCTAATTTCTAAACACACAGCTACTTTCTAAACACACAGCTACTTCTAAACACAAAGCTACTTCTAAATGCATAGCTACTTCTAAACGCACAGCTACTTCTAAACACACAGCTAATTCTAAACGCACAGCTACTTCTAAACATACAGCTACTTCTAAACGCACAGCTACTTCTAAACGCACAGCTATTTCTAAACGCACAGCTACTTTTAACACACACCCACACTAAATATAAAATCCAATTCTTATTATCTCCTCCAGAGCCAAGCATGGACAGAAAAGGGCCACCACCACCACTGACCCTCAGCCCGGACAGACTGTCCACTGGATCACCGGAGTTGTCGCCCATCTCTCTGCGACACAAGAAGTCACAGAGTGTGACTTTCGCGGACAAGCACCGGAAAGACCTGTCTGACTCACTGCCCAGCGTGGAAGTCCTGCCGCCATTTACTCTGCAGGTAAGACAGCTTTACGTCTGAACATTTTGGTTCCTTTTGGAATCATGTTTTACTCACAGAATATAGACCTACAAGAAATAACTATATTCAATTTTATTGTTGATGATGATGATTATGAATTTTTTTTTTTTTATGTTTATGAACTAAAAATTGTTTTATTTACTTTATTTAAGAAGAGTAGACATCATTAGAATGACTTTTTAGAATTTTTTTATATTTTACAATTTGGAAAAAAATTAGAGCACTAGGACAGTCTAGGTCGTAATAATCGACACCTTGTGAGGCGCGTTTTGTAACAGCCGAAATTATTTTGAGACACTATTATTCTTTTGACCCGCTGATATATTGTAGTAGCCAAAAAATACTTGGCCTACTTTAAGGTCCAAGATGGAAAAAAAAAAAAAAAAAAACACCTCTTTTCTATTACACAGATTTCTTGACATAAATTTAAGAAGACATATAAAGAGAAACATGGCTACATGAGAACTGAGTAGTACAATTAGATATACTGATATTGTGTTCAATTGGAAGTATTCGTTCAGCCTATTTCTTCTCCAATTCAAGTTTGTCCTATTAATCTACAGTAGAACGGATTTACAGGGAACAGGATCTGTCCGGATAATCAATTGTCCAAATAATCGAATGCGGAATATTATAAACGGTCCGTTTCACCAAGACTGTAAAGAAACTTCATATTGAGGTGGGGGGTACTGTGCCGTACGTAGACATAAAATTCAATTGAAATATACAGAGGAATAAAGCGTCATACGTTGTAGCCTTCCATTATTGAGAGAAAAAATCCTTGATCTTTTGTTGCATATCATAAAGACCACTTAGATGCAGCACTGTAAAACAAGCGAAAAATGCAGTCCTGATATTTGATAATCCAGATAACTAACGTGCAGATACACGATGTTATATTCTAAAATGTAGACCAATTTATGCTCTTAGAGTTCTGTTTAAAAAAACGAGCTTGTATTAGACAAGGTTCACTAGAGTCTTCGTGGCACTTGATCTAAGTCTAGAATTACTGCAACGTACTGACCACAAGACACTAGTGTTTCAGAAACGATGTTTTTTCTCTCTGTCTTCAATCTAGTTGAGTCCCAAATCTCGGAAAAGCTTGTCGCCCTCGTTGCTTCGTCGCGCTCTGTCGCCTTCTCTTCGACGACGAAACAAAATTCGAAATTCAAAACGATCTCACAGCACCGGAAACGTGGACATGTGCAGCGGATGCGGCTTTCCCATCATGGAGGAAAACATGGTCTCTGCGCAGGGCTCCCGATATCACACCACGTGCTTCCGGTGTGCTAGGTAAGTGGATCACAATTTTCTGTTCCCAATGACAGCACGTCCACTGGACTTTCCTTCACAGAAAATAAAATGTCCACTGCTGTGACGGCAGAAAATTATTTGTTCCTTTTTTCTTCCCACATTTTATTATAATTTTTTAAATGTTAAAATAATTTTCAATGTTAAAACAAGACCTCAAAATTATCCTCAAAGATAATAACACAACATATTTATATAAGCACATTTATTTTACCACATGTATTTTAACACATATATTTAAGCACATTTGTTATAACGCATTTATAAAAAAATTTAAACACATTTATTTAAACACATAAATTTAAATACATTTATATATCTAAACATATCTAAAATTTTAAATTTTAACACAGTCATTTAAACACATACATCGAAACGCATTTATTACAATGAATGCATTTAAAAACATTTATTTAAACACATTTATTAAACTCAATACTTTGAAAACAAAAATCTCTATACGCGCACATTAAACACATTTATTTAAACACATTTATTTAAACACATTTATTTAAACATGTTTATTGAAACACTTTTTTGTTTTCATTTTTTTGTGTCATACAAATGATTGTAGACGTTGAGTGTGATTTGGCTGTCAACATTTCAGGCCTGACATTTATTTTATACCCACTTTTCTGCTTGTCTTATCGCTAAGAGAGTTATACAGTTCCCGACCTTGGGTTGCTCATGTCCCATGATGAGAATTGTTGAATCCTAAACATGAACTCATGGGACATCAATCAGACCACATTGTCAACAAAGTGAATGTAAACTATGCGTAATAATCTTGCGGTATATACTAAATGTCATGGAGTGTGTGTTGTTTATAATAAATGTCCTCTGCCTTAAAGACAAGAATGATATATTTTGAAGTATGGATTGCGTGTGTGATACATACTAGAAAAGTGTAAGTGATGAAAGAGAGAGAGTTCGTGTGAAAACCAAATGACGAGAACTCTTGCAGTTCACAAAACCTAAGATGTAGAACATCATTGAACATCCTGTGACTTATTACATGTTGATATACATGAACTGATCAATATTCTTGAATTATTATTTGATCAAAAGTTTATTTTTATTAGATGGATTAAAAAATGAATATGATAATACAACACTTACATTACTTGTACATCTATTTTCTTTGCATGTGAAAGGTCTTTTGTGTACACAGAACGACTCAGATAAGAGAGATCTACTCGGTGATTTTAAGCAAATCGATTCTGGTGTTCAAAGTATGAGTATGTTTCGAGCAGCCCTACACCTTGCCACCCCAGATCTCCCTCCCCCCCACACACACACAAACTCGCACCCCGAACCCAACTAGACAACTTCCCCCCTCGCCGTGGTGTGATATGCCCTGTCTCTCTTCTAACTACCTGGCAGTACCAACACCAGTAGTGCGTGAACAAATGGGCTTTTATCTCCAGGCTGTGAACGTTCATCTCACCGGGACCATAAACACGCCTCTCATTGGCCAGACAGTTCTACACGTGGGTCAGATGAGTGCCGTTGTAATCATTGTGTCCGGAAGCGACGTATTTGAAATGCAAACAGGTCTTCGCGAATCGTTTTGATGCTGTCATGGCGAAAAGATTTGATTCGTGCGATTAATTATGTTGCTTATTACATTGGTGCGATAAATTATCTGGCTAATTACATTTGTGAGATATGTTATTGTTTTTAATATGTATAGGCTATCAAACTTTAATAAAGGTGATTAATTAATTAATTAATCCAGGGTTATTCCAGTTTTCTGTACCATGTTTCCATTCCAATGATGTTTCAAGAATATCTTTTCTTTGGCTATTTGTTTCTCTATCTTCTTTTATTTCTTCTGTGATTATTGTCTGTGACATCTACTATGTCTTGTTTGTGACATCTTATGTGTCTTGTTTGTGACAAATTCTCTGTCTTGTCTGTGACACCTTTTCTGACTTGTCTGTGATACCTTCTCTGTCTTGTCTGTGACACCTTTTCCGACTTGTCTGTGATGCCTTTTCTTGTCTTGTCTGTGACATCTTCTCAGTCTTGTCTGTGACATATTCTCCTTCTCGTCCTTGACATATTATCTGTCTTGTTTGTGACATCTTTTCTGTCTTGTCCTTCACACCTTCTCTTTCTTGTCCTTGACATCTTCTCTGTCTTGTCTGTGATATTTTCTGTCTCGTCTCCTTCCACCTGTTTCAAAAGAAACAAAATTAAAATGTTTCCCTAAATTAAAATTGTATTGTGTAAGTGGCGAATGTTTAAGAACCACTCTACTACACCAACACGAACAAATCACGAAAGGTATTTACGCAGCAATCACTTGCAGCGTCACGAAACGAAGAGCATTGATCAATGTCATTCTCAAACTGGTGACTCAATATTTCATGTGATTTGATAATATTTATATTAACAGCTAGATGCTAAAATGTCTGGTCGACGGTGTTGTCGTTGCTATAAGAGCTACCGTCATTGTACTTGACAAATATTATGGGGTATTATGAAGACTTTCCTTCTCTCCTTCCCTTTGACCTCTCTCTCTCTCTCTCTCTCTCTCTATCTCACTCACAACTCACATGCTCCCAAATACTTCTATACACTTAAAAATAAATTTATACACATTTAAATAATGCGATATAACGTGATGATGATAACGACTGGTAGATCACTGTTTCTCTACAGCTACTAAGTGTAGCCCATGTCCGTGCTATTTGCTCCACATTGCCTGTTTATAGTACACACATGGTTAGTTCTGATAGTAATGACTACAATGACTAAGGACTATATCAGAATTCAAGCTTCTATGGGTCTTCACAGGACAGGCACTAATTTGAAACTGTCTGGTAGAGTTGTATCGAAGGCTCTTCGAACCGAAGGCCGGCAAAGTAAGAACATAGAGCTCCCTTTCACCTGCCTGACTATACAGAGAGTTTTGTCTGGAAGAGATGCAACTGTTTGTCAATGTAGCACTCCACCATTTCTAGTGATTCGGAAGCTTGGACTAAAGGACGTGGCCGAAAAAACACCAGGAGCACCAATTTCCTTCTCTTGACCACACCTTCTGTGTGGGGCTCTCCATTTTTAAAACGACCCCTTATGCATTGTTCCCTTGGTTGTGGGAGCTCTCTTTCCAAGCCCGTCCAGTGCAATGAGAAGGCTCTCGCACCCCGTTGGCCTAATGGTTTCCTATTATGACTGTTTCCATCCTCACTATAAATATCGAACTGACGCTTCTCTGTGTTAAGGCCAGTCTAGTATGTAGTTTATATACTTTTAAGGATATTCTTAATTAAACTGTACACAGTATTAATATCAATGTAGGCGTGTTTCTGTGTCTGTGTGTGTCTATTAATATGGCTGCCTGGTCGTGCGGTTTGCGCGCTGGACTGTCGTTCGAATTTATCGACGGTCGAGGGTTCAAACCCTGCCCGCTCCCATCCCCCGTCGTCCTGCGGGAGGTTTGGACTAGGAAGTAAACTATCTTCAACTCTGAAGGAACATCCGAAATATGTAAAACAAACAAACAAACATAATATATACAATTCCAAATAAATTTAAATCAATCGAATACATCAGTAAACTTGTAAATCATTAGACTGTTTATAATTTGATCATTTACTTTGATCTTTTTAGGTTTACGGAGATGTAAAGATTGAACCCATTGTTCTATGGTCTTAGATTGTGATGCCTGGTTGTGAAGAACTTAGGCTAGTTCTTACTATAGACAAATGACTCGATGTACTATGGGTATGATTCTCAAATGTGGATCCTTAAAGGCGTATAAGTGTTACACTGTGGTCATAGATTGTGATGCCTGGTCTTTAATTGTAGTTAGTTTAAAGCAAGATTACAAATCACACAAACTCAGAGGCGCCCCCGAAAGCTTGATAATGATTTCTTGGCGATTTTATAGTCTCAATAAAAAGAGGTGGAGGCGACCAGTTTTTCTTCGCTAGACGCAAGTTGCCCGTAAAGAATGGATTTTGGGATGCGATTGTCCTCCATCCGGCGAACATGTCCGAGCCAGCGCAGGCGGCGTTGTCTGAGGACTGTAACGATGCTGTGAAGGCCCGATTGCGCGAGGATCTCAGTATTTCACACTCTCTTTCCATGTGATTTTCTAGATCCTTCGGAAACAACGCAAGTGGAATGAGGTTAGTTTTCTCTCTTGCTTTGCGTAGGTAGTCCACGACTCACCACCGTACAAAAGCGTACTCAGAACGCATGCCTGTTCTTCTGTTACATTACATCTCCAGTTATCACAGAAGCTAACACATCTCGAAAGCGCGTCAGATAGATCGCCTCTCCGTAAACTAAGTCAACAGACACTAATGTCACGTGTCAAAGCCACGGCTGGTGAGCATGATGGAGAGAAAAAAAAAACCTCGCTACATTTGAGTCAGTCAAATGTAAAACGTAAATGAACGCAGCATTTTACGGAATGAGGTCACGTCTGCGAAGGGAGAGACGGGCGCTGAAAAGAGCAGGAGAAAGGAAGGTGTGGGATGGCTACCTGGCACGAGTTAGTGGCGTGGAGACGTTTTTACTTTTACTGCCCACTATTTGAACTCAACTCTAGAATTTAAGTGTCCTCGGCAGTCCTCGTTTTCTGCAAACATTTTTTTTTGTATGACCCCCATCACGAGTCTAGGAAGTAGAACACAAAACAAGAATACAAGAAGATTTCACTTGTACATAGGACACACACACACACACACACACAGATATGATGTAGACATGAAAATCACTGCCATGTATAGGCCTGGATTAGCTCCCGTTTTAAGTAGAAAACTATTTGTCCACTATTTAACTAAGGGGTTAGTTTTTGGATTCAGTTAATTGTTATCAGTCGGCTAATCTGGGTCAAAACCGGTTCTTAGTGAGCGTCTAGATCAGTCTAGGAGGTAAAAGGAACCTGTATACGAAATTTCAAGCGGATCTGTGCGACAGTTTTAGAGATTTCTTGATCATTGTGTCAGTGGTAATTTGTAAATATACAATAGATAAATGAAAATTAATTAGTACTAATTAAATAGTTCGTTGATTTTTAAAGATTTACTCATATTCTGTGATCTGAGAATAGAAAGTAATAGAAATAACGTGTACAACATGTGTAGCAGTGTGACGTCATATAAACTTGGTAATAATACGTATAAAATTGAGATTTATATTTTAACAGAACAAAAGAACAATTCACGTGACCTCACATCGTTAACTTCTTAAAATCGTATTTCTGCAACACGAGTTATGTCCTCATAGATCCATAGAGGAAGGATTGATAAACTTGTGAAATGACTGGGAGAAGTCAGAGTGCCCCGAGGCAAATCCTAACTTCATTATTGGCCAATTTAAAGGTGAACAATACTTGCCTCTCTTTGCGCGATTTCCACCCCCCACCCCCTCTTTTTGCCAACCATAGATCTTCTTTTTTTTTCTAGATGGTTGGCTGACAAAAAGCTGTCAATCACGTGCATACACGAATGCAGACAATCGTATTGATCACATGATCTCAAACCACGTGAGTGCATCGCCCAGCTTTCCCGGAACACAGTCCCGAGCGCTTCCGTAAAATTATCTGTCCCTTTAGATTGCACGTAAGGGCTGTTCAAGTTTTTACGGTTTAAGGTAGTTACATTTTATTTGTTGCAGTTTGTGTAATATTAGATTCGTTATATTCACAGTGCATTAAGTTAGCGACTGACCACTGCTGCGCCTACAAAAGCATGAATAACTATTTGATGTCATGCGAACTGACTGGACCTTGTGCTCAGCTAGTGCTTGCAGATACCAACACAGCTTGAATCGGTATTCGCTACATACTGACTCACCTAAATCTGTAAGGTTTTTCAATGCTACTTGACTGAGATTGGGTTGTGGTGGCTGAGTGGTTAAGCACTTGGCTTCGAACCTGGGGTCCTGGGTTCGAATCTCGGGGAAGACTGGGATTTTGAATTTCGGAATTTTTAGGGTGCCCCTGAGTCCACTCAACTCTAATGGGTACCTGACTTTAGTTGGGGTAAGTAAACGCGATTGGTCGTTGTGCTGGATGGCCATAGAAACATATAACTTTAACATCATCTGCCCCACTGGTCGCAGGGTCTGAAAGGGGTGACTATACTAGTACACTGAGCTTGTTTTACTAAAAATTGGATAATCTGAATGTATTTATGCAAATAGCTAATTTCGATTCCAATAAGAATTAATTGCTGCACTTTAACCGAAATGATCACCCTGTTTTTGGTATTGTATTGACATCTAAATTTGTAATGTCTTATACATATATTAAGACAAACACAACAAGTGCTATTCTTAGATATTTACTTATAATCAAGTTTTCTTCTGAGGAATAGAGCGAACGAAGCCACTACATTAGGTAGTTATTAAAGTTATAGATATATATTTATATAATATTGTACTAATGGAAGTCTTATGTAATGCACTGCTTTGAACAAAATTTTATTGCCTATAATGCATAAGTAATGTTATGCGAAGTACCACATCAGTATCTCAGTAGATTAAACTAAAGAACTGATTGAAACGGTGAGATGGTGAAATAAACAAACAAACAAACAAACAAACAAACAAACACAAAAAAAGAAGCAAGAAGAATAAAAATGAAAGAAAGACAAAATGACCACGTGATTGGCGAGTAGATCAATCGGTAAATGTAACTTTTTGGAGTTTATGTCATCAGACATTGTTCATTGTCGACTGCTACACCACACAATCCCATCGTATCAGTCAATAATTGTGAACTCATCACAAGTAGAAACAACCCGACCTACAGCCTGGTGATTGATGTAGTCATTAGACCACCAGCTTATCGACTCGTTCATTTAGCTGGACATAATGTCTCGGAATGATGTACTCCTAACCAGTGATCCGAACACAGACTTTCTGTAGACCCTGAGTTTTAAATGTTCAAACTGCGTACAAAGAACGGAGAGAAGAACTAGAGGAGGGCCTCTAGTTGGAGAACAAGAACTGATAGTCTAGGATTTATAGCAGTTGTTAGACTATTAGTCTTAATTTCGTAGACTATAATAGCATAGACATATATGATGAGTAGCTATGGTCACTATAGTGTACAACGTTGTAAAGGTAATATCAATGAATGACTTTTGAAAGATCTGACCTCATAGTCATCTTCCAGCACATAGGAAATGAGATTATGCTTATGATTGGACCGTAAAGGAGGAGCTTATTATTATAATTTCTATTGCTAAAATTTCAAACATAACAACTAATCTGCTAGCGTGAACGAAAACTCACAGTAAGATAAATGCCCGGGCATAGAGCGAGATAAGCGTTCAGGCTTACTGCGCCAAAGATAACTTTTTTTTAACCACTAGTGAATCCAGAACTTTTGAGTCGGAAAGGACATTTTTGTCAAACCCTAACCCTAACGTCCAGTAAACCCTAACCCTATATATACACACACACAAACATACATACACACATACATACATTCATACATAAAAAAACCCTCTGGTTGGTCGTTTGTCATTAGAAGCAATAGAGTCCGAGGTCTTCTAAATTACTTGCTTTGATCTTTGCATGTGGCATGTGGAGACGCCCATGAGTATCTGGTGAAGCCCCTGTTAATCAGAGGCGGTACCACTCACTCGATAATGGAACTACCATGGGGAACTGTATGAACAAAAACACGAAATAGAAAGCTGGAATTAACCAAAACAAAACACAGGAGGTTTAAATATAGCCAAGATTATTACAATCACAGTGCACTTTAAAGACCGCAGCTTGCTTTGAAAAAACAAAACCGCATTCGATAGCTGAAAGATGGAATAAACGAGAGAGAGAGAGAAAGAGAGAGAGAGAGAGAGAGAGAGAGAGAGACTAGGAACAGAAGAGACAGTGGGAAATAAATCCAGTGTCCTATAATTATGTTTTATTTAGAGACGAAACAATGTGTGGCAAAGAGATAAAAAGGAAAACGAATAAAAGAGACAATAAAAAAAGGATATAAATAGAACTAGAAAGAGAGCAATAAGCAATAGAAAAAGAGAATTTGCTTGAAACATTGAAAATTGTCTTGGATTCGAAAGATTAGAGATAAGTGCAGCATTTAAGATAGAGAATACAAGAGAAAAGATTACAAAATGCATAAAAAAGACATATAATTAAATCAAAACAAAATATAAATTAAATAATTAAAAACATTATTTGGTTCAAACCAGGTATTGAACCGTGATCTTGACACCGTTAGATGCGTGAAATAGTGCATTTAACAATTGAGTCACACGAACTTCATACTGTAATGATTATTTGTTAATATTATCATTCTATGGACATCTAAATCTAATACTGGAACTAGACTTCAGATTTAGAACTCTTTAGGTCTAGTCTAGATCTAGCTGTAATCTACATTAGAATTATGAGAACAAAATATTGGTGAAGTTTACATATTCTTACAATAAAATTGAGGCAACTTTAAATTTACCCTGCCTAATCGTGTTATTTCGGTACACTAAGGCTGACTACGCCAAATTTTTCAAGCCAAATTTAAATTGAGATTTATTTATTTTTTTACTTTGAAAAATTATAATGGTCAAACTTGAGTTTTCTCCCTGTGGCCAGCGAGCTAGTGATTCTTTTCTCAGCGATATATATAAATTTATAGGAAATTCGTTAGAGCTGTTTTTGAGATGAACTGATCCAGGTTCCATGAAGGAGTTAAGGCGTTAAATGCAAAGGAATAGTTCGAACCTTTCTTTTCCCCTAAAACACTGTGTATCATTCCTGTATAACGTTTAAAGGGTTTAATATTTTATAGCGTAGTCAGATTTTAGCCTCAGGCCTCAGTTGTAGTTTAGTGTATTACTTATATGGCTCCTCATGTCTCGGAAGACAATGGATGCGCCTCTAGCTCTGGTTTCGTCTTGAGACGGGGCTGAATCTGGTGTGACTGATCAAGCCAATTCTGGAGCGGCACAGTTTGCCACAGTTCTTGCATGTATATGTATCTGTTTTAATGCTAGCTGACAGCTTTCTTCTTCTTTCTCTTGACTGGTGCAGCTTAGTTTCTTTTGCACTCGGCGAAGTTCGTACCAGCACGTACTCCTCCTACATACTTTGGTCCATGCCCATGGTTCTCATGTCTCGCTTACAGACATCTCTGTAGGTTAGTGTTGGGCGGCCCTTGACCTGACTCCCTCTGCAAGCTCAGCGTACAGGATGTCTTTAGCGATTCATGCGAGTGACATGACCGAGCCAGCGTAGTCTTCTCTGTGTAAGAAGAGCATAGATGCTGTGCATATTGGCCCGTTTCAGAAAGTCTTGGTTGGAGACATGATCTCTCCAGGAGATTCACATTATGCCTCGCAGGCAGCGTAAGTGGAAGCTATTTAATCTGTGTTCTTAACGCATGTAAGTTGCCTAGCTCTTACTACCATAAAGAAGTGTGCTCAGAACGCAGGCCACGAAAAACAATTTGGAAATAGCTGAACAAAATTTCAGCAAAACATCAACCAAACTTTACAAAACATACAAATTAAACTAAAATACTATTTTTGAGAAAAGTAAGGCTATTTTCTTGTCACAAAGTTGTCCAAGATGGAAATCATATCCGAAAGCAGGTCCGGCCTTGGATAATTGGAGGCCCTAGGAGGCTGCCCAGTTTGCCTATGTTTAATGCCAGCCTTGCTGAAAGGTCTTCAGATAGCTTAAGGCCAACATATTATAACGATTCTCACTTTCCAGGCTCTCTACCGCTGTATCAAATTCATTGCTGGCCTCTCCTTCCAGTCTGCAGTGGCGTAGCTAGGAATTTGGAGGGCTTGACCTCTTAGAGGGCTCCTACATTATGCATAATATTTAATATAATAATGTAAAAAGCACTCATTTCGGGCCCCCCTCAAGTGGGGGCCCGGTGGATTTTTAAATTCTCCCCTCCCTCCCCCACCTTAGCTACGCCTCTGCTCATCTGATTTGTACATTTATACAGTCAGTGTTACGTGTTGCCAATTCAACATCGATATATTTAATAAATGTCAGACATCTAAATGTTACTAATACTTAGATCTAGATGCTAGGCGATAAATGTCGCTAATGATTCTGATAAATGTTATAACACGGTTCTTGACATCTGATTATTACGGTGCGGAGAAATAAAAAAAGAAATAAAATACAAATCTAACACGAACTAGATTCGAGCCAATGTCGCAATCAAGTATCAATATAATGTTATATCTAGGAGTCATGAAAAATGATTGACTAAGTTATTCACTGCCCCTAAAGGCAAACACGTTTCCTAATCAATGGAACATAATTATCCACCTCGGTAGTGCGTGAGAGGCGTGAGCTACCTGTTTGACTTGTGTATTAGCTGCATCTACAGGTGTAACAAGTCGATGTTTGCTTTACTCTGAGACTGTCAGTGTATCGATCTGTGTTTGAAGCTCGGCTATCTGTGAATCTAAATTTGTTCTGCACCGTCCCATAGTGCATCCCGTCCGATCGTTCGTTAATTTTATTGAATTGTTTCGTTTAAAGAAATGACAAGATTGATCCAGAATTTTAGAACACACGCACGAGCTACATCGTTCACATTGAAGTCACGGAGATATCCCAACTATACGTCAGAAGTGAAAAGGAAGTAGTTGATAATTTGCGGTTGTAGATTTTTTTTTTATTCAAACAATGTTTAAGAGAAAGTAAATAAAAACTTTAAAATCTGTACTTAATGTCACGGTGCTGCGAGCGTGTAAATATTGTCACGGTGCTGCGAGCGTGTAAATATTGTCACGGTGCTGCGAGCGTGTAAATATTGTCACGGTGCTGCGAGCGTGTAAATATTGTCACGGTGCTGCGAGCGTGTAAATAATGTCACGGTGCTGACATTCTGTACTCGGATTTATTGCGGTGTGGCAAATCCTAGAAAAAAAAATAGATTCCTCTTTCTTACATTAGCGCTCCAAGGGAGATAAGTCTTTTAATAAATAAAAGGATATAAATTCGTTTATTGCAGTGACCTTTTTGTTTTCATCCATTAAATAATTATGATATCAGCGTTAATGTCGCAAACTCCTCCTTGAGACAACTTGATCTTGTTGACCCTACCAATAAGCACCTTCTGCAGCTCAGCGTAAGACATGTGCTTCGTTTTGCCAATGCACAGATGCCCCTTAACGACTCTGAGAAAAGGATAGGTTTTGGGAATTCTTTATAAAGCTAAAACAGGTCTGCAAACTTCTATTTGTAGAAGAATTTTTATTAAATATATATAAAAAAAAAAGGAACTAAAAAGACAGATATTAAAAACAACAACAACAACAACTAGGTTATCTCATTCAATTTGAACAAGAATATTTTTTGTTTCAACGGAAGACCTAACTATTATAAGACAAGCCAATTGGAAGATTATTTCCCCTTTCCTTTTGGATGTTCAGATCTTTGGTTGGAATGCGACAAACGTTATTTTTATAAAGCAACAAAAAGATGACATGTTTGTGGAGTTTTCCATTACTTGTTTCACTTTCTAGTTTTTCCATTTCTTCTTTCACTTTCTAGTATTCCCGCCTTTGTACTGTAATTAATATGGACCAGAATTAAAATTATTCCATTCAGTCACTCTTCAAGCCGTTTACGCCGGATATACATTCAGTTCTCCAATGAGCATAAATGAATAAAGAAGTAATTCATTGACAATTTAAAGATTCATGTTTCCACACTTCTATTCTTTTATACTGCAAGAAAAAAAAACCTACATAGAAACTTGATTTATTCACTAATTTTAACTTCAAAGACTTAGTGGTAAGTTTTTTCTTAGTTACCTATGCGACTTTTAGCAGCGCATATTCAGCTTGTGCCTAGCAGCCCAAACAGTCTAGTATTATTAGTGTATAGTGCACTATAAAACAACAAAAACACAATGTCACTGAAAACAAGAATTGTGACATCTTTAGTGGTGTTCTTGGACTTGAATGTGGCGCTAAAACCGAGTGGAAAAGAGCAGGGCCTTAGGCAACTGCAAACTATGCGGTCGCAGTGGTCCCCGCACTTTCATAGGCCCTGAGCTATTTCTAGATCTAAATTATTAAATTAAACCATTATAACTTTAATATGTAAGAACAGGGTTTCCGCAGCCTCCTGATTTTCCAGGGCCTCCTGGAATTTTCCTTTAATTGCAAAATATACGAAAAAGTCCTGGAAATCTCAAAAAAAAATTTTAATCTCCTGAGAACTCATAAAAATTTTTCTGAAAAATTGACCGAAAAAGTCGATTCTGGGGTTCCATCATACGCGCGATAAAAACAATCCCGTCATTCTCAGCTTTCATTTTAAAAAATGTATTGCAAAGACAAATGTATATTAATTTCTAATACAAAAGATTTTGTATATGATATTTTGCTTATCTTTAACCAGATTGGGCCCAGCGCAATCCGTTTTGCATAGGGCCTCGCAATTGTTAGGGTTGGCCTTGGAATAGTGCTTGGCTTTCTAACCAAAATGTACCGGGGGGGGGGGGGGATCGAATCTGGGTAAAGAATGAAATTATTACATTCGGGACATTAAAGATTGGGAAAGTAATGCGGTTGGTCGTTGTGCTGGCCACACGACATCCTTGCTAACCCTCGGCCATAGAAACAGATGACCTTTACATCATCCGCCCTATAGCTTAGACTAAACAAGAAATACAAGTGTTGGCTTAAAAATGCCCCAAACTTTTGAAAACTATTGTTATTATATCGACCTAATATTTATTGGATTCTAAGCAATTTATTTCTATACTATTCTTCATAAGTATGTTTTTTTTAAAATGTAATAAATGTTTCAAATGTATTCTAAGACAAGACACGGCGTAAAGATATAAACAAGAAGTCAAGATCTCCTTCAATTTCAGACGGGGGGAAGAGAGAAACTAATTACCGTCATACTTTTCTGAACTTTTCAAATCTGTTTCGTCGGAATCAATTGAACAGAGACAATCCTATTGTAATTGGGCCGAAAGAACATTGTCCTTTAAATATAGCACACTTTTTAAATTAGACGTAATGACTTTTTTGAAGAGCCGTCAAGTGTAAATTATTATAATCAAAGAAATTAGAAGTCTTAAAATAAAACCTACAAAGAAATGCCATTTGTAAACATTTGATGTGATTCTCTTTCTTACATCGGTCATTACAATCTAGTTCCATCCAACCTTCTTTCAATCTATCCATTAAATTTATCCATGCATCCAACGATCCTTCAATCCATCCAACCATCCACATTCATTCTCGGATCAACTGGAAACTTTGAACAATTATTTATTAAACCTAACAAAACATGAATCAATTTAAAAAAAATAAATTACATAATCAATCAATTATTGGTAAATAATTATTTTGTTTGAGATCGAATAAGGGAAATAACTTCTTGATAGATTATTGAGAGATATAGTTTCAAGTGCGGTGTTTTTTTCTCTTAGATAAGCGTTTTTTTTTTTTAAAAAAAGGATTTTCTATGTATATAATGGAAAAATCACTCTTTTATTTCTGCAATTCAGACGGATTAGAGTTACCCCACGTAATTTTAGAGGTGAAAAAAAAGAGGGGGGGGGGGGAAGAACAAGTAGTATTCACCCGTCACTAAATAGCAGGGCCGGACTTAACCATTGTGACCGAGAAGTCAAGGAAAGAGAACAAGTAATCTACTCTGTATTCACCCGTCACTAAATAGCAGGGCCAGATTTAACCATTGAGGGGCCCAATGCGAAACGAATTTCGCTGGGCCCAGTTTTGGGTAGAGATACGGTTAATAGGTGAAAATTAAGAGTTTTTATTAGAAAATAAATTCGTCTTTGCATTTTATTCATTCTTTACTACGCACAAAATTACTACACAAGCCTTGCGTGTAGCGAAGTCATACAGTATATCATAAGAATTGTTTCCTACATAGATCACGCTTAATAGCTATAATTATCAAAAGTTTTAAT
The DNA here is from genome assembly GCA_030265305.1 of Biomphalaria pfeifferi. Lineage (NCBI taxonomy): Eukaryota > Metazoa > Mollusca > Gastropoda > Planorbidae > Biomphalaria > Biomphalaria pfeifferi. Next base: position 1,300,927 of record JASAOG010000020.1, on the reverse strand, counting down.
CTATCTACGAGAATTGTTGACCTCAAGTAATTCTTCATAAGTTTTAGGCCCGAGAAGCTTCCTTCACTAGATTCCACAATTACGGGTATTGCATAATGCCATTTTTTTTATAACGCGTAGGATTAGCGTTTTCTATATTGAATGACACCTCAAAATGACAATTTTGTCTATATATTTCATGTGATTTGTATGAGTTTCCAAAAAGTTTTAATATTTTCCGGATATTTCTAGGATTTTTTTGTATATTTTGCATTTTCATGAGATTTCCAGGAGCTCCAGTGCGGGGCACATAGGTTGCAGTAGCCTTAGGCCGGCCATACAAAATAGCAGCGTATTGTTATGACCCTATTTACACGCAAATATGACCAATGTTATGGTCATGCGATCGAAAGCCTGCGTGTACGAGTGACACAGTGTGTAGGAAAGCGGCAGTTCAAGACCGGAGAGCGTTGAGACCGGGACTGTTAGTCAGCCATGAAGTCGGTCCTGGTGCAGTCCTCCAGTGAAACGTAGGAGTCCAGGAAGAGATAGACATTAGAGTTTTGTACTGTAATGTACAATGTAACATTTTAGTTGTTGATGTGTTTGTTGCCAATTGTCTAGTATTGACTGTTATCTACTTGACCATTATTAAAGTACCAGATTGTTTGGAGCCTTGTTGTCAAGTTCTTGATGTGTTGATGTGTTGAGTTGTGTTTAGCAGTGTTTACAGAAGGCCTGATTAAAAGAGAGAATCGTAATAGTATGCTACTCCGCCGGTCGAATAGTTTTTAATATTTTGCTTGTTAAAATGTAGGATGGGAGCACAAACTTTGATGACATCTAACGATTGGCGTAATTCGTGTCGTCTGCTATTTCTCAGACGACATCACTCTTTCAGTATTTAAATTTATGAAACTATTCGCCAAGCGCTGCTTCATCAACTAATGAAACTCTTTCACAGTATCGCATATAAATTCCAAAGGATCATACACTCAATAAGTAGACATTTTTTTAAAGATACCTGGAAATATGTAAATTGAAAGCTTGGCATATATGTTATTTGAATATTTTCATATAAATGACATATGATTAAGAAGAAGAAAAAACAGATTATTGTGAATTACTCTCAAACTTCCCCCCCCCCCCCCCGGTCCACTATTTCTCTTTCATTTTTACATAGCTTATATTAACTCTGTCTTTCTGGTACAAATTATGTACAATTATTTCTACCAATTCTCATCCTCGGATCATGTTGACATAATTATTGTTTTAGACAATACAGGAATCAATGAAACCAATTAGTTGATTAATTAATGGGAATGAAAAGGGGAGATTAATCTTGCACTAATCCTATACTCTTAAGCGAGCAATTCTTGTATGTATGTATGTATATATATTTATATATATATATACATTTTATTTCGAAAACGGCTCTAACGATTTTCTTTAAATTGTCACGTATATGCATAATAGTGAGAAAAAAAATCTCAACTCGTTGGCTCCATCGGGAAAACTCGAAGTCGACCGTTATATCGGTTTGAAAATGGCTTATTATCGAAAAATTAACTTTGGCTAGAATGTTTTATGAATGAAATTTTCTATATGACTTCAATGGGAAAAAAACTTGACACCGCTTACGTCACTAGGCTCAGCAGTACACTAAAACATTTCTTCGCAAACAAGAAAAAGTTTTAATGATTCAATTGGCGTAACTAAACATTTGCGCACCATCGTATTGTACATTGATCCATTATGAAACTATGGAAGAAAAATAATGAAATTAAATATCTTTATGTATGATTAGTTATTGTGTTGTAAAGGCTTTAAAAATTGTTTACATTTTAATTGCGTACACCCGTAGGTAGCTTTTACTTTGTTATTATTTTGCTGGTGAATTATTGCAATGTGTTTAAGCTTCGAAGTCTACTGTCCCATACCAAAACATAGGAAATGGTATTAACACAGCTTATCTATGCCTTACTTGCACAACCAGGGCCGGCCCTAACATTTGTGGGGCCCTATGTGAAATGGATAGCGCGCGGACCAGTAATGATAGGGATAAAGATAATAAGTGAAAATAAAGATTTTGTATTAGAAAATAAATTCGTCTTTGCATTACATTTTTATTCAATGAAAGCTGACACGATGCCGTTATTTTATATCACGAGTAGGACTGGCGTTTACCATATTTTGACACCCAAAATGACAATTTTGTCTTTTTAAGGACATTTTTATGAGTTTCAGGAGAATTCCAGGAGCTCCTGCGGCAGCATAGGCCTAAGACTGGCCCTGATGATATCCAGCTCGCGGACAACGAATTTTCATCACGCTGCTGCTTTTTTTGGTGAACCTATAAACCTCACTTGATGATTCTTAATAAGCCATAATAATAAGGCTTGTCTTCGTGTCCGAAAATTAGTGAGGTATTTCCCGTGGTTGCGCAGCCCCAGATGTGACCTACATATTTTGCCACATCCAGGGCAAGCATAACCATTGTCCGCAGGTGGTCGATTTAGATTTTCTTTTCGCCGTCTTTGTTTGTCCTCGGCAGCAGATTTTCTTTTGGTCTCAAATGTTATCCCGCGGCCTTCGTGAGTGACCTCCAGCTGTCTCGTTCGGAGGCCGCATACAACCAGGTGCTCTTCTATGTCAGCCAAGGAAAGTTGACGCCTAAGCGTTGCCGTGGGGCGCCTCTGTTAAGTCGACCACCTTTTAGCTCACCAAAAAAAGACTGCCTTTGGCATTTGTTCGTTTCCCATACGGGATACGTGCCCTAACCAGTGCAACTGTCGGACCATAAGAAGTCCCTCTATACAGTCCATACCGGCGTTGGCAAGGACATCGCTGTTTGTAGTGCGGTCCTGCCACCGTATGTCCATGATGGAGCGCAAGCATCTTTGGTGAAAGCACTCAAGAAGTCTTAGTTGTTTTCTGTAAAGTGTGCATGTCTCAGAACCATAATGAATGTATTAATTGCAATATTAAATGTCAGAAAGTAACCATTTTAGAAGTTACACTGCAAAGACTTTCTTCCAAGCCTAAAATAGCCCAATAGTTTTACGCGAAAGAAGCAATGTAAAACTTTAAGACGTGAGCTGTGGTTTTCTATAGGCCTACTGTTGGGGGGGGGGGGGACTTTCTATTCTAATCGCCATGTACAATTACATTGAGAACTGACAGAACGAAAAAAGCAACTCTTCGGACGGATATTCTTTACCCGATCGTTCATTTTCGTAATTACAACAATATTCCCAAAATGACTTCGGGCATATATCCTTAACAAATTATTTATCCGAGCGAGGCTCGGTCACCTGATATTAAGATATATATCAGTAATTGTGAGATTTTTCCTTTATATAAGCTTTAAAAAGTATTTTTTAAAAAGTATTTTGCTTCTTTTTGTTTGTGTCCCGTCGTGTCCCTCTATGTGTCTCTCTGTTTCTTTTTCTTTCACTCTATATCTCTGTCTTCTTCCATCTCTATCTCCTCCCTTTTCATTCTCTTGCCTTGTCCCCCACCAATCTCTCCTTTATTTTTTTTTTTTTTTCTTACAACACAAACACAAAGACAAACAGCAGGCACGCACACATAGCCTAATTTTGAACTGACCACTCTGTAATGACCAGTTATTATTAAATAATGCGTCTCTGTGTGTGACCCTGGGGTCACCCTTAACTTTATTACTTGGGTTCCTATGACCTCATCCCTGAACTGATGTCACACAAATATCTCTGTAGATTCTGTTTTCTTTTCTCCTTCATCTTCCAGTGATTTTTTTCTTCTTTTTAGGCTAGAACTAGTGCCACCAAGGGACGTAATTTCAATTGATCATATAATTATCTCTCTTTAACAGAGTTTCCTCCCGTGAGTCAAGACTGTAAATCCTCGGCTTGCGTGTCCTAAGGGAGTTTTATTTTTATTTTGTTCATTTTTTTTAGATTTTTTTTTTTGTATAACTTACCATATAATTTCTATTTTATGTATTTTTCCACAATATTTTTAAAAATACTTGAAATGTAAGAAAGTCTTAATGTTCTAGAGCTTCCTGTCCGAGTGATTAAGTTCTGTCTCTGACAATGTTTTTCAGTTTCAGTATGACAAAGTTAAACGAGGCCAATCTTTGAAAGTTAATATAGACAACTACCATGTACATTTAATCTGGAATACTCAGGAACTATATGTAATTAACATAGTTATGTGCTCTTGAATTTAAGGTAGAATTTTAAAGTAGGTCATTGTTCTTGGCTATTTTATATTCAGAATTAGGAGAGTGAAAGTGATCAGAGAGAGAAAGAGAGAGAGAGAGAGAGTGAGAGAATGAGAGAGAGAGAGAGAATGCTAGGGATAAAAGGGGGTGATAAAGATACGAATATATATAAATATATATATATATATATAACAAACTTATATATCTGAACAAACTTCTTTTTTACGGAAAGATCCATGCAGATGTACATTTTACAACCTTACTACTGATAAGGATCAGGGTAGAATTTACCAGGGAGACTCGCCCATATTTCTTCTCTGTACCACATCAGCCGTGCAAGTGACCCACATAAAAGTGGCTCCTTGAGGAATTGTACATGAATGTTGTGGATTTCTTCGATTCCCGACAGTGGATTTACCTCGATCCTTACCCACCCCGACGAGGGATTCTGTATTGCTTCCTTATTGGCCTATTTATCTCCTCTGACCACAATGTCCACCCAAGCGCCGCGTTGAGACTGACAAGCATTACCCTGGCAGAAGGTGTTGATAAGCTGGATTTTTTAAAGACTGCATTTTAAAAGGCATGAGATATTGGGGCAACTTTTTACTTCTACAGAATCCAATGTTTCAAGCTCTTCTTTCTTGTAGTTCAATTATATTTTTTTTAGTTGACACTAATTAGCTTAATTTCTTATTATTTTCATGAAGCTTATATCAACCTACTCCGTCTGTCTGTCTGATACAAATTTTGCACACGTTATTGCTGTCACTTCCCAATCTCGGATGAAGCTGAAACTTAACACAATTATTTCTTGTCTCTAATAAAACAGGGATTAATCAAACTATGAACCATTATTTTGTTAGATTTATAAAGAGACATAAATATTACACCATCTAGAGAATTAGATGTAAATGTGCAGTTCTTTCCATTTAAAAGCTTAGTTGTTTTTTTAAGTACTTGTTTAATTTTTCCTTATATGATCTTATTGTTCTAGTCCCAATAGCCGAGACATCTGCTCTTCCCATCTTATCGAAAGAAAACCGTGTGTAATGATTAAATGTATTACTGTTTGACCAGACCCCTCCCCCCCCCCCTTCTTTCTACTTTGCAAATCACTATACTTAAAATAAAAAAAAACAAAAACTAACATATAGGCTTAAAAAGCCTTAACACGAGAGCTAAATTTGGGATAGCCCACTAGAAACCAGCACGCCCTTAGTATCAACTTAAATCTTTCATTAATGCTTCGTGAGTGGTGACGAAGAACGCTGCGGGTAGGATGTGAATCGGGGCATGTGAAAACATAGTGCAGAGAGTTGTGTACTCATGTGTGGCTCAGTAGGTAGAGAGAACATAGTGCAGAGAGCTGTGTACTCATGTGTGGCTCAGTAGGTAGAGAGAACATAGTGCAGAGAGCTGTGTACTCATGTGTGGCTCAACAGTGCTGGAAATAGAAGCTTTTCCCACGCCCCAAGATCTGTGTTTTGCAAGTTCTTCTTAAATGACAAAAACAGCTAACCGACATGACAAAGACGTGACAGCATCATCACATGACAGCAACATCGTGGCAACATCACAACGACATTAACATAACAACACAGCGACGTGACATCATCAAGACGCCTTGACAGCAATATTACAACGAAGTAACAAAAACATCACAACGGCGTGACAACATCACAACGGCGTGACATCACAACGGCGTGACAACATCACAATGGCGTGACAACAACGTGATAATGATGTGATAACAACATCACAACTTGACAACATCGCTACGGCGTGACAACTTCACAATGGCGTAACAACAACTTGACTATGAAGTCTTAACAACATCGCAACGATGTAACAACATCGCAACGATGTAACAACATCGCAACGATGTAACAACATCGCAACGACGTGACAAGTTCATCACTACGACTACGTAACTCCACTACATTGACGTGACTACAGCATCACTGCGACGCGACATTATCTCATCTATTTGTGTAAAAAAAGTATAATCTATTTCTTAATAAACTGTAAAAAATTTAATCCTATGACTGTGTGATGGAGATTGTACTTCAAATATAGAAAGAATTGTATACTAATTTACAAAAAAAATGTTGTTTTTTTTTTTGTTGGTATACAACTCAATCTTTATGAATTATGTTTTATCATTGAATTTCGAATACAAATGTTGCGTTTTGTTTTTCAATCATCTCTTTATTTTAAAAAGGTATTTCACTCTAGACTGTGAGACCAAATAAAAGAAATTCTCGTCATTTTTTGGTACTTTCTGTTCAGCTAAATTTTTAGCTTTACTGCGTGAGATGACGGTAAACACGGCTTGGACTGGAAACTATTCATTTAGAGATTTAGAACTAACTGTTTTTTTCTCTTGAGTATTCCCAAGTTCACACTTTCTTGATCCTAACACGTTGTTATGGAGAGTATGTGTATGTTTCCATAGAAACAACGACGAACTGGATCGTTAGTTTTTGAGGGGTGTTGAATGATGAAATTATGAGCTGGCCTGTCATAATTTATGTTAAGAAGTCACGTGGCTGATAGAGAAACGAGAGTCAAATCTGAGACGCAAGAGAGTACAGGCGTGTTTTTGCACTGAGCTAGACTTTCTTTAAATATCATTTCATTTTGTTACTACAATCTATAGCTCATCTCAAGTTAAATTTGTATAGATATTTAATAGAAGTTATTTTGAGTTTTTGATTGAAGAATAAAATTAGTTCAAGCTATTTCAACTTATTCTACGCCTACATCGGTCTAGTTGTACCAGCGATCAATCCAACGACCGACTATAAAAAGCCGTCAATCGGTTGGAGTCTAACTGAACGCAGTTCTAGTAAATACACGCATTAAGTTCACTTTTTTGAATAGTGTAACTGAACTGTGTGATCGTACTAGATCGTTCTGAAATATGTTTACCAGTAGGACTTAAAAAAACATTACGTAAAATATTCACATGTATCATAGTCTTGTTAAAGGGACGCCATTCAACAATTCCAAAGAATTAATCTTAATAATCTGGTTTCTTCCCTTGCTTAAATTTCAGTTCCGATTGTATACCAACGGAAAAATTCTATTAGCCTGTTTAAAAAATCAAATGTAGAACATGTAAAGCGTTGACCTATAATTTTCGATTCGAGAGATTAAAGTAAATTAAACAAAAAAACAGTAAGTTTATTTTCATTGCATATGTTGGTAAATACAATCCACAATCATATATTTTGTAGCAGCTACTAGTTCCACGGCATTTATTGTAGATTTGTTATAACAAAAAGCAATTTAAACGCCTCTAGATAATGTTACCAGACAAAATGACACAAACAATTCACATTCATTGTTTTGTTATTTGCTTGATGATAGTTGTTTTGTTTATTAGCTGCAGTAGGCAATGAATTGGCAGTTCAGAAAAAAAAGATCGGCTTTGAGTTTTACGCAGATGAGATAATGCTCATCTTTAATCAAGAAGGCGAAACATTTGTGTATGAATTCTGAAAAGATAAACATATTTCTCTTATAGTAGCCTATGACTAGTCCAGAAACCATCAACATTTAGGAAGCAGTACCTGTTTATTATGCTCTGAGTTCCTTCTCATAGATTTCAGCAGCCTCACAGCCTTGTAGTTGGCTAGTCATTTTAATAAATTAACAGATATTAATAACTTCAGAATAATATTCAATTAATACATTTTAAAAAATCAAACTATTTCTATTATTAGTTTGAATATGTTCAGAAATTCCAAGACAATTTTCAAACAAAGATATAAGACAGTCTTGAAATAGATTTTCTATGGTCTCTCACTGCAATTATTAAAAATATAAACCATCCATTTCGCTTATTTTAAAGAGCTTCTTAAATTCTAAAACTGTCTGCAATACAGGCTATCACAGATTGCGCGTTGATTTAGTATCCTGTGTCACTGCGTACAAAAATCTTTATTAGGTACGTGTTGAAGAATTTCAGAGTTTGTTTTTAAAGACTGATTGTAAGACAAAGGGTTGAACAAAGATACAAATACATCTTTGTTTATCACTTTTAAAGTTTGCTGCTATTTTGATGGAAATAAAAGATGCTTTATTATTATCTATTTAGTACATGTTTTTGTGTTAGCGTCTCTTATAGTTCTCTGATGTATGTCTATGGCTTAGTAGACTGCGGCAGACTGTCAAAACATCTGGGACGATTATGAGAGATGTAACAATAGCTAGAATAGCCATGCCTAGGTAGCCGACTGTTTGGGACGACTCACGTTTGTCCACTGCGCTGGTCTTTAAGGAGACGTAGGAAGCAAGTCCCGCCTTCGACACTGTGAGTGCCTGACGTATGGCCAGCATCTCTTGCACGGCAGCCCGGGAGCTGACGGAGATCATTCGTGAGTAGAAATTGCAAGAGCATGGACAACTGATTGATTTGGTTCTCTTTGTGCACGTGCGGTCATCCGATGTGAGAGTGTATCCGGACTGACATGCGCAGTAGAAGGAGCCAACAGTGTTGACGCACAACTGCTCACAGGCGCTCTCGTTTTGGGCGCATTCGTTGATGTCGAGACACGTTTGGTTGTCAAGGGGGTCTAGATAGTAGCCATCTAGACAAGAGCAGTTGTAGACATCGCCAAATGAGTTGCAGACCTGGTCGCAAGACTTTGCATGAAACATACAGATGTCATTAGGCAAACATGATACTTGATCGTACTTGAGAGAATAGCCTTCAAAACAGAAACAGAAATAGCTACCTGCAGTGTTGTTGCAAAACTGACTACAGTTCTGATTAGAGACGCTGCATTCGTCTATATCCAGACATCTTCCCTGGTCAACTGTGTATCCATCGCTACAAAGGCAGAAGTAAGAGCCTTGTGTGTTTTCACACTTGTCTTCACAGATGGCTGGGTTTTCATCGCATTCATCGACATCCAAGCAAGTTATGTTGTTGGAACTTAATCTATATCCGTCTCGACAGTGGCAAGCATATGAGCCGTTCGTATTTGTACATAGCTGCGTGCAGAGAGATGTGTTAGTCAAACACTCATTCACGTCGGAGCAAGTGACATTGTCTGGGTTAAGAAAATATCCGGCATTACAGTAGCAGTGATAAGATCCTCTCGTGTTCTTGCAAAGCTGCTGACAGAGGCTCGGATGTTTGTCACACTCGTTGTTATCAATGCATGACATGTTGTCACTGCCAAGAGTATACCCTTCGTGACATGTGCAGTAGTAGGATCCGTTCTGGTTGTGACAGTCATGATAACACAGCACAGAATTATTGTAGCACTCATCTATATCCAAGCATGTGGCTTTGTCCTCAGCGAGGACGTATTCAGCTTTGCAACTGCAACTGTACGACCCGTTCAAATTAAGGCATATCTGATCGCAGACATTGGGATCCACAACGCATTCATTAACGTCTACGCATGACCCGGAGTCATTGCTCAGCGCATAACCAGTGCGGCAGCCACATCTGTAAGACCCGATAAGATTTTCGCAGCTGTCGCTGCACGGTGGAGGTGAAGCAGTGCATTCATCTACGTCCTGACAAGTAACATTGTCGCTGCCTAAAGTGTATCCAGTGTTACAGCTACAGTAGTAGGAGCCATTGACGTTTGTACAGACCTGGCCACAAATGCTGGCGTTTTTCGAACACTCGTTAATGTCCTTGCAGGTAATGTTGTCTTTGGCGAGAGAGTAGCCTCTTCTGCAGCTGCAGTTATAGGATCCAACTGTGTTGATGCATATTTGACTGCACATGGAAGTGTAGGTGCTGCATTCGTCAATGTCCAAGCACGAGAATTTGTTAGAGTCGAGGCTGTAACCACTTTTACATGAGCAGAAGTAAGAACCAGCTGTATTGTTACAAATGTGTTGGCAGACGCTCGCGTTCGCACACTCGTTGACGTCCAGGCAGGTTTTGTTGTTGCTAAAATTGAGAGTGTATCCTTTGTAGCAGCTGCAGCTGTAGGAACCATTGGTGTTGGTACAGTTTTGTTCGCACACAGTTTGATTGGGGGAGCATTCGTTGATATCATCACATGTTCTGTTGTTGGACGTTAAGGCGAAACCTTTAAAGCAGGAGCAGGAGTAGCCCAACACTTGTTCTGTGCAGTTATGAGAACAGTTAGCTACCCCCGTCTTGCACTCGTCCACGGGCTTACACAGAAACCAGTTATTGTCTGTACACGACCTTTCGTTGAAATAAAAATAATAAGGCCAAAATGTGACGGGCAAGTATCTCGCACAACACGGACCTGACTTGACATATTTGCAGTTTGCAGAGGGCGGCCAATAGCTCCAAATCCATCCGTAAGGATCAAACAGTTCGTTCCCCCAGTAGTGCTCGTAAATACTATCGTTGTCAGTGTCTACGGCTTTATGGTCCAGCCAAATGCCTTGTATGTTTGAGTCGATGGAGTTAATATTACCTTCCAGATAGCTTTTTACAGTCTTGTATTCAGCATTGCTACTGAACAGCGCCAACGCAGCGTAAATGCTTTCGCACTGCGTTTTGGCGTTATTAAAGTTTGTTTTTGTTTTTGAAAGCCAATACGTCTGTGTATTTATAGTAAAATTGTAAAAATTACTTGTCACTACAGCGGCGCATGAACTTGAAATAAAACCTGAAATAAAAAAATATATATATGTTATATACTTTATAGATTGTATTGTTACACTCCGGAAAGCCTGAAAGTACTAATAAAAGTTACATTTGTTTTATTTACGATCGCAAACGCTCAATATTGCTGTTGTGTATGTTGTTTTAAAAATCCGAAGAATTTCTTAGTCATTGAGATATTTTGTCCATAGCAAAGAGTTAAACAGATGACAATTTTAATAACGCATTTATTTCTTTAAGAGCTTGGGTGCCCATAATGTCACTTTCTATTTTTGCATTTAGGTCTCCCATTAGAACAGTAGCCTCTTTGTCCGGGAATGTACCAAAGATCCTTTGCAACCTACCGTAGAACTGATCTTTATCCTCCTCATCACCATCATTTGTTGGGGCATAACATTGAATGAGATTCAGATGTAGTCTCTGTTTGTTAGTTCTAAAGGTTGCTGTAATTATCCTGTGACCTTGGGTTTCTCTCCATTTAATGACCTTTGTGCTTGGGTTTGATTAAAAAAAAACTACTCCTTGTGGTTGTGGAGCTTCACTCTCCTCATGCCCAGAGTGCAATAAGAGCTCTGACGCCAGTCGAAGCTGCCCCGCTTGGAGCCATCTTGTTTCACTGCTTAAATGAGATGTTGTTCTTTCTCAGTTCAGCTGCCACCTGCAATGATTTTCCATTTTCATACATATTCCTCACATACCATGTTCCTATATGTATTGATTTCCTAGTCGCTAGAAGGATATTCGACTTCATTTCGGCTTTTTGTAGCTATTTTATTTCCAGGGTAAGATTGCTAGCCCTTGGCCCGGCCCTCCTCCTTTATCGTGACTTGGGATAGAGGACATTTTGACCTCTCTAGTGGAGCTCTTATATGTTATTGTTATGATTTAAAAAAAATATTTTAGCGTCTTTTTTAAAGACCCCTCCTCCACCATATTCGTTTTATGGAATTACATTTATATACCGCATCTTTCAAACCATTACATTCTAGGAACGGAATGGTCCAATCTCTTTTGTGGACCAGTAGATATCTGTGGACCAGTGGTTGGGGGTAGGGTATCTGTGGACCAGTGGTTGGGGGTAGGGTATCTGTGGACCAGTGTTTGGGGGTTGAGAAGTTTTCCGTGTTTCCTTTAGGCGCTCAGCCAACACGACTCAGCTGAAGTAGAGATTCGAACCTGTTGATAGGTAGCCTTCGCTTTACAACATTAAGCCACACATCCCATAATAGCCTTTAAAGCGCTGCTCATCAGTGTGTCTGGATATAACCCACTCATCGGTTCCTGAGTTCCTTACTGCTGATATTGTCCTAGTGGTCGAGATTAAAATTAGTTGTAGTTGTTATTCGTTTTTCGGCACGCCGGCGTATCTCATCTATTTATTAACTTTTTACTCCATTTGTTAGATGGGCCAGTACAACGATTAAATCCACCTTTACGCCGCCATTTCCTCTCCCACTGAAGTTGGTTCTAGTGTACTCTCTACGGTTTAGTGAATTTAGAAGCGCCTATGTAGTACGAGTTAGACTACATAGGCGTTCCCATTGACTGCAGTGTCTTTTATCTTTCTATATAAACTTTATACATACACTTAAATGACATGTTCGTCGTTGTCTAATGAACCAAAAACTTACCTGAGACAAAAGCTAAATAGAAGCTGGCTCTCAGCAGCGAGTCCATACTTTGTCTAAATTCTTGTGATCTCTGTCTAAATATCTAGTTCCATAGAATGTGTATCTGAACTACGTTCTTGCTATCTTTTAGTGTTCACTTTTGTACATACATTATTCACACATAGTCAGCACATATAAGCTAGGCTCTGGGACCATATAGTATCTGAATAGTTAAAACACATGATCAATGCATGTTTAGTAAATAGTGAGAGGTATTGATTAATTTTCTTTGTATTATTTTACACATTTTTTCAAAGGATTGTTATAGATCTGAGCACCTACATATTCTATCTATCTATCTATCTATCTATCTATCTATCTATCTATCTATCTATCTATCTATCTATCTATCTATCTATCTATCTATCTATCTATCTATCTATATATATATATATATATATATATATATATATGTCTGTCTGTCAGTCATTCTATCTGTCTATCTATCTAAATCCGCAAACCCTAACTATTTGATCTTATGTTACAATATTTTATGACAAAGAATAACAACATCACTTTGTATGTGATAAACTGGCCCACACAGAATGTTATAGCAAATCTTTGTGCGTGTATGTGTGTGAATGTAGTGTGTATGTTAAGAGTTTAAAAAATGTGCAATACTTTTTTTGTTTGATTACATATTAAAATCTCACTTTAACTTTAATTACTTCGAAAACAAAAACAAACTTTTGTTTCACACGAATTTCAAGATGACGACAATTATTGAAAACGAATCCATGTGTAAGAATGTTCTAATGTCCTCAGTGGCATCAAATGTAGGGTGACTATCCAAGTTACAAAAGCAAACCATTACCAACAACAGAGTATATCATTGAAGCGAATGTATTTGTTAGTCATTCGAAGTAAACAAAGCATACATTTTTTAAACATTTCTAATGAAGCACAAAAAGAACAGGAAATTAAGCTTTAATTCATGCGATAACTTTTTGTTTCATGGCTGTGGGCCAGGACTTCACAGATTGAAAGAAATCCGTTTTGTTTTTCGATTACTTAGTGAGGAATCGAGTACCAAGCACGCGCCTCTGAGTATAATATGAATCGTTATTATTTGTTCTGGTCGCTTCTTTCGAACAAAAAGTACAGATTCAAGTGTATATTGTATCTTCGATTGCTGAATAATAATCAAGAAAACAGGTTCTCAAATTCTTGTTCTTTCCAGCTAACTTGCTGTCTTGGGCTGTGGGCTCAGGTGCAAAGTGCGTCACCTGAAAAAAATAGATTTCCTTTGTAATCTGCTCCAACCTTCCACAGAATGTTGTTTCAGATCAGATTGTACATTGGATTCAAAAATTAGTTTTGTAAATATATACATGATATAGATTAGTGCTATTCAAAAGTTTTAAACAAGTACCTCGTCCTGACACCAGAAACTGAAATACCACTGTCAAAGATTTTTTTTAGGCACTTCGTGATATTATGTAGATGAAGTCATTATATAGTCGCTATAATAAAGACATTAAAGTAATAGTGAACTAATCCGGGATCACGGAATGTTTTCTTTTCAAAAAGACGCTTTATGATTCTTGTAGATATGTTGGTACCTTATGCCAAAGCAACCGCATGCATTAAAAAAAAAGGATTAAACTGATTACAGATTGGACTAACTCTAAGTACGATACGCCAAACTGGACTTTTTTTTTTTCGAAGTAACTCACAGGTGATCTTTTTTTTATATTTAATATTCTTCTTTTTCTAGATTGTTATGTCATCTAGATTGTTATATCATCTAGATATAAGATTAGATGGCAAAGTATGAAATGGGGAAAACGGAGTGAGACATTGATTAGTGAAAACTTAAGATCCATACGATTACCACTTGGCTTGGCCTGAAGTACCACTAGTCGCACGAGTAGCATAGATTTAAAACCCTGAATAGATTAAAGGGTAGCATTGATTACGTCCAATGTAATGATGGCCGTTCAATTATGTTTATCATACGCATCATACTATTTCTAAACTTTAATTATTCATTATACCAATTACTATTATCCTTCCTCAAAGGCGATCTTATTTGGTGAATCTAAAGGAGTAACGGCGTAACAGAGTTACCCCCCCCCCCCCCCCCCGGTCGCCCCGAAAGGCGCCATTTATCTCTCATAGGAATAAACAAAAACAAATATCAGCAGACGGCCTCTGAAAGAGAAAACCGAAGAGCACTCTCGAATGTCGCGAGGCACACATTTAAGATTCAAAGATAGTCTTTGCCAAAGGCAGGCGCAGACGAAAAGAGATCTTAAATAGACCCCGGAGGACAACGGCTTTGTCTGCATTAGATGTGGCAAAATATGTAGATTGCTTGATCACGTGGAATACTGTGTGATTCTTAAGTTAATTTTCAGCATCGAAGGTAATGCTTCTTATAATCCTTCCTCTGTATTTGTTCTTAACATTAGTTTGCCATTGTAACTCTTTTTACAAAGCTTATAATCAACTCATTCTGTCTGTCTGTCTGTCTGTCTGTCTAGTAAAACGTTTGAACATGCTTTCTCTCCCATTTCCATTTTCTCGGGTCAAGTTGAAACATTGCACACATGAATACATTAAAAAACAAGGAAACCAATTAGTTAATTAATAACAGTTGATTCATTAGTTTGTTTGATATTGAAATAGGGGAAATAAGTGTTACTAAAGGAGAGATGTGAATGTACATATGGATTTAATCTCCATATTACCAGACATTTTTGTTTCGACCACTTCCAATTCTCTTATTAAGTGTTAAAAATGTGCATAATTATTCATAGTCGATGACAATACACGAATCAATCCAAAAATTAACCAATTAGTCAATCAAGAGTACTAATCAATTAATTTTTCTGTATGTAGCAGAAAGGCGTGTCTTCAGATTAAATGGCAGCAACAGACGCGAGGCCTTTTTTCTTCTCTTAATCCTTTTTCTATTGCTTGTTTTTTTTTTCTTGTTTTTCTTAAATGTCCTCTTGGCTTATTAATAGCGGGCTTTATAAATTTTATAATTTTTATTATAATACAATCATGTTGCCACTAATATTTTAACTAATCTTGTTTCTTCTCTGTTGCTATTAAGAAACAAAGGCAAACCCTGGCACTCAAAGAAATAAGAACCTTGAATTGAAAATCACTCTGTATTGGTTCTCCTCTTTCTTCCCTTCTAATTGTGTTTTCTTGAGAGATAAGTACTGCCTAAGTATTTCTTCACACATTTCAAACAGAACAAAAAAAAATCATGAGGGAAAAAAAACTTCATCAAAAGAACTGCATGCATACACAATCATTTAAAATCAATTTTCTTTAAGAAATCAATTTTACAAATGAAATCAATCGACAGGGTCAATAAGTAGGGTTACCCTTTTTTCTTACTTGATGGAATCAATGATTAAACTCTATTCGCGTCTGCGTTTTTTTTTCCTACCTGTATTTTTTTAAAACTTTTATTTTGACTTTCTAATCCTAATCATCCACGGTGACCGGTCACTTCATCCGCGGTCACTTCATTCCCGGTCACTTCATCTCCGGTCATTTCATCACCTGGTCATTTCATCCCCTGGCCACTTCATCCCGCGGTCATTTCATCCCCTGGTCAGTTCATCCCCCGGTCATTTCATCTCCTGATATTTTCATCATCTGATCATTTTATCTAACAAATTGTAATTTAAAAAATCATTAAATGAGCAATATTTAATGTATTCCTTTTTTCTTTAAATGACAAAATTGTAACACTTTAGAAAATTAAAAATTAAATTAAAATTAAAATTAAACGCCATTAAAAACTAAAAAAATTTAGCATGTAAAAATAAAGAAGTAATGTAAAAAAAGTGTTTTTGTGTTCATCTACTTCAGTAAGATAAGCTATCGATTGTAACTACAGAAGACGATTGTTACAACACAAGAATCTTCAAAATAATAAGACACTCTCAGGTTTTACTCTTGAAATACTTTAATATTATAACAAGTTACGTAAACATGCACACTTCATCTCTCCTCCTGTCAATCTCCTTCCGGCTTCCTGTTTATAACATCCCTTCCATTCAATACCCAAATTCGCACCATTTTTCCTATTTGCACCATGCTGCGCTACGACCGTAACAACGATCCATCGATTCCTATTGCTGAACAATGTTTGTCATTCTCTTTGCCAGTGTTGTATATTTCTTCCTTGGACGTTCTTCAGTGCCGGCTCTAGCCTGTAAAACTGAAGCCTTGTGCAACGGACTATTCTTTCGTAGACCATCTAGAAATGTCCACATAGTTGAATGGTGGCTTGAAAATAGAGATTGGAGGGCGTGATGCCAACCCTCCACAGCGTTATTCGTTCGCGCAACACGGTCCAGGTATTTATTCCATGTCCTTGGAGGGAAAAAAATCAAACCTTATTTAAAGGCTAAAAATGACGCGCCAATTTTCAAGAAAGAGCGATTGAAAAAAAAAAAAGTGAAACCTGGTCGTACTTCCACCGCACCTTGGCCTTTGATGATAAGTTATCAGCGGCATGGTCATAATTATTGTAATCGCACTTCTATCTCTCAAAAGATCCTCACTACTTGCACCACACCTTGGCCTTTGATCATTACGCTATAGATAAGTACACATCCAGATTTACCATATAATATTAGATTTCTCATTAAGAATACAAAGTGGATGAGGAAACACCATAAACGCATCAGTAATATGTTATAAAATGTCAAAAAGAAAGCATTCTACATAATCATATTTATAATAAAATATTTAATTGTGGATGAAATGACCGGGGGATGAAGTGACCAGGGGATGAAATGACCAGGGGCTGTAGTGACCGGGGCTGAAGTGACCGGGGATGAAGTGACCGGAGATGAAATGACCGGGGATGAAGTGACCGAGAACCCCTATCCACATGTAATATATATGTTTAAATAACTGAACCTTAAAAATATATTTGTCAAATGCCTCTATATTATAATGCTTCAACAGCTGACAAACTAAAGTATAAACAGTTTAAAATGCGCTTGTGGTTGCTGTATACATTGGCATTAACAATTTTAAAAAATTTAGCTCAAGTTTTCAAGTTTGTATTAAAAAAAAAAAATTCGTCTATGCATTTTATTCATTCTTTACTACGTACAGCATTTTTTACGAGCCTTGCATGTAGCAGAGTCATACAGTATATCATAATAATTCTGTTTCCTACATAGATCACGCTTAATAGCATGAATTCTCAATTGTTTCAATGTATCTTTGAGAATTGTTGACCTCAAGTAATTCTTCATTAGTTTGAGGCGCGAGAAGTTTCACCAGATTACACAATTACGGCTTATGCATAATGCCGTTTTTATTTATCGCGTATTGGGTTGGTGTTTTCCAAATTGAGTGACACCCCAAAATGACAACTTTTGTCTATATATTTCCGTATAACTTAAGGACTTTTTCGTATATTTTGCAATTTCGGGAGATTTCCAGGAGCTCCTGGTAAATCGACAGGAGGGCGCGGGAAATGTTTTAAGTTATAAAATGGTTTGATTTAAGAATTTATACACCTTAAATTAGCGCGGGGCCCACTGCGTTCGCATAGGTTGCAGTGGCCTAAGACCGGCCCTGCAAATTAGCGGCGTACGCTACGCCGCCGGTCGACTAATTAATCTATAAATGTTCAGGTCTATTTCTTTCGTATAGAAAAAAATATTTGTTCCAAAATGTTTTGTGTTTACTTAGCATCGTCAGAATTCCTGGCGTCAAAAGGACCGTCGTCAAAAGGACCCTTGTCAAAGGATCGTCGTCAAAAGGACCTTCGTCAATGGACCGTCGTCAAAACGTCGCGTTCCTATATATATTTAGAATAATATAAATACAAAGTCATTAACTGATAACACACATTAATTTAAATTTTATTATATTTTATTTATTTTTTAGACTGCATCCTTGCCCCACTCATACGGATGTTCTAAAACTTTTTCTCAGCTTTTCTTATGATTTCTTTGAGAATTATTCTTAGCATTTTCTAGCTTGGGTGATTAGTGAGTTCCATCTGCTCAAGGCTGATGAACGTTCTAGTCCTCTCTGGATATTTGATTTCTCCGGTACTTACCATATCTGTTACCCTATACGCTACCTGTAGAGGCTCTCGATGGGAGCACCACAACTCCACAACCATACTACAATGTCTAAAATGTAGCTTAAAATAATCGATTAATTAATTATTTTTTTTTTACGATTTTGACTTGTGTTTTTTGACTTGTGTTTTTTGACTTGTGTTTTTTGACCATCTTCTCAATATAAAAAGTGTGAGTTGATAATGAAAATTCGAGCATTATTTATGATCCTATTCTATATAATCTAATACTCGAAAAGGAACATTTTTTTACATTGATTAAATTATAGTTAATTCTGACAGATATTTACATGTACAATATGTTTATAAAGTGACCAGCCTGACCTAGCTCAAATCCTAATAGAGGCTAGAATTGCATCAGCAGTTTGTATTTACCTATCGCAGGTACTGACTTCTTAAAGAGCACTGAAAATTTTTCTTTAACTGAGACATATCTTTGAGCTCTTTAAGACATCTTTTATAAACAGATTATAACACGTTAGAATACGTTAAAAAAAAAAAAAAAAAAAAGAAATTACTTTTAAATGAGGATATATCCACGCTACCCAATTAGAGGGGCTTAAGGTCGAATCCCGAATCAAGCCGATTTGTTTTTTTCTGTCCCAGATAACCCTTTCTCCCTACATGTTTATGAAAGAGTAAGGTTCAGCTGTGGTGTGAAAGTTACAAAAAAAGTGTTTTTAAATAAAAAAAAAAAAAGACACAATGAGAAATGTAGATGAGAAAAAAACTGTCAAGAAAGAGATAAGTGGACCGAGTTTACAAGGTAGATGTTTTGTCGTTCTATTGTTACCCGAATCTTCTACGTGTCTATTGTCATCCGAATGTTTTTTCGACCTAATTAGAGATCCTCAGTTAGCCAACTTTTATTTTCAGGCCTGGATCGATAGCCTTAATCAATAAATGATTTAGATTGTCTTTGTATGCTGATCATCTCTTAGGGTTTACGTCTTTTCTTTTGGTAGAAGTCTATAAGTACTTTTAAAAGGGTCATTATGTCGGGCAGAATTAAAAGTCCAATCGAAAGTGTCATTAGAACTATCCCGCTGTAACCCATGGTCACCGATAGCTGCCGGTCATCAGTTCGACTCCTCAACATGTTTTTATAAGAGGTTAAATTTGAATAATCTATTGTTAGCTGGCTCAGAATTTGTCTCCCGAGGAGATCAAAGGGAGTTAACTGTAAAGTAGCGCA
Organism: Biomphalaria pfeifferi; assembly: GCA_030265305.1. Classification (NCBI taxonomy): domain Eukaryota; kingdom Metazoa; phylum Mollusca; class Gastropoda; family Planorbidae; genus Biomphalaria; species Biomphalaria pfeifferi. The sequence goes on along the minus strand of JASAOG010000020.1, from coordinate 1,281,178 downwards.
AGAACAAGGGCAGTAATTATGCTTCTTTTGAGTAACACAAGAGCGTCTATCCTCGGCAAGCGAATAGCCTCGTTGACACCAGCAGAAATAAGATCCTGGTGTGTTACTGCAGAAGTGGTCACAAAGATCGCTGTCAAGGCTACACTCGTCAATGTCATGACACGTCCGATGGTCAGTCAGGTTCAGATGGTAGCCTCTGTTGCAGGTGCACAAGAATGAGTCGTTGGAGCCGATACAAATCTGATGACATAAGTCCGGTGCTGAAGAGCATGGGTCGAAAATGCAGGTGAGATTGTCAGTGCCGAGATGGTGGTTGCTGTCGCAGAGACACTGGTAGCCTCCTGACGTATTGTTGCACCAGTGTGAGCAGTTATGCGACAATGTCCCACACTCGTCAACGTCCACGCACGTGCTATGGTAAAGTGTGTAGCCACGCGGGCACTCACAGCGGAACGACCCGTCAGTGTTGATGCAGGTTCCCCCCTCACACATTGCTGATGCATTGTCGCACTCATTGACGTCCTTACAAGTCGTGTTATCCACCTGGAGAACCAATCCCTCGGGACAAGTGCACAAATAGGAACCCACGGTGTTGATACAGGTGTGTGAGCAATTATCAGTGGATAGTGAACATTCGTCTGTGTCGTTACAGGTGTGGCCATCTAGAGACAGAAAATACCCGAAACTGCAGTCACATCTATAGGAGCCTTCAGTATTTGTACAAGTCATCTGACACGGCGACACTAGACACTCTCCTAAAGAATTACAACTCGCGTACCCTAAACCAGAAACATAGCCCGAAGAGCATCCACATAAGTACGGGCCTTGATTGCTAGTGCAGTTTCTTCCACACACATCAGTTATTTGAAGGCATCCATCAACGTTGAAACAAGTTCCGTTAGGACTAGGTTTTATATCGGTCTGACACCCACATGAAGGGAGAGTACTATTGCAGGTTTGATTGCAGGGTATCCAGACGCCACTGCATTCGTTAATGTCAAGACAATTATCATTGACGGAAATATGAAATCCCGAGAAGCATCCGCAGGTATAAGAACCAGGAGTATTAATGCAGATTTGACTGCAAGGCGAAGGGCTACGTCTGCATTCATCAATATCGAAACATGTTCCAGCGCTGACGTCGTATGTATATCCAGTGAAACATCCACATGAGTAAGATCCAGGAGTGTTAGTGCACGTCTGATTACAAGGTGATGGCATACGTCTGCATTCATCAATATCCAGGCAGAATTCGCTACTACTAAGACTATACCCAGTATGACACACACACATATAAGATCCGTCAGTATTGTTACACTTTTGATTGCAAGGAGATGGGCTGAATTCGCACTCATCAATATCCACGCAGAATCCGCTGTTATTAAGTCTATATCCAGTAAAGCATCCACATGAAAAGGATCCATCCGTATTGTTACATGTTTGATTGCAAGGAGACGGGCTCAATTCGCACTCATTAATATCCACGCAATATCCACTGCTATTAAGATAATATCCAGAAAAGCAGCCACAAATATAGGAGCCATTGGTGTTATTGCATGTCTGGTTACAAGGGGCTGGTCTAAGCTGACACTCATTCACGTCGTTGCATGTCGCTAAATCGACATCGAGGGTGTAACCGGCCTTGCAGAAGCACTCGAAGCCGATGTCCAGGTCTTTGCAGACCTGAGAGCAATTGTCAACCTTTTCTGCACATTCATTTCTCGGTGTGCACAAAAAATAGAATTCAGAGTTTTGGGCCCTATCTCTGAGTGCCAGGTCGGCTGTCACTATCCTCGCGCAGCAGACGTCAGTGATCGGGACACAATTTTCGTTCGGATCAGTATTACCCCAGACATTTGGCGAAAATGCTTCCTTTTTCCACCCGAACCAATCATACTTTCCGTCATTGTTCGTGTCGGTAGCATTGAAGTCAATCCACACGTGCCCATAACTCAGGTATTTATCTTGCAAGTATTTAGTAACATTGAAGAACTCAGTATTGTTGTCAAAGAATGACAGGTTACCTCCGTTCAAGCGGCATTGGGATTTCGCCGTGGTGAAATTAGCTGTGTAATTCGACAATAAATAGACTTGGGAGCTGATATTCAACTTGATAAAAATTTGTGTGGACAAAGTCACTCTTGTCAATCCTGCAACACATAGATAAGAAATTAAGACTATTACTATGTAATATTTACTTTTTACAAAGCTTATATAAACTCACTCTGTCTGTCTGTCTCTATGGTAAACGGTTTCCTCACGTTATTTCTCCCACGCACAATCTCGGATCAAGCTGAAATTTTACACAATTATTTCTTTTACCTGATGGCACAAGAATCAATAAAAATATTACTAATTAATTAGTTAATTCACTATTGGTAATTAATTTTGGTATCTTAAACAAGGGAAAGAAATCGTACTGTATCTGCCTGTCTCTATGGTAAACAGATTCCACATGTTATTTCTCCCATATCTAATCTCGGTTCAAGCTGAAATTTTGCAAAATTATTTTCTTATACCTGACAAATCAAGAATCAATTTTTAAAAAAATTAAACCAATTAGGTACTGGTATTGGTAATTAATTTTATTTTGGTATCGAACAAGGGAAAGAAATTGTACTTGACAGATGTGGTGGTATAAGTTGAATTAGTTTCATTGAGAAAGCTTGAGCCATTAAATTCTAGTCGTACAACTTTTTTGTTTTTTTAAAGCATTTCAAAAACGATCACGAAAACTCCCTTCTCTCTCCCCCCCCCCCCCTTCCACCTTTTTGGTTTCATGACTGGTCCAGATAGCGAAAACAAGTGTTTAAAATAGTTTAAATCGCACATATTTATTATTGTTAGTCTAGATGCATTACAAATTTAGTTACTTGACTGATAAATCTAATTTATGCAATTACAATTGATATAAGCTTTGTTTTTTTTTAAAGTATTTTTGTTATTTTTCTTGTATAACTTTATTCGTCAGTTTTAGTTTGTAGTTTCCGTATCTAGACACTTTATTTGACAGGAATTAGACTTGTAGGATTAGGAAATATTTTTTCCTAATTAAAATAACATTCTAGTTCATTATTTAAATTAATAATTTTTTATATGCATTTTAAATTAACAAAAATGTTTTGGCTATAATTCAGCTCTATAAAACCAAACAATAACATGGCGATTTTATGACAAGCAAAAGTCACTTAGTAAGTTTAAATTTAACTAGAAGAATATATTTTTAAAAATACTTTAAATGAAAAACAAAGCTTATACAGCTATATTTATGGAATCTTAGGGGTAATGAAATATTGTTCAATGATGATTGAAGAATGGAAAGAGGGAGAACTAGCGTGTAGAAGTTTGTTTTTTACCTGACATACATAGTTAATATAATCTTTGTAAAGTTATGATTCGAATTTTCTTAAAAAGAATAATAGATCTACACATCTGGAAGTTGATCATTCCGTCTGAATGTTATGATGTTTGAACAATAACAAGCTAAATTCATCAACATGACTCAAAGTCTAGTTTAGATTTTGTTTCAATGACTACATTTGTCACATCATTACCAAAACTATTTGTAGCAATCTAAAATTGCTATCTACTTACCGCAAAATATTTGAATAGCAATGCACCAAAGGGGATCCATGCTGCTTACCAGAGATAACAACTAGTCTGTACAAATAGACATGCATTTGTATTAATAATTTTATTGTCAGATTAAATCAAGTTGTATTTGGGATTTTCAGACTCAAAATTCATCCAAGTAATGTACTCTTTGTTTGTGAAGTGATTTCTGTCATCCAAGTTGTGACGTTCTTTAAGCAATACATTAGTGAGAGAGAAAAAAAAAAGAAGTGAATAGGAAGCAATATCGTGGCGAGATAATAGAAACTAAAGAACATCGTGGGAGAATGAAAACAGAAAGATTGGAAAGAGATTTGGAAAAGAAATAGACACACTAAAGTACAAGACGTTATATTGAATGATAACTGTCGCCTACGAAATAAAATGTACTTTCTTCTGCAAGGGAAAGAATTAATTATTCAAAGTTCTACAGTACTGGAAAGTGTACAGAAATTATTATATGCTTATTAAAATACTTAGTGTATGAATACTAACGAATTCTGAACACCGGAAACACAAACAAGAAATCAAAAGAAAAAAAACAACAACAAAGCATGCTATAATAAGACATGTTTTACGAGTTAAGCGTACTTGTAAGGCAAAAATTAGAAGGAGAAAATTTTATAATTTGTTTTCTTTTTGAAAAAAACAAACAAAACAGAAAGCGTATCTAATGGGAAGAACTACAACAAGAACTTACAACTAAATCTCTCAAAAGTGTGAATGGACTGGCGAACGATATTTAATTGACTAATTTGTTAATTTTTAAGTGATTCATGTTTTATTTTAGGTACACTAAAATAGTTTAAAGTTTTTGTTATCAAACAAAGTAATCAATTATCACTAACTAATAACTAATTATTAAATTTTTGAAATTGATTCACGTCTACTCCAATAAATAATTTTTTAATTTTTACTAGACAGACAGACGAGTTGATACGTAAGCTTTGTAAAAGAAAGGTTCATTGTTAAACAGATAATTTAATAATAAAGTTATAGAGCAATAAAAACCTCTCACTAATGAGAACCACAAAGACCGTATAGACCGCATATATCCCACATATCAAATAGATCAGAAAAATCTTACTTGCAGCTTTGTCATAAGATTGCATGTTTTCCATGTCACAGTCCATAAAAAAGTTTGAATTTGGTTTCAAATAAACACGCGTCATTCTCTCCCCTATTTAGTATGTTATTACTGTGATTATTTCCTTCGTATTCAACCCTACACACAGGACACGTGCCAATATATTCTTTGAGTCTCTACACCGTTGAAACACTGCAAAAAAAAAAGGAAGTTGAAATTGCTCTTGATCTGTCAACACAATGGCCATTGTTGAACCTAACTCCCAGGTCTTTTTGTTATTCACATTTGTTGTACACATGCAATATTTCTATATTTAGCACTGTTATTTTCTTCTGTAATGTCCACTACCTCAGCTCAATGTATTGTCAGAGTTGTAGACCCTGGAAAGTTGCGCCCTCATTCCATAAATATTAAAGCAAGCAATATCTTATAAATATATGAGCTTATAATATGTGTAAAGATAAGCTGCTATTACCATTGAACGCTCTAATTCAGTTCACATTTAATCGTGAAATAAGATAGGTTATATACTAATATAGAAAAAAAGGGGAGATAAACGCTGCAATATCACGGATTGTGCAATGCTTTCTTATATATTTTCTTTATTTGTTTAAAGACGTATTTATTATTTTTGCTTGTTAAGTTGTTGTTTCCTAAGCTATTGAAAAAAATATTTAAGAGAGAATACAAATAATAACGCAAGATAATAAGCGAGGTCGTCTCGTAACTTACAAAGTGTCATTTTTATCTTTTTGCTGTGGATTTCGTTTGGAAGAGACTTATACTGTGGATTCTAACTTACAATATTGAATATTAATTGTATGATTCCAATTCGGATTACTAAATTATTCATTTACTTAAGATATTTTTTTTTATGAGCAAATTTAATATCCCCGGCTACCTTGGATTGATTCACTAAACTTAGTTTTTAGAAGTGTTATTTTGTAGTCATCACCAATTTAAAAGTCACAGAAATACAATTTAGATATCAATGTCACATTTATCTAATTAACTTAAGCTAGACTAAAATTGCTTTGAAAGAAATGGAAAAATAAAATTATAATAGACAATTTACCTGTATGGCAAGTCTTGCAAGAAAACCCTGAGAGCCAAAGCGTGAACTTGGCAAAGCAGCACAAGTAATAAATGAATTTACTGGAGTTAACAATTCTCTATGTATTCTGCTCCAAAGACACGCACCGTTGAGTTGATGAAGACAAAAACTTTGGAAACTAAAATCAATCAACCGTGACAACTCTAAGATGCAGTAAAAAAAAATCGCTCACCCATAACAAGGAACTGACGTATGCAATAATATTGTAATTTTTTAGAGAAACGTAATGGGCATAGTAATTATACAACTCAATCATTAAGTCAATGAGTTCATTACGAAGGGAATGTTTTAAAGGGTATTCGACCAATACGTCCATAGTTATTAGGTATTAAAACTAGAATCCTCTAATTCAAGTTAAAATTAATATATATATATATATGAGAGAGAGAGAGAGAGAGAGAAAGAGAGAGAGAAAGTATACAAGAGCAAATACAAAAAAAGTAATGATTTTTTCCCAACGCTCAAAAAGGTGCCGGTGCGTAGCGTCACAAAAAAGTCCCATATATTTATAAATTTTTATTTGTGTGTGTGTGTTGTGTTTTATTTTGATTTAGAAATATATATTATATTGCAAATTTTCATATAAGGCAAATAATTAGAATTAGCCCTAGATTTTTTTATGCATCCGGTGTAAATACAATTTTAAAATGTTAATAAGCTGTATAAAGAGAGATATTCTTGAGCCAAGATTTTTGGTTTAAAACTATATACTCTGAGCTTGCGGAAGGACTCAGACCCAAGGGCCACCCAAGTCTAGCATACAGAGATGTCTGCAAGACATGAGAACCACAGGCATCAACCAAAGTATGTGGGATGATACCGGACAGCATGAGGTTAGGCTGGACGTGCTGGTACGAACCTCGCCGAGAGCAAAAGAGTCGATTGCTACCTTAGTCAAGAGAGAGGCAAAGAAAGCTGCCTCCCTGTCAGCTAGCCCTAAAACAGATGCCTATACATGCACGAACCAGTCATAATACAAAAATAATTATTCAATAACATAAAAAAATATAAATAAATAAGGATCTCTTTTTTTTGTCGCCAAATTGCATTTTTTTTAAAGCAACAAGACCTGATCGTCATCTTCCATTTTATGAAGTCCCTTTATAGAAGCAAGTACCAGAAGGAAGTACTAGAAGGAAGTACCAGAAGGAAGCTTATATAGTCCAGCTGGTGATAATAATATTATTAATAATAATAATAATCTTTATTGTCCGTATGGAAATTTGTCTTACAATTTGTGCATTACACCAAACAAAAAAAAACCAACATTATAACTATAAGAAACCAAAGTGTACATTCAAACCAGACTCACTCATAATGATACAATGGATTCCCTCACATTGAGCAATCATAGGAAACGAGAAAGCAAACATTTGGCGAAGTAGGGACGCTTTTAGACCCACCAAAAGAGCCGCTAACAAAATCCAGGATTTGTGAATGGATCAAGTCCAAGAGGTATGAAAGCTGGCACCATTTTAGCACGGGACGGGAGGTCTTAAAGGTTATCAAACGCACAAACAGGAAGGACGAAAGGTGGCAGCTAGACAGAAAGCATCAAGAAATTTTGGCACGTTTTTGCAAGGGCCACTGTCAGATAGGAGCCTACTTCGCTAGGATCCAATAGAACCACGATCCCAAATGTCGACAATGTCACATGGAAGACAAGACAGTTGAACACATACTCTACGACTGCAGGGTGCTCATTAACTAAATCAAAGATTTGTTTAGTCTTAAAACTTAAAACAGAAAGAAGTAGTGCATGCGGGGGTCTTGCCTCCAGAACACTGCCAGATACCTGGACCGTGCTATAAGAGATTAGTCTCAGCACGGAAACTTAGTGCATGGAGGCTTAAAAATATAGCCCAGCTGAACACCCGGCGTCACCCTATAGGCTTTAGAAACTGAAATCGAACGCCTCGCTTTCCTGTTGTACTCGGCAGTAGCATAAGAAATCCTGGTAGTCGTTACCGCCATTTTCATGGTGATCAGTCGAGACTCGGAGTTGAATATCTGTGTGCTTATGTTCTAAACTCATAAGGTTGTTACACAGTCCATATAAAGTAGATCAATAATTTTTTTTTTATTTTAGAGTTTTCACATGCAAAGAAATATAGAAGTAACCCACTAACTAATTCATCAATTATTCTTATAATTTAATTGGAATAAGAAGTATACACCATTTTAATTCATAAACACTTACTTTATTTACTTTAAACAACAATGCACTTTTATCATTTTAAACATCAAGTGGTCAATCTTCAATACTAAAAGTTTTCATCCCTATACGTTTTCAACTAAGGCTAAATAAAAATGTTAGGCTTAAAAAAAATATTTTCTTGGCACTAAATGGTAATCATCCAGTATGCAGACATAACCGATCATTTCAGCACTTTTCTTGGTTACAATGATTTTATGTTATGGAATATTCAGACATAAATTTTAATTGCATGTCTTCGTCTATATTCGTCACTTTTTAGCTTGAATGAAGCATGCATACACTCACTTGTCACATAAGTTCACTTGTTAAGTTCTTGGTGTCCCCCTCCGTGTAGCAGTGCAAAAGATATTTAATGGGGACACCATTCATGTCCATGTAGTTGTTCTCTCTCGTACAGAAATCCGACTACCAGCACAGTGGAGCACTCTAGATCAGGACAAGACACACAGAAAGCCAACTACCAGCACAGTGCTGTGGAGCACTCTAGAGCAGGACAAGATACACAAAAAGCCAACTACCAGCACAGTGGAGCACTCTAGAGCAGGACAAGACACACAGAAAGCCAACTACCAGCAAAATGCTGTGGAGCACTCTAGTACAGGACAAGGCTTAGAAAAAGCCAACTACCAGCACAGTGCTGTGGAGTACTCAAGAGCAGGACAAGACACACAGAGTGTCTCTGGTCATCTACTGCACCCACACACGTCCCTGGAGGTCCGGACAAAATTTTGCTTTTGGAAAAGGATGGGCTTTTGGGCGAGAGAGTGAGGTCGAAGTGTTGTGCAAATCGTCCCCACCTTAATTAATCAAAATTTTCAACACAAGTCACCTAGTCATTCCCGCCCTTCTTAGCCATACCGAGACATGACGCTCAGCTGGATACTGCATGTTCTTAGGTTAAATTATTCATAGACACTTGAAATGTTTCTTTTACGCGTGAGATTTGCGTGCTGTTGAAATAGGTAAATCAATGGACATTTATTATGAAACATTTATTAGATTAGCTACAGGAATACAATGTTATAATGTCTTGACACAAAGTTAATAGTTGGCAGCGTGGCCAAGTGCTTCGATTTTCCTGACGTACCCAACTATGAACCCGCCTGGCGATGGTTCCAACAGACCTGCTAGAGATATCGTGATATAGTAATTATCATGTCTAAAAGAGATGAAAACACTTATTGAAGAAGAAGATTTGAGAAAAAAATTCTTTGAGCTCTATTGAGTGATCAAATTCTCTTGAAAGCTCTTGAACTCATATATATGTAGTAATTACGTGTGGTAGAATACTCAATGTACAGGACGTTTCTATAAACATATTTCTCTATCGTCTGCGACTTTGAGCTCATTGATTCCAAGATAGTTTGTTATAGACTATGTGTAACCTGTTTAATGAACTAAATCTTCTTCCTTCAACTTTTGTTTACCTTTATTTTATCGACCAACTTTTTTTTTTTTTTTTTTTTTACAATACCTCTCCTCTATTCAAGTCAGAACTTCATGGAACCTGGATCCAGCAGAGACCTGGACAGCTGATCTCAAAAAAAAAACGGCTCTAACGATTTTCCTAGAAATTTAACAGTTGATGTATATTGCAGAGTAAAGAATTACTAGCTCGATGGCCACACAGGGAAAACTCTAGTTTGACCGTTATAATTTTTCAAAGTAAAAAAAATAAAATAAATCTAAATTTGAATACGGGCTATATCTAGATCTAAAGCTAACATGGCGTTGTAAGTTGTATTACCGTAAGAATGCGATAAATGAGTAAATTTAAAGTTGCTTTAATTTTATTGAAGTTTTTAAGCGTTGCTATATATTTTCACATAAATCTAATATAGATTACATCTATGTTCTAGATCTAGAAGTAGATCTAGACTAGATCTTAAGTGGTCTAAATCAGAACTTGAGTCTAGTGTTAGATCAGTTTAAAGATATCCGTATAATGAACATATCAATAATAATCCCTTAAGGATACCCTCCTCGATGGCAGGTACAAAAAATGCGTAAGTTCGATACCCTACCCTAATGGAACCAACAATTGTTGAAATTATTTTTTTTTTATATTTGAATTTTAACAATGGAGGCATTGTCTTTTTTTTTTTTTTAAAATTAAAAATGTTTTTTTTTTGTTTACCATTATTTCAATTTCACTTAGTGTACCTTTGTTTTATTATCCAACTTTTTTTTCAGTTTATGTAAGGTCCTGATGTAACTGTTATGTTCACGTGTATCTGTAACATCTTGGTGTACCTGTGACATTCCGGCGTATCTGTGGCATCTGGTGTACCTGTAACATTCTGGCGTATATGTGACATCTGTTATTTGGTGTTAGTTGAGTTAAATGAGTTGAGTTTGAAGTTTTAAACTCAATGTAAAATCCAGGATAGTTCAAATTTAAACACGGTTTAGTTTGAAATAAAAATTCCAGTTCAGTTTTGAATTAAAACCAATTTAGGCTATAAATTAAATACTCAGTGTATTTTTAAAGTAGAAACCCAATTTAGTTTTAAATTCAAAACCTAGTCAGGTTTTAAATTCATAGGCATTTTAAATTGAAATTTAAAACCTAGTAATTTTTTTTAGCTTAAATACGGTTTAGTTATATGTTTAGTTATAATGAAATATCCAGTTTAGTTTTAAATAAGATAAAAGTATAGTTTTCATTAAAACTAAGTTTAATTTGTATACATCCATATTAGTTTTACGATAAACAGCCAGAGACAATGCAGTTGTTCCGTAACAGATTACAGTCAAGAGACTCAAATAGTTAACAAAGCAGAAGTAATAAAAAAAACACATTAAAAAAACAAAAACACATAGATCGACTTTCCGCCCAACGAAAGTCACAAGGGACAGAGGTGAAATGACATGATTGTCCATCAGCCTTGGAGACTGGATATGTGGTACAGATTTTGACTCTTGACTGTCGTTTGACAACACACAAATCAATGCAGTAATACAAAAATTAGTAAATTAAGTCATTTTGCTTTATATATAAAAAAGGATATAAATAGTACAGTATTGCGCGATAATTATGCAGTTCTTTCCATTGTATAAGTTTTTTTTTTTATTTCGCTTGTTTTGTTTTTTTGTTTTTTGTTTTCTTTTGTGCTCCAAGTTTTCTTGTCCCTGTTCTGATTGCTCTCTCTTGTACTTTATGTTTTGTTATGAACATAAAACCTTTCTACTAGTTTTCATTTCTTTCTTCTACAGCCTAACTCTAGCGTGTCTTTAACCTGAAGCTGGAGTTTGCTTCTACAGCCTGTTTATAGCGCGTGTATAGCTTGTCTGGAGCGTGTATATAGCCTGTCGTTAGAGTGTCTAACTACCTGTTGATATGTGTCCACATCCTGTCTATAGCGTGTCTACAACCTGTCTATAACGTGTCTACAACCTGTCTATAATTTGTCTACAACCTGTCTATAGCATATCTGCAGCGTGTCTCTTTTATGTCTAAGGCGTACTTTGCATTATTTTATTATCAATCTATTCACTAGGCACACAGCGAGGGGATAGATCTAACAAGTCAGTTGAGTAAATATTCTGTGACTGTGCATACTGTCTCAGAAGTCAAATAGCAAGATGTTGCTTATATCAGGATCTTGTATCAAGATATTGGTTGTGTCAAGATGTTGCTTCTTGTATTAATGCCTGTCGCCCTCTGAATCATTTAAATGCATTCTATTATGGCCTAGTCTATTTTGTCATTTCATACTGAACTACGTTGCGTCAAACAAGGTTGGGTACTGGTGAGAGTGTCTAAATTTAGATTACATTAATTCCTTAAAGTAATTCCTAGCACTGTCTCATTCTCTCTCTCTCTCTTTGTCTATGTGTCTAAATTATTCCTAAACACCATTCTTCATACTCAGTAAATGCAAACTTAGGACCTACAATTGATTTGCGGAACAAATTAAGAAATTTCTATCGACCCCGAGTCCGTTCAACTGAACAATGAAGATTGATTCTGTGTACTTTAGCCTTATTGAACAGTATGATGACGTCAAATGCAGTCTTTAGAACTTACTTCATTACAATTTCTTGTGAACGTTTCGAGTTTTTAAAAATATCAAATTATAATTTTTTTTTTTAAAAACCTTTAACTTTAAATGAAAAAAACATGTTCTGATTTTAATCTAGTTTCGATCTAATGTTAAGATATATTTAATATTTGATTTGGGAACATTGTTTTGAAATTGTTTCTTCTGCTATTCTTTTCTAGCTATTTATAGTTTTTAAGAGAAAAATATCTATTTAGTATGCATATAAGTTGGACATAATTTAAAACAACGATTTCATATTTTCGTCTGAACTGCAAAGGTACAGCACAGCACATACGGCTAAATGAATGTAGGGAATTTTTTTTTTTTTCTTTTTTTTTTTTTTGAGACTTTCAATAAGAGATTGACCCTTTACAAAACAATTAAATCAATTACATATTCATTATAAAACATCAGTTAGGCCAGGTTCGCATTTCAATTCACATTCATCTATCCATTGGTCTGCTGGGCACCACACAAGATCTGTCAACCTTCTTTCTTCATTCTTCTCTGTCATTTGTCTTTGATAGAACTTAATTCTGATATTTTTTCTGAAAATATTGATACCTGCCTTTTTACCTGCCTGGGTGGACCACTTCGGGGACCGATTTTGAGTTTGTATTTCCACACAAACTGTCTTTGTAACCTTGTTGTTATTTTGAGTTGAGTCGTTTCTTATCTGTGAAATATCTTTTGTCAGGAAACTAACTGCTCCTTGGACTTTGTTACTTGTCTAGTAAGCTTTGGGTAGGAGGAGCTTGTTAACCTTGTTTGGCTAACCACCTAGGAGAGGAAAACTCTAAATCCAAACCTCTGATGACTTCTGGCTAAACTCAAACATGAGAAAGGCTTCACGAGTCAACCCTGAATCTCGAGCTTACATGTGCTAAATGTCTTAGTTTAACTAAATGCATATCAAATAAAGCTTAAGTATGAGAGAAAGAAGAAGAAAGCTGCCCTGTCAGCTACCCTAGGACAAATATATGCATGAACTGCGGCAAACTCTGCCGCTCCAGATTCTGTCCCGTCTCTAGACAAAACTGGGCGCATCCATTTGTACCTATGCTATTTTATATTTGCCGAAATGTTACCCACGAAAGAGACAGTATTTCGACGGAGATAATGATACATATTGTAAGGAATTCCACTATCCAGGCGCTCTGAAAACTGCACAACACGTCACCACCAACTAAAAGAACTTGACAACTCAGAAATACAAAATAATGTAACATTTTAATCTCCAATAAATCATTGCCAATTCTATACAGTTGGCAACACGTGACACTGACTGCCCAAATGATTCATCGTTGATAACTGTACCGCTGTATCGAACTCTACTAGCCTCTCTGCCCGTCCCAAACTTTTTGTGGAAGAGCAGCTACCAACTTATTGTGATCTCATATATGCATGTTATCATGATATTTCATACATCTACATTTCATTTATCATAGCAAGTAATGCTGTTATAATACAAATATACATTTCTAAGCATAAATATTATTCCAAACTTTATAATCAGTATTCTTCCTATGTGTACAAGAAATCTAAATTGTGAGTTAAAAAAAAAATATAATAAATATCTCTTAAGAAATTTGTAAATTTCTATAAGCCTAAAAACTCCATTAATATTTTATGAGAGACAATCAGAAATGCTCGCATATTTACAAATAAATGAAGATACATTGAAGACTTATCGTCTAATTTTTTGTCTACGTTGAATTCTGTAGATGAGCCATGTTAACATAAAGAGAATGTCTGGAATAACCAAAACACCAAATACTACAGATACTACAGCGAGCCCACAGTAGCCCATGGCGGTCGAGGTGAACCTTGAATCATTCTGACAGGACTTGAGCATTCTGTAGCTGACCAGGTCAGATTTAATGATGGCCAGATATTGCTTCAGCTTTACCAGTTCCTGCAGGGTGTTTTGGAGGTTGAACTGCTTCTGTTGGTCCAAGTGCTGACACGAGCAAGGGCAGTAGTTTGAGAACCTCTTCAAGACGCAGGAGTTAGCGTTCATGACGAATCCCTGATGACACGAGCAGTGGAATGATCCATGTGTGTTGGTACAAACGTGATCGCAGAGGTGGTCAGATGAGGAACATTCGTCCACATCCAGACACGTCTCTAAGTCTAGAGGGTCAAGAAGGAAGCCGCTTTTACAGGCGCATTGGTAAGAGCCATTCACGTTGATGCAAGTCTGATTGCATGTGTGTCTCCCTTCAAGGCATTCGTCTATGTCAACGCATACATAATGCTGACCAGCTTGAGGTCTGTAGCCATCCTCGCACATGCACTGGTAACTGCCTTGTGTGTTGTTACATAACTGAGAGCAGCTGGACATTTTGTCAAGGCACTCATCTATATCTTCACAGACACCAGAAGATCCAAGCTTATATCCAGCTTGACATCCACACGTGTATCCCCCTTTAGTGTTAGTACATGGGCCCTCGCAGATTGTTTCATTCGTCTCACATTCATCCACATCGACGCAAGTTCCATTTTCGGACACCAAAAGATATCCTTTGTAGCAAGAACAGTTAAAAGAACCGTCGCTATTCAGGCAAACATGATCGCACGTGTTCAAAGGTGGGTCGCATTCATTGATATCTACACAGTTAATGTTATCTGAATGCAGGTTGTACCCACTAAAACAAGAGCATTGGTAGCTTCCGTATTCATTCGAACACACCTGCGAACAAGTCGTATTGATACATTCGTCTATGTCGGTACAGCTTCCGTTTGGAGAAAGGGAAAATCCGGTTTTGCAACTGCAAGTGAATGTTCCGTTAGTGTTGGTGCAGTAGTGTTCGCAGGGATTTAAAGATGCATTATAGCATTCATCGATATCTAAGCAAAACTCGCGATCGACGTCCATAGTGTAGCCGGCGCTGCATGAGCATGTGTAACTGCCATCATTATTTAGACAGACTTGATGGCACAGAGAGCTAGAGCACTCATCCAAATCTGTGCAGTTGTGTTTATCCAGAGATAGGGAATACCCAATGCGGCAGTCGCAGTAATACGAACCATCAGAGTTATTGCAGTTATGCTGACATTGATGGACTGTCATATTTGTACATTCGTTTACATCATCGCAGCTGACGTTGTTGTGGCTGAGCTGATAGCCTGAGTGACACGAGCAGTCGAAAGACCCATTGCGATTAGAGCACTCATGCTCGCACGGCCCTGACGCGCATTCGTCAATGTCCGTGCATGTGTAGTTGTCATTGCTGAACGCATAGCCATCAAAACAGCTGCAAGCAAAAGACCCAAGAGTATTATTACATACCTGATGGCACGGTTTGCCCTGGCACTCGTCGACGTCTGAGCAGGACTTCTTGTCGGCTGCCAGGGCGTAACCGGAATAGCACAAGCAGTTGTAACCCACGAGGCTGTCCACGCAGACATGTGAGCAGTTGGCCGAACCGTCCAGGCATTCGTTAACTGTACTACACAAATAGTTGTACTGGTAATCGTAGTTGGCATATGCCAGATTTTTGCTTGCCTTCTTTAAAAACGGATTACAACGCATCGACGCGTTGACCATTTTACCACAGTTACTCGGCTCACCACTCGCCCAAGTGCTGGCTTCCACCGTCTCATTCTTCCAATTCTGCTCGTACACCATGTCGTGGTCGTTGTCGGTCAGAACCAGCCTGATCCAGACACCCATGCTGTTGAGAGAATATTTTGTGACAATGTCAGCTGCTGTCTTAAACTCTTTGTTGCTTTCAAACAGGGCGACCTCTCCCTTCACTTGTTTGCAGTCATCTTCGGCTCTATCTATTGTTCCAACCTGATTGGTGGATAACAAAAAGACTCGACCATTCACAGTGAAGTTTTGGAAATCATTTATATTGACAGCGTCCACTTTTAAAGTGACCACTGCAATGTTTTAAAAAAGATTGTGAGCGTTAATGTGGGCAGTAAGAATGCTTGATATCATAATTAAATTATATTTAACAATCATAATTATAGTGGCTTTTAACGAATGAATATTTCTTTTAAAACAAAACTCATAACTTGGTTATTTTACATTCAGTGATGTTCTAGGGAGATTTATATGTCGAAGCCTAAACAGTTTGGACAAATACTTAGATCCAAAGAAATCCCACAGCACTCAATTACAGGTGGAAGAGTACAAGGAAAGATTCCAAACGAGACGAAAGCTGGGAACAAATAAATTCAAAGGACTAAAACTGATGTTGTGACCGAGTCAATGATGATGACTCAAATACTCCCACACGGGTAGTACTGGATAGAAGAATAAAAGTAAATTGAATATTTTGACAATGCTCTGTATTGCATTAGGGTAAATCACTCGACTTTTAGAATTAATTCGTTACGTTGAATTGATATCTTAAAAATACTTAATCAGTACTTTTGAAATAAGAATGATTCTGATTAAAACAATTCACAGTAAAACGTCCCGCAGCTTTGCATGTGCTCAATAAGAGATAGTATAGGAAATATAATAACATAATAGTTTGGGCATTCTCAGACAATTTTAGCAATATTTCATCCACCTTTACAGACAAAATTGTTACGAATTGGGAAGAAAAGAATCTCTCTCTTTTACTCACACACACAACACTCAGTGTTCAAGGGAAATAACCGATTGAAATATTTTAGCACTATAGAATCCAATAGTTACCTTTACTTACCAATAATAATTTGTAACACAGCAGCCCAAGCTACAGTAGATATCATCGTTTAATTTCTGTAAAGTGTAGTCAATTGTATTAGTGATTTATTTTAGTGTGAAAACAATAATTAAAAACTTTTAATGAGGCTCTTGGCTCATGGTTTAATTATTTCTACCAACATATGCTACTACCCAATCATTTTTTTTTCATTAACGAATTCATTTTACAAAATATCATTTTATTGTGACAATCAGGTCGCGAGAGAAGATAAAACACAATAAAGACAAAAAAAACACAATAAACACAATAAAGACACATACATACATTTTTTCCGATTATGTTTATGGTGATATTTTACAAAGCATATCAATGAAAACAAGAATGTATTTACTTATTTTATAAATAAAAAAAACCCAACTTACTATACATGTAACATTAACTTGATAGTTTACACTCAAATATGATAAACACACAGTTCATGCTAAGAAAGCTTAATTGTTACGTGTCATGTAGGTGGCGCATTACCGAAAAGTTGGAACTACTGTAATAAAAATAATTTAACTGTATAGGTCTTAGGACATCTTTGGCTTTCACGGGTTAAAATTTAAGAATAGACAAAAAAGAATACAACTATCCGACTACAAACATAATAAAAGTTTTGAGCGTTCACATACTGTGATAAATTAATATTTAAGCTTATCTACATTAAAAAAAATTAGACTAACTTTCGTCGTTGCCGTGTCGCATTACAAAGTGTTGTACTGTATTTTAACATTATTTCGGAAGATAAAAATTGTTGTATTTAATTGTTACAATTCATTCAACATTCCTTAGAACTAAGTATTATTAGGATAAAATAGTTGTAACTTGAATAATTCAAAACAAAAACAATTAACTAGAGTACATTTATTTTAAGCGAAATTTGATTTTTATACCTTTTAGGGAAAGATTTGTTCTATGCTTAGTTCTATGTTTAGAATTGTATCCACATTTTTAAATCTCAACGTCAATGGTTACTTTTTAGAATGTCAAAAACTTTAGTCCAAAAATCTTTTATAACTTTCACTCTTATATTTAAAAATATATATATTCAATAATGTTAACGATTTGTATGTGTGTGTGTGTGTTCTCCATCCCAAGCACTGCGTCTCTAAACATAACGTTCGAACCAGTTTAATGGAAATATAAACACTGGGACGTGGTCTGGGTGTGGTTACATTGGTGTCAGAAGCTCATGTTACATTTAACTAAGATAGAATTAACCAAGGCATGCTAATTGTTTAAAAAATCAAGCATTGGGCAACACCTTTGAAGTGATTTCCATTGAAAAAATGAACTACGGTACACACATGTTTCTATTGATTTTCATATTAAAATATTTTTTTTTGCCTCTGTAATTATGTTTAAAATCGCAATACATTTTTTTATTGATAAATTGGTAATAATTGTTGAGTAGGTGCGTCTTGTCATGTAGTTGTAGACTCACCATTCTAGTCGTTTTAATTAACTTGATACTGAAATTCTAATAAAGATCAAAACTCTTTTTTGTAAAAAAATATGATATATTTTTATTGCTCATATATTGATAGGCTTATAATCTTATTAAATATATACGAACACCTACAAAATATAACAGACAAGATGTAATGGTATTTAAAAAAAAAACAGATCAACTTTCTTACAATCCAACATTCTCGCTATACAATTTTCTCATTGTATTTCCCCCTCCATCCCATTACTTAAAAGCTGTTCCCTCAGTTTTAAACATTCACATGCTGTCAGCAATTCCAGTAGTTGATTCACACACACACACAAATAAGAAGTGCTAAAAATATGTTTGTACTACACAAAATGAAATCTTTAATTCTTGTTACTGTAGCAGTTTTGTAATTGATTCACAGCTTGCCCCCTTTGGCTGCAATATTAGCCACACTACTAAGTTTTGCATCTTAATTAACCGACACAGGAAAACAACAGATAGGAAAGTTTGGACACTACCTACTAGGGAATCAAACTTTGAGAGACTATCTAGACGTTAAAAGTGTTTGAAATCGTTTAGATTTATTGACTAGTGATTGGTGTAGGGGGTAACAGATAGGAACAAACAGTTTATTAGCAAATAGAATATTTAATGTAACAGAGACCAGATTTTATTTGGTTTAAAAGGCTACTGAAGAATCAACTTTTAAAAGTGTAGGCGTTTTAGAAACATTATAGTAGACACTTTCTCTTTCACTATCTCCATGCACATTTATCTAAACACAAGTTCTAGGATCAGAAACGATTATTGAGGAGACAAACTGTAGATAAAACTTCAATCAGCAGATACACTAGTAATTAGAAGACATGGACTGTTACTAATACCGTTCTCCTGCCATCTCCAGCATCCTGCAACAGGTCTGGGCTAGGTCGAAACTATCATTTCTCAATATACGTTTACAAAACTAAAGCAACTTAGACGTCTATCCGTGTCAAGACATCAGTTTAATAATCATTACAATTATTTGTACTTAAAACTCTCTCTATCTCTTTCCCTCAGGCATTTTAATTGTCTGAAAATTGCACACACCTTCGTCAAAGAAGGCCCGTGTAGAATGATCTATACATACTATAATACATACACAACGTACATCAGTATGTGTGACAAACCGTTTTATCTCACTCAAGGTATCACTCGGGTCTAAGCATTTAATCAATTCATTTATTCACAGTAAACATCGACTTTACTAATTTAACCAATGAAGCGCTAAAAACACAACCACCACCCCTCCAATCCAACCCCTACCTCCCTTTGGCATCGATGTCACGTTTTACTATCCCCACCTTGACAGGTGCCACACTAGACTCTTGACAAGAGTAGACTCCCTCTACCTACCTTGGCGAACATCCGTTGACCCCCCCCCCCCTCTTCCGGGAGCGGCTGGTCACTTCAAAGTGCCCATTCAACTCAACGCCTCGGGCAACGCTGTTCGTCTAGCACTAGCCATTGTCAAGATATAATCTCTCTTGATCCGGCCGAGCTCAGATAATCCCCCCCCCCTTTTATATCCTCTAACCACCTGAGTGAACTCCCTGGACTTTCAACTCGCGCCTTCGCGCTGTGTCTATCTCCCGGAAACGCCATCACGGTCAAGCGAGGATCTCTCTGTCAAAGACGCCGGATAGTCTAGACCACCTTTGCACTTATCACCCGCCTCACCCCCCTCTCCACGTGTATATGGACAAGACTTCATCGTCCGATCTCATTCTCGCTGGAGAGCTGACAGGGAGAACATCTATCTCTTGCTTGAGCTCTGGACTACTTTTATTCCCTTATTTCACTTTGGATTGGTGGTATGTAACTTTGTAAAGTGCTTGAGAACCATTGTACTTAGTAATGTATATATGTATATATTTGTGCATCTATTACTACATTATTTGTGTACATATTTGTGCATTCTTATCGTGGATAATGTAAGTAGATTACTGTACACTTATATTTTATATCATGACTTTGTGGCTAAATGTTCAAGCCATCTGGACTAGAATTTATTAACAATTCTTACCAGATGTATTTAGCTCTTTAACTATTATGAATTGAATTCTGATATATTAGCTCTTAACACGAGCCTTCAATATATTATCATTGATGAATTTCTTGGCAGGGAATTATCAATACATTTCTGTAAACATGTCTTATTACTAAGTATGTATTTACTTATACTCTATGTATACTTATGTGAGAGCATGGGCGAGTATCAGACGTTGATCTGCCCTTCCCCTTTCATCTCATTTATCTAAGCGATGTATGTGATTGCTGTTCGCCGTGGCTGGTGAACATCACTTGTATTACTTTATCACATATCACTTATTACTGTTTGTTAGTTCCCCTTATGGGAATTATTGTTATCTCCCTTGATGGGACACTATATTCATTTGTTAGTTCCCTTTGATATTTATGAAACTAGCTTATAGTTTCTCTGCATCAGTCTGAAGATGTCCTTCACGGAAAGGCATCTACCTCCCAGTGTTATCATTATGGCTAAACCGACGCATACATCATATCGTTGCAGCTTTTATTCATAGGCATCATCCACCTGAAATCTTAGCAACCTAAAGCTGATATCAGATTTGCTGGCACCAGATCTGCAGACATCAGTTCTACTCATCCTTCAAGAGTTCAAGTAACAACGCTAGCCACAGACTCGTCACTGGCTTGACTGAATGGTAGACACAGCTTAGCTCTGCAACCATACAACGTTGGACTGCAACCAGTCCAACCGGAGCCTGGATCCACTACGCCAGCCCACCAGCAGACAGCATCAGTACCAGCCACACCCGTCGCATCAGTGTAGCACCGGACCGAAAGCTAAGCAACCTGCCTAATGACACTCAGACCACTTGGTTCTCACATCTGATGATGATAGTCTCCTACATGTAAATACGCTAGATCCCATCCTAGCAACTGTACAGCATTTCACCTTTTAATTATCTTATTTTGTATAATAGACTGTACTAGTATTTGTTGCCTGCATTATAACGCTGTGCTTGTAGTTTATATTTGCAAGTGTGGGTTCTCCAACTATAAAATCCCCTAGACACCCAAACGGCCAATATTCTAATCCAACTTGTCACAGTATGTTACAGTAAACAGCACCATGTAAGAGTGTATAAGAGCTTAAAATTTTAAATTAAATATAAATTTCGAATTTATTTTGTTTATGTTTAATAAGTTAGGATAACTGATTGACGAAAGATCAACGCTGGCAACAATACTAACAATTACTGTCAAGCACATTGAATAGAAAATAATCATTAAATTTTCTTGTCCCTAATATTTAAATACAATAAATCTGTGGCAGTTTACTTCTTGAGAGACGATCCTTTCCCATTGCAACTTATTGCGTGACTAAGGAGGCCTTCATACACAGCTGCGGTCACAGGTTGGGCATATGTAATCACAAGGCGCCATTGCATTTTCACCCTTCTTTATACTACTTTGTGTATGGCATCTGCAATCCAGGATCCTTCTTTTATGCTCGCTCTTCATGTGGATTTATCCAGTTCCACTTTTCTCAGTGTCGATTTTGAGGAGCTTTATGAGAATTTGCATTCATTCGTATACAGTAAAAGTGGACGACTAGCTGCTCTCCTGCCTCCTGTTAGATCACTATACAGAATGTCTTGTGAAAGTCGATCTTCTTTAAATACAATGCCTCTGTATTAACGCAATGAGGTCATTGTTAAACAATTAAAATTGTTTTTTTTTAATGCTGTTATCCAGACCAGTGCTCCAATGGGGCAACAAAATCTCCCTTTTATGAAACTGTAATATATCATTTTTATTACATCTATATGGCGTAACAAAGGTGCCAACCGGAAGCGATATAAAGATAGACGCAGGTCACATTTTACCCTCAATGACATAAAGGAAAGTAGCTGGCAGCAGGATGCTTCGGAACGACACAGTTGAAAAGTTCTCTAAAAGACCGCGGGACACTTATTTGAGGCCCGAAATAAACAAATTGCCAAAGACAGACGCAGAAAACGAGAACTTACATATGGACAACGGCTTTGTCTGCATTAGATGTGACTTTATATGCAGATCAAAAATGGATTTGCGTTGTCTTGAGAATTAATTTACTCATCCTTAATTTTCGGAATCAAGGACATCGCCTTTCAATACATTTAAAATACAGAGGTGCAATCCCAATGCTGGCAGCAGACATATAGACGTACAATTCATTATTTATCTAGAACAAAATATTATTTACTTAAACTTTCTTTCCGCCATTCAGGTTTATTTTGACTTTGTCTACCATGTGACCTAACAACGTCAAAACATCGGACATACAAATAAATCCCAATACAATTGCTAGAAACACAATTCCGAAGTAGCCAATGGCAGTGCTGGAAGGGCGGTCGTCTGGTTGAGTTGTGTAGAGCAACTGAGCAGAGAGTAGGCTGGACGTATCAACTTGAAGCTCTTTTTGTAAGACTTTCAGCGTCTCTTTTATTTCTTCTGAAGACATTTTTCTTTTTAAAGAGCTAGAGCATTGACACGGGCATTGAGACTGGGGTCTATTTTGGTTGCATGATTGTCTGTTTCCTGAAAGGTAATCTCCTTGTGGATATGAGCAGAAGTATGAGCCTGGGGTGTTGTTACAGTAAACTTCACACAGGCTAGAGTTTAGACTGCATTCGTCTATGTCATGGCATGTCTTGTTGTCAGCTAGACTTAGAAAGTAGCCGGGATGACAAAAACATATGTACGAATCATTTGTGTTGTGACAGACGTGGTCACACGGTTTGTCACTTTCTGGACATTTGTCAGTGCAGGCGCTTGAATCGTTAGCAATGAAGCAATCCTTGAGACACACTGAGAGGTTACAGTGATCTATAGGAGAACAATGTACTCCGTCTGAAAGCAAGAAATATCCAGCATAACACTTGCATATGAAATGTGTGCTGGTGTTGAAACAAAGATGTTGGCATGGAGATGAACTGCAAAAGTCACTGATGTTACGTTCATCGGAAGATGTCGGACATGGACACGATTCATTACTGCAACTGTGCTGAAATGTCTGTGAACTGTTATTGCAATCAGTAGAAATAGCCTCGCAAGACTTATTGTCAGCTCTGAGAGTGTATCCCTGTTGACAACTGCACTGAAAAGACCCGAAACTGTTTGTGCAGTTTTGTTCACAAGTATTATTTAATAGGCATTCATTTACATCAACACATGTGCCATTTCGGCCAAATGTGTAACCAGATTCGCAATCACAAAAGAGCCCAGAAACTGGTACGACTCGGCACGATAAACATTTAGTATCTCCTGTAAGGCAACTCAAAGGTTGACATTTTAAACTACTTTCATTGAACCAGTAACCAGTAGCACAGTTACATCGTATCGTCTTAGAGCTTGTACAGTCAGGTAGACAGTTAATGACATTGTCTGGAAATTTTAAACTGACTTTACAAAGAAATGTGTACGAATCTAAACAGGGACTGTCCCTAAGACCATTCGAAGTTATAGCGTTATGAGAAAACTTTAATTTTGAACAGCAGGTTATGTCCTTAAAATGTTTACAGGAACTATCAGGTTCATCATCTTTTGCCCACAAGTTTTGATTTAGTATTTCATTTCGCCACCAAAAAGTAGAATTAGACTCATTACGTGTGTAATTTATTTTGATCCAAAACTCGGAATCAGTCGAAATATTTTTCGATGTGTAGTTATACACGTCTACAAACTCTTCGTTGCTGTCAAAAAACGCAAGCGTTGTTCCTGTTTCATTACAGCGTCGTTCTGCTTCTTCAAACTTTACCTTGAAGTCAGATAAACAATATGCAACATTGCCAATGATTAGCTGATTTAAATTGTCCGTCTCGGAGTCTATGGAAATAAATATCAAAATGTTAGTATTTGAAACACTGTGTTAGAAAATGTTGCCTTTTAAGGAGAACTGTGAAGATTAACATTTAAAATACATAACATAACCTAGAACTATAACATAACGATGAAACAGTAGGCATCTTGTAGACACGTCCATACTAATAGGCGTAGACGGGATTTTTCTGGGGCAATGGGAGGACATTTTTTCATTTTGATTTTAAATATATATATATATATGCAAAGTCATAACAGTAAATGGTAAGGGACGAAGCCAGCCAATTTCTGGTTCAAATGACAAAAAAAAAAACAAGTTCTGTTTTCTTTGTAGTTAGCAATCTTTGTAAAACTATTAACCAAGTAAAATGACATTTTTGCCAATGTTTCACAGATTTAAAATATTTTAAACATCGTTTCAACTTCTAATAAAACGTAAAGCTTGTAGTGCTCCCTTATACTAATATGCTGGATGGAGGTAACCTGCTATTTTTCCAAGAATATCTCCTTAAAAAATACGTTTCTAGAATACCAAAAAAAATCTACAAAACACTATTTTGTGAAACAAGTAAAATAAAACAAATATATCTAAAATAGTTTTCAAAAAATAAAAAGCTTATGTTGAGTGAAATAAATTTTTTTGTATCACTACGGCTTAGAATCATTTTGTTCTTGAGTTATTGGACGAAGAGATCACAGAAGACATCTCCCATCCTCGACCCCAAGCGTCCTGTAATCTCAACTTCAAAATTGCATTTTTTGAGTTGTCTGCAGTGCGATATCCCGCTAATCTAAAATTGTAATAAAATATTTACTGAACTTTATTAATGGAGCCTCGCGACCGGAAGGAATGATGTAGCACGGAGCAGAGGATTTTTATTTCGTCAACTTCTTTACTGCAAGAGGTCAATAATCTTTAATAAAGGCGAAATATATTTAAAGATTATTTGCAAATTATATACGAACCTACCTTGTAAACACAACATCATGAGAACACAGAAGAAATAAGAACAAGAGATAGAAAGCATTGCTGTCATTGTTACCGCTAGGCTTGGTTTATTGCATGCCTTCCAGAACTCAGCTCTACCTGAAGAGTGACATATAATAAGCGGTTCACTTTATGCAAAACAAAACGAAAACGGAAATCTAAAAACAGTAGCCCATATAGGACTAGAAACTAATAGCCATTGTCAGTCATCATCAAAGAGTTAATTTCATTGTGATTATGTCTTGGCAGGTCACAGTATGACGTAAGTGTTTCCAAACACAAAGGCTGTATGTTGGTTTTCTGCAGTATACAATTTATAAGTTCAGGAAGTAATTGCATTAAAACTTGTGAACATATGTGTTTGCATAGGTTTCTCACAAGTGTGTACTATATGAACACTGAGAAAACTTAGAAAAAAAAAAGAAATGCAATAGCTTTGTAGAATTCAATAAAAGACTCTTTTGGGATATTATGGTGTATAGAGATGCAGGCAAGCTAACAGAAAGTTCTCTTGTTGAATAGGAAAGTTTTAGAATGAAAATATCAATACCTTTGTTAAAGGAGTCATTGATTTTTTATTATTGTTCCTGTACTTGTTATTAGCTTACAATTTTTGCGTTGGTAGACAGACTCTGCTTGGGAGGAAACTGGGTGGACAGACACAGCCTGGGTGAAAACTAGGTGAACACGGATCTCAATGACCGACCGACTTAATTTTTTTCCATCTAATTTCAGTTAACCAATAGAAACGTATAGTTTCATATTAGCAGCCCCTCGGTTAGTAAGCCTTTATAGCTATACACCTCCCCCATACACATTTCTCAAATACATATGACAAATACATACATATATATATATATATATATATATATGTATGTATATTGGAAATGGATGCTTCTGTATTTTTATCACAGTTTTAAATCACTTCTTACTAAAATTGAAATGATATTATAAGATATCGAAATGGAAATGCAAAAAGTGACAGATTTTAACCCAATTTTAAGACTCGATGTTTAGTCATTTATAATGTTTAGTTCAATCACTTTCTTTTTAATGTGGAAATTTTCATTGGCTTCCGTTAGCTTGCACTTTCATAATGTGTAGGTGACTTATGTCATAGGTGGTCAAACTACTGATCAGTCCTCCGACCTACCTCATTTTGTTGCCTGCTAACACCTGCATATTGTGCTCTTATATTAATGTTGATTCCTCGTTGTATGTCAATACGTTTTTTAGAAAGGTTATATGGAATATCAATAAGTTTATTCCGTAAATTTTTTATGTCAATTGGAAATTCCTATACTTAATAATTTACAATTTTCGTATATGAATTTATAAATTACATATAGTTTGAAATAAATTTTAAAAAATGAAATAATTATGTATGTTGTTCTCCTAAATGTCCAATATATAATCAAAAAACAGTTTAGAAATGTCATATTTAAAAAAAAATTACTGTAATAAATGTCTGGATTTTACAATAATGGTATTATAGTTTAGAACAACTTATTGTCACATAGTAATTCCTAAATGGAGACAAGGAAGATCTCAACTTTAGGAGATAACCAGAAAGGATTTAGCTGCCTTCAGGGAACAGTAGAAAAAGCGATGAGATAACGAATGGACAGTTCTGGCATAAGAAATTCTATCAAGGCAAAAGATAGAGAGGAGTGAAGAAAGACGGTCAACAGATCTCGTGTAGCACACCCAACGGTCTAAGGGATAGGTGAGGATATACTTGAAAAGCCTTCTGGAGCCATTTACTTCCTTCTGTAACTGATCGTCACGTCTGTCCAATGAACACTGTTATTAGCATTTAGACCTGTTTGAATTGCATCTCATTATAATATTTAATTAAGGATGTCTAATATAACAAACGAATGGTCTAAAATGCAGGATATCAACCGTACCGTTAGCATATACAGTTTTTTTTAAACACCACAATCATAGACATAATGGATGTAAGTTTAACAAAAAAAAAAACAGCGCACTTTGACCTTCAAGTCCAAACACCTTGTAAATGTAAAGGTCTGTATCAAATTCAATGTCATAAAGAAACCCTTCCACTCTTCGGTATCTTACTCTATTGAAATAATTTACTATGAAATTGAAACTTGACTTAATTTGTGCAAGATTTTTAAGTCATTTCAAGAACACAAGGAACAACTAACTATGAATAGAAAATATCCCCCAAAAACAATATTAGTTTGAAATGAAATGAAAGTGATAAAGCTAAACATTTAATTTTGTGTAATTATTTAGTTTGAGCGTGCAATCTATGAACTAATATTAAATCAGAAGTTAATAATTTTTTAAATAAAGTGAAACAGAAGTTCAATGACTAAATCTTACCTGTAAATACTTTCAAACAGAACTTCAATGATTAAATCTTACCTGCAAATACTTCGAAAGATAATTTCAATGACTAAATCTTACCTGCAAATATTTCCAAACAGAAGTTCAATGACTAAGTCTTATCTGCAAATACGCCCAAACACAAGTTCAATGACTAAATCTTGCCTGTAAATACTTTCAAACAGACGTCCAGTGGCTGATTGACTGTGCTGTAATTGTATGTGTGTTTATGTTTGAGCGTGAGTGTACATTTAATTGAAAAACACAAGTTCCTATTTACTTTGATGCTGAGTAAGAAATATTGTCCAATACTTATGCAAATGTAACTTCATGTAATAAATAAGAAATTAAAAGCCATTTAATGATGAGATATAAATATTAGCTACTCTTAGTCCTACAGAAGTGAGTCCCATTAACGAGATGTTCAATTAAAGAATACACTTCAAACAAAGGTTGTTTTGAGTCCAATAGCTTCGTTTACCGAAAGTGTAAGCTAATGTTAATGCGATTCTCTAAGAGTCATGTACACAGACATAGCATTGTCTCTGGTAACCAAGGGGAAGCACTTAAGCTGTGACCTATCTACTTCATATCTCGTGCCAATATAAAGCGTCAGGAATGTTACAAACGATTCTTTACATTCATTGAAATGTTCTACACACAGGGTCGATGTTGTCTTTTCAGGTCAAACTGTTTGTCTTTCTAACTTATTGAGTTCTACAAAGAAATAACTAGAAACATCGATGGCCAATGTTTCTTTTATCCCAGTAATTAGCGTGTTTCCGATAGGGTAAATACTACATTAATTATTGTATTCTTCTTTAAACGATTCCACTAATTATGCGTCATTGATTGATACAAGATCAATAAGTAACTAAATGGTCCAGTGAAGTCTATATATTTTTTATAGCCCATTACACTTGGTTACTTGTTCAACCGCAGTGCTATTTGTTACAACTCTATTGTATTGATCTCTATAAGTAACTTTGTAGAAAAGACAATGGCCAGAACACCAATAAAGCACGAGGAAATTTCTTTTCTATAAACACTTTTAAAATATAATTACCTACTTGGTATATTGAAGAAAAGTTCTTCGGAATCTTTGGACCGTGACAGTGCCTTTATATTAGAATAATAATTAGGATACTAAATGTTAAATGGCAAAAAAAAAAACACAAAAAAAACAGATACAGAAGTCCTTTAAAGCATCCACACAATCCAGATGTAGTCCCAATTGCGATGGGCAGGACACATCTGCAGAATAGAATCCCGCCGCATCCCTAAACGACTCCTGTATGGCCAATTAAGAGAAGGAAGGAGCTCATACAGTGGACAAAGACAACGCTTCCAGGGGGGGGCATCCTCAAAGCTTCTCTGAATGTCTTCAGCATTGACCTAGCCACCCGTCTGCAGGGTCTGTTGGCTCCGCAGTCATCTCTGCATCTATAGTGAAACTGTAGATATCTCAGGCCCTAAGCAGATGTC
The DNA here is from genome assembly GCA_030265305.1 of Biomphalaria pfeifferi. Classification (NCBI taxonomy): domain Eukaryota; kingdom Metazoa; phylum Mollusca; class Gastropoda; family Planorbidae; genus Biomphalaria; species Biomphalaria pfeifferi. The sequence goes on along the minus strand of JASAOG010000020.1, from coordinate 1,252,255 downwards.
TCTGGCTTTGTTGATGGCGGTTTATATTCGAGAAGACTTCTTTGGCTTTATTGATGGCGGTTAATATTCGAGAAGACTTCTTTGGTTTTGCCCTGTTGTTCTGAGAGAAGCACTGTCTGTGTCCAAAGTCATTGTCAGCGAATACATTATGTACAGTCTAGACATGGACTAGGTACTCGGCCAAGGCAATTATAGCTGCCTTGTGGTGGCTAGCATTCAGAACTATGTTCAGGCAAGGATTCGTGAAAAATATCCTAAAGCAGCCTTTGTCCCTTGCGCGTCTAGCAAACGTAAACTTGTTATCAATGACCGAAATGACGTTTCCGATATACGTAATGCCGTTAGTGTCTTCAGGAGGATTATCAATTTCGTCCGTAAAAATCCTAAGCGAGAGCGTTGGTACTAAATTTACTTTGTGTGAGACACAATGGTCTGCTGAATTTTCAATCACAACTTTGATAAGATCTTGGACTATTTGGCGGTTGTTAAAACAACGGCTACTGTGGAACCAGACAAACTCTATTTGTGTATTCAGTACTGAATTTTGCAATTGCTAACATGTAGGACCAAACTGCTGGTAGACAACTAAAACGTAACTAATAAAACTTCAAATAACTTGAATAGCTTTATTTAGCGAAAAACTAAATGACACTTTATTTATAATATAAACAGTATCACATTGTGATCAAATGAAATAAATGTAGTAGACTTTAGTAATAATATCTTTAAACAAAATTTAACTCACAACAATAACACAACCTTTCAGTCTTACGTTCTGGAGTAGTCTCCCCTAACTAAGACCAAGTGACGACAATGCCACATATGTTGCATCATTCACAACCAATCTCTAACCTCTTCCCACCGTCACCATAGAAACACAAACACACACACTCCATAACTAGTGCCGCTGCTCCTCATGTACATTTCTAAGTTGTCTTTTTAATGTCGTCAGTCATTCGAGTGTACTTATTTGATCTTACAGACTTCGAAAAAATGTAACACCCTACGCATTTCATGTGTCAATCTAGTCATGCGTGTTAATCAGTTTCTTAAACTATGCTAGGTCGTTGGTTTTCCTGGCTGGTTCAGGCAACCCATACCATTCTTGAATAGCACTAGGAAAGAAAGAGCACTTTTACGAATTTGTCCTAGCAAATGGAATATGGAATGTTTCTCAATATTTGTGTCTTTGCGAGTATTTTACTAAGTTTTGTTTTTTTGTTTGTTACTTATGGTTCAGTGTTGTATGTATTATTGCTACTTTATTATAAATCTCACTGCTCTATTATGCGTTTGTTCTAGTTTCTTTGTTTTCTTGAGTAGAGTGGTCCCTAAACAGAGGATGCATGTTCTAATATTGGCCTAACTAAGGTTGAATAGCATTTTAGTTTTCTTGTTTGATTTTTTTTTTAATTTCATCAGTATGGGGATTCCTGAACCAGTTACTCAAGAGTTTGCAGTCTGTCCAGCCTAACGTAGTGGCCGCTCAACAGCACATCAGCAGTCTCAATGACATAATCAAATCCAACGTGGCCATGCCGGGAACACTTCAGGAATGGAATCCGCGGTAAGGTGAGACTGCTGGCAGGCAAACCTAGTATTTAGTTGATGCTGCCGAGAATTTGAAGTCGACTGATACGGATAAGCTTAACCATGTAAACAGTGAATAGTTTGTTCACCTGTTTTGTTGTTGTTGTTTCATGGAACAGGTGTTTACAGTGCACTTTATTGTGAAAAATCCTGCGGGCGCCCCTGCACCATACTGTCTACATTCCTTTTTAGATTCATGTTTTCATGTAGGCAAATTTATGCTTTTTAAAATAAGTTAATATTAAAATAATAAAAATAACAATTTTTCCTTCGAATAAAGGTATTACCTAAGGTTGAAATCATGTGTATATACGGTCATTTCATTAATAGGAAATCAAAATTAAAGTTACTATTTGCTTATATGAAATCCACTATTGTGGTTATATCTCATAGATCCCCAATTCATTTTTTCGCTCCGGTAGACATATTAAAAGTCTTCGTTGACCCCCCCAAGGGATCTTTATTGACCAATTTTGAATCACTGATGTAGCTAGATACCCACCCAAACATACGTATGTACGTTTTATGTTTAATATGTATGTATATATATATATATATATATATATATATATATATATATATATATATATGTATAAATTGTCATATACATCAAATTTTAAAAACAGCACCGGCAAACATTTTACAGTTTAATAATTAATGACTGTAGAGAATTTGCTCAATTTATTATGGCTCAACAAAAGAATATACCAACGAAATTTTTTTCCGAATTAGGGAAGGGGCACCATAAGCTGTCTGCAACGGGTGACACCTTCCCTAGTGACGCCACTGCTTTAAGGTCATATATTTGAAAACAAACTTATTTATTGGACACTAGTTTATTATTTAGTAGAGAGAAATAGTGTGGCAAGGTTGTATTGTAAGATTGTTCATTAGTTACTTTAAAACTCAAATAAAATTAAGAAGTTTCCATTCTTATTAAAATAACTTCGTAGTTCTAGAAAGGGAAAAACGTAGATTGTAGAGTTTATATAAATAGATGCATGAACTGTTTCGGACCCTCAGTAACTATTGTAAACGTATTGAAATTAAATTGGATATTTGTGAAGTGTGTTTATCATCATAGTGATTCCAGGTTCTACAATAAAAATGTTATATTTATTTTACATGCATTTCTGTTTGAGTTTACACCTAGACTTAGTATCTCCGACATAATGGTGTTGTTTGAGTGATCAAACATTGTCCTGAAAAGGGGGATTGAACAAAATTAAATTATTATAAGCTAAACTACAAATCTACGCAAACACATCGTCACACTGCCCGTAAAAACCTTCTGAATTGGATTTTTACTTAACTTTTAAATTTTGTTATCAACATAAACAATGCATTGTAGACCTATAAGAAATGAGTTTCAAATAGTTTTTTTTTTTAAATGAAGAAGCTTGGTTTGGATTGTTTCAAAATGTATGTATTGCCCAGGAACAACATTACTGAATCACTAAAAACAGTTATCACAGTATGTCTGTATGTGATCCTCTTGCAAAGAGCATGTTACTTAAAAAACTTATAAGATCCAACAGTACTACAGATCCAAACACAAATGTAAGAATCACAATCCCGACATAGCCAATAACAATGCTCGCAGGTCGGTCGTCTACTTTGCATGTAAGTAGCAACTTTGTAGAGAGTAGATTTACCTCCTGGACTTGAATGTCTTTGCTTAATATTTCAAGCTGCTCCTTAAGTTGTTGTGACGTCACCTTTGTTATTTCTTTACGACCATAACAACGGCAAGGGCATTGAGAGTACGCTCCCTTTTTGCTGCACGAGTGCTTATTTTCTGAAAGTTGGTATCCCTGAGGACATGAGCAGAAATATGAGCCTGAGGTGTTGTTACAGTAGAATTCACACAGGCTGGAGTTGAGACTGCATTCGTCTATGTCGTAACAAGTTGTATTGTCAGTAGAGTTAAGTCGATATCCGGTTTGACAAGTACACAAGTACGAGCCATTGGTATTGAGACAAAAGTGATCGCACAGCTTGCAATCTTGTACATTTACTTGGCAGGCTGAAATGTTTGAATCTGGGGCAACATCACATGTTTGGTTGCAGCTCTGGGATTCTTCTAGGCATTCATCAACGTCATTGCAAGCAGATATATTCGAAGTGTCCAGGATGAAGCCTTCGTCACACTGGCAGACATAAGAGCCAATCGTGTTGAAGCACCTATGTCCACATGTTATATTATGACATTCATCGACGTCAACACAGGTTATATTATCTGCGTCAGGGATATAACCTGGACCACAGGCACACCAGTAGCTGCCTATTGTGTTGATGCATATATCTGAGCATCTATAGGTGTATTCCTCACATTCATCGATGTCCAGGCATGTAGTCAGGTTTTCCGATAACCGATAACCATCATCACACCAACAAGTGTAGCTGCCTACTGTGTTATTGCAATGCTGTGAGCAGTTGTTCATTGAGGAGTTCTCACATTCGTTAACGTCAGAGCAGTTCTGGTTAATAGCATAGAACCCATGAGGACATCCACATAGGTAACCGCCGGGAATGTTTCTGCAAATGTCACTGCATATAGAGCTATTTTGTAAGCATTCATCAATATCAGAGCAGGAAGTATTATCCGGCTGCAAATTGTATCCATACTGGCAAGTACATATGTAAGACCCGTCTGTATTGGTGCAATTGTGTTCACATACGCTGCTTTTACACTCGTCAATGTCTGTGCAGTTTATTCCGTTGCTATGCAATGTGTTCCCTGGATAACATCTACACACAAAGCTCGTGTTCGTACGTACACACTCATGCTGACAAGGAGAGGAGACACACTCATCATTCAGGGTGCAGTTGCGTCTATTTAAAGACAAAGTCAATCCAGTTTCGCAGCTGCATAAAAATGATCCATTCGAATTGGTACAGTTCTGTTGGCACGGCTTGGCACCAATGCTGCATTCATCGATATCAAGGCATTGTTTGCTGTTCGAGGCCATGTAACCAACACTACAGTTGCAATTATATGAGCCTATGACATTCACACAGACTTGTTGACACGTATGATTTCCCAGACTACATTCATCAATGTCCACACACTTGTAACTTCCACTCAGCTTGTAGCCTGTGTTACACGTACAGCGGTAGGAGCCCACTGTGTTCTGACAAGCTCCTTCACATAAAGATGTATTAAGCTTACATTCATTCACATCTACGCACGATGTGTTAGCTGCGTAGAATTGAAATCCTGGTAAACAAGTTAGGTTTGTTATAGTCTCTCCGCAACTCGAATAGCAGCCCATCGCATGCGCAGGGCATATAGGTATCGCTTTACAAAGGTAAGCATATCTCTTTGAACATTCCATATCCGCTAATCCGCTCGGTATTAGCTTCATCCGTGCGCAGCACTTTTTCTTTGACCTAGTAGTGCACTCATTATCTGGTTGTCCACTCGCCCACACAGAGTTGTTAAATTTCTGTTTCTTCCAATAAAATACATAGTTGGAGTTGACAGCAGTGGCGTTGAACGTGATCCAGGTCTGCTTCTCTTGGCTGGCGTTGACAATTATCTTCTGAAACGCTGTCAAGTATTCAGCGTTGTCGTCAAAAAAGGCAAGGGCGGCTCCAATGCTGAGGCAGTTTTTCACAGCGTCGTCAAAACTGAATGAAGCTTGCAAAGAATGACAGTAAATCCTGCCGCTAATATTGAAAATGTTGTAGTCTGATGAGGACACATAGTGGTTGGTGTTTATCCATAAACCTATTTATCAGGAAAAAAACAGATATGTTTCAGATATGTTTTATACACGTTAAGAATGTGCAAGAAATTATAGTTTGGGTTATGGAGCGTATGCCAAAGTCAGTTAAGAGAAACTGTTTGTATTCAAGAAGATTTCATTGTACTTTTCTGTTTGCTTTCCAAGGAATGTGAATTGTGTTCAGGGGAAGATTTTGAATTTTGAAAGCTCATCTCTAATTTTGTACCTAGCACAAATTGTCTGAGACATGAGACAATCCATGATACCTCCATATGAAAGCCCTTCTTCCTCATGGAAGTATTGGAATCAATTTGTTTTGGGGGGGGGGGGGGGGCCTTAGTAGATGATTGATAAAGCACTTAGCTTCCGAACAAAGAGATGGTGGCTTAAAATCTCGGCGAAGACTGGGATTTAGAAATTCGGGATTTAAAGGGCGCCACTGAATACACCTAACTCTAATGGGTACCTGACATAAGTTGGAAAAAAGTAGAGGTGGTTAGGCGTTGTGCTGGACACATGACTCCCTCGTTAATCCAGAGCCATCCAAACAGATGACCTTTATATCGTCTGCCCCATAGGCTCTTCTTCTTGCTTTGCTTCCCTTTTATTTTAGCATTAACGTTTTGTGTGCATTGCTATTAAGATGTAAGTGCAAATGATGACTGCGATAGCTCCATTATTAATTAATGGCTACAGTAAATGGTAAACGACAAGCTTAGTACTTCTAGGCTTACCGCAACGACTGTTTAAAGTTGAAGTGATTTTGCCAATAAAAAAAATTGCGTTTAATCTTCATCTAGTATGATGTATCAATCTTTTGATAAATTCGCTTATATTTACATTACGTTGTTTACTATTCTCCATATCAAAGGGGCAGTACAAAATATGGACTCGATCTGAGTTATGTCCGCTGAACGCCTAAATGCAGAGTGATAAGATTGTATTAGTTCCTAGTTCTCCTTTACAAGTGCACAAAAGAGATTACATCGTTAGGTTCCCATGCCGAAGTCAGTTAGGAGTACTGAGTAAGCACGAACAAAATGCGATATAAAAGCTATTCAAATTATAATAAAAATATGCACACTAAAATTGACTATAACTATAACCGAAATATTTTTACCAATTGTTTCTGGTTAGCGAAATTTCACGTAATCAATTTTTAATCACCACACGGTCCTACCACTTGTCTGAACTAGTTCAATTCTAACTCAAGTGATCAATCAAATCTTTAAGCGATCTGATTCTCTAATCAAGGCTTGCATCCCCTTAGCTAGTACTTACGAAATTAATTTTTTATGGTTAATTGATAAAATAATTTGTCAATATTTCATGTTTTTTTAAAGGCAATAAATAATTGTGCATAGTTTCAAACTTGAATCAAGAATGGGAAGTGGGAGAAATAACGTGTACAAGATTCCATCCAGACCAAAAGAGTGGGTGTTGATATAAGATTTCTATGAGTCATTTGAAAAATCATTGTTTAATAGTGCTCTAGTACTAATTTGACTTACTAAATGGTAGTGATGTATCAATCCGTTTATATTCACATTAGGTATGTTTTAAGCTTTGCAGTTCAACATATCGTCTCTCTCTATCTTTCTATCTCTCTCTCTTTCTCTCGTTCTCTTTCTTTCTCTCTCTCTTTCTCTCTCTTTCTCTCTCTCTATTTCTCTCTCTTTCTCTCTATCTCTCTCTCTTTCTCTCTATCTCTTTCTTTCTCTCTTTCTTTCTCTCTCTCTTTCTTTCTTTCTCTCTCTCTCTCTGTCTATCTACCCTCTCTTCTTCCTTAATAAAGTATGTAGCCAAAAAATAAAGTGTTTAAGTAGACATACTACATTCCTTTTTTCAAGAACGTCCATGAGATGAGATTTTGGATGTTTGAAAGTGTTCATCTTACTGAACGTTATTTATATGTACAGAATGTCATCAGAGAGTAAAAATAAATGTTAAGTTAATGGTTAATGTCGCAAAAGAAATAAAATGTCCTCTTCCTACCTGCCCAGAACAGAAAGCAAAGTCCACAGAGCTGTGTAGTCATTGTAAACCTGACATTTGAAGAGTAGCTCATGTTTTGGCTCCAGCTGCAGTAGATGTTAAGATGTGAGACGTTAGACATATATCCCCCTATTAACGTAACACATGTACTGACATTAGCTTCATTCGTGACTCGATATCTAGCCGTCATGTGTTTTACGTTACGGGCAGTTGTCTCAATGGTCCTGAGTTCCAGTCCTTGTCGCCACCAACTGCTATCCTCCTGCTGAAGATATTGGCTAGGATGTAAGCTAATCTAAACTTATTTCCAAAAAAAACTTCCAAAACTTATAACCCTAACCCTCCCCCCCCCCCCCCATAATTTACATTTATAAAGACGTTCTGTTTTTTTTTTAATTGTGGATTTTGTTCTGTAAAAGTTAATGAAAGAAATTTATTTTTTGTCAACACTTTTAAGTTTACACCATTATATATTTGACAGAAATATTTTGTTTATCAGTATTTAGGTACGCTATACATAGAAGCGAACAAGGCATAAATATTTGGATTTGATTCTTGTGCAATAGTCTTCAAACATGTGTTGTAATTTAAAAGTTACTTTAAGTGCTATTGGTTGATGCTCTGTGCTATAAGAGCATTTGAAAAAAATCAAACGCGATGAAGAAACGAGAAATCAATGGCAACAGTTAATTGAATATAGCATGATTGGAAATGAAATGAACTTCGGAGGAATGAAAAGGATATAGCGATTAATTACCTATGTACAGGTGACACTTTGCTCTTCACTTAGGTATAGTCTATTTGCATAAACCAGGTCAGGACACTCCCATGCCTTTTCTTGCTTTTATATCAACACACAGTTTGCATAGACATGAGACTTTGTTATCAGTTACTATGGAAACGAACGGAAGCTCTTTAAAAATACCGTAACGAAATTCACCTACTGTATTTGAATTGTAGTTGTTAATGTTGTAGGTAATGTCGTTATACACAATGCTCAGATGTAACTCTTGTTTTAGCGTGTTTTGTCTATATTCATATCCCAGAAGAATTTCAGGCGTTCTAGTAAGCACTTCGTAGACACATTTTGTGTCGTCTTGCACTTAAAAAGTAGGCAGGAGTTGTACTTCATTGGTTGATGCTTAGATCAATGATTCAATACATGATCTGATGTAGAGTATATACTAATTCTTTCCATAGCCCATTTGTTTGACGTCTTAAGTAAGGAGTTCTTTCTTTGTAATAGCGCCTTGTTATCGACTTTTATTAATTACATTTGCTGAAATAAATTCAATTCATCAATGAATGACAGGGGACATAATCGTTTTTTCTATGTACATAACTCAAACCTTTTTTTGTTCTTCTCACGCTATCATCTCGCTAAAAATCTTTCCCAGTATTATTGAACAATATGTAGCCATTGTAAATATTTGTTCATAACTTGTATTTGTTTGAACGTGGAAATTGCAAGATCTGTATGTTTACTATACAAAGGGAAGTAACAATAACAATTTCATGCCTTAACGTTGACTATTACCCTTATTATTTGAACAGTGTATCGCTATGCTAAATGCTCAGTCAATAGGAAGTGTTTCTTGACGGGAAATAGGACTTTACATTTAGCTGAGCAGCACACACGAGTTTAGTCTGCAATTTAGGATTTCTGGTTTACACTGGGGTTCGAACTTTTTGTTTAAAACTCGAGACAGGTCTAATGAATAAGATATTGATGTCTGCTCTACTGAATTCGGTAGTTACTCTCGTAAACACACTAAAACAGCAAGAGTCTCAATTAACACATTGATTGTATTAGTCCTCCATCCGTCTCCTTGACTCCAGCATCTTGTTATGAATCTGACTTACACACTTTCTTTGCTGTTCACTCACAATTGTACAATGAAGGTCATCTGGTCATTTCATACTGTAATGACACAAGATGCGTAGAAGTTGGGTGTAATCGGGTTTTTCCATAGTGACGTGACGAGTAGTTAAAAAGTAGAAGAACGGAACAAGACGAGTAACGGACCAGACGCCTTAGAGGACGACGCTAGGCTAGCGACGACAGAGGACTGTGCCATGTTTTATTGTTCATTAAATTGTTGAAGTTATCAGCCTTCGTTATCAAGTATATTCTTTATTCATTCTGTTTTTGTGTCTTTTACGAACTCGCATGCACCATCAACATCAATAATCATCAACAAAACAGACCATCAACAGATTATTATCACAGTGACTTTTAATATCTATCTCTATATATATATCTATATATATCTATATATATATCTATCTATCTATCTATCTATCTATCTATATATATATATATAATACTCTTCATGCCTCAAGAGTTTGGACAAGCAAGAAGAAGTCATGGAAAGATCACTCTTCTTTATTTCTACACCACGTAGTTTTAGCGGCGAAAACAAAAAGGGGGGAGGAGAACAAGTAATACACTCTGTATTTACCCGTCACTAAATAGAAGGGCCGGACACAACCGTTGTGGGGCCCTTTGGAAAACGGATTTGGCAGGGCCAAGTTTGGGTAGGGATACGGATAATGTGTAAAATTTAAAAGTTTGTATTAGAAAATAAATTAGTCTTTGCATTTGATTCATTCTTTACTACGTACAGAACTACTTTACGAGCATTGCGTGTAGTGAAGTCATAAAGTATATCATAAAAAAAAAATATTTTCTGCTTAGATTACGCTCAATAGCAATAATTACCAAATGTTTCACTCTATATACGAGAATTGTTGACCTCAAGTAATTCTTCATTAGTTTGAGGCGCAAGAAGCTTCTTTCACCAAATTACACAGTTACGGGTAATGCATAATACCATTTTTATTTATCGCGCGTAGGATTGGCGTTTTCCATATTGAATGACTTCCCAAAATGACAATTCTTGTCAATACATTTCAGGAGATTTTTTTTTTTTAGTTTTCAAATATTTTAATAAGTTCCGGAGATTTCCAGGCCTTTTTCGTATATTTCACGAGATTTCAAGGAGCTCCTGGTAAATCAGGAGGCTGAGGCAATTCTGTTATAAGTTATAAAATGGTTTAATTTAATAATTTACACCTAGAATTAGCGTGGATTCTTTGAAAGTGTGGTGCTTACTGCGGTCGCATATGTTGCAGTGGCCTAAGGCCGGCACTGTAAAATAGCGGCGTATGGTACTCCGCCGGTCGACTAGTACTACTTTGTTTTCCCTCTTTTACTCTTTTCTCTATCTCGTCTCTCCCCCTCTCTCTCTCTCTTACTGTAATAAATAAACAACATGCTTAAAAAAGAGTTACTTTAAACTATTTTAAGATTATCCAGTTTAGAACTATAGGAAAGATTTGATGACATGCTCACGACAGCTGCCGATTTTCCCTTTTATTCTCAAAAGCCTTATAGCGCTATCGTGTATGTCAATTTGTATTATGAGTATATTGTGTACGCCCATTAGTATGGTCAGTATATCGTGTACGCCCATAAGTATGGCCAGTATATCGTATATGCCCATTAGTATGGTCAGTATATTGTGTACGCCCATTAGTATTGGCCGTATACCGTATACGCTCATTAGTATGGTCAGTATACGCCCATTAGTATTTTCAGTATATCGTGTACGTCCATTAGTATGGTCAGTATATCGTGTACGTCCATTAGTATGGTCAGTATATCGTGTACGCCCATTAGTATGGTCAGTATAACGTGTACGCCCATTAGTATGGTCAGTATATCGTGTACGCCCATTAGTATGGTCAGTATAACGTGTACGCCGATTAGTATGGTCAGTATATCGTGTACGCCCATTAGTATGTTTAGTATGTCGTGTATGTTTATTAGTAATTTAAGTATATGTTCCATTTACTTGTCTTTCTTTTGGTGATTTTTTTTGTTTAAGAACTTTGTATCTTGGAAGATTGTTACATCATACGTCTTTTCCAACACCATAAATGTTCTTGTGTGGCATTTAAAATATTTAAAATTGTATAGAATTAAATTGTCAAGGTGTGTTTTCGCTATCTTGGTTTGGTTTTTATTTATTTATCACTTATTTGTGACCTTAAAATATATATATAGTTTAATATTTCTAATTGATAGCTACTCAATTGCCCTGATGAGTTTTAGAAAAGGTTTTTAATGAAGTAGCTTGGCGTTTTGTCTGTTTTAAAAGGTATGTATGGCACAGGAACAACATTATTGAATCAGTCAAAAAGCAGTTATCACTGTATATACAGTCTGTCTGTATGTGGTCCTCTTGCTAAGAGCATGTGACTTAATAAACTTATAAGATCCAACAGTACTACAGATCCAAACACAAATGTAAGAATCACAATCCCGACATAGCCAATAACATTGCTCACAGGTCTGTCGTCTACTTGGCATGTAAGTAGCAACTTTGTAGATAGCAGAGTGACCTCCTGGACTTGAATGTCTTTGCTTAATGTTTCAAGCTGCTCCTTAAAATGTTGTGACGTCACCTTTGTTATTTCTTTACGACCATAACAACGGCAAGGGCATTGAGAGTACGCTCCCTTTTTGCTGCACGAGTGCTTATTTTCTGAAAGTTGGTATCCCTGAGGACATGAGCAGAAATATAAGCCTGGGGTGTTGTTACAGTAGAATTCACACAGGCTGGAGTTGAGACTGCATTCGTCTATGTCGTAACAAGTTGTATTATCAGTAGAGTTAAGTCGATATCCGGTTTGACAAGTACACAAGTACGAGCCATTGGTATTGAGACAAAAGTGATCGCACAGCTTGCAATCTTGTACATTTAATTGGCAGGCTGAAATGTTTGAACCTGGGGCAACATCACATGTTTGGTTGCAGCTCTGGGATGCTTCTAGGCATTCATCAACGTCATTGCAAGCAGATATATTCGAAGTGTCCAGGATGAAGCCTTCGTCACATTGGCAGACATAAGAGCCAATCGTGTTGATGCATCTCTGCCCACATGTTATGTTCTGACATTCATCGACGTCAACACAGGTTATATTATCTGCGTCAGGGATATAACCTGGACCACAGGCACACCAGTAGCTGCCTATTGTGTTGATGCATATATCTGAGCATCTATAGGTGTATTCCTCACATTCATCGATGTCCAGGCATGAAGTAAGGTTTTCTGATAGTCGATAACCATCGTCACACCAACAGGTGTAGCTGCCTACTGTGTTATTGCAATGATGTGAACAGTTATTTTTTAAAGTGTTCTCACACTCATCAATGTCGGAGCAAGTTTGGTTTACAACGTGGAACCCGTCAAGGCATCCGCAGAGGTAACCGCCGAGAGTGTTCCTGCAAATGTCACTGCATAGGGATATATTGTTTGAACACTCATCGATGTCTGAGCAAGAAGTATTATCCGGCTGCAAATTGTATCCATACTGGCATGAGCATATGTAAGACCCGTCTGTATTGGTGCAATTGTGTTCACATACGCTTCTTTTACACTCATTGACGTCTGTGCAGTTTATTCTGTTGCTATGCAATGTGTACCCTGGATAACATCTACACACAAAGCTCGTGTTCGTACGTACACACTCATGCTGACAAGGAGAGGAGACACACTCATCATTCAGGTTGCAGTTGCGTCTATTTAAAGACAAAGTCCATCCAGTTTCGCAGCTGCATAAAAATGATCCATTCGTATTGGTACAGGTCTGTTGGCACGGCTTGGCACCAATGCTACATTCATCGATATCAAGGCATTGTTTGCTGTCCGAGGCCATGTAACCAACACTACAGTTGCAATTGTATGAGCCTATGTCATTCACACAGACTTGTTGACACGTATGATTTCCCAGACTACATTCATCAATGTCCACACACTTGTAACTTCCACTCAGCTTGTAGCCTGTGTTACATGTACAGCGGTAGGAGCCCACTGTGTTCTGACAAGCTCCTTCACATAAAGATGTATTAAGCTTACATTCATTCACATCTACGCACGATGTGTTAGCTGCGTAGAATTGAAATCCTGGTAAACAAGCTAGGTTTGTTATAGTCTCTCCGCAACTCGAATAGCAGCCCATCGCATGCCCAGGGCATATAGGTATCGCTTTACAAAGGTAAGCAAACTTATTTGAACAGTAGTTGTCTGCTAAGCCTCTTGTCGATTTTAGCCTCATCCGTGCGCAACACTTAGTTTTTGTGCTAGTACACTGATCACTGGGTTCTCCACTCGCCCACACAGAGTTGTTAAATTTCTGCTTTTTCCAATAAAATACATAGTTGGAGTTGACAGCAGTGGCGTTGAACGTGATCCAGGTCTGCTTCTCTTGGCTGGCGTTGACAATTATCTTCTGAAACGCTGTCAAGTATTCAGCGTTGTCGTCAAAAAAGGCAAGGGCGGCTCCAATTTTAAGACAGTTTTTCAGAGCGTCGTCAAAAGTGAAAGAAGTTTGCAAAGAATGACAGTAAATCTTGCCGCTAATGTTGAACTTGTTATAGTCTAATGACGACACATAGTAGTTGGTGTTAAGCCATGAATCTATTTATTGAGGGAAAAAAAGACAATTTATTTAAAATGTTATGTACGCATGCCAGGATTGTGTGAGAAGTTACAGAAGATGTTATAGGTGATATCGTAGATTTCCATATATCGAGGCTAATCCATACTTTTTGGTGTATCGGTGCTCAGAATAAAGGAAATGTTTATAAGCTTCTAAGTTTCTTTTTCAAGTTCGATAATAACTGGTGTGGGGTTAGGGTTAGGGTTAGGTTTAGCAAGGTACTTTCATAGTTTGTAAGCACATCCGTGTGTAGCTTTAATTTTGTTTGTAACATCAAACATTTAAGTTTAGTCCTTGACATAATTTACTTTGTTATGAAAATGTCCAATAACGTATTGACTCTAGACCGAAAGCAGTAAATGATTTAATTTGTATTCCTAATTTCTAAGAAAATTAAGTATCTCTCTTACTGTTGGCTTACGAAGCAAGGAGTACTGTATTCATATTCCCAATTATGTTCTATTTTGAATTTGTAAAGCCCTGCTCTGTGCCCCAAATAACAACCTCTCTTCCTAATGGAAATAAAGGGCATCCTTCCTTCGCTCGACTATAATTTCAGCTTTTACTTGACATGGTGGGCATTCTTATTCAGAATACTCGAGATCATTGCGATAGACACATATTAAATGCTGCCTACGACTAGCTACCACACTCCATGCTTTTGGTCTCGACGTAAATATTAAAGTGTCATTGCCCATTAATATCAGTGTTTATACTCTAGAAGTCACACACCCCTTTTGTTCTACTCTACGAAGTCGTGTTATTGTTTAATTGACTTCTTTTTTTTTCACTATTCTTTGTGGGCACAATGATTAAACTAGAAGACACGAGCTCAGTTTGTATTGGCTGACCGCAGCACGGACACATTCTCACACCTCTCCCGTCCCCCTAATATGACCTTACATATCAACAAAAGAGATTGGACGAAATATACACTGTACGCATGCGATTAATAAAATAATAACACAAAATAAATAAAAATAATATTGATATAATACACAATACATAATGTTTATAGCTCGGCTAGACTGTTGAAGTTGATTGCTCATGGACTCTCTCTTTCTCTTGAACAAACTTGTACCATTTCAACTTTATCTCTTAAATTGTTTAAAAATTAACGTATTTTTTTATATTAATAAATTGACTTTAAAAAATCGTGACTTTTGTCTCTCTCTCTCTCTCAATTAGAGCCTATTGAGCACTATGTGTGCCAGTGCCAGTTTTTTTTCGATTTAAAAGTATGACATAATTCTATTACTAAATCTCGTTATAGGTAACGTACTCTTTGAATAAGGAAGTCAAATTTAAGGCGTTTATTTCTTTTCCTAGCAAAACACAGTGTCCATGTATTTATACATAATCAAACCAAGACAAAACTACTTTTCCTTAAGCTTGTCAATTAAATACGAAAATAATTGAAACACTCGCTCATCGTTAGCTTCTATGTAAGAAAAAATATTAACTTAATCATTGTACTTTGTTCTTGACACAAAGCATGCTACCTAATTTAAAACATTATTTTCTTTGCATAAAGTATAAGGCTAAGTCGATTAAGTATAACAACTACAGAATCGCATAAAGTATTCACCAAACAACAAAATTAAGACCATTCGTTGACGATTAAATTGCGTATGGGCAGGAATACAAATGTTAATGTCGCAAAAGAAATAAAATGTCCTCTTCCTACCTGCCCAGAACAGAATACAAAGTCCACAGAGTCTTGCAGTCATTGTAAACTGACATTTGAGGAAAAACTAAAGTTTTGGCTCCTGCTGCAGTAGAATTTAAGATGAGAAGTTAGACATTCAGAAGAGCTCTATACAATTATTAGAATTAACTTAATATACTTGCTCGTATTAAAATCATATACTTACTCATATTAATTAAATACACTTAATGATATTAGCCTAATACACTATTTAATATCATGCCTGTATATCTGGATTGTCGTGTGTTCTGCTGTGCGGGCAGAAGTCAACGGCTGCCGAGTTCTAGTCCTTACGGCTGCGATCTTCTGTCCCCCTGCTTTAGATCTGAGCTAAGATATACACATCTAATCTTACTTCTGGAAAAACTTCTAAAGACACAGATGACATTTTACATTTAATAAAATCGTTCAACTTTTTAAATTTTTCCTTGAACTGGGTTTACGTTTGAAAGTTCATGACCAGATATCCGCCTTGCTGTCTACACTTATGGTTATAGAGTTTAGTCAAATGTTTCGCTAAATAAAACTTCCGTATTCTATACACCGGATAAACGAAAACTCCAGCTATTTATGACTTTGCCTCTATGTGTGGTACTCCCCTGTGTTATAGTAATACTTGGGCTGAGCTGTAGTTAACAACAACAATAAAATAAAAGATAGGTGTCTTATAATTGCTTCAGAAAATGTTCTAAATCTTCACAAAAGTGTAACTTAATTTTATTATAGCATTTGAAATAGTCAACAGTAATTTAAAAAATTCAACAAAAAGTTTATATTTGGCAACACCTAATTAATTGAACATACGATTGTTTAAACAGAAATGAACTTTAAATGAATTCTAGGCATCTAGCAGGTAATAACGTATGTTCAGGGTACACTTGTCTTTTCAACTTAGTTAACGTCTAACTTTATAAACAAAGTCAGTACACTACTAGCACATAATGCCACGTCTTTTCGTTCTTTAATACAGGCAAGGGGCTTTGTTATAGGTTACTATGGAAACGATCGGAAGCTCGGAAAAAAATGACATTAGTCATTCATCTTCTTATTAAAATTGTACGTTCGTAATAATGGGAAATGTACGTCAACACCCAAGGAGTTTATCAAACGTTACAAGTGAGCACTTCCTATACAATTTCGTCCTCGTCCTGTTCTCTGAAAGTTGGCAGGAGTTGGATTTCATAAGTTGATGCCTAGATCAATAATTAATGACCTGGTGTGGACTATACAATTTCATTTTAATAGCTTATTTTGTGTGGCGTCTTCATTGATGCGTTCTCTTTGTTGTAGCTTCAGTGTATTGATCATCAAACCTTCAAATGCTGAAATAAACACAATTCACTAATTCATTCGATGAACAGGACAATGTATATTTACTACCTAACAAGTCTACTTCTACTACTTTTCACGAAGACCTTTGCCAGCATCAATTTAAAATATTAAACACATTAAAAATGTTTTCCTAGAACTTATTACTTAACAAGAGTCAAGTTTTTTTTGATGGTTGTACAATTGCAATGTATAAAAGTTTACTAGACAAAGGGAGGCTACAAAAGTATTTCAGTCCTTAACATCGAGCAGTACTAGACAAAGGGGAGTAACACAAATATTTCATTTCTTAAATTCGAGCAGCATTTCTCGCTATGCTCAATCCTTAGTCCGTCCTGGTCCATGTGGAAGGGATACACGAGAGAATAACTTCCTGGTGACTAGAGATGAACACGAGCTCATTCTGAAATATATGATCTCTAGTCTACTTCGTTAGATAGTGATGTGAAGTCAGTGATGTGAAGTCAGCGATGTGAAGTCAGCGATGTGAAGTCAATGATGTGGAGTCTATGCACAAAGTGCGCTAAGTATACTGAATAGATTGTCAAGTTAAATTCATGTTTTTTTTTCCACCATTCTCTTAATTTATTTTAAATAAGTAAACATGATAACAAAACCATGACTAAAACTATGACACAGCCACCATCCAGTTGAAGATTGGAAGAAGTTGACTGACGTCTTCAGGAGTGTTGTCTTTTATCGTCCATCTTGCCCCCCCCCCCCTCGTTTTACCGGGGGGGGGGGGGGGGGGGGGTATTTTGGTTTTAGAACTTTGGATCTTGGAAGATAGAATGTCTTTCATTTTAGAGTGTCATAGGTTTTCTGGTATTTGTAGTTATAAAAAATGTTGAAAGAAAAAAATTGTTTTCTATATCAAACAGTTAAAACACGCACACACACAATAACATTGATAGTATGTGTGTTTATTTATGCGTTATCTCATATCCTAGATGAGGACTTTGATAAAAGAATCAAGCCAGTACGTTGCGCAAATCTATGGACAAATAAGTTGGTTGGAAATATCAATTTTGGTTTCATTACTAATGCTGCTCAATTAGAATTTAATTTACTTTTTAATGTGTCGTTATTATAAACAAATTAAATATTAAAAATATTACAAAAATAAAACCAAAAAAAAAACCCTTTGAAGAGACCTATAAGGTACAGAATACAACGTAAACCAAACAAGGAACAATACTACAAAATGTATCTTTCAGGAGAGTGAAGTATCTCCACAATGTGTGTCAACATAGTGTTTAATGTCTCAGGAACAAAATGGAATTAATGGTTGATTTTTGTCAATGTTTCGACGTAAAACATGAATGTGATGACCTGAGAACTAATTCATGCAACATTGACATCTTTAATGACGCTCTTGGTGACATGTTAGAGTCTTACTATAGTGCGTCTTGAGAGAAAACATACGATGCTGTATTTTTCTGGTCAATTATTTACAGCTTTCCATGTCATTGAATTAGTTGCTTAGAAAGGAAATAGCACATTCAGTCATTATACAATGAAGAACGGAAAAAGATACCTGTGTATTTAACTTATTAGTAATCTAAAAGAAATAAAATAATGCCTTCTTCATTTTTTATTAAAAGGAAGTTAATTTTCAAGACTCATACGTACATTTAAAATTTTCAACTTCCTTAGAGAAAAGAAAAGCATATATATACATCAAGAATTATTTTTTTAAAATATATTATTAGAAGTGTTATACGTAGGTTTAATATTTTCAATCTCCAAAAGTCTATAAATAGTTTATACAAATATATGCACTGCAAACTAATTAATTCTTACAACAAATTGAGGTTCCTTCATCTAGAGGTGGATTTATTTGGTTTCAGGGTGCATATGCGGTCTGGAAAATCTGGAAAAAGTCTGGAATTTATAAAAAATAAAATTTCAGACCTGGAAAAGTCTGGAAAATCGCTACTTTTCAAGGCGATTTTCTTAAATGTCTGGAAAAAGTCTGGACCTAACAAAAAAATCCGATGTCATAAAATGTGGACATTTTTTTATTCTGTCGTCATAACCGGTAAAACGCTAGATGGGTAGATCGAGATCTAGTTGGACATAGAGGCATCTATTATTAGATCTATATATGTCATGGGTGAAAACACGCGCGATCACGGCTTTCGGTGAAATGCCAGTTGATTTCATTTTTTGAAAATATAACAATATTCAGTCGACTGCAGAACACGACCACGGTCATTCAGACTTTCTGTATAGATATAGATCTGTCTAGAGCAGGGGTGGACAAATTACGGACCGCGGGCCACATGCGGCCCGCCGGAGTGTTTTAAGCGGCCCGCGAACACCTACAGAAATTAGGTGTACCCACAAAGTATTTATATAACATGCAAATATATTAAAATAAATAATTGCAAATATCTATACAAATTCTTGAAACTTCTGATTCGTGTCACTTATTGATCAAGAGGTTTAAAAACAACACGATAATTATTTTGTGTTGGAAATATTTCAAAACATTCAGTCAAGTCAGTATTTATTGAAAGCTATGAAAAACTTTGTTGAAACTGTTGGGTCAGCTTGGAACATGATGGCAAGTGTAACAAATGATGTAACCCGTGATTTAACAGAGAAAAATAGAACAAAATCCTAACCATAAACTCTAAGCAGGAATGTTTTAACACAGCCTCATTGAATATAAAACATATTATTGGCCCGTCAATTTCGGTTGTCACATTTATCACAGCAAGAGGTTCTGGCCACAGGCAGTTCCGAGAAGTACACGATGATTTGGAAAGAAAACATTTTGAAGTTCGGCACCACTGTAATATCCCTGGCCTAGCATGGGCAAGGTATTGAGAAGAAAATGGAATCTCAATGGAAAATATTAAGTTCCTTGAAAGACTCTGACTTTGTTACTAATATTTCTAATAAAGAGTGGAAGACAGACATCATGTTTTTTTACATCAAAAGATAAAATGTATGTGCATGTTAAATCTTTTCAAAGTTATCCCATATCTCCAGGAAAGAAAGTGAAAACGATTTTGTCATTTTTCTTTGCTGAAAGATGATACTAATTCTATCGAAATAGTTAAAATTACAAGATTTATTTTGATTCCTTGAATTTGGAATTTAAAAGCAAATTTTAAGACACCAAGAACCAGTTTTCAATACCCAGAGCTCACCATTTAGTGCCGAAGCTGATTCCGCTCTAGAGGACATAATTCCAAGCAAATTATGACCTGAAAGAGAAGCTCCAGTCAGTTCTTCCGCGGGAGTTTTATTGAAACCAGAAGCTGTATTTCCATTCTAAAAAAAAACAACTTCACTGCTATTTTTTTAGACTATTTGGGTCCACAGACATCTTTGAACAATCACTTTTCTTTTGAATGAATATAAACAAGTGTAACAAAAGTTCGATGCTAACTGACTGTAACTGGACAGTAGCCACAAAGATAACAACCAGTAAGCTAGTTCCATAGTTCCGAACATTATGCAAAAGTGTAAACAGTATATATTTCACATCAAGTACAACTGTACATTCGTGATGAAATGTGACAATAAGGGGATTAAAAGGAATATTCGTAAAATTAGATTTAAAAATTTAAAACTCTTTTTGTAATTCCTAAATTCGGAGTGTAAAAAATATGTAAAGGTATTATTTTATATAAATATAATATAAATGTGAAATAATAGACACAGTCAGCTAGGTAATTTTTCTAACTTGCAAGTACATATTTTATATGCATATATGCAGCCCCCATGCCGAGATTTTTATTTAATGCGGCCCTCGATAAAAAAAGGTTGCCCACCCCTGGTCTAGAGTCTTAGATCTAATCCAGAACCAATCCGCGGTTAAAGAAGCTTTAATTAATTTTAAAACAGACTTTCGCTAGATCTAATCTACTAGACCTACATATACTATATAGTTCTAGATCTACTATTCTATACAAAAAAAGAAACATGAATCCACGACAATCACTAGCTAGAGTCTAGGCTAGATTGTATTTCTAGAGTTAGTTACTTAGAATCGATGTTTGCACTAGCTATTATAGCGCTAGGTCTAATATCTAGATTTAGACTCAAGGTCAAGAAAACTTTTTTAAAGTTTGAAACAAAATCCGATGCTCAGAGGAAAAAAAAAACATTTAGGCCTACATGCAGCTTGGATTCTGGATCTAGAAAATCTATTTTGACTAGTTCTAGATATAGATTCTAGTTATTAGATTACTTTCTAGATCTAAATCCAAAACTAATGATGCAAATGTATTGTTTTTTTTATCGAATCAGAATTGTTTAGATTTAGATTCAAGTTCTAGACACTAGAGAGTTTACTCCAGACTTTAATCAAATTCAGTAATATATTACTTATTAGATCTATTATATAGATAAATGCCTAGCTATTATGACTGATAGATCTAAGTCTATAATAGTATCTGTACCGTATCTAGAAGTAATATGGACACTTGACTTTGTTAGCTCGAGTCGGGGAGTTTATTACAGAAAATGGAGCTGTAAAGCAATAAAATAAATTTGAAAACCTATCCCAAATGAAAGACATTTTTACACATCTAAAGAGAATATAAAACTTAAATGCTATGTAACCTATAATATATTTCCATTTGATCTGGACCCCACAACTGAATGAAATATTAAGAATCTAGAACCGATGTAAAAATAGAGCCGTGGGATTTATAACAGATGAGTATTGACATTTGGCAAGAGTAACACTTTAGTAACATCAATACAATCAGAAAGTATACAATAGAAGGCGAGTAGTAGTAACACATACTATAATAGTTTTAAAAAGCATTAACTAGCTAATTGGCCACACGAGGAAAACTCTGATTTGACAGGGCTGTTATGATATTTTCAAAATATAATTAACTTATCAGCGGGTATTTTCGCATGTTTTCACGATGAAACAGTTAAATAAATTAAAACAAGGTTACACAGACAGTTTATGTGAAACACAAATTCAAATCGGCCCCGAAGTGGTTCACCAAGAGTCTTCACCAGGATTCGAACACGGGACTTCCAGTTCCAAGTGCTTTACCACTCAGCCACAGCATCTCCATATATTCATTTAACGTACACTTATATTTTGTTTTTAAATAATAATTATCCATACATTCAAAAGTAATAACTTTTGTAGCTTCTTTTGATCTTTATTGATTTGGCGCAGGAGATTTGACCAGAAGTCTAGATAAGCAAAAATACTTTAATTTTCCACTGCATGAAGAAGATATCTTTTCATCAGCCTATGAATGCTGCTTCCTAATCCACTTTAGGCAGACCCTACTACCACTACAGCCCAACATAACCAACACCCTGTACAGCAGTGCTAAAGAAAACAGCACACTATTTTTCCTTGGCACAGTCTGCAAAAGAGATGACAGCTCAGCAGGCAAAAAGCTGGCTAGAAGAAGAAGAAGATGCCTCAGAAAACAGTGCACATACAAAACAAAATAGACATCCCAAGTGTGTAGAGAAGAGAAGCCAAAATTGGTTACAAAATGTCTCTTGTTGGAAACTTTCTAGTGAACCATGATTTCAAACTTCGTGATTTATTTTGGGTAAACTCTACTGGAAACAGATACCGTTCATCTTTGTTTTGGAAAAATAAGCTACCCTTGTCCCTTTAACAGAATTTTGCTCGCAGTTCCTCGTATAAAATTCCAGGCCGGATATATCCGAAGTCTTTGTACTTAATTACAGCTTCGTCCACTTCTGAAGAAAGTGATTTTAGAAGACCATCACTTGACTCATCATCTGTATCACATACTTCAGAGGTTTTCTCTTTGATTGTGGTAAAAGGTATTCCCCTGGAGTCTCTTCGGCACTTCTTCTCTCATCAAGAGACATATTCACTTCTTCGACTGCTGTATCTTTCTATAAATCATGAGAATGGTGATACTTTCCTTCCACACGTTCATTGTCTAATTTGTTTTCAGTGTTTACCAGGTTTCTTCTTCAATGATAAGAATGATGAAATAAACTAACCTATATACCAAGTTACTTCCTGAGAGTAACACTAGTCCGCGCTATGAAAGTTACTCCTTGAAATTGAGAGCAACCTCGCACTGAAATATTTTATAACTCTGTGTGGAATACATACAACAGGGTCACTAATTTAAATAACAGTATGAAAAGATTACATGGCAGTGACGTAATATTTAAAAACAAATTTCAGTTACTCATTTGGGGAATCCCTTAAGTGGGGGCCAAGGGGGATCTTCAAATTCTCCCCCTCCTCCCCCTATCCTAGTTACGCCTCTGCCACTATATAGATGTGAGCGTATGTAATACAGATATGCGCCAAAATATGCCCATAGCAATCGATACGATGTTCATAGGTAGTAATTAACTATGCTATTTTTCAAATATAATTTGTAAGTATACTTCGGCTTACATATAAAAAGTAATTAAAAACATTAAACAATATTTAAATATCAGTTTGTATCCTTCAAAAGTTAAGGCATCTGACTTGTACTTCACTATTCTGTCAATTTTATTAAATAGGTATGACTTTCTTCATAGCAAAATTTACGACAGACTCACCGGGGCCATCTAGGAGTTTAGTAGAACTCTCTTAGTAATAATGTTATCACATCTGATCGTCTACAGGTATTTGAGTATTGTCGAGCAGCTGTCTTACCAACGTCACGATATCGACGATGACAATAGATACGAATAGAAATGTTAAAAACACAATTCCTAAGTAGCCTATGGCATTGCTAGAAGGGCGGTGGTCTGCCAGACAAGTATGAAGCAGCTGAGTGGATAGCAGGTTGGTCTTTTCAACTTGTAGTTCTTGGCGTAAGGTTTCAAGTAGTTCGTGAAGTTGCTGTGAGGTCACAAGTTTTCTTCTAGTAGAGTTAGAACATTGACACGGGCATTGATACTGTAATTCTCTTTTATTACACGTTCTTCTGTTTCCTAAAAGTTGATCTCCTTGTGGACATGAGCAGAAGTATGAGCCTGGGGTGTTGTTACAGTAGACTTCACACAGGCTAGAGTTTAGACTGCATTCGTCTATGTCATTACATGTCTTGTTGTCAGCTACATTTAGAAAGTAGCCAGGATGACAGGAACATATGTAGGAATCATTTGTGTTGTGACAGATGTGGTTACACGGTTTGTCACTAGCTGGACATTGATCACGGCAGGCGCTTAAATCGTCAGCAGTGGAGCAATCCTTTAGACACGCTGAGAGATTACATTGATCTATACGAGAACAATGTACACCGTCTGAAAGCAAGAAATATCCAGCATAACACTTGCATATGAAATGTGTGCTGGTGTTGAAACAAAGATGTTGGCATGGAGACGAACTGCACAAGTCACTGATGTTACAGTTGGAATCGTTTGTAGAACTTTTGTTTGAAATCTCACATTTCAGACTTGTTGCATTGAACCAGTAACCAACAGAACAGTTACAAAGCATCGCCTTTGTGTTTGTACAGTCAGCTATACAATTTAAGACTTTGTCCGTGAAGTTTGTACTTGCTTTACAAAGAAACATTTTGTGTTCAGAACATTGACTGTCTATTACTAAACCATTATAGTTTTTATTACCAGTAGGACCACTCCTGACTTTTGTGCAACATTTTTTGTCATTCAAATCTAGACAAGAACTATCTGGTTGGCCTGTAGCCCAAACTTTCGGTTGAATAATTTCATTTTTCCACCAAAACGTCGAATTTGACTGGGTGTAATTGATTTGAACCCAAACCTCTCCATTGGTCATAACATTTAGCCGGTTGTATACGTTTGTATACTCTATGTTATCATCAAAAAGTGCCAGTGTAGTTCCTATAGAGTTACAGTGTTCTTCAGCATCTTCGAACTTTATCCTGTTGTTAGATAAACAATAGCCAATGTCTTCGACCACTAGCTGGTGGAATGTATCACCTCTAGTTAGAGTTTCTAAAAAAGAAAATGACCAAAACAAAATATCAGGAAATGTACTTTTAAAACTGCTTCGCAGGATTAGCATTTCAAATGAGTAACAAATAGTTGGATAATTAGAAATATTACAGATTTAGTACTATAAAACAGTATTAATTATAACTAATTACGCCTAAGAATTATTATTTCTTTAATACAAGCTCATGTTTTTTAATTTAATTTTTTTTAAAGAAAGACAATTCATGTTTGTGTGTGTACAACTTACTGCCATATTGAATAAAATAGAAGGAAACCAGTTTCTCACTCACATGAAATATTGTCTTTATTTTTGTACGCAGAATTGAAAATAGAACATAAAAATAAAGTCTTTAAAAGAAAAGTATTTTAATTAGGAACTGCTTACAATAAATTAAATATTTGATTTCAATAATGTCATTGAGATTTTTCTATTAGATGACTGTTAACTATAAAATAATAGAAAGTAATTTTTGGTACAAGGGTGAGGATTTGAAAATGTGACTCTACAGTGCGCAGAAGTGTGCATAAGTTAAGAAATACACATAGACAAAATATTATATCTAGGCTGGAAATCGGAAACAAATTCTTATCCGCGCTTGATCGATTCACAGACCTATATATATAGATTTTCATGTAAGTAACTCTTTGTTAAGCTGTAAGGGAAGTCTCCCCAAATCTAGGAAAATCAATCTTTGTGTCTTAGAAAAGTAGTGATAATTAGTTTTCAAAGTTTAGAAATAATGCAAACTCATGTCTCGTATTTTAAAAAAATTGGTCTATGAATCACAGAACTATATATTTACGCAAATATATTAAACATTTCCTGTTAGTTTCCATTGAGGTAATGTTTCAAAAATCCTAGATCGAAATAATTTACGTCTATTGATCCAATGTACATTAAAATACATTGACTACCTAGATTTTTCTAGATTATGCATCTAAAAATTGCAAAATAATAATTATGAGGTGAGAGTGTTCTTTTTTTATGTTTAATTACTAGATAAATTTGTTTGTTATACATATCACTGCTTTATTTTGCGTTTGTTCTTGTTTATTTTTTTCTTGAGTTGAGGGGTGCTACAAAGAGTGGATGCATTTATTCTACTATTGGTCTACTCAAAGGTTATATAAAATGTAAGTCTTTTGTTCTTGCTTGAGTTGAAAATAATTTGATAAGTAAAATCAAATACCTTGTTTGATTTTTTAATAATCCCATTATTATGGGCATTCTATGATAATTTTTTCATTTGTAATAACACGTTTAGGTTTTCTGAGTTGTTAGTGTAGGTGCCTGGTTTAACATGAATAAAATAAACATTGTTTAAGTTTTTTTTTCGTTACACTTAACAATGAACATCTTTCTGGGGGGAAAGACAGGCTCCAATTTGATTGCCATTGCTGTAATCTATCTAATTCTCTTCGTAAAACTTAGTATCATGTGTTGTTTTTATTTTTTGCAATCATCTGCAAATAATCTGACTTCACTTTTGATGTCAACTAATACAGTTCGGTATATCAATTGTGTAAATTAAAACTAGCATCGTGCCTAAGACTGTTCGTTAAGGTACATTCGAGTTTACGGTTATTGGTGTTGATTAAGAGCCATTTATAATTACTATTTACTTTCTCCCTATTAGAAAATCATGAAACCATTGGTGTGATGAGACAGAAATGCTAAAGTATTTTAATGTTATGCAAGATACGGTGGTAAACTATATCAAATACAAGACACATCACAAGAGTTGATATTTCTACAGGGTAATTGCTAACATTTGTTCACACTTTTATTTAATTCGCTGTATATTTTGATAAACATATGCGGCCCGCTGGTAGAACTATGATTTTAATTGCAGCCTGTGGTAGAAATGTTCTTCTGACTATAAAGTTTGTGATACTTTGTGAAATACGCCGGTCGAGAAGGGAAAATAGTTGTTGTGTTTTAGGCGCAGTCCAGAGGTGCACGTGACCATAACATATAATAAAATCTGCACACTGGCCACGACAAAGATTTGAAACGGTGCATTTCCTTGTTCGTCCTCTGTCGTGCTCGGACAGTGTCTTTGAATTATCACATCACCTTGGACACTGCTTGGGGGTCTAGATGATAAGGATTGTGGAAGTAATGTATATTTTATAAAGGTTTACAAACTTACCTTGCAAAGTCCTGATAACACACATTAGAATGAAAGGAGAAATCCAAAGTGTAGCCATTGTCTTACACACCCCTCACACGATTGGTACGAAACTAAAGAGTTGGGAAAATATAATTACGTAATTTTATAAACTTCTGAAAAATAGCAGTAAAGGTGATTTAAAATTTTATATTTGTGGTGTATAGTGATGCTAATGTAAAGGATACATTATATTTGTGGTGTATAGTGATGGTAATGTAAAGGATACATTATATTTGTGGTGTATAGTGATGGTAATGTAAAGGATACATTATATTTGTGGTGTATAGTGATGGTAATGTAAAGGATACATTATATTTGTGGTGTATAATGATGGTAATGTAAAGGATACATTATATTTGTGGTGTATAGTGATGGTAATGTAAAGGATAGATTATATTTGTGGTGTATAGTGATGGTAATGTAAAGGATTTGTGGTAAACGATTAAACAAGAGGAGGAGATGTGGCCAGTAAATGACGTCATTGGACACATTTTTGTAAGAAAACTTGAACATTTAATCATTTTCTTTTTCATATTTGGTATGCAAAATATTTAAAATTTAAATTGTCTGTTTCTGTAGGTTAAAACTGCACCATCAGTACTGCCGTTAATTTGGTCCTGCTCCGTAATTTCTCACCATTGTGTTAAACAAAACAAATTCTTACATAAACATACAAATATCCTTTTTGTATGACATTATCACTTTTGTATGTTTGAGTGTGTTGTATGGTTTGTGATTGAAACTGGTTGAAATCAACGTAACTTTTTCGAGAAGTAATACAAAATGGCGAAATAAATTTTACCTGTTCAAAAATACAGGTGAAACAATTTAAAATTAAAAAAATAAAAACAATGATGAATATGAAAAGAAAAAAATAATTCTTTTTTTTTTTACTTACTTACGAAAGCACCGAATTAAAATATATATATAAATATATAAAATCAATAAGGTTATAATAATCCGAGTCCTGTTCATGAATCTAGTTGCAAATGTGCAATATTCAGCTTGTTTCTAATAATCGTGTCATTAAAACATTAACAAACCTGAAACTTCATGAAATAAAAACAAAGAAGATGAGATTTGAAGATCTGCCAACTTGAAATGTCGCAAAACATGAGCATAATAATTTCTATTCAACATTTTGTGAGGCCCAATTGTATCTAGTGCTGAAGTGTTACATCTTGTCAATGCAACGATTTATAGTAATATTTCCATTTTTTGTTCTAGGCTTAAACATAATCCATATGCAGGCACGAAACACTTGTCTCTGGTAACAATGTGACACTGACATATGGCACTGCCTTTGGTGGCTATAGTAACCCATGCCAAAGCATATAGACGTTATAGCTAATTCATACTGACGTGCACTAATTTGACCTACCAGCTCCTGAGTCTGTTGAAAAGACTCCGTTATAGAGACTAAAATGTCATCTGCATAATTTTAATTTGTTCTTTCTGTTGTTTCTGACACAGTGAGCGCGAGACAAAACCAAATTATAGCACGAATAGAAAATCTGTTCAACCAACGCGTGGGATGGAATAACAATCTGTCGGATTGTTCTTAAACTATGACTGTAATTACACTTAGTAGATCGAAACAAGATCGATAATTGACTAACTGACCGTGTACAAAAGACTTATACATTTTTTATAGCATGTAAAGCTCCTCGTCTACTTACTTAGTCATTCTCTTTTTAGCACAACATGCAATGGTATTTCATTTTTTTTTCCAATGGCGATGTTAGTACAGTTGTTAGGCGCCCCCTGTGGGCCCGTTGTTTGGTATGGAAACAGGTTAAAAAAACAACAGGTTTTGATATTTCAGCTACCAGATGAAGACGAACAAGACCATAAAATCAGATAAACGTGAATAGCAATTGTATGTTTATAACGAGGTGATTGCATGAGATAAAGTTTCCATAAGTCGCTACAGTCATACGTGTCATTACTTGCTGACTTTCATGAGGTTTCCACGCATTTACAAATTTTCTCTGCATTCAAATTAAACATAAAAAAAAAAAATGAGGAACAAAACTGCATTCATTTATTTACACAAAGATGAAGTTAAGAATTCACAAGCTACAGCGGCGGTACAATTAACGTCTAGAATGTTTGGTCAAAGAAGTTTTCAAAACTAGAAGCAGGCCAGTAAACAGTATGCAACTCCGTAGTAAGATTTATATCAGTAATCAGCAACTATATCGGTAAACAGCGTATAACTTCGTAGTAAGATCTATATCAGATTACAGTAACTATATAAGTAAACAGTATATAACTCCGTACTAAGATCTATATCAGTCATCAGTAACTATATCAGTAACATGAAAATGCGTAATGTTATTTTTTTAATGCAAAGTTATATTGTACACACAGATTAACACAACAAGTCGAACAGTTAAATCATTTTTCATTTAGGCTGTTCAATGATTAGGTTTTAATAGTCACTCGAAGGGTTGAAGCAACAAAAGGCATTTAGTGTTAAGACTGCTGCATTACAGCTTTGTTTTCATTGTATTGTCCTCCGAAGTTCAGCTGAGAAACCTCTAACGCACCTATTGTTATGTGTGTCACATCATGGGATTATGCAAAATGAGGTAACTGCGACAACATTGTTGTATTCAGAATATGGGTCATGTTTCCCTTATTATATATATTGCATATTTAGAAGAGGCATTTACAATTACATATTATTTCATAGTGGTGTATAAATGAGTAGGCATGTACTAGTTTCAAATAAGTAATGTAGGTGTTAAGAAAATTGTATTCTGTATCGGTTATCATTCTTATGTTTACATGTGCTTGTAACTCGTCCGTGAGAATGTATTCACGAAATGTGTGTTGTGTTGTCATTCAGTGTATTAAAGCCATACTATACAGACATGGTTTTTGATTCTCTCATCTTTATGTTCATAACAATTAATACACTGAATCCAAAACTGTGAAGTTGTAAGAATTTCGAAATGGATAGGATATTTCGGCCAGAGAAGTTTGACATCGAGCCCACAGCACCTCAAGCAGCAGAGCATTGAAAGCACTGGTATGAAACTTTTTAAAATTTTATATCAGCAGTATCAGTAGATAATCTTGATACTAAGAAACTACTGATAAACTATATCTCTCCTGCTGTATATCAAATGATACTTGATAAAGAGACATTTAATGAAGCAATTCAGGCTCTAAATGGCATCTACATTCAACCAAAGAATGAGGTGTTTGCTAGGCACAGGTTAGCTACTTGCAAACAAGAGCAAAGTAAAACTATAGACGCCTACATGCAGATATTAAGAATTCTATCCAAAGATTTCAACTTCAGGGCGGTGACTGCTGAACAACACAGAGAAGAGGCTATTAGAGATTCGTTTATCAATGGACTAGTGTCCAACAGCATTCGAAAACGTCTACTTGAAAAGACTGTTTTGAGTTTAAAGGACGCCTTCGAGGAGGCTCGCTTACTAAAACATGCTTATCAGCACTCATTACAATATGAATCATCACAGCCGGAAACTAATTGCGCGGCAACTACTCCCACCAATTCTTCGGCCTCACCCTTGCCAAATGTAACGATTCCTCGAAATGCATTAGCTAGCAAGTGCTACTTTTGCGGCAGGGTTAAACATCCCCGCTCTCAATGCCCTGCAAGGGAAGCCACATGCAACCAGTGCTCCAAAAAGGGCCATTTTCAGAAAGTTTGCAAATCTAGGGCTTCCACAGTTTAGGCTATCGCTACTGTACAGCCTATGAATCTAAACAAGTCTACAATACCTATTAGCATCAACAATGTACTATTGAAGGCCCTAGTAGACACTGGGAGCTGTGAAAGCTATATTTCGACGCACATCGCTAAGAAGCACAAATGGCAGACATGTCCCTCAGGCAACAGAATCTTTATGGCTTCCACCCATCTATCTCGGATCACTCAAGGACATATCTACGCTAACATACGTCTCAAAAATAAACGATACGAGGGAGTTAGACTTTCTCTACTAGACAATTTATTCTCTGATGTAATTCTTGGACTTGACTTTATAAGTTTGTACCAAAACTTGTTTATTCCTTTCGATGGTCAGAAACCATCGTTGTGCCTGAATACTCTCCAGCCAGCGAAGGTAAAGGCTCCTAGCCTATTTAGTAATCTGTCACCAAACTGTACCCCAGTGGCTACAAGGTCTCGCAGATACTCAGTTCCAGATAGAAAGTTTATAGAGAAGGAAATTCAACAACTAATAAAGGATGAAATTATTGAACCATCTAAATCTCCCTGGCGTGCACAAGTCCTAGTCACAACAAATGACAGACATAAGAAAAGAATGGTTATAGACTACAGCCAAACCATAAGCCGGTTCACTCAACTAGACGCCTACCCTATGCCCAGAACTGATGAACTAGCAGAAAAGATTTCCCAGTACTCTGTATATAGCACTTTAGACCTGAAAAGTGCATACCATCAGATTCCTATAAAAGAAGAGGAAAGGCCGTTCACAGTCTTCGAAGCATGTGGGAAACTGTATCAATTCCGTCGGATTCCGTTTGGCGTTACGAATGGAGTCGCCTGTTTTCAGCGTACGATTGACAAAGTCATCGAAGAAGAACGACTCACTAACACTTTTGCTTATGTGGACAATGTGACCATCTGCGGTATGGACTCTGAATCACACGACCGAAACCTACAGCGATTTCTTGACAGTGCTCAAAAGTATGAAATCATTTTTAATGAAACAATAATTGAAATTAGCACTGCTGAAGTGAGACTGTTAGGATACGAGATTTCCAGAGGACTACTTAAGCCGGATCCTGAGAGATTTCGCGCTCTAAGGGAATTACCCGTACCAGTGAACATGAGTGAACAGAAACGAAGAGTGGGTCTTCTGGCTTACTACTCACAGTGGATACCTAACTTCTCAACAAATAAGCCTGTTAACAAGAAATCAACAATTTCCTGTCTCCGAAGAAGTCAAAATAACATTTGAAAGTTTGAAAAATGAGCTTGAAAAAGCCGCCGTATATACTATTGATCCGAATCGCCCTTTAACCGTTGAGACGGATGCTTCTGATATAGCCATTGCAGCTACCCTCAACCAAGATGGCCGGCCCGTTGCTTTCTTCTCTCGCTCATTAACAAAAAGTAAAAGAAAACATTCTTCAGTTGTGAAAGAAGCATATGCCATTGTTGAGTCGTTAAGGAAATGGAAACATTTCTTAGTTGGTAAAGCGTTCACATTTGTTACGGATCAGCAATCTGTCTCGTTCATGTATAACAGGTCAAACAAAGGAAAAATTGAAAATGAAAAAATCCAGAGGTGGAAACTAGAACTCTCGTGTTTCCACTATGACGTCATCTATCGCCCTGGCAAGCAGAACACTGTAGCTGATACATTTACCAGAAACTATCTATCTTCTACCACTCGCAAGGACCTTAAATAGCTGCATACTAGTCTTTGCCACCAGGGCGTTACTCGACTATTGCACTACGTAAGGACCAAAAATCTTCCATTTTCCTGTGATGACGTCAGAACTGTGATAGAACAATGTCAAACTTGTGCAGAACTAAAGCCCCGTTTTTTTCGACAGCCGACCGGAGAACTGATTAAAGCAACTCAACCTTTTGAGAGAATTAGTATGGATTTCAAGGGACCTCTCCCTACTGTTTCAAGAAATAGATATCTACTCACCATTATAGATGAATTCTCTAGATTTCCATTTGCGTTTGCATGTCCCGATATGTCTTCCTCTACGGTTGTTAAATGTCTCAATGAACTATTCGCCCTATTTGGATTTCCAGCGTACGTCCACACTGACAGGGGAACTTCGTTTATGTCTACAGAGGTGCAGCATTTCCTCCACGAGAGAGGAATTGCAACCAGTAGAACGACCCCTTACAGCCCGAGAGGGAACGGACAAATAGAGAAACTTATCGGGACTTTATGGAAAGTCATTACCTTGGCTCTACATTCTAAGGAATTGGACATAGCCAAATGGGAACTAGTGCTAAATGATGCTCTGCAATCCATCCGATCATTACTATGCACTGCAACTAACAGGACACCACATGAACCACTTCTTGGGTTCAACCGAAGAAGTGGTTCCGGGACATCCTTGCCAACATGGTTGACCAGTCCTGGTCCTGTCCTGCTGAAGAAGAACGTTAGATCATCTAAATATGATCCCATAACAGAGGAAGTTGATTTGGAAACATGCAATACTCAGTACGCTGTTATCCGAACACCAAACGGCCGAGAGAAAACTGTCTCATTACGAATGTTAGCCCCTAGGGAGGAACAAAAAGGAATAGAAAATGAGAATCAGAGTAGAACAGAGCTTGATATTGGCTTCCCCGTCCAAAGCTCACCTCCCAAGAATCAAACGACTGATTCTACCATGCCTGAAGAAACCACCAGCACCACCGAAGACATAGCCAGACCGTCCGAAACTCAAGCAGATGATACTTCACATACATACAATCTTAGAGTAAGGAGAACTATAGGCCCAACTACAAAGTGTAAAAGCTCATCCATCAGCTGACTAGAGCTATTACTTTGTTTATGTTACTACTTTCATTCGGCTTTGTTGACTTTAATGTGATATTGGATCTATCATGTTATAGTTTAATTAGCTCTTTGATTTACTATGTTATATCAACATGTTACATAATTTTATGCTATTCTACATTGTTTGTTTACTTGAATCTGTATTATTATTCTACACTTACTTAATTCTTTTATTGTTTATAATACTAGTTAGCGTAATTTGAACCGGGGGTGAATGTTATGAAAATTGTATTCTGTATCGGTTATCGTTCTTATGTTTACATGGGCTTGTAACTCGCGGTTATCGTTCTTATGTTTACATGGGCTTGTAACTCGTCCGTGAGAATGTGTTCACGAAATGTGTGTTGTGTAGTCATTCAGTGTGTTAAAGCCATACTATACAGACATGGTTTTTGATTCTCTCATCTTTATGTTCATAACTGTAGGTTAGTAAATAGACAAATGAAATAAATACAATAACTTTTTCATAACATCGGCAACATTATGGTTGATAATTTTAAACTGAATTTAAAACTGAAATGAATCTCTCTCTCTCTCTCTCTCTCTCTCTCTCTCTCTCTCTCTCAACAATGTGCAGAGATAGAAGCCGTCTTTAATTGCCAATAAAACATGTACATGAAGCAACATAATCTATAATCACAACATTTGCTATTATTGCAAACTTACTTTACAACGAATAGGTCTTAAGAACAAAGAATGGAATCTATTCTCTAAACTAATATCTGCAACACGATATCTCGGTTTTTGTGTGTGTTATTATGATAGCTCCTTGGACGCGTTGTAGACGCTCCGAACTGATAGCGATGATCCCGGGTTGCAACATTGCCTGTCGCCGTCCCTTTAAGTCTTGCTAAAGGTTTAGACTAGGATGTAATCATCTTTAAATCGGATGGAACATCCGAAACATGCCAAACAAAAACAAAAGAAAAAAGCACACTCTATAATCTTTAATCTAAAGATTTTGATTTTGATCCCTGGTGCAAGTTTTCGTCTATTATTGCCCTTTTTAATAGAAAGTTTGTTTCAAAACCATCAATGATAATATTACGGTACAACAACAGACCTGCAGATCACTCTTGTCATATCCAAGAATACTATGGTACTTAACGTAATGACAAGAAATACAGTACCAACATAACCAATGTAAGTATTCACGTGACTGCTGTCATCTTGACTGGTAAGCTGTAAGCGAGTGGAAAGTAAAAGTTTGTTGTTCACTTTCAGACTTTGTCTCAACATTTCCAAATACAATCGCAATTCTCCTCGACTCATTGTGACTCTAGATTTGTTATAGGAACACGAGCAAGGGCAGTAATTGACGAGAGTAGACGTATCACAAGAGTAGCCGTTTCCTGAAAGGTGATATCCCCGTGGACAAGAGCAAAAGTATGAGCCTGGGGTGTTGTTACAGTAGACTTCACACAGGCTAGAGTTGAGACTGCATTCGTCTATGTCTTTGCAAGTCTTGTTGTGAGCTATATTTAGAATGTAGCCTGGTCTACAAGAGCATTGAAAAGAGCCACTGACGTTATCACATACTTGATCACAAACATTAGAACTTACATTACAATTACCAGGACAAGAATTCGATATATTTGTATAGGAACAGTTCGTACATGTAGACAGATCACATTCGTTAATATCTGAACAGTGTATGCCATCAGCGTCTAACTTGTATCCATGATAGCAATGACAGGTGTAGCCAGTGCTAGTATTCGAACATAAATGTTGACATGTTGATGTTAAACATGTTTGCACTTGTGTACAATTGTAACCATCGGTAGAGAGTAAGTAGCCTTTTTCACAACTACAAAAGTAAGATCCGTTTGCGTTGCTACAGTTCTGTTGACATTTATGGACACCAGAGCTACATTCATCAATGTCATCACAACTTTTGTTGTCCGACCCCAGAATGTAGCCCTGATGACAGTCACAGTGAAAACTTCCATCAAAGTTTTGACAGATTTGTTGACAAGAGCCATTGTTAGTCGCACATTCGTTAAGATCAACACATGTAAAGTTATTAAGTGCTAACACGTACCCTGTGCGACAATCACAAGTGTAGGACCCTGGTGTGTTAATACACGTCTGCTGACATCCAGATGTGTTCATCTTACATTCATCTATATCATCACATAAATATTTGGCTGTGTTATTGTCAAACCTTAACGCAAACCCGACATTACACGTGCATCGAAAAGTTCCCTCCTTGTTTTCACAGATCTGTGGGCAAATACTCTGGTTCAAAGCACACTCGTTGATATCTTCACAAGTATAGTTATTAAGTGCTAACACGTACCCTGTGCGACAGCCACAGGTGTACGACCCTATTGTGTTTAAACAGGTCTGCTGACATCCTGATGTATTCATCATACATTCGTCAATATCATCACAAAAAACACTCCCTGTATTAATTGCAACCCTCAAAGTGAATCCAACATTACATGTGCATCGAAAACTACCTTCCTTGTTTACACAGATCTGTGGGCAAATACTCTGGTTCAAAGCACACTCGTTGATGTCTACACAAATAACGTAGTCACTTCCTAACGTGTAGCCAGTAAAACATCCACAAGTGTAAGAGCCTACAGTGTTAGAGCAGCTTTGATGACAGCGAGAGATGTTCTGAGCGCATTCGTTCACATCC
Source organism: Biomphalaria pfeifferi (assembly GCA_030265305.1). NCBI lineage: Eukaryota > Metazoa > Mollusca > Gastropoda > Planorbidae > Biomphalaria > Biomphalaria pfeifferi. The sequence goes on along the minus strand of JASAOG010000020.1, from coordinate 1,216,124 downwards.
TCGCATGATTGGGTTGTCGCATTGAAGTAAAAGCCTTCTAAGCAACTCAAACTGCTTACCGGTTCACCGCAATTTAAGATGCACTCCACAGCATGAAGCAGACATTGCGGAGCCGCTTTGCACACAAAAGCATACGTTGGAAAAAAGCATCTCATGTCCTTCAAGCCCTCGTTTGGAGCTACCCGACCACAACATTGTGAATAAAAACTGATATTCCCACAGTTACCATCTGGTTGGCCGGCTGCCCAAACGGAATCATTGAAGATTTCATGTCGCCAACTAAAGATATATTTCCAAATTGTAGGCGACGTTCTGGTATAGTTAAAATCTATCCAATATTCCTTTTGATAAGAATTTAATGTTTTAAAGGCAAGAAAGAATTCTTCATTGCTGTCGAAAAATGCCAGTTCAGCTTTGATCTGGGTACAATTATTTTTAGCTTCATGATAATTAGAGGTGCTATTCTTGGAAAGACAGTAGACATGCTCGCCAACTTCAAGCGTGTCAAAATCAGCTGACGTTATTGCTGTTGAAAAGACAAAAAAAACTTTGAGCATTTTGTTTCCTCAAAACAATTTCGGAAACAAAAACAAAACATAAAAGTAAAGTCATGACGTTGCTACATTTTTGAAAGTGTACTAATAGATTTCAATAACAAATTAGTATTTTCCAACATTGAACAATCGATTTGTCAAAAATAAAAATAAAAATTCGTTTCTTTCGAAGACCCAAATCAATCAATAAATCAATAAATAAATCAATAAATAAATCAATAAATAAATAAATCAATAAATAAATCAATAAATAAATCAATAAATAAATCAATAAATAAATAAATCAATAAATAAATAAATAAATAAATCAATAAATAAATCAATAAATAAATAAATCAATAAATAAATCAATAAATAAATCAATAAATAAATCAATAAATCAATAAATAAATAAATAAATAAATAAATAAATCAATAAATGGCTACTTGGTTCATTAGGTGTTGTGTCATATGGACTGGGATAATAGTCCATCTTTCTCAGAATGAATTTCTGAAGTAACTGAGACCAATCTTCTTCCAGTCTATGAACACATCTAGAAGACTAAGACAGCTTTATTGATCCTTACGGAAATGTGGTGATTACAAGGACTCTTTTATCGTGTAAAGACAACAAAACAGAAAAATACACATAAATACAACAGACACAACATAAAGAACAACTAGAGACTTTATATATATATATATAACGATCAGCCTAACGTACTTTTCAAGCCCATAAATAAATGTATATGTTGCAAAACACTTTTAAGGCCCGCTCTGTATTTCCTTTTTGCCTGTCTCTATCTTTCTTTCTTATTTTTTTATCTCTGGGACCCCCCCCCCCCCCTTTTTTTTTTGTATTCTTTCAACCTGCGCATCGTAGTTTCTCCGACTAGACTTTTGACTTGATTCGGAAACACCTGCTCCATTATGCGCCCTCGACACACATACACCCCACACTCATATGACTTTTCTTCGGCTTCTCAATTCAATCTATATTATATTTTGACTCCCTCCCCCCTTTTCTTTTTGTTAGTTTTCCAATTAGGATTTAGTTTTTTGTTTTCTTTTTTTTTGACAGTTTTACAAAATACCATTAATTGCTCTCTCTCTTTCTCTCTTTCTCTCTCTCTCTCTCTCTATCTCTCGAAAAAAAAATAGAAAAAGACTCTAGATAAAATCTTATTAATGTTATGAGAATTTTTTTTTAAGACCGCGTCTAAAAGGAAGTGGAACTGACAAAAGGCATATTAAAAAATAAGTAGACTTAGTGATATCTGTAAATATGTTGTACAATAAAACACTTTGATTCAATTGAAATCTTAAGACTTCTTTAAATATTTGAATTATCATATCTAAGTGTCGGTTATTGAAACAGATACATATACATCATCTACCATATAGATCTAAAGGCCTGAAAAATGTACTTTATACTTTGCTGACTTCAAAATACATCCCGTGCAGAACACAATAATAATACTAATGAGGCTTGTTTTCGAGTCCGAAGATTAATAAGGAATGCATTATCTGACGTGTCTATTCTAACACAGCTGTGACATATGCTACATATTTTGCCACACCCAGCGCCGGCATAACCATTCTCCATCGATTTAGATTTAGGTTTCCTTTTCGCGTCTACGTCTGTCTTCGGCAGCGGATTTTCTTATGGTCTCAAGTGTGTATCACGCGACCTTTGTAAGTGACCTCCAAGTATTTCGTTCTGAAGCCGCATGCTACCAGGTGCTCTGTTAGTTAAACCTAGATGGCGCCTTAGCTGGTCTTTAATTAAAGCGTTTTCGTGGGACACCGCTGTTACGTCAACCACCTTTCAGCTCACCAAAAAAAAACGAACTCTTTTGGCATGCGTTCATCCCCCCCTCTGGGATATGCGCCCTTCCAAGCGTAACTGTCGTACCATAAGAAGCCTTCTATACTGTTCATATATTGTTCTCAAGGACATCGATGTTTGTAGTGCGGTCCTGAATATCATGGACTTAAGGCAGAACACAATAACTAAATTGTTAAAGGCTAAGAACCTTTAGCAGTACTTACCATATAACTTAATTGACCAGCAAAGTAGGACAACGCTTATCAACAAGGATCTCACTTGTGACAACATTATGTTAAGATGTAGCCCGGTCAGAAACAAATATTAACTAAAACGTTATCGCGATATATTAGACCTACGACTTCTCTTGACTGCTCAATGATTGCAAATTAGTCTGTACATGACATCGCTGTTTCTTTTATAGTTTCCTGACTTTCAAGACAAAAGAAAAAGGCGAGATTGTAGTTTTTATATTCTGTCTTCTCCCACGTGACGAGTGAGGATATGTGGAAAGCTCAATACTATAGTTGATTTAGACTAAACAATGTCTAGGCGTATCAATAGTAACGCAGAGAATAAACACTTTGATGCGTCTTTAACCAAAAGAATAAAACATTCTTAACACTACACGTGAAAATACATAATGGGCTAGGAAAAAAAAATATGCTTAAAATCGATCTCTCCGTTTGAGATGTTGGGATACAACAGGCTGATCCCATTAATGATATTTGGAAAGATACAGATTGGTAACTCTGTTATTGAATTTCTCCCTTTATTCGTTTGCACGTGAACAATAGCACAAGGTCGAATGTAGATTAACTTGCAGCTGTCGATATTGGCTGTTGTACCTCCATACATAGTTTGTTTTAATTGAAAGTAACGTATTATAAAGAAAGCTTAATTATGCAATCTAGACATTAGACTCTTAGGCTATCGAGTGCTCAGAGTTGTATGGTTTACATTGTGACTCAACAATCAAATAGAGTGTATCCTTCACGATATTATAAAAATTTAATAAAATATGTTCAACACAATAGGTATTAGATACTATGAATTTATCAGAACAATCGAAGGTACCATGACATCGGCACAGGTCATAGGTCCTCTGAGCTAATCAGACCAGGTCATAAGTCCTCTGAGCAAATCAGACCAGATCATAAAACATTTGAGTTAATCAGAGCAGGTAATACGTTCTCTGGTTACGGTCCAATGAATCAGAAGAGGTTATGAAACTCACGCTTTAAGAAAATTAGAGTGTAATTTTATTTAATTAATAATTAGAGTGTAATTTTATTTAATTAATAATTAGAGTGTAATTTTATTTAATTAATAATGACGGGCTTGTGCGTATGCTCATTACTGTGTGTGTGTGTGTGTACGCGTGCATTTGAGGTATGTGTGTTTAGGAGAGTTAAAGTTTGTCTTCGTGACGACTGTGAATGTGTGTAAATATATGTGTACATTTTTGAGAATGTGTTTTTATACTTTGCATGTGCTTTTAGCGACATACCCTTTAGACTTTACTGAATTAGAATGAAATCTTAAAATTCTCAAAGGCTTCACTTTAACCAGAACTCGCAACAGGAGTTTGACGAAGTGAACAGGTCCAACCTGGACAGACATGTAACTTTACTTCTGACACATTCACTGCACTCTGGTTCAGATCTTTCAATCTAACTTTATTCATTAACCAGAAGATATGGGTCCGGTTTGATCTTTCTTGTGGTATCTCCCTTACATTGGTACACCCATCAATGCGATAATCTCTTCAATCTACAAGTTATGTGGAGAATAAGTCTGCCATCATATCTCTACTGTAAACACCAATCTATCTGTGATGCAATAATACATCAAACCAGTGATGCCCAACATAAATCGGCCTGCGGGCCATTTTAATTTCCGACATTGGTGTCGCGGGCCACATAAAGGAAAGGTACAGAAATGAAATTGACCTGAAACTATTCGATTAGAAACCCGTGGATCTAGCCCTTACATTCAATAACCCATAAGATGCGTGTGGTAGTTTAGCCTCTAAACTTAATAGACTTACTTAGGTCCTCCCGCGCCGTTCGGCGCATTGGGCGGCAAGCTGTCTCCATAAAGATCTGTCACTGGCAATGTCTGAAGCCTCCTCCCACCTGGTGTCCACTGTTCCAAAGGCTGCAGCCTATTTGGACTAGCCAAGCCATTGGAGTCGAGACAAAAATACACCTTCTCAACACAATCGTCATTCCAACTGCTACATATGCATGTGAGACGTGGAAGTCATCTGTCAAAATTGAGAAAAGACTCAACAGAGATGGCGGAGACGGATTTCGGGAGTCAGTTACACAGATCGGGTCTCAAACAAGGAAATCCTATGCCGAACTGGGAGTCGAACACTTGGTGAGGTTGTGACTGAGCGTCGCATGAGGTTTGCGGGACAGGCGCAAACAGGGACGAGCTCGTATTACTTGGCGACACACCTTCATGCAGGACCTAAGAACAGCCTCTAAACATCAGAATTGTTATTCCATTGTGTTTTCACTCATTTTTTTTCATGCGTATGCGTCAGAAAACGGCTTCATTTCTCTACTACAAATATGAGCAACAGTGTAGCTGGCTTTACCAACGACTCATATTCTTGTCTCTTTTTGGTAAATATTCACATTACTCTTCCAATCTCTAGACGTAGTTTTAAAATTTAACAATCTTTTGATTCAAATGACGTAAGATTTGTTTTATAATTGCGTTTCTTTAAAAAAAAAAAACTGCCACACTTTTTTGACAACTCAAATATATTGGCTTATTATCATGTTCTGCCGAAAATAGGAAATTTTCTTTTGGCTAGTTTTTTTTTTTTATATAAATTCTACATCAAGGGTCTCATAAACGTACAAATGTTGGTCATGGTCAATCAAAGGTAACAAAGGTAAAGAGACATTTTTAAACCTTTTCTTTTTTTTTTGGGGGGGGGGGGGGGGGGGTAGCGGATTTTATATACTTTGTGCCGACATTTCGGGGGGCCGTTTGGAAACACGTCGCAGGCCGCATCTGGCCTGCGGGCCATTTTTTGGGCATCACTGCATTAAACAAAAGAACTTCTATTATGGGCAGAATATGTATCCTTTGAACTTGAGTTATTTTATTAAATGCTGAAAAAATTCTAGCAAAAAAATTTTTTTAAATACGAAAACTATTTAGCTATAAAGGACGAATTCATCTTTATATTAAACTACAACCGCTCTGAAAATATTAATAACAATGAACTTTGTTTCCATTTAACGAAGCTTGGCCCTGGTAGAGCAAGAGAACTAATATTATTTCATTTCTACAATAATAATGATAATAGTAATAATAATAATAATAGTATCCGTGAGGAAATGTCATACAAATGTGCAATACACATAACAAAACTTTATTTTAGCAAAATATGTATACAGTAGCACACGCATTATGCTTTAGACCACAGTTTATCTTTAACATTTCTTGTATAAAGAATATTTACATGACCTGTATTTAATCTGGGGAACCATATAGAACATACTAATCTTGAAAAACATACGTTCAGTTTACATTATCCACATAGATGTTTGAAGATCTGCTGCACTTGTTATCACTTCTGCTGCTCAATTCTGCTATTTCAGTATTTCGCTTGCTACAATTCGAACTATACAAATCATCCAGTTCATTTCGGAAATAATGATGAGTTAAATTTTGACGGACACGAAATGAATGGATCAACTTATGTTCAAACCAATAACTAGATTAAGTACAGAAGCTAGCGAGAGTTCGATGATGCGATGTAATTTGTGGCTCCTTCCAAAGGTTTTTAATTGATAAAACCCAACATATAAGTCTTTTGATCGGAGATTGTCAGACTAAAAGTTATCCAGAGCTATCTGCACTTTGTTTATTAGTAAACTTTTTATTTGATTCTACACACAAACTAAATACATGGTTCTGAAACTGTAGAGTTTATCACTACTTTCGTATTCTGTACATTACATACTATTCTGATATTTAGTCTGATATTTAAGGATTCACCTCGATTTTATTGTCGTCGCTAGACTAAGATCAGCATTAGGGATTTTCAAACATTGAAGCAATGCTATTGAAGCAATTGAAAGCATTATGGTGTATCCGGTCTGCAGAATACGAACGTATTTAGTAGCAAAGTATTTTAACCGTATATAATAACCTTTTGCACTATGGATGGAAGTTACAGTTCTTTCATTTATATTTTTTCCCTATCTGAGACACATTTCATAACAGGTTGAATGTATTGAGACTTAGTTCCACCGAACAAGTAAAAGGGTCTTCTTGTCTTTGTACAAGGAATAGGCTTATCCTGGTCATTAACCAGCTCTCTCTCTCTCTCTCTCTCTCTCTCTCTCTCTCTCTCTCTCTTTCTTTTTCTCTTTTTCAAAATTATCACCTTATGTTCAAGACTCCTAAATTTCTCCTACTGTTTCCTCGTCCTTTTTGTAGTGAAGGCATCGCGTATCGTACTAATGTCTATATCGCCCTAAGTGCTGACTCTGAAATGGGCTAGCACTTCCTGTTCGTCACGCTAGAGTGTCCACCATGCACCTCAGCTGTCTTCAAATTGCTTTTCTTTTAGGGAACATTGTTCGTGCCATGGAAACAAAGTGTCTGTTAAATTTCACAGACTCACATGTTCTTCCAGAAAAGTTTATCAACACCCGTATTCACTGTTTACACATTTTAAACAAATAGAAATTTAACATATTAAATTAACTACTCTAGAACAAGATTATAGAAATACAGATTGTGTCTGATTCATCGGTCACCACGTCAGTTTAGTTCTTTTTGTAGGCCTTGTTATCAGATGACCTTTTGTTTTATTGACAAACACTGGCACCATTTGTACGCAATAATTTTAATAATACATTTATTTTGACATTTCGCAATGTCATGTATTTAGAATAGGTTTCTAAACTTGTGAATGACGACAACAATCAGCGTTAAAACTTCTGGCAAGATGATTGTGCCAAAAACAAATGTCATTGTGACGATGCCGATGTAGCCGAGGATAGAACTGGTTGGCCTGTCATCCTTCTGGGTTGTCAACGTTAAACGATGTGAAAGAAGATCACCTTTGCTGACTCGTAGGCTCTTCGTTAAGTTCTTCAGGTAAACAGCCAGCTGCTCTTTGTTCATTTGATCTTTTATCTTGGTGGTAAGGCAAGAACAAGGGCAGAAATTAGCGAGTGTATTCTTTTCACAAGAGTAGCCGTTTCCTGAAACTTGATATCCTTCTGGACATGAGCAGAAGTATGAGCCTGGGATGTTAATACAGTAGACTTCACACAGGCTAGAGTTTAGACTGCATTCGTCTATGTCTTTGCAAGTCTTGTTGTCAGCTATATCTAGAATGTAGCCTGGTCTACAAGAGCATTGAAAAGAGCCACTGACGTTATCACAGACTTGATCACAAACATTAGAACTTACATTACAATTACCAGGACAAGAATGCGATATATTTGTATAGGAACAGTTCGTACATGTAGACAGATTACATTCGTCAATATCTGAACAGTGTATTCCATCAGTGTCTAACTTGAAGCCAGGGTAGCAATGACAAGTGTAGCCAGTACTAGTATTCGAACAATTTTGTTCGCACTGTGATGTTAAACATGTTTCTACTTTTGTACAATTGAAGCCATCGCTAGATCGTAAGTAGCCATTCACGCACTCACAGATGTAAGATCCGTTTGTATTGCTACAGTTGTGTTGACATTTATGAGCACCAGAGCTACATTCATTCACGTCTAGACAAGTTTTATTGTCCAACCCCAGATAGTAGCCATCATGACATTTGCATTGAAAGCTTCCCGCAGAGTTTTCACAAACTTGCAGACAAGAGGCATTGTTAGTTAAACACTCATCGATGTCCTGACAAGAATAAGTGTCGTTCCCTGATGTGTATCCGTCGTGACACGCACACGTGTAAGAGCCGTTAGTGTTGAGACACGAATGTGTACACATGGATGTGTTTGTCTCGCATTCGTTAACATCAACACATGATGCCAGCGTGGTGTTGAACATGTAACCCGTGGAACAATTGGAAGAGTTTATTTTCACTCTACGTTGTTTTAAGAGACAGTTGACACCATGGAGTGGACAGAGAGCCCTGCATAAGTACGAAAAATCGGAACTGCAATCATGATCTTTTAAACCTTCCTTCAGCTTTAGTCTCGCACAGCACTCTCTTGAAATGTTTTTGCAGTTTTCATCTGGTTCATTTGACGACCAAACAGAACCATTAAATATTTCCTGTCTCCAACCGAAACCATAATAATACGTGTGGTTCGAAATGTTAAAGTCTATCCAAACCTCTTTTAAAGTTATGGTGCTGTTTTGACTTAATGCGCTAAAGACTCTAAAGTATTCATCGTTATTTTCAAACAAAGCCAACTCGGCGTTTAATTGGGCGCAGTTAGTTTTGCCTTCTGGTTGACTATAGACACTTGACTTTGCCAGCCAATAAATACGGTTGTCTATAATGAGTGAAATGTAATCATTTGAAGTTGTATCTGTTGATGAGAAACAAATTTATAACAATTATGACTTTAAAAAAATTATGAACAAAAAAAACACCAAAAGTTAAGTCTACCTTGTAATCAAATTGTTAAATTAGACTTAAATCTTTGATCCCCCAAACCTAGAATAGAAAAAAACTTGGCGTTCAGTGGTATCTGATATTATTAAGCTTGCCAGCAATAATCTCCACTCTTTTCCTTAAAAGAATGTTGTTACAAAAGGGTAATAATTCTAGATCAAAGAAAGAAATGTAATGATTACCACAGAAATGTAATGATTACCACAGAATTGTAATGCTTACCACAGAAATGTAATGATTACCACAGAAATGTAATGATTACCAACATTTTAAATCATCAACCTTCCTTTCAGAAAAGGAACCAATTTTTACCCTGCCATTATTCAATATGTTAATAACAAAATATGCTTTTACTATGCCCAGCTACATTCCCCATGGTGAAATATAGCATTGTCAAATATATTACAAATGGAAGAGAGGATCTACAATTTTATATTCCTGCAGTCAGAACTGGATTTAAGTTAGTTAGTTATATAAAGATAAATTATTCTTATAAGGCGAGAAGTATTAGCAGAGCTATAACGTTGTATGAATTTTTCCTACCGCACATGCTACACAAGGTCGAAAATAAACATATTGATATACATCTATATAAATAACATCGAAATGAATCAAAAATAAAATTGCTATCATTTTTGTTTACGTCCATCCAGCGACCAAATTGAAGTGATCTCTGGGATAGTGTCAATAATGTCTCGCCACGAACCATGATTTGAGGTTTAGGTCTTTAGTTCCATAGGATAATGAAACATTTGTAAAACAAATGATTCAATTTTTTTTTTGGTTTTTACTTTTTTTGACTCATTGTAGGAGCTCATTGACCCTGTATACACTGTATAGACTACAAAGTACATTACCTTTACCTATTCCTTAGTTTGTTGGACCATTGGGGCACCATGCAAGATTCGCCGACATCTTTCACTATTCCTCTAATTGCCTTACTTAGAACCTCTTTGCATCTCTGTGCATTCTTTTATCTTGTCCTCCCATCGCTTTCTTTGTCTGCCTCTTCTTCTTTTTCCTGGTACTGTTCCCTGAAGAAAGGTCTGTGCGAGCTCCGAAGAGTGTAATATGGCCATAGATTTGTAAATTTTTTTTTTTTTTAATGATAGTCATCGTGGGGTCATCGTGGGGTCCAAACGCTGCAGTAATCCTGTCTCTAATCTCTTGGTTTGTGATGCTGCCTTTGAATGTAATACCTAGGATCCTTCTGTAGCATATCAATTCCATTGCTAGGATCCTCCTCTCTAGCTCTGCCAAGTACCTATGTAAACTAATCTACACTACAGTTATACAAAATAATATCAACAACAAAAACACTTAATACTCACATGAAGTAAAAACACACATTAGGATAATCGTAGTGATCACTGGTGCAAAGATTTTCATTGTCTGTAGAAGTCAAACTTTATTTTTAACCTTTACAGAATACATTCGATGACTTTGTTGTAGTAGGTCTCGAAGTTAACGCAATTTCAGTTCATTTAACGAAAAGCTCGTCAGTTCCAACCCAACACCGATAGTGGCATTGAATTCTCCCAGACTCCGAAATGATACATCTATATACTTAAAATATATATATAAACTAGGTCATAGTAATTAGTTCAATCTAAAAAAAAACAAAAAAAGCGAGGAGTAATCTGTATTTGACATGTGGACTGATAAAGAAAAGGCTTTTAAAAAAGTGTGATTTTATAAACACGTTTCTAAAATTGGTTAGTAGGATTATGCATTTAATCTTCATATCACAAGCTTGATTTTCATCAGTGATTCTTACAATGATTTCTATTTAATTTCTTAACTTTCGATAATCAACCCCTTACTACTAAAATATAGAGATTATTTTATAGTTCTCTGTCTTTAGAATTCACTTTGTAACTACGTTTTGCTTTGAATTAATTTCCATAGGGGCTCCAATGTGCACTTATTCCTGCTTGAGAAGCGCTGGGTAAATCAATATTTCCAATCGAGTAAGCGTCATATTGATCAGGTTGAATCTGTTTCTTGGATTTAAGATTACACAACTGTTTCCGCTATCAAAATCTCTGAACTTATTTACAGACAAAGTTTATTAGTTCAAGGAAGTAGTTTCAGCTTATAATGGTACAAGGTGTGCTCGATATAAAAAAAATATTAACAGCTAAATGCGAAGTAGACAAATGATACATAGATGCAGTGGCATCACTACTGTGTGTGTGTCACCAGGTGCGGTCAACTCAGGGTGTCATCTCCGCCTCCCCCTCAAAAAATGTTTGCTGCTTTTTGTTTGTTTATTGAGCCATACTACACACACTTTATTACTAACTACATTCATTGATTTTTAAACAACTAAAAAAACCATGCGTGTAAATTAAATTCTAAAACTCAGTGGTTAAAATATATTTATAGTTAAATTTTGTTACAACCTTTAAGCAAATTAAAATGTTTTTTCTTTACTAGATTTCAAAATTTGAAGACGTATCAACCACTGAAACGTAATGTCTTTAACGATTTCATTTTCAATAAATTTGCCCGTTGTGAAAGTGTCTTCTGTTCCTTTGTCGAACGTGTTATGCTTTTGGTAGAGACCAAGTTGAATTAGCCGCCACTTTGTCAATAGTTTAAAGGTTGGCCTACTCTTATATTTCATTGGCCTTCTAGTACACCTTTCCCGTAAAAATAATAGTTAAAATAAAAGACATCTGGCAATATATCTTAAGCTGCACATCCAAGAGCTATAATTTTAGAACGAAAAAAAGCATTTCCATCGTACCAATAATTTTAAGCAAAAAGCATTTCCATATAGATTAAGTGAATGCTATCACACCTTTACTGTATATTTTCTGTTGCTTCTTAATATTTCCTGTACTCCTTTATGGCTCCAGACATTGAAGATGCATTTTTACATATTCTAAATTCAAGCTCACTCATTTCAAGACATTTTAAGATATTTAGTAGATCTTATCAGCTTTTTGTCTCCCCTTACAATTGTATAATGTATGGATCTGATCAGTGTGTGCTATGTCAGGTATGCTGTTAAACAAAATACAAAGGTGTTTTCTAAAACATTTATAAACTTTTCAACATTAAAGATACACTTTTAGTTATGGATCTTGTCCGTAAATTTCTTTTATCTTGTGGAAATTCTATATTCAATAAAGACTCGTCATTAATATGGTCACGAAATATCAAATATTCTGATTTCAGGAAAACAATCCGTGCAGTTTATCCTTCAATTGTTTTTCTTCTTTCATCAATCATAGAAACGACTTCCTTGTCCATTGTATTCGATTTTCCTATCCAGATGACTATTCTTCATATATCTTATGATATTCCAATTTCGGACTTTTATTTAAACCACTTCTTAAATTAAGTTACATTTCTATAGAATTAGTTGAAAGTAGTGGAC